>CM076570.1:1226486901-1226771305 GCA_034641835.2 Pinus albicaulis | reverse complement strand
CAACTTTGTCCACGACTTCCCCCTCGTCACTGATTATTCACAGTGGATAAATAAATAAATTGTACAGATACCAAAAAGCTATCTCCTAAAAAGAGTTGCAAAAATATATATGGACATAACGAGTTGCAAATTCTTACCCTTTACACGCCTCCAGTTCTAAACCACTTATGTCTGCAACAGTTGAAAGAGTCTTTCTCCAATTCTCAATTGTATCGAAGTCGTATCTTCTATTTTTTTTGTGAATTTCCAGGGCTTGAGCATACAATCCATTTTTATCAGTCCGTCGGAGATCGGAAGGCTTAACATTATAGAAAACTGGAATTATGGTAGCTCCAGTCTTCAAGATGAGGAGTAGCTCATCTAGACACCACCTTGATGCAGCATAATTTGGGGAGAAAACAGCGATCTGGACAGAGGCCGTCCGAATGGCTTCTTGTATTTGAGAAGTCAAGCTGTCTCCTTCCTGCAATTCTTGCTTGTCCAAAAAGACTCGGAACCCATGGAGAACAAGGCGACGATAGAGATGACTGGCAAATGTGTTTTTGACATCCGAACCACGATGGTTAATGAACACATCGTAGTAGTAATTGTTGTTAGGAAATGCAACTGTGCTGGAGGTAAGGGGAGAAGCGGCAAACATAACTGGACGATCACGAGGAGGAGAAAACTGACCTTGGGTTTCAATTTCAGTGTTGCTTTGGGGTAATGAGGATGGTATTGGATGTGCCATTGGCTGCTGCAATTAAAAGATGATGCAACACCCTTGGGATTGTTCTAGGAGATGGGTGCAAATTGTGGTGAGGACAGTTGGAGTTTCAGAGGCGGAACAAAGGATGAACAAGTGGTATGGAAAATGTTCGTTGTCTGGTATTTGGCTAAAGATTCACACTAAATTATTTCAATGTTTGACTAAACAATCATATGGAATAAAACATTTCAAAGACAACAGCATCATTGCCCTCTTCTGAACTTAATGAGTATTCAACGAAAACTAGGCACGCCACGTGGGAGTTGAACTCACCATTCAGGGAATATGTGAAGTGGTAGTCTAAGAAACCTACAGAATAATTAAGAAATTCTGGTAAGATTTTGAAAATTTTTGGCAAAGATTTATCATAATCTTGTTTATAGTTGTTAAAATTTAGTATTTTGGGTGTCGTTAGAGTTTTTGATAGTGCTGACTCCATTTCCACTATAAAAAATGTAACTCAAACACTCCAAGTACTTGATTTTTTGAATTTTTTTTTTTACCAGGTTCTGGCAAAAAACTGCCGTCCAAGCTATTCTGTTGTATCGGTAGACAACTCCTTATTCGAATCCGAATCTATTTCTCGATACCAATAGGCCATTTCAATCTATTCGGAATCCCAATATGGAACAATTTAGTTATTAAATTTTAAAATACCTTTTGGTATTTGTTTTTAACAATGGGAAAGCCTATTTCAGTTGTCAAACAAAGAGGCACAATAATTATTATAGGTTATAATTTATCACTATTATTTATGGAAAATCATGTTATATGGAATTATTTATTGATAGTTTATATGTCTTGAATTCATAACATGTTTTTTTATTTTTGAAAAAAATAACTTTTTTTTAAACAAAAATAATTTCAAAACAGACTCCAAATTTATTCTTAAAATCTGCAATTCATTCTTCGATTTGGGTGCGATCCGGGCACTGATACTTAGGGTGGATCATGATGAACACATTAAAGGAGAGGCCTTATGGCCTATGGGAAAGGCTGGCTAGCGTCAGGTGGAAAATAAAGGAAGGTGATGAACGCTGCGTGCGAAGGACATGACTCACCCTATGAGGGAGTCGTCATACGGTAAGTGGGGGTAAATTGGAATGGAGGCATTGGCGGGAGGTTATTCTTTGGGTTTGGTGTTATGTGAGCATAGATTTGCGGGTGAAGTTTAATGAGACCGGTGGCGATAAGAGCGACGGACCAGGGAACCACAGGTTGCGGCTCCTAGCTCGTCAAGGGTATGTTGCTCTGTCCTCTACATTGTTCTGTCTCGTATGGACACTGTCGGTAATTGCATGTTTACGGTTTCACAATGGAATATTGCGTTGGGTGTAACGGCTATGCCAAATGCATTGGGTTCTGGGGTGTTTTATGGGCTCTCACCTGGGCTGAGAAAGTCAATTTCGATCATGGAATATTGTGTTGGGTGTAACGGCTTTGCCAGATGCATTGGGTTCTGGGGTGTTTTATGGGCTCTCACCTGGGTTGAGAAAGTCAATTTTGACCTTATTTTGCATAATGCTTCATAAAATGGGAGATATGGAGATGGGTAGAGGAGTAGGTAGTTGCGAAAACCAGGAACTGACCGGGTTGGCAGTGCCACCCTGAGCTACACATTAGAGTCATAATGAATGTTGTGGTTACCATATATTGTTGTCGCTCCTCTGGGGAGTGCGAGAAATAAAGGATTAACACCGCTGTAAGGACAAGAGGGCGTCCGGAGAGAACCCGACACAGATCCTTGGGTAGGGGTGTGAGTCATAATCAAGGTCGCGACAAGGGTAGTCGGGTTATGAATTTTTTGACTCTTCTCATTGATAATATTATGTATTTGTTTATGGTTCTCATTACTGTCACAGAGACAGTGTCTGGACAAGACTTTGGGAACTCAATTGTGGGCACGTAGGAACGCTGCTCCGCTGTTTTCCAAACCGCTACTGGGAAGAGAACGCTGATGGCACGGGAAAGAGCGTAAAGGAGGAAGTTGTGACAAAATGCAGGAGGCAAACCTGGAAACGGGGTGCGCAGAAAGAGCGAGGAGAGCCCTCCTCTGGGAGTCGAGGAGGTCGGGCCGCAAACCTCAAGCCACACATATTAACGATGCTGCTATGGCATATGTCCAAGAAATTCCAAGTCAGGCCAGGAAAGTAATAGAGAAGTGGGAGGAGACCCTCACTCGCCAAGCGGAAGAAGAAGATGCAGTTCTAGAAGGAGAACTTATCGTGCTCGACCCGAGCAACCCTAGAGGCAAAGTTTCACAGTACCAGCGAACCTTCATCTGTATTGGAGGATGAAACACTTGAATCTGAGATGCTCGGATCTAGTGTTAGAGACCCGACGCCCATCGAGTCCTCAGAAGAATAATCTGTTACTTTGTCTTGTCAGTTTACTGTTATGTTTCTGTTTGGTTATGTTTATGTTTATTTTGATGAAGAACACAAAAGGCAGTGGCCATAGCAAGTCAAACTTTTTTAAAGAATTAGACACTTCAGCTTATAGAGCTGACTATGATAAACTAAAGACATTTCGGTTTTGAATGGCATATATGTCTTTCAATGGCCAGCAAACTTGGTTTCTCGCCAAGAAAAATTAAGGCCTCAGAAAAGAATATCTACTGTAATCTGCCTTTTTTGAAAAATAAATAAAAATGATAAATACTACTCAGCGTACCAAAAAAAATATGCGACTCATAAATTAAAATTAATATTTAAAATATTCAAATAACTTAAATTACAAATTTCACCAACTCACTATAACAACAAAACAATTAATAAATACTATATATATGTGGAGTAAAAGTCACCGACATTTCCTATACATATATATTTAAAAACAGAGGAGTCTTTGTTCGACGAATCGGGCGCTGATGTGACAGCTCCCGATCCGCCCCTCCGGCGACCCTTCTGTTCTCTGGCCCGATGGTGGACCTTGCCTCTGCAGCTTCCGATGGCGGCGAACGGCGAACATCGCCTCCTCCACCACCGCTCCCCTGGCGCTGCTCCTCCCCGCAACCGCCACCCCACGACTCGGGCTACCTACCTCCATTAATGCCCCACAAATTTGAAACAAGAATTGGGCGGGAGAGAATTTTCATTTGAGGTTTCGTTTTTGATTGCTGCTCTCTTATTGATCTGCTGTTGCTCTTTGATTCAGCGATGTGAATCGGAGAAGACGGCTTACCAAGAACTGCAGGAATACGATTTCCTGATCGGGCTTCTGCCCACCAATGTTGAGAGCTACACACTGGATACCTCCGACGGAAGCTTCGAAGCGTATCTGAGCTCATCCTGCTCTTTCACCATCGATTCATACGAACTCTACTACGAAAAGAAAATCACAGGCAAGATCAGCACCGGTATCCTCAAAGATCTCAATGGCGTCAGTGTCAAGATGTGGATCTTCTATTTTAGCATCTTTGAAGTTATACGGCGGGGCACGAAGCTGGATTTCTTTGTGGCATCAATTAGCAAATCTTTTCCTATAAGTAATTTCGACGAATGCCAAGAATGTGCCTCTGGCCTTGACTGTTTTGGTAAATTCTCTTGGCCCCTTCAATCTGCTTAAGATTCTGGGTCTTCTGTTCTGCTATGAATTAAAGTTCGTGTAGATTTGTAATAGTTTCTTGAGATTTAGCAGAAAACCTGGCGAATTGGATGTACAGGCGTGTATTTTGCTCTGTATCTGTGTTTCGTTGGAATTAATACACTCAGTAGCGGATTTCCTCTTACCGCCAGAACAGAGGAGTAGAGGAGGTTGTAATTTTAGAGGCATTGTAAGACAAGGCGCTGTATTGGGCGTCTTTGACTGCAACAGCTGACAGCTATGAATAATAACAATGGCTACGGTACCCTCTGGGATTTTGTATTTTCGGGAATTTCTCTCAATTTTTTTATAAATGGCAAATACCGTTTCTAAGTTTGTATGGTTTTGTTGTGAAGTTATTTGATTGATATGGAGAATGAGATATTTTTAGGATATAAATGGTAATACCATTTCTAAGTGTGTATAGTTTTGTTGTGAAGTTATTTGATTGATATGGAGAATGGGATATTTTTAGGATTATTCATATTGGTAAGATTAATTTTTGTGGGATTAATTTTACAGATGTGATTAATTGGAAATAAAGAGATTTTTTTAAATGTTTTTTGGTTTGAAAAGTGAAATAAATAATATATTTAAATTTTACCTTCATCAAAATGAGAGAGATAGGTGCAAGGAAAAATACTACCATGTTTTGAAGTAAAATATGCCAAGTGTAGTAAATGTGAGAAGGAAATTTGAGTTTGATTTTTTTGATACTACCATGTTTTGAAGTAAAATATGCCAAGTGTAGTAAATGTGAGAAGGAAATTTGAGTTTGATTTTTTTTTTTAATTAAAAGTTAAATGAAAAAATAATAAGGAATATGGAAAAGAGATTTAACTGTACATATCATTTATGAAAAATATATTTAACTTTACACATGGTTTTTGGTGTAAGTGTGGGAAATATTTGTAAACTTTTAAAAAAAATAAATATTATTAATTTTTATTTTAGTGAGAAATATATATATATATATATATATATATATATATATATATATATATAATGACGATGATTACTTTTATAATGGTTTATGAAATTTAAAAATAAAGATTATTTAGAATTTTTTAGAATTTTATGATGTTAAAAAAAATCAAAAAATTGTTGCAATATTATAGTAGTTTTGTTGTGTTTAAAGGTTAAGAAGATTATTGATGTGACAAATATTTTGAAATTTAAATTTGATGTGCAAGTAAACCTTATATATAAAAGTAAAATGAAAATGGAAATAAAATGGGAGAAGTACAAGAACTCTATTATAGAAGAGAAAAATGTTTATGAATTAACCATATATATTTTAACATAATTTGTATTACTAAAAAAAAGAAAAATTACATAATTTTTTAATTAAATATTTTTAATTAAATAAATAGAAATTGCTTATGAAAGTTTTTTATAAAAATATGTATTTTATCTATATAACAAAATATATAGTCACATGTCTATGACATTTATAAGTGTGTTGAAGTACATCCATACTTAGGACCTCACTTAGGACTTCATTTGACCCTCTTCCATATGATATTAGGGCCATATTTCTTTCACTACTAGAGATTCTCTATTAGATGGGATCATCTTCTATTTTTAATAAGTCTATTGTTAAGTGAGGTCGACACTTACGATGACATGTGGTAATGATTGGGTGTTGACTAGGTAATGACATGGTTATTTCCTATCCATTAGTAAGAATTTCCTATTCTCTAACCTTCCCATTCATAAATGCACATTTCCTTTCCTATTTTGGGAGATTACCTTATCCACAACCTTATCCTTTGATTTTTAGTTATTTTTTTGGAATTTTTTGCTAATTTTGAGCTAGGAGTTGCATGAGGGAGTCTACAATTTAGTTCTAACTTATTTTTTACCCCACTTATATTAGTTGTCTTTATTTTAGTTTTTCACTCTATTTTAGTGTCTCCTCTAATTCCAAGCTACTAACTAATGAGGAAAAATGAGTTTTCATTTTCTAGTGTGCATGTGCTATGGAACCCCAACCTCCCTCTCAAGGAGTATTATAACTAGAAATTGTCCTAAAAGGTGCAAAGAGAGGCCCATAGGATTATGAAATTGAAAAAAATCTATTTTAAATTGGATAATCAAGCAAATAATAATTAATATATTAACAATTCTAATTCTCTCTTCCAAAGACAAATTTATTGGTCAAGACAAAAAACCATGTGAAATAAAAGTTTGAATCTAGTAGATGCTAATCCCAAGCGAATGAATGCTTTGAGGTAGTCTAAAATGATTAGAGGTGTTATCATCCAATGCCAACCATATAAGTTGATGACAGCTGCAGATTAAATCTTCAATAAAGTATTTATAGTCCTTACATTTCTTAAGCATCAGTTAGTTGTTTTCTTAACCAATAACTTCATCATTGTTTTTTAGTTCATAATACCATAATTTCTCCTTTAATCCATAATGCCATAAGCCATAAATAAGCCTATAATGTAATATAATATTTAATAAATAAAATAAAAAATAATTAATATGTTTACTATAATATTTAATATTTACCAATTAAAATAACCAAAATCAAACTAACCCACACTAAAGTATCACTACTCCATTACTCCATTAATGTAACTATTTTCGTTTCCACCACTACAAAAGTGGAGTTGACATAGGTAATTAGTGCTATGGGGACGAGGTAATCACCACCACTATAAGGAAAAGACCCTCTAGCGGATGTTTTTGAGGAACCCCTTATAAAAATACCCCAGACATCCGTTTGTAGCGGAGGTTACTAGAGGAGGTTAGCGGGTGGAGGTTTTTGTAGATGTTTTTCGTTCGGTGTGCTTATCATCCTAGACCGCACCGGTGCGTTTAACAAGAGAAAGAATTGGTGCATCTTATTACTGTAGCGCACCGATGCTTTACAAATATTCCGCACCGGTGTGTCCTAAAACCCCGTGCCAAAACTAAAACCGCTTGGTGCAGTTTTAAGAAACCGCACCGGTGCGCCTATAAAACCTCACACACAGGAACAGGGTTAAATAAAAAAAATTATAGCCAAAAAACCACATTTTTCACTTTTAAGTGCTCCAGAGCTCTCAAGCACCAGTGCAACTTATCCTTCTCTGAGGTGCCCTGACATCGGTGCTCCCATTGCACCCATTGCACGCACTGCTACTGTGCATTTCCCACCAATCTCCATTTTAAATTTTGCAAAATGGTGGGCAAATTTACTTTTGAAAATTCTACGGCCAATATGTCTCCTTGACAGCCAAATGCATAGGTATTTTTCTTGTTTTTCCATAATTAAGCCTTTTAGTGTATTAGAATTGTAAATTAGCTTAAAATTAACCATTTAAAAATCAAAACAAATTCCTGCGCGGTGCGCTTGAGCCGTTCGGCTTGCACCGGTTCGCCATGCTGCCTGTAAATTTACAAGTCGCACCGCATCCGATGCTAATGGTATTCGCACCGGTTCTGGGGCGGTAGCGAAAGGTGCACCATGATATTTTAAAATTAAAAAAAAGTGCGGTGCGGTCGGTTACTCGGCCACACCGTTGACCCTATGGAATAGTGGCAATGCGATGCGTTGACTGAAATATCTGCCCCGGGGCGGGTAATGTTGTCAACGCACCGCATTTCGACATTTCGACATGGTCAACGGTGCGGTCTTTTACGCAGCCTGTTAAAAGACCGCATCGTTGACTATGTAATGATGTCATGAGGTCGGTGCGTTGACCAAACTATATGCCCCGGGGCGTATTGTTTGGTCAACGCACTGCCCTCCCGACACTGGTCCATAGTCAACGACGCGGTCTGTTATACCACCGCACCATTGACTTTCGAAAAATGCCAGGAGGGCGGTGCACTGGAAATTGCAAGTGCACCGCCTCCAGTGTGCTACAAATTTTCTGGTGCACCGCCGCCAGTGCATGCCTGTTTTTTGTGGCGCACCGACTATTTTTTTTTTTCAAAAAATTATAGATGTATATTCCTAAATACATGTCTCATTTAATAAAAAAATTGTATTTAATATGTCAATTATTCAGAGACGTGAAAGGAGAGAAGAGAGGGAACAACAACAACAATAGGCGGACAAGTGTAACATGGTTCGCCTATGGGAGGCACAAGAGAGGGAGAGAGATGTGTATCCTCGCCCTATTATAGTAGCTACCCAGGGGCTCCTAAGACAGGTAGGCATCCTCAAGTTCTATGAGGAGGCTACTTACCTAAAGGGCCATGGTTTTTTTTTGCGACGTCTTATCTGTAGGTGGAATGCCCACTTACAGGGTTTCCGGGTTGGTCCTAACTAGTGGTATGCGCCCACTGAGGAGGACATCTATTTCATTACAGGGCTATCGAGGAGAGGGGTGGATTTTCCCTCATTCCCAGAGGTTTAAATTGGCTATGCAACATGGAGTTAGTTGGTGTACTCCTAGAGATACATTAGCGCGGATATATTGTCTCCTTTATATTTTCAGGTCTCTGGAGGTTAGTTAAGTATTGCTGCATTTGGTAGTGAGGAGGTGAGGTGCCTCTCACTTCTGATTTCGATCATTTCACGCAACACCAGTGACGGGCAACGCATTAGTTGCCCACTTCTATATTACATTGATTCTTTAGTACAGGAGCCACGACTTGTCAGGTGGTTTGCCATTTTTTGTGGCAGTTCTGTATAGCCTTAGATAGACGTTGTGCTCATGCACAAGGGAGGGTCAATTTCCCTTTTGCTTTAGAGCTTTTTTGTTTATTCTTTTAGAGGTTTCCAAAGACGAGGCCTACTTTTGTTCGGATGCACATATGCACATGTGGGGATAGATGATGCCCAAGAAGGGCGAGACTGAGTTCTTCGCGATGATATCACATGATGCACTGGAGTTGCTAGCCAGTGTTGACGAACATCCCTTCATTATGGTCCCCTGTCCTTATGTTGGTTTGGATTGGCGAGGGTGTGCCAACATCCTCTTCATAGATGATGAGCCGCCGGATGATAGAGGTAGTATTATTTTTTTATTTAAATTTATTGTAACATGTTCTTTAACTTGTTTTTATTAAATTGTGTAATGAAATTGTCTAATTATTTTTGTGTACTTGTATATATTTTGCAGACATTGGGTCTTTTGATGGCGAGGACATGCCGGTGCCACCAAATGATCCAGGTGTGGATCATGATGATGATTAGGATATGCCATATGTTGAGGATCATGAGGCCGACGCAGAGAGACATGCTCCTACTAGTGCGTCAGTACTGCCTTTTGCTAGGCGTGGTAGGCTTGATAACAGATTGAGGATGGAGTTGGGCAACCAACTCTGTGCATTTTTTGTTGAGGCGGGAGTCAGGCCTGCTACTATGAGTGACATACAGGCTGATGGTAGGCTGGTACACATGTGGAGAGGCATGGCGCGTGACATGTACAGCCTGACGCGGCATGTCTTAGGAGCTACGACATTAGTTACACGGCTGAGGAGGGCCCTTGCACGTTATAGGCGTGGTCAGGACGTAGTGCCACGTGATCGACAGTTCGCGAGCAGTGATGCATCATATGATGATCACGATCAGGGGAGTGATCATCGTTCACCTCGCGCTGTGCCATATGAGCATCCTCCACTAGCAACGACCAACAATCATCATGGAGAGCAGGTTGGACCATCGGCCATGTCGAGTCAGTAGCCTGCAACATCCAGCAGTACTCATGATCATGAGCAGGCTCGACCATCGACCATGTCGAGTTATCATGACGAGCAGCCGACAATTGATCCTGATCAGTGTGAGGCACCAGTACCAGATCAGCAGGCACGTGATGATCAACATGTATCTGACCTTATCGAGGCTGCACCATTGATTGAGCAGGCCTCGACTAGTACTGTTATTGATGATGTACCACCCGCTAACCTCCTCTAGTAACCTCTGCTACAAACCGATGTCTGGGGTATTTTTATAAGGGGTTCCTCAAAAACATCCGCTAGAGGGTCTTTTCCTTGTAGTGGTGGTGATTACCTCGTCTCCATAGCACTGATTACCTATGTCAACTCCACTTTTGTAGTGGTGGAAATGAAAATAGTTACATTAATGGAGTAATGGAGTAGTGATATTTTAGTGTGGGTTAGTTTGATTTTGGTTATTTTAATTGGTAAATATTAAATATTATAGTAAACATATTAATTATTTTTTATTTTATTTATTAAATATTATATTACATTATAGGCTTATTTATGGCTTATGGCATTATGGATTAAAGGATAAATTATGGTATTATGAACTAAAAAACAATGATGAAGTTATTGGTTAAGAAAACAACTCACTGATGCTTAAGGGCGGAAACGTGAAGCTGGGTTACACTTTTGTGAGAATCAGGGGTCGAAAACTTTTTTCGGCAATAGTTTGGCCGAACTTTCTCAGAAAGTTCGGTCGAACTGTTGATTTCGTTAAGATTGACGACACACAGACGGCGCGGGCTAACAGAATTTTTGCCGGAGATTGGAAAACCGGCAACCAAAGTTCGGCCGAACTAATTCCTATAAATAAATCGCCCGCAAACTGTTTTCTTTTGGCTGTTTCATTATTCCCGGCAATTTTCGCTGCTCCCTTGGTGCTGCTGCTGTTCGCGCGTTCTGGCTGCTCCGTTCAGCGTTGTTGCTCCCCTCGTCGGCCGAACTAAATCAACTGGTATGTTCCACGAAAACCACCACCATGTTTACCATAATAATTAACTGGATTTATGTTGCATGGTTATCTCTCCATAGTACTCCAACCTAAGTAATTTCTCAAGCACCAAATATGTTCTAGAAAGCCATCTTAAGCTCCAGTGTTTAAGCCTTTTTTCAATTTGCTATTAACCAAGCCCAATATGCAACTTTATATGAGTTAGGCTTTAACTTGAATCCCAAATATTTCAGTCTCACATCAATCTCAGCTACGGCAAAAGGAAAAGTATGTTAAAAAAGTGACATATCTTTAGCCTTTAGTCCAAAAAGAGATAACGTAGATTTTACTGTGTTAATCATCATACCTGTAGCAACTTTAATCTTCGCCTGGAGATGGATTTTGCCTATGTCGATGGTTTATTCTCTGTCCCCTTGGTTCTTTGGGGACTTTCATTATGCCGCTGGACATGCCTACTATTCTCTTTAGTATGTTCCGATCCATCACCATACATGTTCATTTCCTGGGAATGTTAATTGGCGCTCTGCAGTATGGATGTATTTCCTTGGACTCTGGTGTAGATGGATGTCTTGCTCCTTCATCTGCTCTGGTTTTGTTCTCTATCATATTGTTCTCGGAACGATCTCATGATTGGCTCCGGAATTGGTTGCTGGTTATATGGTTTTGACATTGGCTTTGACTGTCATTTTGTTTTCTCTTTGGTTCGCTACAGGACTTTCCCTCTGTCGTGCTTGGATGGCCTGACTCTTCTGTTGGATCTTTCTGGGTGACCATGTTCTGTTCTCTGTGATATTTTGGTTTGTAACTTATGTTTGCCTGCGTCGTGGGCCACACTGTTTTTTTGACGACTTTTGGATGGATTTTCGCCTCTTCTTGGGTTCCTGTAGAGGGACCATGCTAGATATCCTTTCCTCTGTCATGGTATTTCCCTGTGCACAGGGTAGCTTCCATCCAGAGGACTATGAATTGTATGATGGACTGTTTTTTCTCATTAATATTAAAACAATGTTTTTTTCTCTGTTGAAAAAAACTTTAAAGAGAGCAAGTGCATCTTTGATGGCTGTAGCATCTCTTCTTGTACCATCAGAAAATCTGAGAATGTCGTGTACAAACAGTGCTATGAGAAGCGTAGTGTATTTATATGATCACAGTGCTATGAGAAGCGTAGTGTATTTATATAATCAATTTCTTTGATTAAGCTATCGTGCAATACAGAGTATATTTATACAGCAAAAGTTATTTAGAACTTTCATCTAACCTCATTCACGCTGTGGTTTTGGACCACTATTTAAGCATTAGCACAACCCATCCCCTAGTTGCTTACCGCTAGACCACACTCCCATTGGCTAGTTTTGACCATATTTAAAGTTTAAACATCCCAACCCTGCTTCTATACTAAGAGAAAAAAAACTTAGATGAAAAGTTATGCGTATCTAAAAGATTCAAAGTTGATATGAATTTATGCATATCTGTGTCTATGTGCTCTTTGCTTTCGCTGCCCTATTATTTCCTGGTATTGACAGGGCATGCATTTTACACCAGGTAGTTAAGAGTGACATTCCTTTTTTAGTTTATCTTTATTGGGTGATAGGATCCTTAGGGACTTTTTAATTTCAATTGGATAAAAACTTTGTATAAATTTTAAACTATATGTTGTCGCCCGAAAAGCAGTTGCACTTATGCAAAGTTAGTCTCCAAATGAGCCTCAACCTATGTGGTCAAATTTTTCCTCATTGTGTAAACCCCATGATTATTTTTTGGCAACAAATTTCACTAGTGTTAATTGAATTTTTTAAGAGGTTTATAGTTTTCTGAGATGATTGGCCTTAGGTATATTATCTTCCCATTTAAATTTTCATTTCTTTCTTTCTTTCTACACTCATTCTACTTATGCCACCTATTTACTTGCATATTTTTAATGTTTTAATTACATATATGGAAATTTTTGTCCCATATATGAAGTAGATTATAATAAATTTATGAAAGCTAAACTGAGATATAACATTCTAATGCTTGAATATACAGTTTAGTTGTTGTTTTAATGCACTTAAGGGCAGTAGTTTCTGAGATTTAATTTAAACAAATTTTTCCTTGTTGAATTTTGTTTAAAGTTTAAAATCAGCAAAAAGGAAAATGATTTTTCTTTGGTGAATTTTGTTTAAAGTTTAAAATTCGTGAAATCTGTTTAAATTTTAAAATTTAGTAGATTTTATCAAAATTTAGTAGAGATTTATAATAATCATAAATTAAAGTCTAAATAGTTTAATTTGTAAAGTTTAAGTATTTAAAAGGTTTTCTAGATCTATTTGTGTATTTGAAAATTCATTTAAATCATTAAAAAAAACAAAATTTAGGAGAGAGAAAATGGAGAAAATGAAAAAACTAAAATTTAGGAGAGACACAAAATGGAGAAAAAAAATAAAATTTAGAACAAACAGAAAATGGAGAAAAAACTAAAAATTTAGGACAGACAAAATGGAGAAAAAAACTAAAATTTAGGACAGACACAAAACGGAGAAAAAACTAAAATTTAGGAGAGACACAAAATGGAGAAAAAAACTAAAATTTAGGAGACAAAAAATGGAGAAAATGAAAAAACTAAAATTTAGGAAAGACAGAAAATGGAGAAAATGAAGATTTATTAGCAAGAAAGCGCATACATTTAAGCTATTACAAATCTATTTAGGAGTTGGAACAACTTCCTCATAAATAATATTTGCATCTTAAATAAATCTCACAACTTGAGTGAGACACCATAATCTCAAAAAACATCTAATAATACATTCTACAATACTCTATATTTCTTCATTAATTCCAAGTTCAAGTTCCTCTCTTAAAGGAGAAATGAATAAAAGCACAACATGAATAAGATACCCCTATTGGAGAAATGAATCAAAGCACAACATGAATAAGATACCTCTGTTGGTCTCAGTCTTAGCTACACTTATAATGGTATATAAAATAACTTGATAACTAAGCTTTCATTTTGTCTTCTTGCTAAAGGGTCCATGCTTGTTCATTTGTTAGTGAAGCTTCATCTCCACCTTTCTTGTCCAGAAACTTCAACTCTTAATCTCCTTTTTCTTGATCTTGATTGCATGCTAATATTCTTTGTATTCAACATTGCTCTAGGTTCTTGGAACTGATACTTGTCCTTGATGTTTGCAATTTATTCAAGTTTTATTGCTTATTTCTAGTCGCACATATCTCCACACTTAAAAAAACAATGTTAGATTCGGAAAGAGAACCATATTAATTCTTGTCATCATGCTCATTCATGGAATTCACATGTTATTTTATGTGATGTTTGATTGAAACTTCTCAAAGTTTAGATATCTTGTTTTTTGTAAATTTCTACATGAATTCATGTGTTGTGTATTGTTAATTCTTGGTAATATGGTAATTGACATACCATTTAATTACATACTATAGTTTTTTGAAACTAATGCTCACTATAATGCCATTTTTTTACTATCTTGCCTCCCATAATTAGGTATAATGTCATTTTCTTTGCCAAATGACTTGTGCCATGGGCCTAGTAGTTTTGTGGATTATGTCATATCCGAAACCCCTATTTCTAACCAAATAGTAACTTTTTACCTCTTAAATGGCCATGGCCTAACTTTGATCATATATCATTAACCTTAACTCTAAACTTTGTTATGCAAAAAAAATCCCATGCAAGAGAATTGTGTGAATGGAAGGCACCTACTTTTCGATAAAATTCAAATTGATATTTTCTAAAAGGATTTAAATAGAGAAATACATCTCCTAACCTATAAGGATAATAGAAACAACTTTTATCATAAATTTACTGTACAACCATATCTACTTTCATGAACAAGTTCTCTATTGAAGTCTCATGTAAATGAAAAATGAAGCAATGAACCTTGCTATGATAATGATTGTAAAATTGCTAGAAAAGAAATAAGGGATGCCATTAACAAACTTTCAATATTGATAAAATATTTATACATACAAAGTTCGTATTAAAAAGAAGAAAATGTACTATATAAATAAAAAGCAAGAGAAATTGTTGCACCTATCTAAGCCAAATCCCGAGGAACTTTAGAGGAAAGTTCTAATTTGTAATACTAAAGGAAATAATTTGATTTCCTTAAAGCATTTAAATTCCTGACTTAAAAAATTGTATGAATATCCAAACACCATTGACACTATGTTTAGAATGCTCTGGAATAGAAGTCAAAATCTTTCATCTGGAAGACATTAGGTTTTGAATTAAGTGATTTGTAAATGGGAAATATAAATACATTAAATGCTATCAACTTGAATTTTATTAAAGAGGATCTATTTTCATCCCTCACATACATAAACTCTTCAATTTGGTAGTGAAGCAAGGCTTTCTTAACCCTAGACACAAAGCTTCATTACACCTATATTTAAAAGTGGGGATAAAAAAATTCCTTCTAATTGTGTGAACATTATGATTAGCCACATTTTAGTTAAGTTGTACGAATTTATTTTGGAAAAAAATATTAGTCTATGGTTAGAAAGTCATGATAAAAAAATTAAATGCCAAGCCAAATTTAAGATATGTCATTCCACTATGAACCACTGTTACACAACATTTTGTCACTGTCCCTGCAATCCCCACCTCGCCCATTGGAGGGTCATTTCTATGATCCCTTTACATGAGAGCAATATTCCTTTTGTTGACAATTCCTCGAGCAGAGATTCATTGAATTGAGAGGTTCATTGAATTGAGAGATAATTTTTCATATAGTTGCAGTAGGGTGTTACTAACAAAGATTCTATCACACCATCTAAATTTCACACTGCTAACCAATTGAGTAAATAAAAAATAATAAAATTAATGCATTAATAAAATAAACTAGACTCATATTTTTTCTCTTAATGCACCAACATTATCTTAGGCTAGGGTTTTGGAGAAAGGCGTGTGTGTAAAATGCTCCAAGACCATAAAAAAAACTTATCAAAATGAGCTAAGGAGTGAAAAATCCTTCATCATCCCACCATCAAAACCGGTGTGCTCCAGACACCCGTGTAAGTGAGGGTTAGGCTTAGGTCAAAGTATGATCAATTCTTCTCAAGGCTACCATACTCATGTCAGGGAATATCGTGTTTTTGGATGACTACTCAAAAGCCGAAGACTCAACCTCCCCTGTGGGACATAGGTAACCTTAGTGGCCGTTCTTAGGAAAACACCCTATAGGTGGTGGATGGGGCAATAACCATCCCTCTACCTTACCTCACCCTAGACAACTCTATTTGCGGAGTTGAGATCTTATAAGAAAGAAGTCTTTTGGAAGACCATCTAAGACATAATACTAGGATTTGTTTTCATGTGTGACTACCTTCTAAGACTTTTCTAGTGCATGTTGTTTGGTTTGAGTAAGTGGTTTGGCCTTATGGGTGTTTGTACTAACCTGTTTTGGTTCATATACATTTATTCACCCTAGATGAACCCAGTAATTGTCAGTCATGTCGAATTTATAGTTTTCCTCTTGAACAAGGTGGAATTTTATCTCTTGCTCGGATAGATCCTGTCACTACCCAAGACTTAGACAAAAATATAATTATGGATTCTATACCTAGTCCTCCTTGTAGTGATTTGGTTTCCATCGAAACATTGGTGAACAATTATGGCTCTCTTGTAAATCCACCTTTGACTGATCCATTAGAACTATAGTTACTGTGGCTAAACCTAGACAATACTACAGCTACTTACACTTACATTCCTATTTTACCAATGAAGGATGTTAGTTCCTCTTTTCCCTCTGCATCTAAATTTTCTGTTGATATGTCATCATTGCCACCATTAAACGTGGTAGGAGCTACACCTCAATTGACACCTCTCACATATTCTTGGGACATTTGACTGATATCTTATATATGGATATTACAAATTTTCCTAGTGTTCCTATGCCTACTTCTTTATCTTCACCATCTATGGTATTTAACTCTAGTTATCCTATAGGATCATTTATTTTTACTCCAAGTTTTTCCTAACCTACTATTCCTAATCCTTAGAATTAGTATATGGGGGGACCTCAGTGTTGTTCAAGGTGATCATCCTCCTATATCATATTTAGTCAAATTCATAATCCTTTCTTATCCTCCATTTTTCTTTCAAATTTGGAGAAGTTAACTAATGACCCCATTCATCATGATCCTTGGTGGCCACCCATACCTTCCAATTTGCTTTCCAATATCCCCAAATTTGAAGGGAATTCTAGAGAAAATCCATTAATGTGCATTACCACCTATCATCTGTGGTGGTCATAAAATTATTTCGTGGATGATTCCATTAAACTACGTCTGTTCTAATGCACCTTAACTGGAGATGATGCTAAATGTATATTGAATTAGACAAAAAATATTACATTAATTTTTCGTCGTTAGCTCAAACTCCTTTAACTCATTTTTAGTTACCGATGAGGTATTGCATCGATTTTGATCTCTTTTCTAATTTAAAACAAGATGATGCCATTCTGATTTCTAATCACATCCATGACTAGTGATGTCGCAAGGGGTTAATACAAACCAAACTCCCTGATGATATCTTATGTAAATGGTTCATTCGATCATTATATCCTTAGATAGTCAAGGATGTGTCCATGTTCAGGGATGTTGTTGAGGAACAAGCCATATTTGCTTCTCAAAAACTTTATTTGATATATTCTTTAAAAACCAAGTACAAATTGTAGTAATCCTAGAATCATGCTTTACATAAGGTAAAATTGGGGAACTCATGACTTGTACTATAGATAAAAAAAACATTTACCCTTACCAAAAAATATATGATAAAAATTAACAAACTACATAAGCTTAAGCTTAAGGGGATATAATCCTTCTTGCCTTCCATATAGATTTAATGATTTTACTCTCAAGTACTGTAACCTCTACAAAGGTTCGACCTTGAAACATAGGTTTTCCTTAGGTTTCTCCACTGGTTCTATGTCCGACTTGGATAACCTACAACAACATCCTTATTTTCATTTTTTATATCCCCTCTTGGATAACCATAATATCTTGAAATGGAGCTAGCCAACTCAAATATAGTATTGCAAATCCCTGGCTAAGTTATATGAGGATTACATATGGTCTTCAATGAGCATTTGGACTCTTTCGATATATATCTAAAGAGTCCAAAAGCTCATTCAAGACCATATATAATACATAACCTCCTGATTTAACATATAAAACTTTAATCCATGTGCTTAACCTTAACATTGACACAAATGGAATACAATTTTACTCACTGCTTTATGATAGAAAAATTTGCAGATGAATATTTCCCACATATCCGAAGTCAAAAGGGATAGATTAAAAAGGGATGCTCCGGTCATCTATAAAAGATAAATTAAAGAAGCATGACATATTAAAGTAATGTAAATTAGATATGCGTACCAATTATGTTCATATAACACAACAAATAGATGATTCACTACAAATGTCACATACAAGTAATATTTATCTCATGGGCCTTCAACTTAAATTATATATCTAGCATAATACATTAAGCTATAGGAGATAAATCAAAGAAGCATTTGAATGTAAATTAAAAATGTGTAATAATTATGTCCTCATTTAATATGTACAATATGTTTGGTTGAATCCAAATGAAAAACAAGACTCCCAACCGTCAGAAGAGGAAATTACATCCTATTTCTCCCCCCTATCACAATTACTAGTACAGTTAGAATTTAACAGCCCCAAACTGGATTTTACTCTTAGGTACTGGAACCTCTACAAAGGTTTGACCTGGAAACATAGGTTTTCCTTAGGTTTCTCCACTGGTTCTATGTCTGACTTGGATAACCTACACAACATCCTTCTTTTCATTTTTTATATCCCCTCTTGGATAACCATAATATCTTGAAATGGAGCTAGCCAACTCAAATATAGTATTGCAAATCCTTGGCTAAGTTAGATGAGGATCACATATGGTCTTGAATGAGCATTTGGACTCTTTAGATATATATCTAAAGAGTCCAAAAGCTCATTCAAGACCATATGTAATACATAGCTCATTCAAGACCATATTGTTATAAATATTTAAAGTTACCCATTGAGAGATGGCCAAGTGATTGAGACAGGGCATCATGACAATAAAAAAACCAAGTACAAATTACATAGTAATCCTAGAATCATGCTTTACATGAGGTAAAATTGGGGAACTCATGACTTGTACTATAGATAAAAAAACATTTACCCTCGCCAAAAAATATATGATAAAAATTGACAAACTACATAAGCTTAACCTTAAGGGGATATAATCCTTCTTGCCTTCCATATAGATAATGAAAATGATTGTTCCAAGTCTCATGTTGCTTCTCATGTTATTTTATAAGCCGTGATTGGAAAGAAAAATAGGCTTGGGCAGAAATGTAAGAAATATATTTAACATAATGAAACATAACGTAAGAAATAAAGAACATATTGAAACACACACATACATATCTCTAGACAATCAACATAGCTCGCTAACATAAAAAATTCACATCATGTGAATATCTCCATGTACTCTTACATATTGGTGTACAAAACCATCAACCAAACACAAATTGACAAAACATGCCTCTTCAAACAACTGACTCTCAAGTCAAATAGTATAGCTCAGGTACAAATTTCCATATTTGTTGCATTTAAGTGTGTCAACGTAACTCTACTTTCAACATCTTACTTCATGCAACATGCACTATACTTTGAATTTGCAAAGAAATTCATGAAACATCAAAATACATTCAAGGCCTTAATTAGATAAGAAATCTAACCATTCAAATCTAACCATTCAACTTAGTTCCCATTCAACTCCATCCACCAGGTTGTAGAGGATTCCAAGCCTAATTTCATAAAAAGTAAGTTGGGGATGATCACATTGATTTGCTTGATGACATGTCTATGAAGATTAACTGCCTTGAACTATTTTTTTTGCGTAGGGAAAGAGACACATTCCCATGTCTGAGCATGAAAATGTTCTTTGATATTGTTAATGCCTCTAGTGTTTACTTCTACAAGTTCTATATGCAGAGTCTGTAAAGGGCTAGGTAGCCTCTGGATCTCATTTTTTATGAAAGGTGACATATCTAGTAAATGCCCCTACAGTCAATCTCTGGAATGGATCTAAATAGAAGTTCTTCATTTTAATATCCGTAAAACACAACAACTTTAAGGTAAACTATGTACATGTGTAATTTGGTGAACTTATCATTTTTATAATATCTTTTTCGATTAAATTTAGTTTCACACATGATCAATTATTGCTTTGAAAGTTGTGTTCTACATATTTTGTTTACACTAAATTGCAAATTGATTTTTTGAAATCTATTGTGTAAATGTCGACCAATAGATATATATCATGGAGGATGAACAACGAAGATCAGTCGAATCTCATATGGAGGTTCAGGGATCGGGGAATGTTCACGGTATTTAAATATAATCTTAAATCTCCATACATGTGTGTACGTATGGAATTGATTTTTTTATTTACTTTGTGATTTAATTTAGTTGTTAATAAGTTTCATATTTTAATTTTTAGGAGGTAAGAGGAGAAGGGTTTCAACTCCATCCATGGAGTGTGGCCAAGGTTCAACTGGTCGAGGTATGAGTGGTAGCAGGTTGCGGGAAGGGGGCGATATTTATTCCCCTGAAGGTCAATCAACTGCTGCGGGTTCTCAGCAGCGTCCTTCTGGGGCTGGTTCTCAGCAGCGTCATTCTGGGGCTGGTTCTTAACAGGGTCATGTTGGAGAAGATGTTAACCAACAACATCAAGGTTGCCATCAATTTCAATATTTTTTCATTAAATTTGTACAATTTTTTTTACACGTGTTTTTTCTAATATACGAAATTATATATATATTGATGTAGAGGCCGAAAATGTTCGAGCCAGTGGTCAAAATAGACGCAGGGTAGCGCGCTACATTCAAGAAGAAGGCTGTCAACCCAGCACAACTTATCCGGCTGAGATTACTGATATACCATGGGAAACCAACATTGCGGAATGCACCTTACAAAGGTGTGAAAGCCTTCATGCAAAATTGCAAAGAGATCTCGTGGCTTTGTCTCTACCTGCTGAGAGTAGACAAAGCCTTGAAATAGTTACACATTCATTGGGTGAAATGCTAAATGTGTACAGAAATTTGGGGCCAACGATTGATTCATTTGTAGAAACGATGAGAAAGAGAAAAGAAACAATGATAGGTCCCGATAAATGGCAGGACATAAAAAAAAGAGTTTCAAGAGCAGATGCTAAGTCAATGTTTAATTATAAGGAAGGGCCAAAAAGAAAAATGTTGAAGGTGCAGTATTTCAAGCACCCAGACAAAGCTGCTTTTTTGTATGATCGACATCTTGCGGCCTTTGGAAGGCTTCCATGGAACGATGAGGTTCCTGTTTATTTTGCACAAATGTTTTATGCAGAATTTTTTTTTGGTATGAAACTCGACTATAATGACCTTCCTTCAGAATTTTTTGGCCCGGGGAGAGGTCGATTATATCAACGTAAAGGCGCTAAGCGAGATGTGGAGTTGCTTCGCCTTGAGCCGCCATTGGTGAGTCGACCGTTTCGAGTCGAAACTCTGCGATCAGAGTTGGATGCGACTTCTCAAATAAGTCGAGAAGCAAGAGATGTTATGATCGACAATGCTCAGAGTGGATTGAGTGGAGTCCATCTTTGTTTAAATCGACAAAGAGCACGTGAAAATGCACGTGCCAATTTTGTTTATCATACAGATGATGAGATTTACAACATGAATGTTGAAGATCTCTGAACATATGCAATAAATTGTCGCAATGGTCTGCAAGACCTAATTTTTCATGAGGAAGAGGGCACTGGAACGGTATGTGTTAGTGACCTTAGGGTTTGAAATTATTTTTACATGTGTACAATTTGTAATAAATACATGTGTATGTACATGTATACATTTATTTGTATGTGTACATTAATCTAACAAAAATGTATGATTATATGTTAAAACACCATTTGCAGTTCTCAGGCATGATGCGTGATGAAAATGTACATATTACGTTCGGGACCTCCGGTTCAAACGATGCAGATGGGTTTGACCATCATGATATGTTGGCACATGTATGTTAGTGTTTTTTAAGGGACTCTAAAATAAATAATTGTTGCCACACATGTACATGTATGTATATATATATATATATATGTATATATATATATATATATATATATATATATATAATTTGATAAAATGTTTTAAAACAGGTACCGATTCCGTCTGATGTTTTTGGGATGGCAGTACCTTCTTCTTCCTTAGGAGATATACCTTCTATTTCATTGGGAGATGAGCCACGAGTATGGACAATTTTTCACAAGTTTAAAATTTATGTTTAAAAGTTATATATATATATATATTCTACCTCAAAAAGTTCCATTAAAAATTGAGATATATATATATATAGATCTATATTTTGAGTTATTTAAAGTTTTTTGAATTTAGGTTCCTATAGAAGATTTGTTTAATCTGAGGACTCTAGTGACGGAGATAGGAACATTCGCAGCATTTGAACAAGTTGTCTTTAGTTCCTTTTTTAAATATTATTGAAAATAAGTTTATATATGTACACGTGCATTTTCATTTGAAAGTTTTTAATTTATATAAATTACTTATATATATATATATATTTACATTTAACTGTACATGTATATTGTACAGTTTACCACTGCAGATGTTTCTATGAAAGAACCTGTTCATCAAATGGAGAGAGAACCTTACGAGGTATTGCATGATTTTTTTGTTATATTTTGTTTTTTACATGAAGTTCTAGATATATATATTCTCATTCATTTTTAAAACTTCAAATTTTAATGTTCAAGTACATGTGTATTGTGTATATGTAGGTTTCCTATTCAGAGGATAGGGCACGGACGGAGGCCCTAGGAGGGAAGACGCTAGATCCTCCATTTGATGGACATGATTTACAATAGATAAATGATTTCAAAATTTAGATGGTTTTAAAATTTGTTAAACTTGATACAATTTGATACTTGTGAGATTTACAATTTATGGACATATTTTATTACATTGTTATTATATAATTTGTTTTATTTAATTTTTGGATGGTTTTAGTACTTTTGGCATGTGAATGTGAAGTAATGTTGTCATCTGAACTACATTTGGCATGTGATATTTAATTTGTTAAATGTTTTTGTTGGATAGTTGAATTATAATTGGCATGGCATGTGAAGTTTTTAAAACTCGAGTTTTGGATGGTTTCAATCTACATTTTGCATGTGATATTTAATGAACTTTAAATGTTTAATGTTTTAATGTTGCACTTGATATATAATCAAAAGGGTTTTAAAACTTAAAGTTTTGGATGGTTTCAACCTACATTTGCACATGTGGTAAATTGAAATTATGTTACTTGTAACAAGACAATCCCCATTGATTTCATTGTATATGTTGATTTCTAATTTGATATAATTGCATGTATGATGGTACATTACTTGTAAAGTCATTGGATTAATAGTGTTCATTGATTTCAGTGTAAGCGCAAAAAATTATTGACAATGTAAAATGAATTTTGTGTTATAATAATTAAACCTAATAATATTGGAGAGCAAGAGAGATAAGGTATGGTGTTTACTACAAGAGTTCGAGCTAAATATTTAAATGGTTTAAATGATTTATGATTTTTACTTTCTTTTGAGATTTATCAAGTCATTTTAATTTAAAGTATTGCTTTTGATCTCTCCATGGAGTTTTGTTTGAATGAAAAAATTTCCAATAGGAAGAACATAGCTTTTCAATGCAACTAACCATGTATCAATTGACCTCTAATTGAAAAAAGAGTTTTTCAATGCAACTAACCATGTATCAATTGAGCTCTAATTGAAAAAAGAGTTTTTCAATGCAACTAACCGTGATGCAAGCAGATCGAGAAACTTCTCGCAGATGCAGAGCAGGGAAACTAAACTTCAGACAGACTTTAGGACTTTCGAATTTTTTTGAATGCCAAATGATCTTACAAAGCTAGTATTTATAGTATCCTAGCAGGTCATTCGGTGACAACTTTTACCGGAAACTTGAAACAAAGAGAATCTATCTTTGGCTAGGACATCATGTAAGATGCCTGACATAAACAGTAAAATTGTACTTAAAAGCTGAGATTTGGGCAAGTGGGGACAACCACTTGTTATCTCGTCCCTTGGAGGCTAGGCCATATGGGGACCGAATCTGACCTTACAAAATAAAGTGAAATAATTTGTACCATACGGTCGAAAAACATATACAAGAACAATTAATTTCATTCTAGAATATATATATCCAATACATATAACATTTTTCATCAATGCACATGTATAGAAAAACTACTTTCAGTTGATACTAGAGCACGTGCTTGTACCCAAACAATTTGTAACATGTGCAAACCACAAATAACATAAGAAGCTCAATTTTTAGTTGAGTATTGGAAGTTCTAAAACATATTTAATCCAAAGATAATAAATTGTTGGACACTTCACTCAAAAAAATTCTAATGGAATTCCATCCTCAATAATCCGTTCATGATCGGATTTTGACATTTTCCATTTCTTAATTTTTGATTTTTTCTTTGATTGAACTTCTATCAACTTTATGCGTGCTGCACACACCAAGTGACTATCTTGACAACTTATGGAATCAGGTTCATAGTCTTCGAAGTAAACAAAGTCTCCACTTTGACGAGTTTGTTTGAAAAAATAACCTTTCAGTATAATAGACCCTTTGTCATACTGAAATCCGTGATCATTATAGTCTTGTAATAATTTCATTTTTTGTTTAGTGCAACGCATCAAATAATACTTCACATTTTCATCGTTGTCAATAGGTGCAATTACAGCAAAAACATCTCCTGCATAATAAAATAAATTTAACATTTAATTATGCATATTTAAATTTATTTGTAAATCTTTAAATCATTAAAAAGTAATTCAAATGTTACCTTCTCTAACAAGATCAGAAACTCGATCACCATCAGATGATATTGTAGTTTCATCTGATTCCATTTCTTCAAACATTGCAACAGACATTTTTCCCTTTGTATTTAGCTCTGTATGTTTCCAATCGTTCACATACATTTTGTTTTCACGGACGTCATTGGATTTTGTGTTGTCTATGCAAACATCACAAAAACAAGAATATTTTCTTTTATCCAATGCAAACACATTTGTGGACAACTTTGTTTGAATTGAATGAAATTTTCGAGTCCCTTTTATTGTTTCAACGTCATTTCCAATTGATCTATCTACGTCTCCGATTCCAATATGCCAGAAAAACCTTTATATGGAAAATTAGAAAAATAATTTGTAAATATGATATCAAAATACAATTAAAAATAATCATTGCATGATAAATGTACAATGTTTAAAGTTAGATTTCCAATATAAATTAAATTGAATGTACCTTCGCACTTCTCTTGATGAGTTAATCTCATGGCTTAGAGCAGTTTTGCACCATTGAACAACTTCTTTAGCGTTCACAAGTCGGCGTGCAAAGTGGTTCATTTGATATCTTCGAAGTACTCATTTTATGCATGCTCCTGCACCGTCATGTTCTCCTTTTCCATGGCCAGTCTTGAAGAAATTCCAACAATGTTTAATGCAGGTTTTCTTATGAAGACAACACAACCAAAAGAATGATCGTGCAGATTTGAATTGACCTGCGCATCCGTCTGACCATATCCAATGTTCATTGAATGTTATTCCACGATTTTCAACGAATCATAAATTCTTCCAAAACAATGTTGTACAAAACATGTATCATGTGTACGATCGTCACTGATATAAAAGTGATATTCTTTAATGATATGTCGATTTTCACTCGTACTTTCTATATGATCGACATTTTGTTCAGCATGTCTATATAGAATATGGACGAGCATGGAGACTTGGTCAGAGTGATAGTATTCACTCTGAATTTCTTTTTGTGGAACAAATGTGTAGTTTTCTGCAAAATCAATCACTGATAAAATGGTCCCTGGTGGAAAAACTTCACGAGATTTTTTGAATTGCAAGTCTTGCCATCGAGCTCTATGGGAATGCTTGGTGTATTTGTAAATTTCTGCCTCAAACTTTCTCAAAAAGTCTATCAGAAAAATTTCGTCTTCTCGTAATTCGATTCTTTTAACACTATCTGCGCCTTGAATCGATGTATCGTTATATTCATATCTCTTCCATTTCACTTTCATGTTGGATAATGATTGATCATTTATATCAATACGATATTTGTTTTGAAATTTAGTCAAATTTCCACAATCATCGCATTTTTTACCACCAACACATTTCTTTTTGTAAAATAGTTCATCACTTTCTCTTTCACATAGAATTTGAGATATGAAATCACGGATAGTGGAAGGAGGAGGTGAATCCTTCCATAATTTTCTACCTAAATCAAGGAATGTGTCATAATATAACTCAAATTCCACATGATAACGGCAACAACAAGTGTCGTGTACGGTGATAGGTTTTACATACCATGGTTTTTGTTGAACAAAAGCACTAAGTGAAACATGAATTTGACGATTCTCTTCTTTGAACTTGTTGAATAACTCTATTTGAGTGGTTTCCAAGAGATGTTTTTCATGTTCTTCGTATTGATTTTGTGCTATTCTTCCTCGCATCACATGTCTTGCAGTTGGTGAAACACGCGAATTGTTTTTCCAATATTCATATATTATTTTTTTAACATCTTCTCCAAGTCTATCTTTGTATGGTTGCCTACAAATATCTCTCCAACAAGCGAGTTCATCATTTACATTTGCAGTCGAAATTTTCGATGTTTGTGCAAAGTTTTTCGCGAGGTTCCCAGTGCTCGTGCCATAGATGTTATCAACCGATTCTCTTGAGTACTTGGTGGAACCATTGCCATCTGTATTCCTCTACGTATATTTGAAACATCTTTATCTCTAGATCTCTTAATTGACTCTATAGCACTACTTATATTTTTTATCACCTCTTCTTTCATTTTTTTATCTTTGGTTGATTTTCGAATACCCAATAGTGTCGTCGCTTCTTTTAATTTCCTTGATGATAAGAGACCTTTCAACATTTGAGCTTGAACTGTCACTTGCTCATTTTTGAAATAATTTTCAAAAATTCTATCGACACGATATCGTATAACATGGTCAGGTTTTTCATCTCCATATGTGTGAGTGTCAACATTTTCTAACATCTCATTATCGATAGTGATTTCATCTGTACATATTTGAAAAAATAGTACATATTCAATAAATAACTAAATTAATAAATGTCAATAAATATTAGGAAAATTTTAAATATATCAATAGATCATAATATTTACATTTACATACCCGCTTCAATTTCTGCTTGAGGTTGATTTTCTTCTTCAATATTTTGAGGAGTATCTCTGTCTGTTTATATTAAACAAAATATTTTTCAAACTAGTTCATCAAATAAAAATTAAGTTTCACATTTTACATTAGGAAAATTTTAAATATATCAATAGATCATAATATTCACATTTACATACCTGTTTCAATTTCTGCTTGAGGTTGATTTTCTTCTTCAATATTTTGAGGAATATCTGTGTCTGTTTACATTAAACAAAATATTTTTCAAACTAGTTCATCAAATAAAAAAATATATTAATAGATCATAATATTTACACTTACATACCTGCTTCAATTTCTTCTTGAGGTTGATTTTTCTCTTCAATATTTGAGAGGGCTTCTAATTTTTTTTTGTGATACTGTCTCGTCGCTTCTCTACATTCCTCAGGGTCTCTTTTTTGATCATATTTTCTCACACAAGTTCTTCGATTTCTCATGATAATAGGGTATGAAGTTCAAAAAATTTCCTTCAAAAAATTAGACAATAACTCAATTACAAAAAATATCACAAAAGATTTAATTTAAAAAAATCTTAAAAAAAATTCAGTGTAAATTTTTTTGTAAAAAATACGTACTCCAATCCAAAACACACACTTTAAAAAACACAAAACACGTACATACCTTCAAGAAAAATCACGCCGCCTCCAAGAAATGTCTTCCAAAAAAATTCTTTAAACCTAAAATTGTAAAATCAGTCTTCTTTCAAGAAATGCTCTTAAACCCAAACTTTGAAGAAAAGTTTTTGAACAAAGAAGCTCAAAAGATTTACTTCAACACAAAACACGTACATACCTCCAAGAAAAATCACGCCGCCTCCAAAAAATGTCTTCCAAAAAAATTCTTTAAACTCAAACTTTGAAGAAAAGTTTTTGAACCCAAACCAAGTCTTTGTAAAATGAGATGAAGTGCGAAATGTGCGAAAATTGTGAATCATTTCGCGGCAATTTATATTGACGCGAAATGTGTTTTTAGTAAAAGAAATGTAAGGACTATAAATACTTTATTGAAGATTTAATCTACAGCTGTCATCAACTTATATGGTTGGCATTGGACGTTAACACCTCTAATCATTTTAGACTACCTCAAAGCATTCATTCGCTTGGGATTAGCATCTACTAGATTCAAACTTTTATTTCACATGGTTTTTTGTCTTAACCAATAAATTTGTCTTTGGAAGAGAGAATTAGAATTGTTAATATATTAATTATTATTTGCTTGATTATCCAATTTAAAATAGATTTTTTTCAATTTCATAATCCTATGGGCCTCTCTTTGCACCTTTTAGGACAATTTCTAGTTATAATACTCCTTGAGAGGGAGGTTGGTGTTCCATAGCACATGCACACTAGAAAATGAAAACTCATTTTTCCTCATTAGTTAGTAGCTTGGAATTAGAGGAGACACTAAAATAGAGTGAAAAACTAAAATAAAGACAACTAATATAAGTGGGGTAAAAAATAAGTTAGAACTAAATTGTAGACTCCCTCATGCAACTCCTAGCTCAGAATTAGCAAAAAATTCCAAAAAAATAACTAAAAATCAAAGGATAAGGTAATCTCCCAAAATAGGAAAGGAAATGTGCATTTATGAATGGGAAGGTTAGAGAATAGGAAATTCTTACTAATGGATAGGAAATAGCCATGTCATTACCTAGTCAACACCCAATCATTACCACATGTCATCGTAAGTGTCGACCTCACTTAAAAATAGACTTATTAAAAATAGAAGATGATCCCATCTAATAGAGAATCTCTAGTAGTGAAAGAAATATGGCCCTAATATCATATGGAAGAGGGTCAAATGAAGTCCTAAGTGAGGTCCTAAGTATGGATGTACTCCAACACACTTATAAATGTCATAGACAAAATACATATTTTTATAAAAAACTTTGATAAACAATTTATATTTATTTAATTAAAAAATTATGTAATTTTTCTTTTTTTAGTAATACAAATTATGTTAAAATATATATGGTTAATTCATAAACATTTTTCTCTTCTATAATAGAGTTCTTGTACTTCTCCCATTTTATTTCCATTTTCATTTTACTTTTATATATAAAAGTTTTTCATTTTATTTTTATATGGAAAAGTTTATAATATAAGGTTTACTTGCACATCAAATTTAAATTTTAAAATATTTGTCACATCAATAATCTTCTTAACCTTTAAACACAACAAAACTACTATAATATTGCAACAATTTTTTAATATTTTTTAACATCATAAAATTCTAAAAAATTCCAAATAATTTCTATTTTTAAATTTCATAAACCATTATGAAAGTAATCATCATCATTAAATATATATAGATAGATTTCTCACTAAAATAAAATTAAAAAAATTAATAATATATATATTTTTTAAAAGTTTACAAATATTTCCCACACTTGCACCAAAAACCATGTGTAAAATTAAATATATTTTTCATAAATGATATGTACAGTTAAACCTCTTTTCCATATTCCTTATTATTTTTTCATTTAACTTTTAATTAAAAAAAAAATCAAATTCAAATTTCCTTCTCACGTTTACTACACTTAGCATATTTTACTTCAAAACATAGCAGTATTTTTCCTTGCACCTATCTCTCTCATTTTGATGAAAGTAAGATTTAAATATATTATTTTTTTCACTTTTCAAACCAAAAAATATTAAAAAAAAATCTCTTTATTTCCGATTAATCACATCTATAAAATTAATCTCACAGAAATTAATCTTACAAATATGATTAATCCTTAAAAATATCTCATTCTCCATATCAATCAAATAACTTCACAACAAAACCATACAAACTTAGAAACGGTATTTGCCATTTATAAAAAAATTGAGAGAAATTCCCAAAACTACAAAATCCCAGAGGGTACCGTAGCCATTGTTATTATTCATAGCTGTCAGCGGTTGCAGTCAAAGACGCCCAACACAACGCCTTGTCTTACAATGCCTCTAAAATTACAACCTCCTCTACTCCTCTGTTCTGGCGGTAAGAGGAAATCCGCTACTGAGTGTATTAATTCCAACGAAACACAGATACAGAGCAAAATACACGCCTGTACATCCAATTCGCCAGGTTTTCTGCTAAATCTCAAGAAACTATTACAGATCTACACGAACTTTAATTCACGGCAGAACAGAAGACCCATAATCTTAAGCAGATTGAAGGGTCCGAGAGAATTTACCAAAACAGTCAAGGCCAGAGGCACATTATTGGCATTCGTTGAAATTACTTACAGGGAAAGATTTGCTAATTGATGCCACAAAGAAATTCAGCTTCGTGCCCCGCCGTATAACTTCAGAGATGCTGAAATAGAAGATCCACATCTTGACACTGACGCCATTGAGATCTTTGAGGATACCGGTGCTGATCTTGCCTGTGATTTTCTTTTCGTAGTAGAGTTCGTATGAATCGATGGTGAAAGAGCATGATGAGCTCAGGTACGCTTCGAAGCTTCCGTCGGAGGTATCCAGTGTGTAGCTCTCAACATTGGTGGGCAGAAGCCCGATTGGGAAATCGTATTCCTGCAGTTCTTGGTAAGCCGTCTTCTCCGATTCACATCGCTGAATCAAAGAGCAACAACAGATCGATAAGAGAGCAGCAATCAAAAACGAAACCTCAAATGAAAATTCTCTCCCGCCCAATTCTTGTTTCAAATTTGTGAGGCATTAATGGAGGTAGGTGGCCGGAGTCGTGGGGGTGGCGGTTGCGGGGAGGAGTGGCACCAGGGGAGCGGTGGTGGAGGAGGCGCTGTTCGCCGTTCGCTGCCATCGGAAGTTGTAGAGGCGGGGTCCACCATCGGGCCAGAGAACAGAAAGGTCGCCGGAGGGGCGGATCGGGAGCTATCACATCAGCTCTCGATTCGTCGAACAAAGACTCTTCCTTTAAAAACTATCTTAACCGTCTTTAAAGGTATTTAGAAAACCATCTTAACGATCTTTAAAGGTATTTATATTCAGATATAAAAACCATGTTAGAGGTAGTCTTTCAGTTCAGTTAAATATATTTTTAATTATTTCCAAATTTTTTAAGTGGAGAGAAAAGTAAAATTAAAATTTTAGATTACGATATTTGATTTGTTTTTAAAGTGTAGTTCAATTTGTATTCAGTGATATGAATGTTGTGTAAATTATTAGATTTAAAGTTTAAAACTGGAAAAGTAACCTTATTTATGAAAAAATAACCAGATCTATCAAGGAAAACAACACAGTTTCCAATTCCTATTTACTAAAAATAATAATAAAATAAACTAAAATATTCCATTTATTCGCTTGAAAATGGGTTGGTGAGATTGCTTTGGTCGATTTAATCCCATTAACCCAATTTTATGTGAACCACGCTTGTCACATCCGGCCGACAATGGAGAAATTATTAATATTTCAAACACGAGTAAACGAATAACGCGATATTTATTTTTCAACGGGAAAAGCACGAGGAGGACCAACTATATCATGTTTCTTGGAAAATACTCTTGTGAAGGGGGCATAACGTTAAGAAAATGCTAATGTCTCTGTCAATATTTTATTAAGTCTTGTGTGTTTATATTTCCATTAGAACAAAAAATACTGGAAAAACTTTTCTTCCGAGAGCTTGCTCAACTTTTCCTTGAAGGTCATGATTGAATATCATGTTTATTCAAATTATTATTTTTTTTGGGTGCGGGGTAACGTTAGGAAAACGTTAATGTCACGCACCATGTCACACTCAATATTATTTAGGTTTTGAGTGTTTGTAATTCCATGTAAAATGAAGCGGGTCAAACTTTTCTTCCGCCAGCTTCCTGCATAACTTTGTTTGACAGATCATGATTTGATATAGGAATCGATTTGCATTGATTAGTGCATTTTTTTTAATAATTTACGTTGGATTAAACTTTGTCTTTCTTAATTTTGGTTAATTTAAATTTAAATTTGTTTTTTTTTAATCCATTTTATTTATGTTAAATAAAAAAATTATTTTTATTTTGCGTATAAAGCAATGAAGTTTCGGTAACATTTGTTTACTGAGGAACTAAGTTTAACAATTTTTTTTTGTTCATTTATTTCCTTACGTATTTGTGTATAGTTTGTCCGAAAATTGTTTGTTACAAAATTCATTATATATTTTAGCTAGTTAAAAAATTGTTAGTCATATTTTAGTTTGTAAAAGAATTCGTAGTCTTAACATTTTTTTTTTCTTGATAAATGAGTTGAAATCAATAAACTGTTATGAGTGTAATGGATAAAACAATTCTATTATTACCATGATAATAATGAGTTTTTCTTTTTCCTCAAGATGTCGGTCTATCTTTAATGTAGGCATGCCAGTTTCAGATATCTTTAATAGAGGCATATTAACATAGATCAATTTTAAGTATGGATATAACATGAGCTTATAGGTGCAAACTTTTCTAGTTAACATAAATTTTCAAATAGTTGATTTAAATCTCTTGTTAAAATATTTTTGAAAAGTATATGATTTATACATTTTTTTTTTAAAATTCTAATTACTTTAAAGCATATTAATTATTTTTAATTATAGCACACATTATTTTTCTATTTAATTTTTATTTTTATTTTAAAAGGGCACTCAGACTCTAGCCTTTCTACTCAATCATTTTCAAATATTCAATTTAGCTTTAAACATCAAAATAAAAGTCATGCATTTGGAATGATGATGTTAACCCCCAATTAATATTACAAAATAAAAATTAAAAAATAAAATAGTAATTAAATGTATCTTACCATTTAATTTAAAACCTTTTATTCAATTCCAATATATATTAATGTATCCACATAATTACATTAAGCCATATTCAAACTTATTTTAATCCAACCTTTCATCCAATTCCAATATATCATCTTTTTTTTTAAAGAAAAAAACAACTTTGTATTAGATAAAAATATGTTTATATAATCATGCATATAGCATATGGTTCAGAGTAAAAACTCTATTGATCCCCAAAACCTGTGGGTACATACAATAACTGAAATAAAGCCAATATAAACCAGGCATGCAGGCCCACAAAAAACTCATAAAGGATCAAAACATAAAGCCAAAGAATGGGAAAAATCATGCAAGGAAGGTCAACGACCACCCCCAAAAAGGAGGGGCAAAGGCACAAAACCTGTAACCCAGATGGAGACATCAGCAACCCCAAAAGCCAGTGCATCCCCAAATGCCAGAACGACAAGCATACCTGCGAACCCCAAATGCCAGTGCTAGTGAACGGAAAGCATTCTTGCAAACAAAGACCCCAAACCAGTGGCAAAAAACGTGCATCGAAAACCTCTGTGCATACCCACCGACCGCATCCACAAAAAAAAGCCCTTGTAATAAATGGACACTGCCCCAATGCGAACAAATTGGATATCGACCGCAGGAAAGAAGAGGGGCTGCAATGGTGAGCAAACCCAATGCAAAATAGGTAAGCCAGAGCCGCAAGAAAGAAGAAGGTCGTAGCAGCAAGCAAACCCACTGCAAAATAGGTGAGCTGGTCAATTGATTGCCGCTGCGAGAAACAACCCTTCGCGCCATCAAAATATTGCCGCAAGACCCTCGCAGAGGAAACCCAAAAAGTTGATCCTCCCACGGCTGCAACAAGTGGTAGCCTTTTGAGCCATTCAAAACATTGCAAAGGATGTTGAGGGGGACGCAACGGCGAGGCGGCCACCAAACCCCCTCGCAAAGGAAATCCTATACATTCGACAGGAGTTGCGCTAAATCCTATTTCCCTGAAAACCCTCAATATATCATTCTATTCACATAATTAGATTAAACCATATTCAAACTCATTTTAATCAAACTTAATTAAATCATGTCCAAAAAAATATGATTCCCAACTTATTGGGTTTGATGACAAAAATCTGCCATCCAAGTAAATTCCTAAGAAACATAATTGGGTGATCACTAATTCATACCATTAAAAAAAAATTAGTTTTAATCTTCTGGTTTTAATGTTCCTTATAGGACTCGATGCTCACAAAGAATTTAACAAGGTATGTAAAATAATGGAAAAACCATTAAAAACATGGAAATTATTGCCTCCAATTTTCTCTCTCATGCCCAACGGTGAACACCCATTCAAACGAGATTAATGGGAGAAAAAAGGCACCACAATAGGAGATAAACCCCGGCTATACAACCGTTGTTTGGCCTCTTTTTCAGCTTGTGATCGGCAAGGCTCTCAGAGATCTTGGCATCTTCAATGCAGCTTTTGATCTTTTGCCCGTTGGCTGAATTATCGACGCGATGTTGCAGCCAATCAAAATAGTCTCCCAGCTCGTATTTTTGTATTTCCGGCCAATCAAAATGGTCTTTCAGTTGGTATTTTTGGAATTACTGGTTGGATAAGTCGCTGATAAAGTGGCCATTGAGGTTGTTAATTTTTCATTTATCAATATATATTTTAAATTAAGTAGGTTATCTCAATTATCAAATAATAAAAATAAAAATTATTGAATATAGAGAATTATTTTGCTTAGTATAAAAGAATGAGTTAGTTTGTGAGTTTGTTCCTTCTTAAACTAAAAATAATTTTAAATAGAAAATTAATGTAAATTATAATAAAAAATAAGAATATAATTAAAAAATGAATATGTCGTAAAATAATAAGAAGTAAACAAAACATATGATTAAAATGTTTAAATTTTATAATTTGATTATTGATAAAATATTTTAAAATTAATTAATATTGATATACTTAAAAAATATGTTAATAATAAAAAATCATTTGAATTTTCTTCATAAAATACATGTTATGTAAAATATTTTAATGTTAATTGAGTATATATTATATATCATTTTAAAAAATTACGTATATATCATGAAAAAATTAAGTTTTTATGGTTCTATATATATTTTATTTAGCATTCAAAAATATCATATAAATAATGAAAAATAACACATTGCATTTTATACTACAAAGAATTTGCACGTGAGGAAATTTAATCCTTATTCACTCATGTTAGATAAATACTTAAAATAAATTTATATTAATTTCTAATATAATTTCTCTTATTAAATTACTTAGGATCATATATAAAAAAAATTCAACATTACCACAAACTCTGGTCTAAAATTAATATTCCACAAAATTTTGGAATTTGAAAAATCAACAACTAAAAATGAAACACAGTATTTCCACAGGCCATTCATAATTAGTTTACAACAAAGCTCAGAAAGAGACGATATATAGGCAATTTCAGGTTCCAAATGTATGTCTTTATTATTTTAATGAAAAACTACGATTGGCTTACAGGTTCAAAATGTATGTCTTTATTATTTTAATGAAAAACTACGATTTGTTTAAAAATTTTCCATGCCTAATTTAAAACTCCTCTGCAATTTCAATATGTACTCACCATGCATATCTTAATATTTCACATGAGTTTCCGGCTTAGTATTTCATATAAGTAAAACTAATAACACGGGGAAGAGCATGCATAAGTCAAATTATATTGTAGTTTTTTCGCAAACATCATTTTGAAGGTTGGGGTAATGTAGCAGGCAAACTTTATTCTGTGACCTTTTCCATAACTTTTCTTTAGATCACGATTCGATAAATTTACGTGGCCGCACGATAACACGTTGAATTAAAATTTGGTTTCCTTGATATTTGTTTTAAATTTTGGTTTCCATGATTAATTTTTTATTTATTTAATAAAAAAATAATTTTAATCATATATTTTTAATAAAATATTATAATGAGAATTTAACTTAAAAGTCATAATTTAATAAAAGATAAATTTGATATCTGATAATATTCTGTTTTCGGAACACTCAAATTTTCAACCCAATGGATTAAGACTTTTGAGATTATTTTATCTTGAGGATAAGTGGTTTTGTTTACACAACATTCAAATTTTCAAACCAATGGATAATACTTTTGAGATTATTTTATCTTGAGGATAAGCGACCGGTTTTTCATTTATTTTCAAATTTTCAAACCAATGGATAAGACTTTTGAGATTATTTTATCTCGAGGATAAGTGGTTTTTCATTTATTTTATATAGTGATTTCATATAAATATTATAATTGTTTATTAATAATTAAATTAATAAAAAATTTAGAAATACATTGTTCATTAAATAACAAGTATATAATTATAAGGTTCAATATAACACTAATATTCATATCAATTAATTATCAATCATATTATATTTTTTAATTGCAAAAATATTTTATTAATTTCAATGATAAGAAAGCACTATTTATTTAACTTTTTACGTTGGTAAATTCAAATAATTTTTTTTCATATGGAACTCTAAAATTATATATATATGTGTGTGTGTATGGATGTTATTTTCAGAATATAACTTTTTAATTATCAAATTAAATTTAAATACTATTTTAATTATTTTAAAGTAAATGAATATAAAGACAATAGATTTATATATTGATATAAAACACTGATTTAAATGCATTATTTAAAATATTGAACATTGTAAAGTTAAATAAAATATCATGACATTCAAAACTTTATTCCTGGTGTTTTCATGCTTGTAAATGTTTCATAAACTACGTTCAAACCTACTTCATGTAATTTTTGAGGTGGTGATAAAGATAAATACATGAAAGTGTTTAGACAAAGTCTATATTTGTCATTATTTTTTATAGGATTCAACTTAGAGAATCCTCTCCTTTCACAACTAGTAGTGCTTGTAGCAAGAGTATGAACAATCCATATTAAATTTTGGGTAAGAGTCACACCATTCAAGTTCTCCTTTACATTGTTCCCATGCTCGAACCATGCTTTTCTTTGGATACGCCAGATGTAGAATAATAGTGAAACTTTCCATTTCACTATCAATTATTGGTGAGTGCCCAATATCAATTTTTTCACAAGCATTGTTGTGTTTTAGAGCCTCTTTCATCCTCTTCCTCAAAGTAAGATCGAGGACTAAATAAATTTTCAGCATTGAATATTGGAAAATTTGTAAATATGTCAAATGCTTTACCCAAGTGAATACAATCTTCCCTAGTACCTAACCTAAGTGAATTAGGTATAGGTTGGAGTCTTAAATTCACATGTGTAGCACCTGAATTATCAATAAATTCCAATTTTCCAAGTTCTTTTTTTAAGAAATATGAAATATGTTGAGAACTTTTTCCAAATACATACATCTTGCAAGAATCTATAGTGAATAAGTTCAATAAGCACATCTAATTGTATATTAATGGAATTATCTTGATATGTTCCTCTTGAAATGGTTAGCTTAACTTATTTAATTCATTTAGAACATCTGCAAGAAAACGAATACGAAAATGAACTTAAATATTGTTCCTATTTCATACATGTTTTAATTATTATATTTCCATTCCTATAATAATGCTAGCATAATTTTGACAAGCATGTTCATCACTTGTCCTCTAGGAAGTCCTCTACAAATCAATAAGATTTGATGGATTTGAAGTACTTGTAATCGTGACAACCCCAATTGCTTAACCTCCTTTCTACAATGTAAATAATCTCATAAAATAATTAGGAGATGAGGTATGGGACACCAATTCCATGGACTAGGGAGGTTGTTTTCCTAGATGGTGTGACCTACCTTAAGACAGTAAAAATCTGAGTTATTGGGGCAACCCTTAAAGGTTGGTTGTCATATTTATTAAGGGATTGGTTCATGAATTTAATGGAACTACAGTAAGTATGCAAGACCATGCTCTCTTGAAGGAAGAGGGAGATCATAAAATAAATAGGTTGACAATGTATTTTAGGTTACCCCTAGGATACGCAAGCGGGGGTGGGCGGATGGACGATAGTTAAAAAATAAGGGAGTGGGGGATATGTGACACAACCCCCACAGGCCAAGAAGACCCTGACCACATGTTGTAGATGAAGTGAAGAATCATTGTGAATGAGAAGGCAAGGATGCAAACGACATAGTATAAGCAATATGAGATTGGGGAAGCACGCACTCAGGCGTGTGGCGAACTAGAAGTTCATTCAAACGCAGAGGAGAATTGGGAGAAAAAGGAGGAGAACGTGCAAGAGTTGTGGGGAAAAACTATGAATAAATTTCCATGTGTAATGGGAAGGTCTTAAGTGCACATCGTGGATACTAGAGGCAAGGAGAATGCTTGATTAGCAAGAATCAATGGCACATAGGATAGAGTGGAGGATATTGGCTTCCTTCGTCCTCCGAGAAACTATCATGCCATCGGTTAAGCAACATGAGTACGGGAGGAATATTTTTCCCTTAGGTGAGGGTAAATATTAACATACTTCACGGGGTTGGAGGATGGAGATGGCATTCTCCAGTGTCCCTTGACAACCTAGGGTAGATATTTTTCTCTTGGAATCCCGGTGAGGAAATTTTTGAGTCCCCTTTGCTTCTTTATTTGGTGTTACAAGGGTTCTCGATTCCCTTCACTAGGTGGAACCACTACGTAGCATGCTTCTAGGGTGTGTTGGTGTTCCCATGTTTTGGCCAGGTTGACAAGACCAAAATATGAGACAACATAGAACCACTTTCGGACCTTAGGATCTAGCCCTCCTAGGTCCAGAGAGGGATCTCTCTATGGTGGTCAAAGAGTATGTCTTTGAAGCTCTAAGTTGTGATTTTAGGCTAGTTGTAGGCTCATGGTTGTTTGTTTGATTGTTTGTGTTTGGTTGGAGGGAATCAGGAAAAGAAGGACCAATATAAGACAAGGATGACCAAAGAGGATGCTTAGGTAGAGACAGATAACTCAGAGAACATCAAAGCCATTGGGCTATGGAGTCAAGAAAGGATTTACTTGTAGTCAATGTGCAAGCTTTCAATTGGGCTAGTCATCTAGAGCATTTGGATCTTGAAGGAGATATTTGGAATGGGACATTAAGGATAGAAAATGAAAGGAGGAGAACCAACCAACTCTGTCTATAGATCAGACCAGACGTCATTTAACTCCAGGCCTGCTTGGACAAAATCAGAGGCAATACAAGGGATCTTGGAAAGGGTTAATTGAGATGGATAGATCCTAGAGGGGCAGAGACCAGGTTCTAGACCTCCAGTGTTCTCAACACATTCAACTAATCCCAACAAGAACATCTAAACACAGATTTCATTAATTCATACATCAGAGAGCAGGCAATAACATCCACTACACTGGTTAAACCAATTGAAATCAACATTCATATACACATATAAGCAGAAAACATAAAAGGCTGGGAGAGCAGCAACATAAGGTACCTATCAAGGGTAAATCTTATGCCAAACTTCTGATGTGAGCCTGAAGAAACATGATGAAATGAAAGCAAGTCAATCACAAATACAGAGAAAGGAAAACATCACCAGCTGCTTTAGATCAGGATCCAAAGAAACATGCTTGTCATATTAAAAACAACACCAATCAGGTACATCATAGCCCATAGCTTGAACATTCAGTCTGAATACATCTAATCTCAGCCTATCTTACAGTATACATAGAAAAATTGTCTCAAGAGGAAAATACTTGTGTTTCACTGATATCTCATCAACAACCATTACAATGTTTCCTTCTATGCTTTATAGCAGATGATGGATCAGAAGATTGACTAAGAAGGTAGGTGAATACTAAATGTAACATTAAATACATGAATGAATGCAGGGCCGAGACCCATTCTGTTTGAACGCTTGAGTATTAAATCTCTGTCACCTCTTTATGTAGGAGTGATCTTCTTCAGATTTACCTTTACTTCAGAACTGACATTGGATGCACTCTGATGGCTATACCTTGTTGTACTTGTGGAGAATAAACAAATGGTAAACAACTGCTGAAAAGTCTGCTTCATAAATGTTTGAGCATTTTGAACTGCAGCTAGGGTGGAAATCTTTTCAGGGACATGGTGTGTAAATAAAGCAATATGGGTGCCTTGTACTTGATGAAGAAAAACATTCTGCTGGTGAATAAACCCTGATGGTACCTTCTACTGTGTTCAGGATCCTATAGATCGATCCTCGGGGTCTTCAACTGCTGCTTTGCCCCCTAAACTTCGGATTAAAAGCTCAAGATCTTCATAAGCTCACTTTAATCTTCCTTTTTCTCTGCAATGAAACACTCTGCCGCTCCATTTTCTTTTGACAGGGTAGCTTGGGTTTTAATGGTGACGGGAGATTCGCTGCAGAGTTCGCACTCTGTTCCTTTAATGAACATCTCGTCTCCACCTTCCCAGGCCTTCGTTCATAAATCCAGCCGCTATGGATGATCTTCCTCGGATTTAGTTGTCTTGGTAGCATAGAAGTTTATCATGGTGACCGTTCTTTCTTTATATCCCTGCAAGAACACGAAAACTGTGAAGAAATCCATGGACGAGGGTGGCGGGTGATATGGATGGATGAAACAGATGTGCAGGTGGGGACATGGCAAAAAACGCAGTGAAGTGATGAAATATGGGAGGTGGATGCGCAGCGAAAACAACTTGCATGGGAAAACCACATAAAAATGACTTCGGAAACAAATATACGCAGTGAGACCTGCGGGCGTAGGACAAGGACACGTGGAGGTGACGTAGCGTGACTGGGGGATAGAAGAATAGTCAACAGTGGAGGACAAATCTGGGTCGTCAATCCCAAAGGGAATCAACGGCGAAAAACACACCAGGGTGGACAGACAGCGGGCCAAGGGTATGGTGGGGATGGCTTATCCCATGTGCAGTTTCGATGAATGACAGCCCTTGGATAGGCTTCACCAAATCTGACGGATCATAACAATTTCGCTGGGCGTTCTGTTCCAAATATTAATGCGCGAAATGGGGGTGGTTTTGCCCTGGTACAGATGCCACGCGTCATTTACTGAGTGGAATCGCTGGCTCTCTGGGGAAAACCGCCTATTGCAGATGGGTGGTGCGGAAAAAACCAGTGGATTTGGGGTATAGTGCGCTGCGGGGTCCACTGGCGGAGAGGATTCAGACCGTTGATTGCGTTAGGGATTGACGACGGGGATCGATAAACGGTAGGCCAGTGGGTGCGATGCGCATGGTTAAAATGGTGTGCAACTTTGGTAAATGGTGACCGTCGGATGGGTGATTGGAGATCCAACGACTGACGACAATTCCGCTGGACGACCTGTGCTGAAGGTTAATGCGTGGGAGAAGAGTGGTTTTGAGGACGTATAGTGGACACGCGACAGGTAATGTATGGAATCGCTGGGTGATGGAGGAAAACTGCCGTCTGTAGATGAGTGGTGCAGAAAATACTGGCAGTTTTTGAACTACGAAGGCGGGATGGGGACCACCGCTTCGGGCGAGCTCTGCACCGTCGGATCATTCATTAATTTGGATGGCGGAGATCCATCGATCTATCAAAACATATTAACACCCCCAAAATGCGCGTTTGCAAAGGTTTTTAATGATTTTTCGTGCGGAGAAAGGTTTGGAGGGGCTAAGCGCCTGGCGGATTCGGTTTTGGTCACGTCGCTGGGTCTTATGGAAAAAGGTGTGGAGGCTAATGGGGAAGGGGCTAAGGCCTCATATGTGAAATGTATGTATTTTTACTCATTTTCAATGCAATTTGGGGCTAGCCAGGGGTAACGATAGGGCAAAGAAGGGTAGGAAAGGCCAAAATAGGGGTAGGGAAAGGATTTCAAGGGGGTTTCGAGGAATTTGAGGATAAGGAAGGGGGGAAACTTGGGGGGGGAAGAAAGGGAGAATTGTGGTATTTGCAGGGATATGAGGGGTAAAATATGCCCTTTGAAGAATGGATCATCAGAGAGGATTAGAATTGGGCGCAGCACACAGAGACTCCAAGGGGGATGGATTTTCAGGGGAAAGGCATTCCTTGGAGGCTCCAGGACAATCTAGCCCCCAGCTTGCTTGTCAAGAATTTCATAGGGGGGCTAACAGTGGCTCCACATGGGGATGGCTGCTCCTTGGAGGAGTCAAGAAACCAGAGATGATCTTTGGAGTAGGCCAGATGCCTGCTGTCATAAGCCATCTTTCTTCTTCAATTTTAGCTGCCACAGTATGATAGAAACATCAGCAAAAATATTTCCCAACCAATCTACCTACCCAAACTAAAGTTCTACAATTTTCCCTTGGGTGCATTTGAACTAGCAGACCCTTTACATTATTTTATTTTGAGAGCAAAAACAAACCTACTCTAAATCTACCCTTATTTCTCCATGAGGCCAGGTTAGACTGTTGGCCTCATCTATTTCTCTACCTAATCTAATACCTGTTGGGATTAAACTATCCAACAAGTTTCTTCACCTACGTTCTAAGACAGGAAATTTAAAAACAACCAAGTCAGGATTAGACTGTCTGACTTGCTGGATAGAAACTTGTAGAAGACAAAACTGTGAAGGCATGGGATTCTGCAATTTTGGAACATCCTTCTTTCTCTGTGACTCAGGTTTTGAGCACGTTCGAGTCACTTCTTTTCTTCAATTTCAGCTCTGGTTTTGGGCATGTTAGAGCTGATTCTACTTTTCCCTGCTGATCTAAATTTTGAGCATGTTAGGACCAGCTTCCTCGCTTCTTGTATGGACTGATCTTGAGGCAGGATGTCTTCGTGAGCCTCATCTTGAGAATTTTTCTGAGCAAGAGAAAACTCCAGACCAAGACTGTCATACATGCCTCGCTTGTTCACTTGGTCTGGAGTATGCACTTACTCTGGAAAATGCATAGGCTTATCTAGATCTGTTCTTTGCTCTTTAAAGGTCCATGTTTTGAGCATGTATGGACCTGTCCTTTCACTCTGTTTTTGGAATATTTTTTCTATTTTCCTGAAAGTAAAACTGCAATGGTATGTACAATGGAAATGAAACTGGAAATGAAAAATTAGCAGAAATAGTGTTTGAGCATCCTGCCATTGATAGGACCCCCAAACAACTTTGTACCATCAAGTTCTTGTAAGAAAAACGCATTAGGACCCACAGTGGCCTGGATGACAAATGGACCTTGCCACAAGCTGTCAAATTTGCCATGTTTTCCCTTGTCCTCTCTTCTTGAATCCCATCTCAGAACCTTATCTCCGACCTTGAAATCTGAAACTTTGGTTCTTTTGTCAAACTGTCTCTTTATGCCTTCCTGTACTCTGACAGCTCTGCTATAAACCTGCTCTCTTGTTTGCCGCAGATGGATAGTTTCATTGATTCTCCTTACCATACTGTTTTCCTCTGATTGGATCTCGTGAACAAGCTTGATTACTGGAACTCCAAGACTAGTGGGAAAAACTGCTTCTGTCCCATAAACCAGCTGAAAAGGTGACATGCCAATAGATCTCTTTGTAGTGAGCCTGTTTGCCCAGAAGGCATGTATCAAATTTTTATGCCATGACCTTTTGTTCTCTTCCAGCAGCTTCTTAATGATTGTAACCAGGCTTTTATTTGATGATTCAGCTAGGCCATTACCCTGGGGTAATAGGCAGTTGAATGTCCAAGTGCTATTCCGTACCTGTGACAGAAATCAACCATTCTTTTGGATCCGAAAGCAGCAGCATTGTCAGTGATTATTTTCCTTGGACAACCAAATCGAGAGAGAATATGGCCTTCCAGGAACCTAATAATAACAGAATCTGTGGCACTCCTAGTGGGAATGGCCTCTATCCACTTAGTGAAATAATCAGTGGCTGTTAAAATCCATTTATGTTGTCCTGAAGAGGCTGGATGAATTTCCCCTATAAAGTCTAGACCCCATTGAATGAAAGGACCTTCAACAGTAATGGGCTATAAAGGGAGGGGAAGAAGTTTTCTTTTACCTTCAAAGATCTGACATTTATGACAAGCAGTTATCATTTGGTGGACATCATTAAATAGTGTAGGCCAATAATAACCAGCCCTAAGTATTTTGTTCGATGTGGCTTTCCAACTCAGGTGGCCTCCACATACTCCAGCATGAAATTCTTGTTTGATTCTTTCAGCTTCGGTTTCAGACAAACATTTCAGTAAAAGGCCATTTGGATTTTTCCAATATAGACTTTCATTCATAATGCAGTAATTTCGAGCTTTGAGTTTTATGAATCTGGCCTTTGTTTTGGACAGTTCTGGAGGGGCATTGAGGTTAGTGAGCACGTAAAGGATATCAGCATACCAAGGAGAGTTCTGAAACTGCTCCTCAATAGTTGGATGGGGCAATCTTTCCTGGTCGTCTAGGGCATTTATCATGTTAATGTCAAGGGCCTGCAAGTTTGATTCAGCCATTAACTGGGCCAGGCCTTGACCTTTGATCAGCTTAGTGGGTTTTATTTCAAGGTCGTATTCCAAGATTGTTGCAATCCATTTTCCCCTTTTCCCATCGGGGTCTTGGGACACGTTATCTTTGACCACTATACTTGGAACGAAAGCAATGGTGTGAGAATGCAGAATGTACACCCTAAAGTCTTTTAAGGCCTTAATCAGGGCATAGGCCTGCTTTTCCATGATGTTGTACTTTAAGGGTGCATCTCTTAAGGCTTTACTGAAGAAAGCTATAGGCTATTCATTACCTTCTGAATTTTTCTGCAGCAAGACTACAGCTATTGTGTGTTGGGAGGCAAATGAAAAGATCAGAAAATCTTTTGAGAAGTCAGGGCTGATAAGGACAGGGGCCTGAGTGAGTGCAAGTTTTACTGACTCAAAAGATTTCTTGGCTTCAACAGTCCACTTAATTCCTGCACCTTTCTTTAGCATTTCAGTCATTTTTCTAAGATGTTCAACAAGATTGGGAATGAACCTCCTAAGGAAATTGATCTTCCCTATGAAGGGCTGCAATTCCTTGATGTTTCTTGGATGTGAAATTTGAAGTATTCCCTCAACTCGCTGTGGGTCTATCCTGATCCCTTTCTTAGATATAATGTGGCCAAGAAGTTTACCTTCTTGCAACCCAAAAACAATCTTCTTACGATTTAGGGACATACCATACCTTCTACATTTTTCAAAAACTTTCCTCAGATGTTTCAGATGTTCTTCTTCAATTTTAGAAAAGATAGTCAAGTCATCCAAGTAGATAACTATAAAGTGTCCAATCTCATCTGAGAAAGCAATATCCATTGCTCTCTGGAAGGTAGCTCCAGCATTCATCAATCCAAAGGGAATTTTCACATACATGAAGGTGCCCCATGGAGTGGTAAAAGATGTTTTGAGTTGATCTTTTGGGAGTACCAGGACTTGATTATATCCTGAAAAACCATCAAGCAGGGAGATTCTCTTAGAGCCTACTACCTTTTGTAGGATATGCTCCATTCTAGGCAAAGGGTAGTTGTCTTTCAGGGAGGCTCTATTGAGGTTTATGAAGTCTATGCAAAGTCTAATCTCCCCTGTTTTCTTCCTTACAGCCACTAAGTTTGACACCCAATCAGAAAACCTTACAGGGACTATAATGCCTGCATCATACATCTTTTTAATTTCCTTCTCTACTGCAGGCAATTGTTTTGGATTAATCCTACGGAGTTTTTGTCTGAAAGGCTTCTGATTTTCCTTTAGTGGTATCTTGTGTTGTATGATGTTGGTGTCATAGGCCTTTAAGTCTTCATAGCTCCATGCAAACACGTCTATGAATTCCTTGAACAGGTCAATGTATTTCTTCTTCATGTCTGCAGGTATAGACTTAGCCAGTTTTATCATTTTGGGTTTGTCTTCAGTGCCAATGTTGCATTCTTCCACATCAAAATCAACATGTTCAATTGTGGGCCTTTTTGCTACGTCATCAAAGTCAAAAAGGTCCTCTAAGGGTGCCAGGCCTCTCGGTATGTTCTTATCTTTGGCCTGCAGCACCTCTACCTCTTCGGTATCTGTGTTTTCGCAATTTTCGGTTGGATTTCCAGTTTTCTCAGAAAAAGAATTTATTTCTATGTTACAGGGTGTTCCTTGTTCATCTGGGGGATCCTCGCTTGGGCAGCTATCATCCGAGATTGAGTCTAAATCTGAAAATTCAAACTCATTCCTGCCCACCAGGAAATCTTCGATCTGTTTGTCTCCCTCAAAGACCTGCCAATATTTTTCATTGTCTGGCACTGCAGGCTTGAATTTGGTCTGAATGATAATTTGTTGGTCAACTGGGGCCTTAGGATATGAGCTAGCTAGATAAGCTAATCCATTTGCAACTGCGTTTTGCCCCCTAGGAATGAATACTAACTCATATTCAACAAACGTTTTCAGCAAATCTAGAGTATCATTCATGTATGCCCTAAGCCTGGGGTGTTTTGCTGAATACTCACCATTCACCTGTTTGATCACTAACTCTGAGTCTCCTCTCACAGCTATACTACGGGCTCCTAATTTTTTCAACAGATTTAAGCCCAAGATCAGAGCCTCATATTCTGTAATGTTATTTGTGCATTTAAAACACAGGTTCACATCGTGGCTCTTTGCATGATCATCTCCTGTGTTATGTAGCCACACTCCTGCTCCAGCACTTTGCCTAGTACAGGACCCATCAAAGTTCATTTCCCACAGGGGTTCATTGTTTACTTCGTCTTCATCCCCTCCCCTATAGCTGGATTCGCCATTATGTTGAGTTGTAAGGTCTGTACTAGGAGAGGGGTTATTTTGTTTTTCATGTAGGGTATCAGTTCGAACAGGGTGACTGATCAGCTGACTGCGTTTTGATTTTGTTTCTGGTTCACTCAGAGTTATGTTTTCTGCATTTTTCCCATGGTCTCCTTCATCGTATTCTTCTAGAGTAGCCATTATGTTGAAATCCATGGGCTCTACGTTTGTATCTCCATTTTCTGATCTTGGCTCTTCTAAGGGTTGGTCATTGTAGAGAATGAAAGAGTCCAAATCTGTATGTACAAAGTATAGTGGTGAGTTTTCAGGTTTCTCGGGGCTACTGACTAGGAATTCCATTTGAGATTCTCTATACAGTCTTCTAGGCTGGCCGAATATAGGGATGGTGGCATATGAACCATCCATCTGCATTGTCCCTTGCAGTTTGGCTCCCCATGATCTTGATAATAGCATGCCATACTTAGGTGGCACATCTGCCACCACAACATCCATGACCATACATTTAGTAGGAATCTGGGTTAAACTCACACATAAGTCTTTGATGAGGCCTAGGCATTTTACTCTGCTAGAGTCAAATGAATATAAGTCTTTGTAGGGTCTTGTGATTTCTAGGCCTAGCCTCTCCATCACTACCTTGGGCATTAAGTTGTGAGACGCTCCAGAATCATGCATTGCATTGTGCAAGATCTTGTCATGAATGTTGAGACTGATATAAAAAGGCGGAACTACCCCTTCCTGAAACTTTCCCTCAATCTTTGAACCAAACAGCAGGGCAGGTTGATCATCACTCAGATTTACAGTGTCACTATTTACACTCAGACTTAATGCTTTCAAAATCTGGCCTTTATATATATCCTGAGTGACCAACTTAGATAATGGTACATAGATTTTAATTTTCGCAGTCTCACTCTCTAAATTGAAAGTGGACTAGGTCTTTGGAATGTTCAACTCTATCTTATTTGTTACTACCTTAGTAGCTGAATCAGTTTGTGATTTTTCACTATGTACAGGGTTGGGAACTGTTGTATCAGGAGCACTAACTGTGGTGCTAGTACTGCTAGTTGGTTGACCTTGTTTTTCAGTGTTTTGGTTGTCTTTTTCTTTGTCTTTTCCAGAACCTTCAGTTGCTGATTTGGAATTCTCAGCAGTTGCTTTAGAAGTTTTGTCAGGCTTTTTCTTGATTGTAATCTCAGGAGTCTTGGCTTTGGGAGTATCTTGGTTTTTATTTCTCCTAAGTTCATATTGTTCCCTGACTTGCAACATGGCATTTTCAAATCCTAATCTATAATCCTCAGACTCAAACCACTCCTCATCACAACCAGTGGTGGAGGGCTGGTCTTCTTCTGAATCATAATTTAGGATTGAGTCTTCTGTTTCAAACATGTTTATTGCATTCCCTTCAGACTCTTCTATGATTCCCTCATCCTCATCTAGAAAGTTTTGAAAAGGGGGAATAACTTGTTGATCTGATTCTTTTTGTCTGTTGGGAGTGGCATTGTTGTTTCTTCTAAAGTTCTGGTTCTGGTTTTGATTTCTGTTTTGGTTACTAACTGTGACAACCATTCTATCCATCATTTGTTGTAGCTTATCCACATTTTTAGATAATCTATCATAGTTTGGATCAGAGGTCGAAGCTACGTTGTCATCCCTATATGTTACCCTCTTCTTAGCTCTTAGTCTTGCTCTCTTTTCAATCAGGTTTGCCTCTATGTTAACTGCTCCTTTTTGCATGTCCTCTAGTGTGGCATATTCTTTATCTCTAAGCTCATAGGCCATGTTAGCATCAAAGCCTTTGGGATATTTTGCTAGGGCCATGCCTTGTGGAGGTTTCATATGTGGGGGGAGAGCATTATAAATGCTATTGAATCTTGTTGTGTAATCATGTACACTCTCTCCCGAATTCCTCTTAAGGCTCAGGTATTCTGCTAGGAGCTGGCGAGGGTTTTCCCTAGTCTCCCATTTGTTTACGAATGTCTGATATAGAGTAGGAAGGTCTTGGATGCTATTAGGAGGAAGATTTTTAAACAATTTCTTTACATCACCCCCCGGGCTCTGAGCAAAGATTCTCATTTTGACTGTTTCATCATCAATTTCCATATAGTCAAAAGAGTCTTCCATTTTATTTTACATGTGCCTGAGCTGTGATGGATTCTTTGGCAGTGAAGTGAGGGATTTTTGACTGATAGTCATTTGGCAGGGGGATAAGAGGCTGAGGTAGAACTAGAGGTGCATACTAGGCTGCCATTGTGATGTTCTGATGAGGTAAAAGATTAACCTGAGCAGCTGGTATATGGATGACAGGGATGTTTAGACCAACAAAAGTCTGTTGAGCAGATCTAGGGTGAGAGAGCCCCAAGTTTTGAAGAAAGTGAAAATCAGGTGGTGTGGAAGGAGGGGTTTCACTGTCCCTAAGGTCTGGCTGGTCTGAAACACTGAATGACCTAGTTCTAGGTAATCTGTTTTGAAGGTCTAGGTCGAAGAAAGGGTCTAATAGAGCTGCAAGATCTTCTGGTGCAGAATTAGCTCTATGAATGTTGCTGGGAATAGTTGATCTCCTACTTACAGGTGTTCTCTTGAGGATTTTCTCAGGATTATCAACTATTTCAGGTGGGTTTGGATCAGGGCAACCTCTCATATGAATGGTTCTGTGAGCCAGAATGATGTTCTTGAACTAAGCAGCTTAACCCTACTTGTTACTTCTATTGTGGTTGATATTGTCTCAGGGCTGGTCTCCCAGCGGAGTCTTCATTATGTTTCGGGTCTGGTCTCCTAGTGGAGTCTGATGCGAAACCAAGATGATCAGCAGGCCTACTGATCACCAGTGGAGTCTTTTAACGTTTAGGAGCTATGGAGTCGCCAGGTGGAAAGGTTTAAGGTATTTCAGTGGATACACTGTCCACCACAGTGCTGATGAAATATCCCTTTTCAAGGATATCCCACTAAACACAGCAAACTCTAACCAGAGATTGACTGGGAGGGCATTTACCAGATATGTCACCTCAAAGAAGAGGATGAGATCTGGAGGCTACCTGGCCCTTTCCAAGCTCTGTCTAAGAGTATGGGGTAAAACACACAAGAGGTAAGTGGAATGGGAAGGATAAGTGTTTTACTACCAACCTAACCAGAGATTCTAGGTTTTCCGAGGTTTGGAGATGTATCAAGATGAAAGTACTCAGAAAGTCCCCAGTGGAGTCGCCATTATGTTGGTGTTCCCATGTTTTGGCCAGGTTGACAAGACCAAAAGATGAGACAACATAGAACCACTTTCGGACCTTAGGATCTAGCCCTCCTAGGTCCAGAGAGGGATCTCTCTATGGTGGTCAAAGAGTATGTCTTTGAAGCTCTAAGTTGTGATTTTAGGCTAGTTGTAGGCTCATGGGTGTTTGTTTGATTGTTTGTGTTTGGTTGGAGGGAATCAGGAAAAGAAGGACCAATATAAGACAAGGATGAGCAAAGAGGATGCTTAGGCAGAGACAGATAACTCAGAGAACATCAAAGCCATTGGGCTATGGAGTCAAGAAAGGATTTACTTGTAGTCAATGTGCAAGCTTTCAATTGGGCTAGTCATCTAGAGCATTTGGATCTTGAAGGAGATATTTGGAATGGGACATTAAGGACAGAAAATGAAAGGAGGAGAATCAACCAACTCTGTCTATAGATCAGACCAGAGGTCATTTAACTCCAGGCCTGCTTGGACAAAATCAGAGGCAATACAAGGGATCTTGGAAAGGGTTAATTGAGATGGACAGATCCTAGAGGGGCAGAGACCAGGTTCTAGACCTCCAGTGTTATCAACACATTCAACTAATCACAACAAGAACATCTAAACACAGATTTCATTAATTCATACATTAGAGAGCAGGCAATAACATCCACTACACTGGTTAAACCAATTGAAATCAACATTCAGATACACATATAAGCATAAAACATAAAAGGCTGGGAGAGCAGCAACATAAGGTACCTATCAAGGGTAAATCTTATGCCAAACTTTTGATGCGAGCCTGAAGAAACATGATGAAATGAAAGCAAGTCAATCACAAATACAGAGAAAGGAAAACATCACCAGCTGCTTTAGATCAGGATCCAAAGAAACATGCTTGTCATATTAAAAACAACACTAATCAGGTACATCATAGCCCATAGCTTGAACATTCAGTCTGAATACATCTAATCTTAGCCTATCTTACAGTATACACAGAAAACTTGTCTCAAGAGGAAAATACTTGCGTTTCACTGATATCTCATCAACAACCATTACAATGTTTCCTTCTGTGCTTTATAGCAGATGATGGATCAGAAGATCGACTAAGAAGGTAGGTGAATACTAAATGTAACATTAAATACATGAATGAATGCAGGGTCGAGACCCATTCTGTTTGAACGCTTGAGTATTAAATCTCTGTCACCTCTTTATGTAGGAGTGATCTTCTTCAGATTTACCTTTACTTCAGAACTGACATTGGATGCACTCTGATGGCTATACCTTGTTGTACTTGTGGAGAATAAACAAATGGTAAACAACTGCTGAAAATTCTGCTTCATAAATGTTTGAGCATTTTGAACTGCAGCTAGGGTGGAAATATTTTCAGGGACATGGTGTGTAAATAAAGCAATATGGGTGCCTTGTACTTGATGAAGAAAAACATTCTGCCGGTGAATAAACCCTGATGGTACCTGCTACTGTGTTCAGGATCCTATAGATCGATCCTCGGGGTCTTCAACTACTGCTTTTCCCCCTCAACTTTGGATTAAAAGCTCAAGATCTTCATAAGCTCGCTTTAATCTTCCTTTTTCTCTGCACTGAAACACTCTGCCGCTCCATTTTCTTCTGACAGGGTAGCTTGGGTTTTAATAGTGACGGGAGATTCGCTGCAGAGTTCGCACTCTGTTCCTTTAATGAACATCTCGTCTCCACCTTCCCGGGCCTTCGTTCATAAATCCAGCCGTTGTGGATGATCTTCCTTAGATTTAGTTGTCTTGGTAGCATAGAAGTTTTTCATGGTGGCCGTTCTTTCTTTATATCCCTGCAAGAACACGAAAACTGTGAAGAAATCCATGGACGAGGGTGATGGGTGATATGGATGGATGAAACAAACGTGCAGGTGGGGACATGGCGAAAAATGCAGTGAAGTGATGAAATATGGGAGGTGGATGTGCAGCGAAAACAACTTGCATGGGAAAACCACGTAAAAATGATTTCGGAAACAAATATATGCAGTGAGACCTGCGGGCGTACGACAAGGACACATGGAGGTGATGTAGCATGACTAGGGGATAGAAGAACAGTCAACAGTGGAGGACAAATCTGGGCCGTCAATCCCAAAGGGAATCAACGGTGGAAAACACACCAGGGTGGACAGACAGCGGGCCAAGGGTACGGTGGGGATGGCTTATCCCGTGTGCAGTTTCGATGAATGACAGCCCTTGGAAGGGCTTCACCAGATCTGACGGCTCATAACAATTTCACTGGGCGTTCTGTCCCGAAGATTAATGTGAGAAATGGGGGTGGTTTTGCCCTGGTACAGATGCCACATGTCATTTACTGAGTGGAATCGCTGGCTCTCTGGGGAAAATCGCCTGTTGCAGATGGGTGGTGCGGAAAAAACCAGTGGATTTGGGGTATAGTGTGCTGCGGGGTCCACTGGCGAAGAGGATCCAGACCATTGATTGCGTTAGGGATTGATGACAGGGATCGATAAATGGTGGGCCAGCGGGCGCTATGCGCGTGGTTAAAACAGCGTGCAACTTTGGTAAATGGTGACCGTCGGATGGGTGATCGGAGATCCAACGACTGACAACAATTCCGCTGGACGACCTGTGCCGAAGGTTAATGCACGGGAGAAGAGTGGTTTTGAGGACGTACAGTGGACACACGGAAGGTAAAGTATGGAATCGCTGGGTGATGGAGGAAAACCGCCGTCTGTAGATGAGCGGTGCGGAAAATACTGGCGGTTTTTGAACTACGAAGGCGGGATGGGGACCACCGCTTCGGGCGAGCTCCGCACCGTCGGATCATTCATTAATTCGGACGGCGGAGATCCATCGATCTATCAAAACATATTAACACCCCCAAAATGTGCGTTTGCAAAGGTTTTTAATGATTTTTCACACGGAGAAAGGTTTGGAGGGGCTAAGCGCCTGGCGGATTCGGTGTTGGTCACGGCGCCGGGTCTTATGGAAAAAGGTGCGGAGGCTAATGGGGAAGGGGCTAAGGCCTCATATGTGAAATGTATGTATTTTTACTCATTTTAAATGCAATTTGGGGCCAGCCAGGTGTAACGATAGGGCAAAGAAGGGTAGGAAAGGCCAAAATAGGGGCAGGGAAAGGATTTCAAGAGGGTTTCGAGGAATTTGAGGATAAGGAAGGGGGGAAACTTGGGGGGGGAAGAAAGGGAGAATTGTGGTATTTGCAGGGATATGAGGGGTAAAATATGCCCTTTGAAGAATGGATCTTCAGAGAGGATTAGAATTGGGCGCAGCACACAGAGACTCCAAGGGGGATGGATTTTCAGGGGAAAGGCATTCCTTGGAGGCTCCAGAACAATCTAGCCCCCAGCTTGCTTGTCAAGAATTTCATAGGGGGGCTAACAGGGTGGAGGTGAAGCCTCATAACTCCCTGAAGTGTGTTTTTTCTATTGAATAACTAGAGGGTGGAGGCAACATGCCTCTAGATTCCTTGTGCATTGGTGGCAACTGAGTGGCTGGTGGGTGGAGGTAGGAGGACCTCTAAAGTCTATGTTTTAGAAGGCAGTTGGTGATTACTCCCAAGACCACCTCAGGCCTTGGAATATGACTCGGGGGTGATAGCTACAAGTATTTTAGTTTCAACTATCTACGGTTGGGTGGAGATTCCTAGTCCTAGACACAATTGCCCAAAGATTTATAAGATAGGTGTTTCTTAAGTATGTTATGTTAAATTTGGAAACTTGGGCCAAACTCCAATTTGCATAGCTCATATGATGGAGATGATATTTTTTTTCGATTCCTCTTTCGAAGAGGTGAAATATTGATCTAAAGATCATCTTGTTTGGATGAGTAGAAGTTGGATTTTGAATTTAATTTTCACACATGTGAAAATTGTCAAGGTCGGTCAGAATTGTAATGTAGGCTCACAAGCCCCAAAAGATGTGTCACACACCCTCATTGATGGATATAAAAAGGAAAAACTCAAACTTCATTTTGGACATCATCTCATCTAACATTCTCTCTCCTTCTCATTGGTTCATACAACCTTACGAGACATTCTCTCTCCTTCGCCTCTGTGAAAGGGTAGCTAAGTATTTCGGATTGTTTAAGGGTTTCTGCAATAGCGTTGACCTTGGATGAACTCAAAGATTTTGTCTTTGATTTTTGGGACAAATTATGAGTTTGCGAGACCACTTTTGGTGGCACAGAAATCGAGAAGTTATGGGTTGTTTGACTGTAGAGTTGACCGTAGAGTTTGACCGTAATGTTGACCAGGTTTGACCGAGGATTTGCAGACTGTTTTGGGATGACTTTGAATGTTTCTTAAGGCCTATTTTCATTGGCTTTGACCAAGCTCCATTTGGAGGAATATTGTTGGTTTGACCAACATAGAATTTGTTAGATAGGGCATCATGTTGACTGTTGAAAATTGTACTTTCTTTCTCTGCTGAATTTGAAGAATAATAAGAAGATTTGATCAAATGGTTTTCCCTGCATTGTGGTTTTTCCCTGACATCTTCCACATTATTGTGTCCTCTTGTCTTGGCTTGTCTTCTGGTTATTTATTTATGTTCCATCCGCACTTATCGTCAATGTTAATGTGATTGCTAAACATGAAATTGAATTGGGTTAATAAGAAATATTGAAGTAAATTTCTCTAAGCATAGAACATACCATTGTTAACTAACATTAATATGTTCTCTAATAATGAATATGTAAATATATTTATGGTTTGAAATGGTGTTGGTGTGAAAATACATGTTTTTATTACTTGTATTATAATATTGAATAAAATATTGTGCAATGTTTAAAAGGCATTGGAATATGCTGTAAGAAGCTTGATTTGATTACAAAATATTTAGAATGGAACTCGTTCTTGTTACAACATGATGGTTAAATTGATAATAACTCCAATTGCTATGGTTGATCTTACAATGTGTAATGCCGAGTATTTTACTCCTTATTCTCATTAATCTATGCTCTCGTGTGAGGGACCTCATTGAGCCTTCAATGATGCACATCCTTACGTTATCAAGATTTTTTCTAGTATATATGTATGATGTGTTGTGTAAAGCATGCCTTCTTGAGTCTAACTATAGCCTTAAATAGTTGGTTACAGTCTTGTGCTAAGGTGGTTGGAACCCTGTTTGGTGTAATCATCCAAGGGTCCTTGCTAATAGCCAAGTTTCCTAGGAACCATTCATAAGATATGCTTCTTGGAAAATCATATAATCAGTGCCCAAGTAGGTGCACAAAATTACTTGTATGTTTTTCATAGGCCCTGGGTTGCATTGTGGTGTGCAAGGTGAGCATTTCAAGCCTTTCAATATTCAGCAAGCACGTAATAGAAGGTAAATGATAGCCATCGGTGCAACTATGCCTATATTTCCTTATGTTTAAAAAGTGAATGATTGTAAGTCTGTGACTTTATCTATTATGTGACTATCCATAAGGATCTTGTAGGTAATTAGACTTAAGGGAGAGAATCCATGTTCCTTGAGGAGTGTTGATCTCCTTGTGGCATTTTTAACACCATGTGCTTCATGGTGGCTATTATACGCTTATAACACTTAGTGGGTCCTTGAATGAGACTTGTATATCTCTAGGCTAAGATCTGTTAGATATAGGGAAAGTATTGGAGATCTTAGAAGTTATAGATCCATGAGGGGCTATCTCGATAAGTCGTTCGCCTGAATGGATGAGTCCCTGTTCAATGTTATTTGCTACAAACATTGTAAACCCAAATAGTTTTCTTTGCTCTAATACCACCTGTAAACACCCCCCACCTTAACCTTGGCGAAAAGTGCTCACTTTCTAATCCAATCTCCCTTGTAAAAAATTAGAGAGATGGGATAATAATATTATTTGTCTTCAGAACTGGAAATGGGCCTAACCATTGCATTCATCTCGTCAAGATGAATATGGTGATATAAAAATTTACCTCAATATGATCTCTGGATTAGAAGTTATATCTTTTTAATTTCTGATGAATCAGAGGGTGACACATCATCGACCATGCCACATGGAACGCATGTGGACATTATTAGTACCTTATAATTTATAGGATCTCGAGGTGACTGGATACTTCATATTTCGTGCAAGGTTTTCATTATTGAAAGGATTTTCAAAATTCAAATGATTTCAAATAAAAAGGAAAAATGAAACAAAGAAAGAAAAGATGATATAAATAAATTAAAAAAAAGAAAAGAGAAAAGAATGAAAAGAAAAAGGAAAAAAGAAAGAAGAACCCCCAAAAGAGAAATAAAACTGAAAGTGCTGCAAGTTCAAATGCCACTACTCTTTAGATAGGTCTGTCCAGGCATACAGTTTAATCATGGTAGGACAGTTTTCAATTTCTGTTGATAGGTTAGAAAATAAAGATTTTCCAAACTGTTTAATCTTGGCTTATTAGTAAATAGGTAGAAAATGAGATTGGTTCAACAGATTAATCTGAACCAATAGGAGAAATAAGGGATAGGGGTTAGGTTAGAATTTTAAAAGAAAATTTTCAGGGTCTACAAGTCTAAATGCACCCTACAAGGGAAGAAAAAATGTTAAGTGAGTAGTTCAGGTAGGTAGATATGCAAGGAGGAAGAAATGAAAGGAAAAAATGAAATGGGGACTTAAAAATCCTTTGAGGTAAAATCTATTTTAGCCTAAGCCCTGTGCAAGTCCCGCCAAGCACCAAATTGCACTTCGAAATTTTAAAGGGACAACGCTAACGAATATGGTAAATTCTGTGATCTGCAGGCTGTGGGTGATCCCATCTTCCCTTCCATGTCACTTCCCCCTCCCTGCACTTCACATTTCGCAAGGGTAAAAGGATAGTGCTAATGAATATGGTAAAGTTTGCGATCCGTGGGCTATCCCACCTTCCTTTCCACGTCACTTCCCCCTCCGTGCACTTCGCACTTCGCAAGGGTAAAAGGATAGTGCTAACGAATATGGTAAAGTCTACGATCTGCGGGCTGTGAGCAGTCCCACCTTCCCTGCCATGTGACTTCCCCCTCCCTGCACTTCGCACTTCGCAAGTTTAAATGTTTACTTCCGCCGCTTATAACTAAACCCACCGATGTGTGATTTGCAATATCCTTGGGACCCTCCCTGCCACATCACCTCCTCTCCCCGCACTTTGCACTTTGCAAGATTTAAGGTTTACCTCTATTGCTCATAACTAAATCCTCCGACATGTGATTTGCGATAGCCGTCGGGTCCCACCTCCTTGCCACGTCCCATCATCCCATCGCATCAGCACTATACACCTCCCACCTTACCCTCCATCTCCGCCCCTCACCTTGCCATCGACGATCCTCAATCCATTTCGGCCCCCCCTTAGTCGACAGACTTTAACAAGGGGGGGGGGGGGTCCAGAATGGGCAGTATCCATTACCGCCTATTCCTCCATGTGTTGCGCACCCGCAGTTTCGCACCCCCCCTCTCTATTACCGCTTACCACCTGAGCCCCCCTCCGAAAAGTTGTTTCCACCGTCCTCCAAAGCGCTGTCGCCCTGTGACCATTGCTAATGCTGCCGTGCCACGTCCTCCATCACTTGTCCACATTACCCCGTCACATCCCCTCCCACCAATAGCACTGTTGCACCATGAATGGTCGGAATGTTATCCAACTGACCCGCGCCAACTCAACAGTTAACCTCTAGCCACATGTTAAAACCTGAATTCACCGTGACGCCAAATTTTGCATTGCTGTTACTATTGAATTGCTACAGGTTGTGATCACGACCAACCACCTTGGCCGAAGGGTAAATTTCACATCAAAGAAGGAATAATCAACGCTCTATGAGCCTGGTTACATTTCTCATTTCAGCTAATTCATTTCCGATCCTGATCCCCTTCGGTCTTACCCCTTCCTTCGTATCAATTCATACAGTTTCTCCCTTCTCTATTCCCCTTCTCTTGTAGCCCAATCTCCATTGCAGGTGAAACAAAGAGTGAAAAATCAAATCATGCCTCAAAAGGCAGATCGGTAGCCTTTCAATGCTATGGTCTACCCCCAGGTAGACTTGGACCATATTCCCTTGGCTGACAGTGATTACAAGTTCCAGGAGATAGAGTCAGACCTCAACTTGTTCGATGTCTACTGCTGGCTCAAGGAAAAGCTCCTTGACAGAGCAAATGGTATTAGCCCATGGAAGAACAAGCTTCCACATTACATCTTCCCTAGAACCCATAGCTGCCTTGAGCTAATTAGGAAATGTCAGTCTTGCTATGACATTAAGCAAAGAGCCATAGTGAACTCTGCAGGAGAGATTTTTTTTTTTTTTATGTAAATGCCCCATCCATTCAAGAGATGTTACAAGCCCCCATTGTTTATAACACTGTCCCTTTTTCATATGAGGCCCTTATAGGACTATACCAAGGATTAGATTTTTCCAGCAGGGCCAAAACCTTGGAGATTTTCATGACCCCCAATGTACTAATGCCTACAGAAAATCCCCCATATCCATCATCCACCTTCCCAGAAAGGACCCAACACACTGTCACTACCCTGTCTTATTTGTTAGGTTATCATAATGATCAGTGGATAGATGAAGCCATAATTGGTTTCTTGTTTATCCTCTCTACAGATGCTAAGCCCATTGTTATATTCAACTATACTCAGTTCCTTTCTGATGCAATCCATGACCAGTTCTTGAAATTTCAAACAGAAGGGGTATTCAAATACACCTTTGCGTTGGTGTACATGTTTACCTATTTTCAATCCAGTAAGTTCAAATTTGACATGATAAAGCAAGGTGAAGACTTTCAATACCAATCTATCATTTTTTGGAGAACTCTATTGAGAAGGAGCAGGAAGACTATTCATACAAGAGCTTTGTATACCTATTTTTTCATCTCACAATTAGTGCACTCAGTAGCACCCCAGAGCCCAAGGTCAGTGAGGAAATCAAGAAAGTAATGCAGTTGACAAAGCAGATCAGGACACTAGACTAGTATCTCTACCAAAAATACACAGAGATCAGGGTTTATGGCAGTGAATTGTCCACCTATAAGCTACCCAAATTACCTCTCCATGAGGATCTTCGCCCTTAAGTATATCAAACAAATGATAGATGCTGATGAGGTGCATTTTTTTTCGACCAAGAAGAAGTCACAATTCAGGATCAAATCCCAAATTAGCCCATTCATCTACAACAAAATGGAAACAGGGGGAGAGGCATATGAGATACTAAAAGAGATTAAATTCACACACAGTTTCACCTAGTCCTATGATCCAATGGGGATTATCTCCAAGAATAGGGTGGAAAACAAGTCCACACCCTACATCCATACCCACAGATTGGAGATAGAGAAGTACATGAACCAAGAAGAATGGGTGGCAGACACACTCCAGGAGGATGAAGAGCAGGTCATCTCTACATCAGGAGTCCAAACACCAACTCCAAAAGAGAGGAAGATGACAGGAGTTCAAGAAAAAAAAGGAAAGGAGCCTGAAAAGGAAATAGGAAGTAAGAGGACCAGGGAGGATCAAGCATACATGGACATTGTTGAGGAGGTAAATCCCCTCTGCGGACAGAGGCGATCCCTACTAGCCCAGCAGGGGTCTAGCAACAAACAAACAATGCTATGACGCAAGCTCCTAGTTACGAATGAAAGAGCTAGGGATAGAAGCCTACCTGGATTCCAACGCTACGATCTGAAGAAGAGATGTCCCCGTCCTTCAGGCCTGGCAGATCACAATCCTTCCACGATCTCCGCGAATGAACACCTGCACATGGAAGAAACGAACAGATACAAGCATAGAAACCAGCATGCGTAACTAAACATCGGTCAGAAAAGATATTACTCGCATTAACATAATGGAAAACGGAGTGGAACCATAATCATAGTCATCTATTAAATAATAAACGAATAGAAGTTACAACCAAGTTCTGACGTCGCAGCCTCCTTCGTACGGGTCCCCGGTCGTCCACGTCTCGCAAAGCTCGCCAAGGAAAGGGAAAACCTCTCCAGAATCTCGTAACAATGGTCTCCTCACTTGAGTTGGCCTTAAGGGAAAGAAGGGATTCTTTACAACACAAAGGCTCTTGGGAATAGGGAGATGCAAAGCTTCAGCACTTCAAGACTAGCTTGCCATGGATTTGAGCAAGCTTATATAGATGGGGAAGGAGGGAGTTGGGATCCCTATTATTATGGGATTGGCCCTATCAACAAGGAAGGTTCCATGGAAGGTGGCAAAACTACTTCCCTTCCATAGAACTCCCGCAGCCAAACCTCCCAACTCAAGATAGGCAATGGTTGTGAGTTTGTTTGAACTCAACTTCTGCCATCCATATATAAAAAACAGTCCCTAAAATGGGTGGCGCGATTGCTGCTATATGACAGAGCGCCAAGTGGCGCGACCTCTGTGTAGGATTTTCTTCAGTGGCGCGAGTCCTGAACTGACTGCCCGCGCCAATGCAAAAAGGGATGTTTTTTATGATTTTTGCAAGGAGATGTCTCAAGGGAAAATAAAGCTCATGCTCAGAGGGATGCATTGATGATGTTTTCAAAGCATGACAATGTCCACAGGTCACGGAATGGGTCCTCCATTGTGCGGGATGGGGAATGGTAAGGACGGTGACAAATTATTGTGTAACAGATGCCCTTTAAAGTATGAGGCCCGAGAGCGAGAGGGGTGAAATGCTTTACGAGAACATGTTCAATTGAAGGCCCGCCGTCGGGAAACCTGCGCAGAAAGATACAACTGATATCTCAAGTACATGATGTATATATATAGTATGGACGCAGCCATCCGAAACAGAGTATGCTATAATCCGGATCCAGGGTATGGGCGCAGCCATCCAACTAAGATCAAACAAATAGACTCAGGTATGGTCGCAGCCATCCAATCAGTGAGTCATGTACATAATGATAATAACCCACAATCGCAGCCTGGATTACAACAGACACAATCCAGGGTCTTGCGCTCCATCTCGACCCAAACAAGTACAAGTTCTAGCATGCGAATGTGTGAGCTGATGTCGAACATGCAAGAACATCGTCTGATTACCAGCCAATGATGAAAGCTGTTAACAGACGCGAGAGAAACCACTAATAATGACAATGGTCCTCAAGGTACTACAGGTACAATCTACGGCGTGCGAATAAATGAGTTGACGTCGAACACCCGCAGAATCATTCGATCGGAAGTCAATGATGTAAACTTCACGTCGAATGCGACGAACCTGCCATTGAGGCATGCAGGCTCCAAGGTACCATCAGGAGTCTCTAGACCAACTTCCCGGATAATGAGTTGAAGTCGACAGGAAGTGACCTTGATCGAAGGTGGGCCATAATTATTCCCACATCATCGACACGAGACAGAGGAACATAATGTTTTGTTGTGAATCAGGAACATATGAGAAACAGAGGAAGGTTGATATTTGCAGAGGCCAACTTCTCTTGAACACATGAACGGCACGACAATGGACTTGGCAGTATTTGACATCAACGGATCATAGGTCATGGCGACGAGGCAGTGAACAGATGAGAGGTCAAAAGAGATTACCCAAACCCATGGAGGCAAAGTGAAGCAACGAGATGAGATGTCCCCAACCCGACACGAATGCAGACAAGTGCCATGTTCAAGAGTGACATACTGCCGATGACAACGACGATGGTTCCATTTTTCCCCCACCATTTCTGGCGAGTACCCCAATTATTTTTGATAACAAGCTTGAAGGGGATAGCATATGCTTGTGATATAAGTCCGCCCTTCGTGCGAATCCATCCTAGTGCATTTAACGAGTCCTAGGAAGGAGAAACTCGGAGAACGTCATTTCGACGAAATCCAATGTCATCAGGGTTTAACGAGTCTGACAAAGGAAGAACTCGGCGTCTTTTCATGTTTAGAGAGTTTGAAAAGACAACGGAAAAGAAAAATCCACAGGTCCCTTTTCGTAAATAGTTCCCCAGATCCGAAAAGGTAGAAAACAATATCCGGGAAAACCTCCTAGTCGCGATAGGCTAGGGTATTCTTTTTTCGTAATCGATCCATCCCAGCCCGAAAAAGGGTTAAACTTATACTGGGTGAATGTCGATTCGTGTCCATTTTAACGAGATCGAAACGACAAGGGCCTCGGCAATCTTTTCATATTTAGAGAGTCAGAAAAGAGCTGAAAGATGACTCCAGAGTGACTTTTTCGTGTATTTACCAAGTCCGAAAAAGTATAAAATACAACTCGTCTCCATCATTTAAGTCGCAAAAACCTGTCGCTGCACATACCAAGTAAGCGTAAAATCCATTTTCGACATAACATATGCAAATATTTGATAAAAATAACTTTTTAAAACTCATTTAACGTCGAAAAAGTTATAAATATGTCAAATTGGTAAAAACAAAATTACTTTTACTATTTACCTTGGTAGAAAGCAACAGTGGTCCATCGGGAGCAGAAACTTCTGTCGTCGATTGCGACAAATCCAGGCAACCATTCAGCTTCTCGTCTGTCACAGGTAAGAGGCGCTCCTTTGCTCTTCTTTTCCATACATTTTTTAATGATTTTCCCATAGAAATCAGCTTTATGTGGCCACTTTTAAAATTTTAGGGCCGGGCCCATTGGCGCGGGTATCGGGCACGGACCCGCGCCACTGAGCTCTTTTTATTAAAGGGCCCGCGCCACCTGGCGCGACTGTTAGCAAAACAGCCGCGCCAGCGGCCGAACCTAAATTTTCGCCTAAAATTCCGGTATTTAAACCAAATTTCTTGAAATTTGAAGCTCACCAAAGATCTAATCAGGGGTTTTTGACCATATGAATGCAGATAACCACTCAAAATGGCAATCGAATGGAAGGAACGAGAGCACGGAGATGAGGATGAAGAGGCCATGCAAAGCCAAGCTTGTATGAACGCTCTTAGAGACTGTGGCTTAAAAAAGTTCTTCCTCACGCCATGTTTACGAGCTCAGCCCGAGCTCCTCCAATATCTAATCAGCATCTGGGATGAAAATGAACAAGTGTTCAAGCTACGAGACTAGGTGTTAGAATTGGAGGTCACTGACATTTATTTCATTACTGGATTGTCCCGTAGAGGCCCAATTCCTGTACTGACTGGAAGCAGACCATCCTGGGAAAATATGGAAGAAGTAATGGCACGGGTGTGCCGAGGGGCACAAACTGGATCAGGAAGCAAGAAAGTATACATCTCCACCATCCCTGATCTAGCACTGAGAGTAGTAGTCCATACCATTACGCGGGCTGCTGGATCGCAGGCACCGCATGAGGCTACAAAGACTCAACTCTTACTGGCCTCAGAATGCATGGGCCCCCGACTGTATGATTGGGCAACAGCTGTAACGATCAACATGAAAAGGCATCTCACAAAGTGCAAACAGGGGAAACTGAAGCAGTTCGGGTATGGTTCCATCTTGGTATCGTTCATTCTGGAACGCATACCAATCTTCCAGGGCCAAGGGGCCGCAGTGGCGAGTCCGATACCACGAGAGCCGAGAATGGCTCGCTGGGCAGCACTGATGCCCATATCTGGAGGCGGCCAACAGATGTCCTGGAGGCCAGAGTTCTTTTGGTGGCTACGACGCCAGCTGATCGTCGTGGAAGATTGGCCCTATTCGGGAACTGACTTTACAGGGGACCCAGATCTCCCACTACCAGAAGCAGACGACTGGGATGAAGAGCTGGGTAAGACCTCATATTTTGATTTTATGTTTATATGTTTTTTTTTTGTAAATACACATTCGTCTTAACACAATTTTCTATGCATGCAGATGTAGGACCTGAGAGACCAGCCGGGATGTCTCCTATCTCCCGGAGGACACAACTCACCCCTGAGATCCAGGGGGAAGGCACCGGAGGAGAGGCACTGGTCCAGAACCTCGAGGGGATTGCCCATGGGATCCCAGACTATGCCCGGCTATCAGACGTACCTCTGGAATACCAGCGCCATACGGTGGGAGTCCCGAATCGGATCCACCGGATCTTGAGGCGCCTAGTGCGTGCAGTGACGTGCTATCATGAGCATCATGCAGACTAGTCTCTAGGATTTATACTACACCTATTTTTTGAGAGACATAGCGTCTCCGGATGTACTAAGACGACTATGTATACTTTTTGAGTTTTATGTGACACACTTCTTATGTAAACATTTCGATATCTATATATATGCATATCTATTTCTGGATGAGTCTTCTTTACATGTAATGATGATTTATAAATTGCGCAAATGCCTGTCTAATACCAAATTTGCTACTGCATCTGTTAATGTATTCAAATGCCTGGGTATATGATGATATGTAATGTAGTCAAAATTCCTTTCCAGTAATCGAATACGCAAATACAGACGTAAGATGGACGAGTTTCTTACCGAATAGTGTCCGTTCAGTTGTAACACTACAAGTTGTGAATCTAGGTACACGAGCAATTCACGGATACCAAGGTTTACTGCCTCGGTTAATAATTCCAATACGGCGCTATATTCCGCGATATTGTTCGTGGTACGCCCTAAACACACACCTTGCAGGTCAATCAACTCACCAGCAGGATCGTAGATTACCCAGGCTGCGAAAGACAGATTCCTGGTACTGCGGGAGGCACCATCCGCAAAACCAACAAATGGATGAATAGACATCTGCACAACCAGGAAGACCCGATCAGCAGAAAGATGTTTACAAAGCACACCACACCATGCACACAAATGACAATCACACACCTATGTACACACACCACACCAAGAAATCAATTCAGGCATAGTATTTTTTAAGGTACAACCCATTTCTGGGCTGCGCCAATGGAACTCCTTCGTAGTCTATAAGCTCGTAGGCCCCATTTTTCAAAACACGTTTTACTATATAGGGACCGTGCCACATAGGCTGGAGTTTACCAGCTCCAAGCTTATCGTGTGCCTGATCATACAAGAGGACGAGGTCTCCTTCGATGAAAGAACGGGGAGAAACAGATTGATCAAAATGAGTTTTGACCCTCTTCTTTTGTGCTTCGATGATCAAAGCAGCTAGACGACGGGTTTCATCCAATCGTTCGAGATACAGAAGACGTTCTTCCTCAGGAGAAGTATCCGGTAAGAGCTCCACAGCTAATTTGAGCGAAGGAATTTCACATTCAACCGGTAGAGTAGCTTCCAGACCGTACACCAGTTGGAATGGTGTGAATCCGGTTGCACTTTTAGCAGATGTTCGGTACGCCCAGAGAGCTGAGAACAGTTGGAGATGCCAATTGGATTTATGAATCCCAACTGTTCGTTGAAGCATGGTGACCAAAACCTTGTTCACCGCTTCAACCTGACCGTTCGCTTGAGGGTAGTATGGCGTTGAGCTGTCGTGACGCAGGCCCAACGCAGCTGTCAGCTTCGCCATCATGTAATCACGGAAATGAGTACCGTGATCAGTGACGATAGCTTGAGGAACCCCGAATCGTGCAATAACATGGTTGAATAAAAATGAAGCAGCCGTTTTCCCGTCAGCAGCTAGTGTAGGCATCGCCTCGGCCCACTTAGTGAAGTAGTCGACGACGACAATGATATACGCATGCCCCCCGGCCGAGTGAGGGTTACACGTCATAAAGTCCACGCTCCATTTCGCAAAAGGGCCAACGGTAATAACGGGATGCAAAGGCAACGGCGGCGCGCGCATCTTGCGCTGAAAAATCTGGCATGAATGGCATTTTCGGATTGCAGTGATACAATCCTTGAATATAGAAGGCCAGAAATATCCTGCCCGTAGAATCTTCTGGGCAGTAGCATATCCGGACATATGTCCGCCAAAGGCGCCACTGTGGCAGTCATTTAAGACTTTCTCAGCCTCTTCCAAGGTAAGGCATCGTCGGAGCACCGAATCTACTCCAATACGATATAAGGTATCTCCTACTATACGGTAGGGTTGGGACTGGTGCCGAATCCGACGGCGGGCAGCTTTATCCAACTCAGACCGAAATGTCGCGGTCTGAAGATACACTATGATGTCACCGTACCAAGGATCACGAGTATCAATAAGAAACAACGTTTCGTCCGGTATATGATCTTCAGAGTGTTCAGGAAGAGAGTCTGTAGGGAGAGAACATATCAAATCCGCGAAGACCAGTGATTTAGTTGACTTGGAAGTGGTGAACTCCAAATCAAACTCCTGCAGGATGACGATCCATTTGGAGTACTTGCCCCCCAGCAATTGTCTAGAAAGAATATATGTCATGGGGTTGCATTCTGAAACCACTGTTATCGTGCGCAACAGGATGTAATGGCGAAAGCGTTGTACGGCGTGTACGGCTGCTAAGGCCAACTTCTCGACATGTGCATAACGCGTTTCCGGGTCGAGAAGGTTCCGAGAGAGGTAATAAACAACATGTTCATCACCGTTCTCGTCATCCTGCACCAAGACCATGGCAATGGTGCTTAATGCGGCGGCTAGATATAAAGTAAAGTCGCAGTGGTAGTCCGGAGGACGAAGCAACGGAGCATTGACTAGCAATGTCTTCAGCTTCTCAAAGGATTCCTGAGCAATTTCGTCCCAATGAAAGGGAACATTCTGCTTTAACAAACGAGTGAATCCTTTGGCCACCTCGGCATAATTTGGGATAAAGCGCCTAAGAAAATTCGCTTTCCCTTGCAGACTCTGTAGCTGATATAGGGAGGAGGGTGACGGGAGATTTATGATGGCCTCAACCTTCAGAGGGTCAAGGCGAATTCCGTCTTTCGAGACTATAAAGCCTAAAAGACGGCCAGAATCGACGCAGAAAACGCACTTATGAGGATTGAGCCTAATGTTGTAGCGTCTGCAACGAAGAAATATCTGGCGAAGATGCTCAGGATGGTCCTCTCGCTTACCTGAATGGGCAGGCAAGTCGTCCAGATAAGGCTGGACAATATGGCGAATATCATGAAAAGTGTATGACATTGCGCGCTGGAATGTGGCACCAGCGTTCTTTAAACCGAACGGGAGTTTTTTGTACGCGAAAGTGCCCCACGGAAAGATGAATGTGGTCTTTGCAAGCTGATCCTCGTGTGCAATATTGATCTGTGATCTCTGTTGTAACCTGAGAAACCGTCCATTAAGGAATAGATCTCACTCCCGGCGCAATCGTCGATAATCTGGTCGATAAACGGAGTGGGATAATTATCCTTAGGACAGGCGCGATTGATATCGCGATAATCCACACAGACTCGAATGGTACCCTGCTTTTTATCGACAGGGACGATATTGGACACCCATTCTGTAAGGGGGATAGGATAAATGAAACCCGCGTTCAGAAGTTTTTCAACTTCTGCCTTAATAGCGGCGGCTTTCCGAGGATGCATGGGACGTAAGCGTTGGCGCACGAGTTTCGCACCTGGATAGGTTGGAATCTCGTGGACGACAATACTAGGATCAATTCCCGGCATTTCCTCGTAGGACCATGCAAAAACATCTCTGAATTCTTTGAAAAGCTCTGTATAGACTTGAATCTCCTCGGGAGAACAAGTCACACCCACATGAATGTTCTCAACAATCCCTGGTTTAACAAAGATGTTGATAGGAACAGTTTGAGTAATGTTACTCAGATTACCCTATGAAAAGACCTTGTGCGTCAAGATTGGTGTTTGAAGAGGAGGGGAAGGAACCTGAGTAGCATAACGCTCCAGACAATCAGTCATTGCCCCCAAGCTGGGCATAAACGAGGAGCGATGATGTCCATCGCCCCAGGGCAGCTCCTTAAGAGACATAGTTTCAATGATAGCCTCATCTAAAGGAAAAGTCTCTCTGAGAGGATCAGGTGAATAAGCCTGACCAAGCCAGGGGGATTGGGAGTAGACGTCGAGAGCCATGCTCATCGGAGCATGCTGAGGGGGAGGAGGATCCGATGCGGCAACAATCTCACAGTAGCTGCTCTCTACTGGCGTTAAAGGCATGGATTCTCCAAACTCATATACCTGCTCAGGTGTAGGAATAAGCCAGGGGTCATCGGTCCTGGACAACATGTTGACTTGAGCGGTATTCGGTGGTGGTGCGGGGAATATACCCATGAGGACTGGGTCTTTGAAAAGACCAGGTCCTACACTGTTTGGGGGATTCGGAATTTGATCCACGTATGGCACATTGTTCTCAGAGCTAGAGGTGAAAAATGACAACTGATCCACCGTGACAATCTTGCCCTCGTGAGGGAACTTAATGAATCGAAAGACGGTAGACGGCACGCAGAGCATGGCATGGGTCCAGCTGCGGCCAAGAAGTATATTGTAGTTGAGTTTAGCGTCAACCACTTCCACTTCTACGTTGACAGTTTTTCCCTGTAATGTAATCGCAAGACTCTCGAGAACTCCCAGGGGTTTAGACTCCCGACCATCGAACGCCTCAAGGGCATTGGGAGATGATGACAAGGCTGGAGAGCCAATGGCCTTCCAGCAAGCGGAGGACATAACACAAGTAGATGCACCCTCATCTACGACAGCCCTATGAACGTTCAGACTGTTAATCCCGACTTGAATGACCAAAGCGATTTGATGTGGAAGCCGGGGAGTAAAATTCTCCAGATCAAAGGTGAGAAGGCTCGAATCGGCGGGATCGATACCACCGATGGCAGACAATAAAGCCTTCCGTTGTGAAGGACAACTTTGAAGAACCTCAAGTGCCGACATGGCAGATGGCGCCTGTGCCAGATCCTCAACAATACTGTAATGTTGAGCGGCACGAGCATTGGGATTGTAAGAGGATCTTCGAAGAACACCCTTGGAAGGTGCCTTCACAACGGGTTCGAGAGTCGGCTTCTCAATCTCCAATGGACCGGAGACAGGTGGGGGAGGTGGCCCATCCGCAACTGCCTTCCCGGGTGCCTGCCGCGGCTCATTGTAGTCCTTTGCCCGTGTAGCGATAGTGATAGGTGCATTAGTCTTCATCATGAAAACCTGAGACCCAAACGGTGCAGATGATGAGCCCTGTTCGACCATCTGGGTCTGCTGAGACGGAAATGGCTCTTTTAAAACAGCCGGAGTCCCTTTTGAGCCTTTAAGAAGTTGACTGATTTCGGATCGTCGTGGACAATCCTTAGTGTAGTGGTCACCTTCACAGATGAGGCAAGGGAATTTCGGCTTACGTTGGGAGCCATCATCAGTTCGAGATTTAGATTCCGGTTTTGGGGCATCAGATTTTGATTTGCCTTTGCCCTTCTTCTTCCCCTTGGAGGATTTGTCCGCAGGATTGGCCTGAACGGAATTTACCTCCGCGGTTTTACCAGAATCGGATGAGGCGGGATTAGCAGAGGTATTGTTGGAAGAATTATCCTTCTGCTTCCCATTCGAAGACTTCTTCGAATTTTGAGAAACGGAACCAATGACACCATCCACCGTAGGGGTAGGCGGGGCCTTTGTGGCTCCGGGCCGTGGAGCATCAGGCAGGATGTCATAAAGCGTGCCAGATTGCGAATAAACAAGATCCCGGTACTGGGCACGCGCGATAGCTTGTTCCTCCGTCACACACGCTCCCATTGCGATATCCTGAGCGATTTTATTGACAAAGGAGGTGGTGAACCAGTGAGTCAAGATCTGATCAGGTATATGAAACTTGATCAGTCGACGACGGCGCCGCCACTCATGGATGTGATCCGAGATGTGAGTGGCCGAGTCCTGCTTCAGGGAAGACAGGAGGTGCGTCCCGGCCTCATACCGGACCGGTAACTGGAAATGCGTGAGGAAAGCCATAGCTAACGAGTTGAAATCTTGAAAAATACCACGGGATAGCTCTATGTACCACTTAGCAGCAGCTCCTGTTAAAGTACGCTGGAAAAGACGCAGACGAATCGAATCGTCGGTCCAAGAGTTAGACGAGCACCAGAGGTGATACGTCATCACATGCGCCTGGGGGTCTTCTCCAGCTTTGCCCTCAAACTTGGGACAGTCGCCTGGTATCTTGGTGGGAACCGGAGGCCAATATGGATTATGAGCAATCGGATCATTGGTCAACTTCGAAACGTCCGGTAGGTCCAAGGTAGCCAGGAACGGCAATGGGGGGTTAACTACCATGCTAGTCCCAGGATAAGGTCCGGTACCTGCGTTCCACGATGGTTGTGAATATCCCTGCCCCCATGGGTTCTGTCCCTGAGGATTTTGACCATAGGGGGCATGGTTCGTATAGCCAGACTGATTTGGTTGCTGGTAACCATTGTGTGGGGCTTGATAACCAGGGTTTGGGCCCTGATTAGGTGTCTGCCCTGTATAAGCAGCGTTTGGATTTGGCTGTTGAGCGTAGGTAGAACCGGGTGGAGGAAGAGGATACTGAGAGCCTCCAGAGTGGTTATAGTTCGGTTGAGACTGACCATGAGGATAATAACCGCTCTGAGGATGAGTAGACTGCTGATAAGTGGAACCCTGCGGAGCCTGGTACGTAGGGCGCAGCTGTTGATTTGGCTGCGGCATTGAATGAGCAGGTCGCTGAGCAGAGTGAACTGAATGAGAGGGCTGCCCTGAATGAACAGGTTGGCCCGAATGAGGGGGCTGGCTTGAATGACCAGGCTGACCCGAATAACCAGGCGGCGCCGATTGCGCAGGTTGACCAGGTTGCAAATGAGCTCCAGGTTGCACCGAATGAGCCGGTTGGCCTGGAGGTGGAACAGAACCAGGTGCCTGCTGAAAACCAGTTTGACCTGTCGCAGAACCATAGAGTGGTCATGGTTGATATGCAACGTTAGAAACGACAGGATACTGCGGTTGCATGGGTAAGGAAGGCTGGATTTGCCCCCCAGGACCATAGGCCTGTCCCGGTTGGTACCCCGGCTGAGGTTGAGCAGGTTGACCAGAAGGGTTATAATATGGTCCTTGCGGATTATACAACGGCCCTTGCTGGCCCGCAGAGTAGCCTTGGATGGGCTGTCCCTGTGGGTCATACGAATAGCCAGGTTGGCCCGGAGGTTGGCCCTGGAAGGGTTGACCCTGCGGATTGTGAACCTGGTTGTATGGTAAACCTTGAGCATATAGATAAGCCTCAGGAGCAGGAAGGCGCAAAATGTCTCCATGCTCGTCCAGCTGACCCGGGAAACCATACACGGGAGTGCCGTCCTGTGCATAGTGCGAAAAGAAAGATCGGTAAGGATCTTGGGGAATCTGTCCAGCTCCGGCGTTCGGCTGTTGCAAAAAAAACCGATACTCCTCCAGAGAGATATTCTCCGGTATAGCAGTAGCTAGGTAAATGTCTTCAGGAGTTGGCCCAGCCCTAGTAGCAGACGCTGAGACAACAGAAGAAGAGGCAGCCACACAAACAGTGGGCCGAACGGGAACAGACGTGACGGGCGTCGAAGGGGACACCCCGGGTGTAGTGGCAGCTGGTCTCGATGCGGGAGATGATATCCCCATAGAGGCGGCAGCTGAAATGATCTGACCCAGAGATCTGTATCCCTGTGGTAATGAAGGGCCGGCTGACGATGTGGTAGCCAGCTCGGAGTCGTCTCCCTCAAACAATCTACGAGGGATGCGCTGATAGTCATCAGACCCAGGAATTTCCTCACCAGAATCACTCATGGTTGATCCTGCCGTTAAATCACGCAGAAGACGGCGAGGACTAGGAGGAAAAACAACGATAACGAACGGTCGCAGGGCGATGTAAGAGAGAGAGTAATCCCAATCTCGAATTCGGACACGGGGTGCGAAAAGGGCCAATTGAACTCCGTGGTCTCAGGGTTGCTCGGCGAGAACCGGTCCCCCGTCGGGAAACTCGGAAACAACAGGCTGCTGTGGTTCAACAGAAGGCTCAGAAGCTTCTGAAGAATCGTCCGTGTAAGGACTACCAGTAGACGAAACCGATGGTTCCGCCACCGTGGCAAAAGACTATAAGAAAGGAGCACACGCACACACGGGCTGAAAACGAATTAAGACACACGATCAAACAGTCAACAAACAAAGTCTAAATAGGCGTGTAATCGTGGGCAATCAAATTTTATCGCATTGGAAAGTAAGAAATTCTACCGTTTCATGTTTTAAGAGTCAAGAAACGATAAAAGGGTGACTCTATCTCTTTCAGAGTTGACACAAACGTGAAAGGACAAGCGCTTGACGGTCTTTTCAAGTTTATGGAGTCAGAAAAGACCAAATGACTGCTCAGGAAAAACTAGGCACAAAGGGTGTACCAAGTATCCGTGAACTGCAATATACACCTTGGTTTCGAAAATGAAACAGAAATTGACCAAGGACTTTCCGTACGTGCAGGTAGTCTCCCCGAATGCTGTGTTCGGTGTATCACGGGTACAGGGCGGCAGACTCGGCTTCCTGTGGATAAAGGATTGAAAACCTATAGGGGTCTCCCTTTATATACGCGACGGTACGGGGAGCGCAAGTCCGTACTAGCGCTGTCAAAAGCCAACAGGCGAACGACAACTGCTAGGTTTAACGACGCCGGAACACGTCTCTAGCCTAGACCTTCTAAATGTGTTTCGTTAAGTTCCAATGCTGCCTTAGGTTAATTGAATAAATTTTACAGTTGATCTTCAATTAAGTTTCAATTTTCAGGCCCTATCGTGTGTAGTGTCTCGAAAGACTCCTAGATGCAAACTATATGCCACAGTGCAACATTTCGTTCGATGAAAACTAGTTAAATAAGAGTTGAGAGCTTTTATACAAACGAAATGAACGGAATACAAACAACAATGTCTCTAATGCAACTAATGCAATTGAAAGCCTTTCATTCAAAACACTAATCACTAGCGATATGGAAAAGATCACAATTTGCACTAATCAACAAACAAAAGAGATTTTTTTTAATTTTCAATGTTTAATGGCTAATGTGCACTGAAAACAAACGGAACAATTTGAGAAACGATATCAAAGAGAGCGAAACACACAAAATTCACTCAACAACGCAATCAATCAGATCCCAAAATCGACCCAAAGTCTCTCAAAGCAAAGAAAGACTCAAAAGCTTCCGATGGACCGTGTGATCTAGGTCCAAAGCAAGGCAAACGATTTTCGAATGAAGTAAGGAACAATCACCCAAAAAACACAACAAAACAATCAAAGGCTGTTAAGAGAGCGTGGAGAATCAATCAACAAGTTGACAGGACAATCAAGACACCAAAACTCCCAAGGAGGGCTCGATACACTAAGCCACTAGATGCCCTAGGGCTCAAAACGTGAAATCGGTAGATAGAAGCAAACAACCAAAGGACAGAGGTAAATTCCGGCCAAACAAGACTCCAACACACTCAGACAGTCAGAAAATCAAGAAGGAAAGCATTGGTCAAATCCAGAGAGGCAAAAAAATGAAGAAACTCAAAAAACTCACAGGGGTGGCGCGACTGTGGGAGCGAAACGGGCGCCAGAAGCCAAGTGGCGCGGGCTAGACAAAAGCAACGTGCGCCAAGTGGCGCGACTGTCGGGTTAAAAACCGCGCCAGTCGAGTTTCTCAATAAAAATTAAAAAACAAGCTGCTCTAGAAGCAGACCAATACAAGCTAAGCAAACCAAGAAGCTAAAACAAAGAAAGAATCCAACCCAGAAGGTTCATCAAGCAAGGAAAAACGATCAAAGCGAAACAACATAAACGAGACAATGAAGACCGGACGATCTCCCCAGCGGAGTCGCCAATTTGTTGAGGAGGTAAATCCCCTCTGCGGACAGAGGCGATCCCTACTAGCCCAGCAGGGGTGTAGCAACAAACAAACAATGCTATGACGCAAGCTCCTAGTTACGAATGAAAGAGCTAGGGATAGAAGCCTACCTGGATTCCAATGCTACGATATGAAGAAGAAGTGTCCCCGTCCTTCAGCCTTGGCAGATCACAATCCTTCCACGATCTCCGCGGATGAACACCTGCACATAGAAGAAACGAACAGATACAAGCATAGGAACCAGCATGCGTAACTAAACATCGGTCAGAAAAGATATTACTCGCATTAACATAATGGAAAACGGAGTGGAACCATAATCATAGTCATCTATTAAATGATAAACGAATAGAAGTTACAACCAAGTTCTGACGTCGCAGCCTCCTTCGTACGGGTCCCCGGTCGTCCACGCCTCGCAAAGCTCGCCAAGGAAAGGGAAAACCTCTCCGGAGTCTCGTAACAATGGTCTCCTCACTTGAGTTGGCCTTAAGGGAAAGAAGGGATTCTTTACAACACAAAGGCTCTTGGGAATAGGGAGATGCAAAGCTTCAGCACTTCAAGACTAGCTTGCCATGGATTTGAGCAGGCTTTTATAGATGGGGAAGGAGGGAGTTGGGATCCCTATTATTATGGGATTGGCCCTATCAACAAGGAAGGTTCCATGGAAGGTGGAAAAACTACTTCCCTTCCATAGAACTCCCGCAGCCAAACCTCCCAACTCAAGATAGGCAATGGTTGTGAGTTTGTTTGAACTCAACTTCCGCCATCCATATTTAAAAAACAGTTCCTAAAATGGGTGGCGCGATTGCTGCTCTATGACAGAGCGCCAAGTGGCGCGACCTCTGTGTAGGATTTTCCTCAGTGGCGCGAGTCCTGAACTGACTGCCCGCGCCAATGCAAAAAGGGATGTTTTTTATGATTTTTGCAAGGAGATGTCTCAAGGGAAAATAAAGCTCATGCTCAGAGGGATGCATTGATGATGTTTTCAAAGCATGACAATGTCCACAGGTCACGGAATGGGTCCTCCATTGTGCGGGATGGGGAATGGTAAGGACGGTGACAAATTACTGTGTAACAGACATCAATTCCTCCACTAAGGAGTTCAAAATGAAATATAGGAAGAGAGCCAGGATCAACATGGGCCTTGACCAAGGAAATGAGAAAAACCATCAAACTATCATCACAATTGGGGGTTCTCCAAGTTCATCTTCAGCAGGTGGCCACTCGATCTTCTCCACATCCTCTGCCACCATGCCATTCCAACAACAGAATGTGAAAATCCCACATCTACTTCCACTGCAGAACAAGAGGATGAAGATATCTATAACACATTCAGGGAGATCAAGAGAGGGAAAGTGGTTCTCAAGACCAACACCTACAATAAATTTTAACAAACAAATAGCTCCCAGAGTAGACTCCTATCAGCCTTTGACTTTGAGAAGGGAAGAATGAGGATTGCATTCTTGGAGGCACAAATTCCTTAGCCCAAAGGTGTAGCAGACTACAAGAAGACATATTTTGAGTTTGACACAAAGAAAATCCACCCAATAAACCAGATGGAGATGCACAAGAATACTGGGGAAATGATCTCCTCCACCCTAACTAGCACAAACACGAGCCTCTCAAAACCACAAGTGACTTTGTGCAACACACAATCAAAATTAAAGTTGGAAAAGGTCTCCGCCATGTCCAAAGATTCAAGGATAAAAACTATGGAGGAATTAGTGATACAACTCAGGCACAATCCATCAAACATAGCAGTGGCTGAAACCATTGTGAGAAAGAATAACGCAGACATAGCTTCTTTGAGGAGGCAGCTTAAGATGCTAGTAACAGAAGACCCTATGGCCAAGGAGATAGAAGCAACTGAAACATAGAAGGCATACATGCTACAATTAATTGTTGAACAAACATAGAATATCAAGAAAATAGAGGATGATATGGGTAAAATGATCAAAGAAAAACATAAAGCAATAAGGGATTCAATGAATAGAGCAAAAAAATAAGTAGCTAAGGCCATGATTCCCTTACAAGCAATTCCTCTCACAGTGATCCCAACAACCACAACGTCCACAAGAGCACCGGGGGAAAGTACTGAGCAGCTAGCCAAGGCGATGGAGAACATGTCTTTACAGTCATCATGGTTCAAAAGGTTGCGAAATCAACTCAGTGACCTGCTGGATCAACTCAAAGGGAAAGACTCTGCACATGCCAGAGAGTTGCAGATTAGTAAAAAGCTAAATGAAAGTTTGCAGAAATATTTTCAGGAGTCCTCAATTGGCAGCATGGTGGGAAGAGTCAAGAAAATCATATGGTTGGATATAATTGAGTCTGTAAATGATATATGGCCCTCAATTCAGATAATTTTTGAACAAAGGGATCTAATTGAGGTAGTGAAGTTTTCCATTGAGAAAACAAAGGAGGAACTCAGAGATAAGACCCAAACTACCAACAACATCATCAAATTCCTGAATTCCAAGAGCAGCCATGAATTGGAGCAACTGGAAGTGGCTGACAGAAAAACTTATGTTCTTGACGTTAAAAGGGTGTTGAATAATAAGAGTCTGGTCACAAAGCTAGAAGAAAAATTCCATCGGTTGGAGATTGGGGTGAGTAGGTTTTTCAATAATATTGAGCCACTGAACAAAAGAGGCTTGCCTTCCTTGTTTGTCATCAACGATAAATTGATGCCCATGAATGATTATGTAAATAGGCTCACAGAGATCTCCGAGAACACATCCAAGCTCACAAATATAAAGAAAACCATGATGGGGAAAGCATTCTATGAAGTCATCAGCAATGATGTCTTCATACAGCATGAGGTGAAGCACATTTTTTAGTTGAAACCAACATTCGTAAAGTACACCGAGACTAATGAAGTCTACAGGAAGTTGAACAAGACCAAGATCTCGACTCCATAGAGTTGGGAAAATCTATGCAGGCTCTAGGAACAATGACAACTCAGTTCAGCGACAAATCTGGAAGCTCAATGAAATTTCAGTGTCAGCACATCCATTGTATCAGATCCACTAGCACAGCAGATCGCCACCACGTTAGATAACGCCTCCACAAAACATCGGGCACCTGCCAAGAGGGCCATTACAATGAAGGGACACTTCCACTGTAACTTCGAACATATGTCTAAAAACAATCACAACGCATCCATGCATGAGATGTGCAAACCCATTTTCAGTTACTCTTATAGTAAACGAACCGATTGCCCTTTCGATAACGGCAAGCCAGTGCAAATAGTTTAAATATAAGTTTTCATCTTGTATAAAGGGTTGGACCTTGGTTTTGCAAGTACTTTTCCTTGCAAGTATTTTTACTTTTCAAGCTGGAGCATCAATAAAGAGATCATTCTGCAAGATTCATGTGTTGTGTGTCTTGGTGATGTTTTTCCTTATTCATGTTTAATGTTTTCCCACTGTAATCTCTTCATGTGTTTCATCTATAATTCTATTTGTAAAGCAGGAAGGTTATATTAATATTTGTTGTTTCAAAGTACCTTAATTCTGACTGTATTTACAATTTCAATGTTTTCTTCTGATGTATGATTAAAGAATCCTTAGTTGCTCTTAAGTCATTAGTGAAAGCACTTTTCTCCATCTCATAATTCCACTCAGCTATAAACACTTGTATTTGCAGCTAGCTTTCCTTGCATTCGCTCTGGGATTTGATGTGTACACCCAACTTATATTGACTCCATAGCCCAATGGAAACTATTTAAGAAAAACCCCTTCTATCCAACCAAGAAAAACCAAACAAACAACTCTTACAATCAATTTAACTAGCCTAATATCAGTAAACTTAAACAAATCTAAATCTAATAGAGAGATCCATCTCTGAGTCTAAGAGGGCTAGATCCTAGGCTTCAAGCGGTTTTGATGTTGCACTTTATTATTTAGTCTTGCCAATCTTCTAAATTATAGAGTGATAACAGACATGACACATGGCTAACCTCCCCCACAACATGAAAACTTAGTAATGGCTACTGACCCGTTCATTAAATGTCGGATCTAAGCTCTGTTCCCTGACTAGAACCTCCAGACGTTACTCAACTATAACTTCTGGGCATACCAAGACTATATATTATGGGCATGTTCCCCACTATTTCCTTTACTCTAGCTAAAATTCTTGGTGATGTTCCCCAACTATAACTCCCAAACGTACCCTAGCTATAACTTCTGGGCACGCCTTCAATGTTTTCCTCCAGGGTGGACCTTCTGGGGTCAATATTGCACTATCCCCATCTCCGATTCCCTGAAAGTAACTCCTTGGGGTAACACACCCCTCCCCCTAATCCTCATCATAACACCAATTAAGAGAATTTGGTTACTATCCTGACCCAAGATCTAAGGTGAAATTATGGAAATAGGGTCTAAAATTTTTGATCTTTTTCGACTTCTATAAAACTTCACATAAATTATTTCATTGCATTCATCTAGTCGAGATTATTCCGGTAATGTAAATTTTGTCTTGATTCGACCTCTGGATAAAAATTTATGGCATTTCAAAGCTAAGTGCCACATCATCCTTTCCCTTTCCACGTGACCCACACATGGCTCCCACATGATTGCCCAGTTGAATTGTATTGAAAGTGCCACATGGAAGGTTTCTATTGGCTATCGACCCATTCATTACATGTTGAATACCGGCTCTATTCCCTGGCTATATCCACTGGGCATTACCCGGCTATAACTTCTAAGCGTACCCCGACTATAACTTCTAGGTATGTTTCTCCCTTGGTGCCATTACTCCGTCGAAAACACTTTGTGATCTTCTTTTGGTATAACTCTTAGGAATACTCTAACTATAACTTCCGTGCATGCATTTGTTGTTTTCTTCCAGGGTGGACTTCCGAGGTCAATCCTCCACTATCCTTAGCTCCACTTCCCCCGATAGTAACTCCCATGCATACTCGACTACATATTCTAGTAAACCTCTGATGTTCTCATCCGAGATGGATCCTCTGGGATCAATTTTTATTTCCATGCCATTCAGATAAAGTTAGTTAATTTAGGCTATAAGATTAATCCATGATGAAGTATGCAACAATGCCACTCACAATCGGGTGAACACTCTGATTACGTCTTGTGGCAGAAGGGTCAAGTGGAGGGACAGAAAACCCTAGGATTTATAATTAGATGAGATATATCCCGAAGACTATTCCCTGGGTGCAAGAAGCAGGGTATATGTTAATAAGGAGCCCAGGTAACGGGGCTAGGTAACCACCTCATAAGATCCATATTGAAGGCTATTCCCTAGAAGAAAATGTCGAAGACACATTGAAAGTAATAGTTGGGGTAATCTCGAGAATTTCTATTGGGGAAGTCAAGATAAGGATAACAAAATCTTGACGTCGAAGTTTCCATCTAGAAGGAGAACCATAGAGGTGTACTAGAAGATATGGTCGCGCTATTCCTGAAAGTTACTGTCGACCAAGAAAAGCTGGGGATAGTGGAAGCTTCACCTCGGAGGGTCCATCTCGAATGAGAACCATACAAGTGTACCAAAAGATATGCTTGAGGTATGCCCGAAAATGATTGTCAGGGAAGCAGAGCCAGGGATAGCAGGGATCGACCTTGGAAGGTCCACCTTGGAGGAAAAAAAGGTATTCCTGAAGGTTATAGCTTGGGTATGCTCAGAATTTATAGCAAGGGAACATCACCAAGAATTTTAGCCATATTAATGGCACCCGGGGAGGGGGGGCGATATGCCTGGAAGATATAGTTAGGGTATGCCTATAAGTTATAGTTGGGTAACGCCCAATGGTTCTATTTGGGGAAAAGAGCCAGGATCTAACATGTAATGAAAGGATCAACAACCATTACTAAGTTTCCATGTGGCACGGGGAGGTTAGCCATGTGGCATGGCTACTGGGTTCCACGCAAAAATGTCAATGATGTGGCACCCTTTAATTTGTTGGAAATTAAAAGGATCTTACCTTTTAATCCAGAGATCTGATTGAGGTAAAGTTTTATATCAATTTTTTGATCTTGACAAGACAAACACAATGGTGATGCTTATTTATAGTTATAAATGATTGTTTTATCATCCCATCTCTCTAATTGTTTACAAGAGAGAGTGGAATAGCAAGTGAACACTTTTCAGCAAGGTTAAAACTGGGGGGTGTTTACAGGTTTAGGGGTGGAGATGAACCCTAAGTATAATATATGTGTGTGAGCATGGTGGTATCATGCTGATAGTATTACTGTAATTACTTTTGGCATGTACTTTTATAAATACCTTAGTAATACATATGCTTTCCATATGATGTCTTAAAGGTCTAGACAATGGATGGTTGTGACCTTGGGGTAGTGAGTATGGTTACATATAGTGTATCATCACCACTAGATGGGAGACACGATCTTATATGCTTGGAACTATTATGTTCATGAGGTTTGAGGGATTTAGGGAAGGATCCCTATGTGATGTTTATTCTGTATAAAACGGCTTGGTTCAATGAATGATAGGCGTAAGTATATATATACTAATTGGGATGTAAGAATCCCGTGGTCTACATGTGGTGATGTTTGGAGCCTTGTTGGATTGAAGGCATAATTTTTTGTGTCTCTATTAAATAGTGATAGTTTTCGATGTATATTTATTTGATGTTGATGGAGACACTGTGATTGTTGATCAAATTTTGATTGGTTGCTTATATTAGTGGGTACTAGGTAGCACAGTGATTGAATAACTAGGTGTTGATTATAGATTGCATGCCTAATTTTGATACACACACACACACACACACACACACACACATATATTGTGAGATTGCATGTGCTATGAATTTTTGGCCTTGGAAAAGAGGTTGACTGCATTATATGTTGGTGGTTTTGGTAAGAGGTTGATTTCTAAACCTGTGTAGGCATGACTATAAATGAACTGATATGTTCATGAAACTATGATTTTTGAAATTATGTCGAGATATAAGTATGCCTAATTATGTATCATATTTTGAGTCGTGTGACTAATGAACAAATGAGATATGTGTGAAGTTGCATGACAACATGCTAACTTATCATTGCAAGATAGAAAATGGTATAATTACTATGTTCATTAAAATATCGACAACTAAGTGTACATGGCAACATAGCTAGACTTAGTGGTAGAAAAAGAAGTCTATAGTGTGGCATGGAGAAGCATGCATGAATGGTTGAGATTTATTGAGCATTTATTCATGAACCATTGGGAACACGAAACTCATGGGGATTGAGTTTTTATGTTGTTGAATGTTTTATGTTTTGTGTTCGTCGATTGATTCACACTTGAATTTTCCTTTTTACTGATGGATTGTGCATGGCCATGTTATATTGTTGCGTGATTTTATGATTTTTGTCATGATTTTCTTGATTTTTACTATTTCCCTCTCTTTCTTTGGACTTTTCATTTCACTCTTCATGCTTTGGGGGCCTTGGGGACATTGGTTGGATATGGAAGAAAGCCAAGGGGCTCCCATCAGAGAGATAAGGAGGCTCTATGCATAAATAACGAACATGAATGAATGAGAAAAACTGAAAGTGGGAAGATGGGTTATAAAAGGCCATCATTGGAATACATTGGAGCATTGCTCTAGAATATGAAAAAAAGTAGAAAATAAATTATGTGCTGGTTGAAAATTGTTGCTTGAGTAATAAGAAAAATACAATGAGTTATCTAAAACTATTTTTTTATCTGACATGTGTTAATGTATGATATGTCCATGACTAAGTGGGCCACAGTATGATAGCCAAGTGGGACGGTTTGGTCCATGGGGATAATGGACAACAATATGACAACCATGAAAATGGCTCAAAAGGAGCTTATCTTGACCTTGACTCTAATTACATATGTAAATGTATGTTCATGATCATGTTTATATGTATGTATACATGCCATTATGTTTGAGAGGGTCTTGTTAGGATTCATTCTTGAGGAAAAATGTTTGTATAAACTTTATTTAATGAAAATATAAAGTTATATATGGGAGGACATGATAAGTTGTCTAGTGAGATTCTTGGTTGAAAGAGGAATCAATGGAGTAGGGATGCCTTGGTTGACTAATGTTTTTAAATAAGAATATGATGCTATATGTTGATGTTGTGTCATGAAGATGACATGGTAATGATGATGGTTATGGCAACATGTATACTAACTATAATCAAAATCCTTTATTGCAGGATTGGATATGTATTCCAGTAAGCGTTGTGTTGATTCCAAAAGATAGTTTAGTGGAGTAGAGAAACTCTGATGCTAGCATAGCTGATAAACCCATGAGGTTGTTGATTGGTAATCATGTAGCATAACTCTGATGATAGCACAATTGAGAAACCTAGGAGGCATGTTGGCTGATAATCACAAAGAGGCTCTGATGATAGTACAACTGAGAAACCCATGAGGCTTGTTGGCCGACAATCGTAAAGTATGCTCGGATGATATCTCAACTGAGAAACCCAAGAGGTTTGTTGGCTGATAATCACTGAGCAGTGGCTGTGCCATTAGAGAAATTTTGAGGTTTAAAATGGGCCTAAAAAATAAAATATAAAACCAAAATAAAATTTATAAGAACCAATAGGATTCAAAATGATGATGTCAACCATGAGGGGTGATTCACCATTTTTGGAGTAAAAAAGTAAAGAAATAAAATAAATAAAAAAAAAATATTTTTTTTCCAGCTCGTATTTTTGACTTATTTGCCTATATTTTTACTCAAATTTCAAGGTAGAGCACTCAATATATGTGGAAATTTATTCATCGTCCAAGGAGTACCCATGTTGCATACTTTCGATGGACCGTGCTACATGAAAAATGTGATTGTAATCACATATTTTCATGTATTCCTCATTTTTCGTGTGCCAAGGTCCCTTGAAATTATAAAACATGGGTAATCAGATGAGGAATTACATTCTACATCCAATGAGTGCTCCCACTTGAAATATGTGTAAAACTGTAGGGAGATAAGTTGAAAAAGTAGTTTTTTTTTTTCTTTCTTTCTTTTTTCTAAAATTTGATGATGTAATATAATATTATTTTATTATTTCCACTATTATTTTAAAATATTCCTTAGGAGGCCCATTTTAGACCTCAAAATTTCTATGATCCTTACACGGTTGAAAAATCCACTAAATACTATGTTGGTTGATAAATTCTGTGTAGCACCCTCCTCCCACATTTACCCAAGCTAAATGGTCCACTAGGGTAAACATGTGACAAAGAGTTACTATGATATGATTCAAATCCCCATGTATAGTTAAGGAAGTGGAACCGACATGAAAAGACTAAATCGACCTTCCTCCAAAGCTACAGAACCTTCAACAGCCAACTAACCCCTTCAGGTGCCCAAACCCTGAGAGAACTTGCCATTTCATTGTCTTAGAGCCTCATATGATCCCATGACAAGGCATGCATATGACTGGGACCCTCCAGTCACTCCCACAACAAGGAATCCATGCGACTGTGGCCTTCTTCATGTAGTTTTGTGCTAGTGACCCCGATTTTTATGCCAGTTTTTAAGGCAAGGAATCATGCCACTTCCTAGAACTTCATGAAACTTCCAAAAATGAAAAATAAAATTGAAACAAAGGTACTAATGCAAATAATTTAAAAATTACTTGATCCGACCCCTACTAGCCATGATAAGCATTTCATCAAACATATCATATACATGTAATTTACAGGCTACAACAACAAATCTGAGCATAGGGGTCTCATACTTATTTGAAAATAGTCAAAGAGGATTGATATATCCTCAAAATAGTTGCATTACTATCTATTAGGTCATTCATTAAATAAAATTTCATGTACTAATCAAAACATGATGAGAGCAATACATCATAACTATCATAAACTTACTTATAACCAAAAAATAACTAGAGATATAACAATAGGGAAATAAACATTAAATCCACATAATATCAAGCACATAAAATCATGAAAATAAAAAGGGAAATTATCTCTTATTAACATATGCAAATCCAACTAGGTCAGGAACTTCCATGTACGACCCGACCATAGATTGGGCTAACCAAATATCTCTTTCAACAATCACCCCTGTGCCATATTCCAAGCATGAATGTGTGATCTCATGAAACAAATCAAGCAAAACCAAATGAAGCCTTCTAGAGGCAAAACCACCTCAACCCTCAAATAGTGATTCCACCTCACGGTTGGACATCACCAACCATCACCAGGTTGGTCTTTACCCAATTTTTACAAGGCTCTATAGAGTTTGTTCCAATCAAGGCTTCTAGGACTAGTAACTCAACCCACAATTGTTATTGGGCCCCAGAGTGTTTGTCCAACTAGGGCTTTCGGGACCAGTAACTCAACCTACCAAGGGTTCTAGATCACTTTTCCAACTAAGGCTTCCAATACTAGTAACTCAACCCAAGTTGTTACAGGGCTTCCAAACCATTTTTCCAACCAAGGCTCTAGGAACTAGTAAGTTAACCCACAATGAAAGGAACATGAGAACCAAGCAGAAAATAAAAGGGAAGAAACCGACAACACTATGAATATCCATGAAATGGAAAGTCTAGGAAAAATCAGCATCAATCCAAGCAACGCTCCATGTAAATAACAGATCATAACCAAGAAACCACATGCATGTGTCATGCATGCCAAAACTAGCAAGGAAATCATACATGCAACTTGGTACCTGCAAGAAAAACTCGTTGTAGCTGCTGATCTCAATGTCCTCTTGTGCTTTCCTACTATTCATTTCCCTTCTTTCTCCAAATCCAAATTATGCCACGCTCATCCAAGAGTGTTCCAAGAAAAATCGAAGTGTTCAAGAGTATGAGAGAGAGAGAGTAAAAAATGAGAGCTCCAAAATTGAACTGACAATAAGCTACAAACTGATCCTCATAAGCATTTTTATTAATTAGGCCTCTATTTACTTCGATTTTCCAATATTTTTCATTCACTTTCCTCCTCACATATAAGTCATGACCTTTCATCTTCCTTTTCTCCTAATTTCTATTATTTTCATAAATAAAGTTCCATTAAATGTATCATGCCTTTCCAAATCCTTTTCTATTTCCTTTGCCAATTTCCATAGCCATTAAATAATTACAAGTGATCCCCATCACTATGTTGTTTCCCAACATTCAAATCAGAATGTATCCCATGACCTTGGTTATTGTTTTTCCTTTATTAATTCTATTACATGGATTTTTGACCAGGGTTGTTATAGAACCCTTTCCCTTTGGGGAACACCATCCTCAGTGTTCAATGACACCTACAACGAACAATACTGATGAAAATATAAACATACTACCCATGGAGCTTTATAACTTAGTTTGTTGTAGTATTTACAATGATCAACCTACTGAGAAGCAACCCAACATGACAAACATAAAACTAGAAATTGCACCAAGAGGTGCAACGGAATGCCAAAAGGAGTCCAGAATGTGGACAATTTCTTACTCTAAAATTTTTGATATTGTTTATATTTTCAAGATATTGTAATAAGGAAATTATCCCATAGTCCATTATGGTAAACTCTATCATCCGATTCAACAATTGATAGGAACTTGATTGATTCTATAGTTGAAAAGAATGCGTGGACAAAAATTTCAAATTCAGAGAAACATGGAGCCACAATTTCTCCAAGTTATTAACCTAATTGAGACAAGGAGGTAGCTCTTCCAACTAATTGCATGCTAATATTAAGTTAATTTTTGAACGTGATATTAAATTATAAAATAACTCCTCCTTGATCCTTTCTCTTAGGAGTACATATTTGTAACGATTCGTAACCAAAATGAAGCAATTGGAACTAAGGACTTCCCAATTTGGCAAAAGGGCATTCATTTGAGAAAAATTATCTATGTCATCTAAAATGATAAGATATTTTAGACTTTTGGAAGATGAGATGTGTTTTTTAAGTCTATGTATATCTTTCTCAACAATATTTGTTTGCTTAATCGATTGAGTTAGATCCTTGAGAAGTTTCCTCAGTAATGAAACATGAGAGATTTCTTTAACATCAGATATGAGGAATGATCCACTATACTTTGGTTCATTTTTTTAAGAATTCCTTGGCCAACTTTTTCTTTTCTATTCCACCTCGACCCAACAACCCCACAATCTTTGACTTGTAACGACGAATTGTCTCTCTGACATTAACCCGATTGTAAATTTGAATGATACCAGGGCCCAACCTCAAAGTCAGTCGTTGACTTTGCAGTTGGGCCACCTGAATTTGTGGGTGTGCCTTGGGATGAAGGATGTCCCACAATGTTGTCACAATTTTTTTTTTAGAACATATTTCAATCTTCTTTTCTCACATATATGCAACGCGTGTTCCACAACCTTACCCAATAAATATTCCTTCTGGATGAATGGTAGAGAGTAAAACAACTAGTGAGAAATGACCAACACTTAGAAATCAATCTAAGTGCTGAACTTATGTGGATAGACTTATGAAATATCTCAGAATCTGACTCTCAGGAGAGGTTATATAATTGATCTCTCCAGACTCTTAGATTCCCAGATATTCTTAAAAAATAGTCATAAGCAAGCTGCAATATGACCAAGTAAAAGATAATGTATTTGATATTCCAAATATCTACAATGTACATAATGTTGAAGTATAACAAAATAAAAGCTAATGCAATTGAGAATGAAGGGAGAAATTTGCAATCGGAATAATGTTGCAATAAAAAAAAAGCTAATGCAATTGAAAATGAAGGGAGAGGTAGATTAGTAGGAGGTCCTTACCCATTACACTGCCTGCAGATTTTCTATGCCTTCTTTACGTCTGCAATACTAATAAGCTTGTTGAAGGATTTGACTCCTCATAAAATTCAAGGTTCAATCCCATCCTAATGGATATGGAGATTCCATTCAAGATTGGAGCTTATTTTTACATTGATATGTTTGTGGGTTATGTCATCTTATTTGTATGGGAGAGATTGGAAAGGAAATATGCTTAACAATATTCAGGGGCTTTAGCTTTAGGCTTGACTTGTGGGGATGGTATTTGGACTATATCTTCGGCAATTATTTTGCTCTATAAAGTAAATCCACCTATCTGCATGTTATTTTCCTCCACTTGAAGTACCTCACATGCAAATGTCTCTCATAGGTTATACTTCAATTGCAATATTTACTCCCTTATCAGTATGAAAATTGAATATTTTAAACTCTGGATTTTGGTACATTGTCTTTGCATGTTTCTGTTGGTGAATGCAAGTTGATAAGTCTATTATGGCTCTAAGTGGCATGGTTGGAATATTATTATCATGTATGTGTACCAATCATTTAAATTATTTTATTTCATAAAGTATATTTAAATTATTTTTACTCCATCTTTATCAACATTTCCAGATACATCACCCCGATCGGGGAAGGGAATTGAACCTGTGATGAGTGTTATAACAGTCCGTCTCATCACCATTTAACCAAGACCCCACCGACATAAAATTTTTATTTATTAATAATATTAATACAGAAGAAACCTTTTATTTTTTGTCGAGCTTTAGTGGGTGTGAATCTTTTTGTAAGAGCTTATGGAGATTAAAAAGAGAGGGACAAAAAAAAGGACAGAAATTATTTTGTGAGAGGGACAAAAAAAGGATGAAAATTATTTTCTTTTTTTAGTTTTGTTTGTTAGGTAATGTGAGTCATGAGATGGCTGTCACACCCATAAAAATCACCCGGGGATCACATCCGGCCTAGGCCACACCATCCCTTAGAATGACTAGATTTTTGTCCATAGAGTTTTGAATTGGTGACATTTTCACCATTGAGTGTGTTAATAGAATACCTTGCCACAACCCTGTCACCATCTGCTCTAAAAAATTAAAATATTTGAAAGATGGATAATATTTATATATTAAAAACATCTAGATCTTGGTTCTCCCACTCGCCCTGCCACCTGTTCGAGCTTGGCATGAATCCACCCTACACTTGGGAAACCTCTCTTTATGGTTCGTCCTCCTATGTACCCGCCATCCCTTAATGTATGTCCTCCATCGCATCCTTGCACACTTTGGCAGAACGTGCCCTTGGTCACCACCCCGTATGAATTTATGCCGCTTTTCATGCCTACGTTTTGGAGTTTTCCTCCTTCTCTAGTCATTTCGCTCCACACCTAGTCCTATATTCACACCTGATCTTCTCCTTTGGATTTTTCTACCCCTGTTTCTCTAACTAATCTCATCACCTTCCAACTTGAATCAATAATTCAGGAATGCAGATGAGTTTTTCGAAGTGGTCGTTGGTGGAGGTGTGGCCCCCACCCATAGTTCCAACAATGGAATAATATTTGGCTCTCTTCGACAACAACATCCCTAAACACATTAAGCATCAAGTCCCAAATATGGAAGCAGAGGAGGGTCGACGGGTGGGAAATTCTCTTTGGATGCTTCACAATCTCCTTTCCGACGACCTCTTGACTCAAGAATAGGAGTGCAAAAATGCTACCAAGAGGATAGTTGAAGCCAATTCCCACACCAGCCACATATATTCCTCCCTTTGTCATCTCTCACACGACCTTTGTATGGAATTCCCTTCATAACTTACCTCATCTTCCTCTCCTCGTCCTTCTTCATCAATTTCGGTCCCTCCTGGATCCCCCTTGCCATCCGCCATTTACGTTGGTCCTAGGCATAATTCTCTGGTTCGTGGGATGCTAAGCACCTCAACCCATTCAATGGATGTCCATCTGGATGTTGAAAAATCCTCTCTCCCTCGCATGAGTCCCTTTGGTTGTTTCATCATGGAAGAACCTCTTAAAGAATACCCTTTCAACCCCAGAAATGTTGATGCTGCTGGTCCAACCAATGAAGAACGCAAACAAAAATAGTCAGTCCACATTCCCTCAGGCTCATGTGGCACTAACGTAGCATGATGAAGTCCAATTTTCTACATGGTATGTTTTGTCTTATGTTTTTCTCAAGGCCAAATTTTAGAACAACAAAAACGACAACGACAAGCTCTCCAACAAAGGCTTTGCTCAATTCTTTTTATTTTTTATTTTTCCCTCTATTGACTGTAACAATCACACCAACATTTCTCTCTTTGGGTTCACTATCTAGTTTCCCCTTCTTAGGGAAGATGGTCTCCCTTCTGCATATTTTTGTGCCGCCTATGGGCTGTATCTCTCCAAGAATATTTTCTTTTAATTTATGTAATCAATTTTTGTTATTATAATGTAAATCATTTTCCAATAAAAAAATATTTATATATTAAAAAAAATGTTTATAATTAAGATTAAATAAGCACAAAGAAAATAATTATTAGTGATGATGATTAACATCCACTAAGACCAATATGGTCTATGAGACCTTAATAAAGTAAGAGATTATTTGAGATTCTTTAATATATTATTTATATGATAAAAAAGAAGAGAGATAAGCACTCATAGATTACTATAGTTTTGCTGACTTAACAAGTCAATAAGGTTGGTGGTGTGGAAAATGTTTTGAAAATGAGAATAGATGTGATTAAGAGTCGGGTAATCCAAGAGAGAGTGTTTTTCAACTTCAACCCTCTGAGTATCAAAAACCTGACAAAATCTTTTGTCCCAAGGTGCTTTTGAAATTGTCGAATGCCCAGTTTCACTTTCAAGCTCATGCGAATTAGTTCTTATCTTTGCATTGTGCATTTTATTCTGAGCACTCCTCAAGACAAAAATATAAATCTAGTAAGCAATATTGAGGTTGATTAACTCATTATAATACCTTAGATTCATTTTTCCTTCTAATTCCTTATCATCCCACAACTTATCCTTAAATTTGGAAGTAACATTATTTTTAATATTATCCTTATTCTCCAAAATGATCTTCTCCTTTATCCCCCAATGAGAAATATATTAATTCATTTAATATAAGTTATTTAATAATATTATTTTTCAAGAGATGAGTTGTTAAATACTATTAATTAAAAAGGAGATAAATGAAGATGGGGTTATTAAATATAATATAAAAAAACTAAACAAATTATAACATAATTTTTATTAATCAAGTTATACTAATTTTTTTAAGATAAAATAAAAAGATTATTTTTAAATAATAGGGAAAATATTAAATTATTAGAAGTTATAAAAATTAATTATTAAAAATTAGTTATATTAATAACAAAAAGTGAGCTATAAATAGCCTCTTAACACCATTACAAGATTATAAAAGATCAAAGCTATTAAAAATAACTATATTTAACTTTTGAAAAATAACTCAAACTAATAAATAACAAAACTGGATAACATGCTTGGAGTATGCTCTAAAACTTCTTTTTCTTGGCCAAGAGATCATCTTCCCTAGACATAAGGAAATATGTTAAAGGCACAAGAACTAGAGGCATCTGGCAGGGGTGAAAGTCTGCCCCCTTGCGGACCATGAGCAGGTTATTCTAGGTGGCTTGGTTTTCCTTGAATAACAGTGATGAGTGAGCTTGCATTTGTGGATAAGAACAAAAAATGGTTGTCCTCACTACTGGTTTGAAAACTGAGTTATGATAGGTTTTCCCACCGTAAAAGAAAAAAACGGAACTGGGCAAATTCAATTAACTATCAACATTATTTTCTAAGGCTTCAACATTCTAATATTTCTAATAATTATAAATGGGCTACATCAATATTCAACTACCTTAACCATGTCATGTTCAATTTAAAAACATGTACCTGCTATGAAAGAAGAAAAATACACACAAAATTTTAATCATTGAAACTAACCATAACGCAATGCACAAAATTTTAATCTCTGAAATGAACCAGAATGCAACAAAACAATTAACTCACATCCACTCTCCACTACAAGGAAAAGACCCTCTAGCGGATGCTTTTGAGGAACCACAAAGAAAAATACCCCATACATCCGTTTCTAGCGGAGGTTACTAGAGGAGGTTGGCGGGCGGAGGGTTTTGCGGATGTTTTCCTATCGGTGCTCTTATCGTTAAAACTTGCCTTGGTGCTCTCAAAAAATGAAAGCACTGGTGCCTCACAAATCATCTGCGTTGGTTCATTATAAAAACAACGCCAACACTGAAACCACCCGGTGCATCATAAAAAATGCGCCAAAACAGAAAACGACTGGTGTGTTTGTAGAAAACAGTACCGGTGCACCTACAAACAATGCGCACCGGTAAAGGGTTAAATTAAAAATAATATTTACGACAAAAAACCCAGATTTTTCAGTTTTCTAGTGCTCTTGAGCTATCAATTACTGATGTGCACGATACCATAGAATGCACCGGTGTGCACCTAACATTGGCACACTGGATAGCGTGCATGAAGTACACATCGACGGGGCATCCAATTACTATAACACACCGGGGCATCAATACTTTTCCGTGCTAGAGCATCATAAAACACCGCGCCAAAATAGAAACGAGCCAGTGCGTTCTTCTCTAAGAGCACCGGTGTGCCAGAAACCGCATGCACTGGAATAACGTTATATAAAAAAAACATTAAGGCCAAAAAACCGGTGCTTTGCGACTATTACACATCGATGCTTTACCATTATGCCGCCTCGATGCATCATCAAATTTTCGTGCCGAAACTGAAACATCCCGGTGCGCGGCTAGGGAAATGCCCCGTCGCGTTATAAACAACGCGCCAAAATTGATACTGCCCGGTGTGGTTTTATTGAACCTGATCCAGATTTATGTAGGAACGCAAAAAAATAAACATATAACCATAAATACAAAGATGCAGCGGAAATATCACTTCATTTCATTAATATCAAAGAACTGAAATTTGCTTACAGACAGAATGGAAATAAACTAGCTAAGTTGCTGGTAGCTATCTTTGAGAAGAGATGTGGTGGCTACAAGCCTCTGAATTGAGTTAAAATGAGGCTTGAGGGCCTATTTATTATTTAGAAACAATGGAAAACAATAAACATCCAAAACCCTAACCCTAGGAGATGAAGCGTCAAAACTATGGGCCCTGTTTGGGTAAATTGGTGTTTCAACTTCCCGGGGACGTAACTTTGGCATACGATCTCCTTTGACGCAAACCATACCTCGTTAGAAAGATCTATCCAAGGACTAAAAATTTTGACTGAGAAACATTGGACTGATGTGTTCACATCACATCGATGTTGCTCACAGTTTTCCCAAAAAACGTTGTTCAGGGCCTCAAAACGGCTCCGGAAGTTTTGGACCCGAAAAACTGCTAAAAATAGTAAGTTGTGCTGAAATTGAAAAACTGAATGAGACAATGGTGGAGCCCCAAGTGGAATAGGCAGGTGACCACCAATATCCACTTGGATCATTCCTCCCCCCTTAGGAAGCAATGGTCCCCATTGCGTTAAGCTCCTTCATGAGATGAGGAAACTTTTGCTGAACTTGGTCCCTGGTGAACCACTTTCCTTGGTGCAGGAGTTGGCCGACTTTGACAACTCGATATAGTTGGATCTTCTATTGGTGAGTGTTCTTGATTTGCATGTCCATGATACAATCTGTGGTGGCCTGTTCCATGCAGTCTGGGTTTAACTTTCTTGGTGTGAGTTGTTCTGCAATGTCAGAGGTGTCTAGTAGAGGTGGGAAGTAAGGACGAAGGCAGTCCACATTGAATACTGGGTGCAGACCAAGGAATGGTGGAATAGTAAGCTCGAAGGCATTGTTCCCTACAACCTTGGTGATGGTGTACGGCCTGTATCGGAGCGAGCGAAGCTTGCAGTGGGGTCCAGTGAGGCACTCCTTCTCCAAATGTAACCACACTTTGTAGCTGACCTGGAAGTTGTGTGGCACCTAATGTTGATCATGGCGTTGCTTGTAATTAGCATTGGCTCTGTCCAATATGTCATGAACCTATTGGCGGATGTGTTGAATGCGCTCGATGAAGCTATTTGCTTTGTCAACTTTAGACTGGACATGAGCCGAATCGGCCTGAGTAGCCGCAAATGGCATGGCTACGTCAATGGGACATAGTGGTTGGAAACCCAAGCGCACCTGAAAGGGGTTGTGGCCGATTGAGCTATGGAGAGCCCGGTTATAACTATGTTGTACATAGGGGAGGCTCTTGTCCCATGTGCATGGATGCTTTGAATTGTACATGCGCAGAATGTGTACAATCATTCTGTTGATGACCTCTGTCTGGCCATCTGTTTGGGGATGGAAAGCTGTGGACTTGGTGAGCTTGGTGTCCAGCATTGACCAGAGGCTAGACCAAAATGTGTTGAGGAACCTACTATCCTAATCTGATATGATAGACTGTGGGATCCCAAAGTGCACCCACACTCGTTCGAAGAAGAGTTTAGTAGTTTAGTAGTAGCAGGACGCCATAATGGCCATCTTCGAGAATCTGTCGATGACCACGAAAACACAGTCATTTCCATGCTTAGTAGAAGGTAGGCCCGACATGTAATCCATGGATATGAATTCCCAAGGTCGACTAGGGGTAGGTAGCAGAGTATATAGGCCTTGCTTCTTGATGGTCGGTTTGGCAATGGCACAAACAGTGCAGGATCTGATGTGCTTCTCAACATCCTTTTGAAGGTTCGGCCAATAGAAATACTTCTGCAGTACTGCTACTATTTTCTCGACCCTTAAATGCCCAGTGAATCAACTGTAGTGTGCTTCCCATATCATCTTGGCACGCTCACTTGAAGGAACACAAAGGTGTCCCAGGTGACACAAGAGTGCATCTTGGAAGTGAAAATTTGGAACTTGCGTACCCCCCAAGAGTGCCTTGTATGTGTTGCTGAATTCTGGGTCGCTCTCGTAGAGAAGCGGCCAGTCAGAAGTCTCGTGCCCACAAGAGCTGAGAATGGTGGTGAGTGCCATGATCGGTGGTCAGCTGAGGAAGTCTGCAACACTATTGGTGCTACCCTTCTTGTACTTTATGTTCAAATTAAACTGTTGCAGATATGTGGACCACTTCTGATGGCGATCATTCTGTAACTTCCCTTGTGTCTGTATGAACTGCAGGGGCCAGTGGCCTATGTGGATGATTGTTTCCTTCCCCAAAATGTAACGCTTCCATTGTCGACAAGCTTGCACAATGGAATACATTTCTTTATCATAAGTGGGATACTTGCGAACTGTGTCAGACAATGTCTCACTGTGATATGCCACTAGATGTCCCTGTTGAGTAAGAACTACCCCAATAGCATAGTTAGAGGCATCTGTCTCGATCTCAAATGGTTGTTGCAAGTCTGGTAATATGAGCACTGGGGCAGAACAAAGGCGATTTTTCAATTCTATGAACGCCTTTTGTTGAGATTCTGACCAAAAGAATTTTTCTCTCGCTCCTCCCTTGGTGACGTGACTCAAGGGCCAAGTGATATGAGAGAATCCCAACACGAACCTTCGGTAGAAATTAGCAAGACCCAGAAAGCTGTGAAGCTATGTTATAGTGGTTGGGGCTGGCCAATCCCGAATGACTTGGATCTTGGTGGGATCCACATGCACCCCCCTTTAATCAATAATGTATCCCAGATATTGAACTTGGGTCATGCCAAAGGTGCACTTCTCCAAATTGGCACACAACTTGTGTTGCCGCAATGTTTAGAGGACTTGTCGGATGTGGTGGAGGTGCTCTTCCTAAGTTTGGCTGAATATTAGAATGTCATCCAAGTACACCACTACAAATGAGTTGGTGAATGGTTGCAAGATGTCATCCATCATTGTCATGAAGGTTGCAGGAGCATTCGTCAACCCGAAAGGCATGAACAGCCATTCAAAAAGGCCTTTCTTGGCTTTGAAGGCAGTCTTCCACACATCAGAGGGTTCAATTTGTACCTGGTGATACCCAGACTTCAAGTCGATCTTGCTGAAATATTTTTCCCCTTTGAGTTGGTCCAGAAGGTCATCAATCCATGGGATCAGGTACCTATTCTAGATAGTGATCTTGTTCAGCGCCCGATAGTCAATACAGAGTCTCCACGTCCCATCCTTCTTCTGTACCAACACGATCAGGCTCCCACAGGGCGATGAACTTGGTCGGATGTGACATTTCTGCAGTAGCTCCTAAATCTACCTCTTGATTTCATCGTTCTCTAGAAAAGAACGCTGATAGATCTGTCCATTATGTAGCGACACACCTGGGGTTAGATCAATCGGGTGCTTGACTTGACAGTGTAGAGGAACCCCTGTGGGTGAGGTGAAAATGTCCCCGTACTCCTCCACAACCTTGTCCATTTTTTGTCATCATGCAGAGGAGCCCTCTCTAGAGGTCGTGGCCACAATATTCTTCTTGCCCTGGGGGCAGATCATCAGGAAAACAAATTTCCTGGTTTGGGAAATGAGCTTACTACATTGTTTTGTAGTAACCAAAGAGATAGCGACAGGAGGTGGTACCTCTGGTATCCTGTACAACTTATTTCCCAAAGTAACAATAACAACGTGAGGCCGAGACTCATACATAGCATGACACTTCCACAAGTATGGTTGTCCTAATAATACATCAGAAACATCAATAGGACCAACGTCACATAATACCTCATCTGTGAAGGGCTTGATGCTATAGGGAAGGCAACATTGCTGGCTGACGCGGAGGTCTCGTCCTTGGTGAAGCCACCCGATGGTGTATGGATGTGGGTGAGTTGTGGTCGGCAAGCCCAACCGCTTCATGAAGTATTCTGAAATGAGGTTCTTTTGGCTCCCATTGTCGACAATGAACTGTACCAGGGAGCCATTTACCCACATCTGGGAGTGGAAGAGACATTCCTCCTCCTATGGATCTTCCAGTTCCTCCTTCTAGATCTTCGTAGTGGCAACAATGGCGTTGGGCTTCACATCAATAATCTGTTTCCCTTTGTTACTCCCCTTGTCAGGTTTTGATTCAGAGTCGAAGCATGCATATGACTCAGAAGCCCCCATGTCGGTCACCAGCGACTACTTGGCTCGACACTCACTTGTGTTGTGAGTGGAGCTCTTATGGAACTCACACCACTTTCCCGTGTCCTTATTTGACTTTGCGGTGTTGTTCTTTGCTTGTGGCTTCAATAGGTTGTCTTGAGTTAACATGCCTTGGCTCTATCCTTTGTTCTGTGGTTTGGGAGCACCTTTACCTTGTTTTTGATTCACAGATCCAAAGTATCGCTTCTTCTGTTTGAATTTCTGCTCAATTTTGGCAGCATATCGGTATGCCGTACCAAGCGAGGAGATTTTGAGGAACTCCATTTCCTCCTGAATGTATCTATGCAGACAACTGTGATACTTTAGCACCAGATGTTTCTCCGAATCTTTGATACCCAAATTTGTGCGTAGGATATGGAATAGATTCGTCAGCTCAAGCACATCTTGATCCCTTTGTTGTCGTAGTGTGGTCCACCGTATGTACTTGTCCTCATAGCTCCCCACGGGATAATATTTTTCCTTGATGGTGTCTCAGAAAGAATTCCAAGTGGGTAATACCGAGAACAGAGAGGGTTCTGTATTGTCCTTTTTATCACAGTAGGTTTCCGACCAGTCCTTGACATGGGGGGTAGCTTTGAGGAGTGCAAAAATAATCTTCTCCCAGTTGAAAAAGTCACGAACCGATAAATATCCTTCCAATAGATTCAACCATATATCTACAACATCTGCATTTATTTGACCCTCAAATATGGGAATATCAAAATTTACTTGTACCTTGAAAGGAGTCGCACCTCCAGAGTGGCTGCTAGATGCAGATGGCCCGCTTGTGGGCAGCCATTGAAGGATTTGGGAAAATTTATCCATCATCGTGTTCCTTTTTTTTTCGAGGGCCTCCTCGAGCAATATTTTGATAGGATCTCCTGCTCCCTCATATTTCTTTTCGTCCCCCATGGGCGTCCGTCGGGGTTTGCGAGGCTGATCTTGCAAAGGTTCCACCAGATCGAGCCCTAAATCCTTATACCCCGACCTCGTTGGGGACATGTAAAGAAGGATCGAGAAAAAGCAGACCGCTCTGATACCACTAATCTAGATTTATGTAGGAACACAATAGAATAAACATATAACCATAAATACAAAGATGCAGCGAAAATATCACTTCATTTCATTAATATCAAAGAACTGAAATTTTCTTACAGACAGAATGGAAATAAACGAGCTAGGGTGCTGGTAGCTATCTCTGAGAAGAGATGTGGCAGCTACATGCCTATAAAATGAGTTACAATGAGGCTCTAGGGCCTATTTATTATTTATAAACAATGGAAAACCATAAACATCCAAAACCCTAACCCTAGGAGATGAAGCGCCAAAACTATGGGCCCCGTTTGGGTAAATTGGTGTTTCAACTTCCCGGGGACGTAACTTTGGCATGCGATCTCCATTTGACACAAACCATACCTCGTTAGAAAGATCTATCTGAGGACTAAAAATTTTGAGTGAGAAACATTGGTCCTTGGACCAATGATGGACCGATGTTGCTCCCGGTTTTCCCAAAAAAAAATCGTTTAGGGCCTCACAATGGTTCCAGAAGTTCAGGACCCGAAAAACTGCTAAAAATAGTAAGTTGTGCCGAAAATGAAAAACTAAAAGAGACAATGGTGGGGCCCCAAGTGGAATAGGTGGGTGACCACCAATATCCACCTGGATCAGAACTGCACCGGTGCACTTCTATAACCCCGCGCACCAAAACAGGGATAATTAAAAAAAAATTATGGCCAAAAAACTTCATTGTTCACTTTCCTGAGTGCTCCAGAGCTCTCAAGCCTCGGTGCTATTTCCTTATTTCTGAGCCGCCCTGACATCAATGCTCTCATTGCACCCATTACACGCATTGCATCTCTGCATTGGCCACAAATCTCCAACTTGCATTTTGAAAAACAGTGGGCAAATTTTATTTTCCAAATTTTACAGCCAATATGCCTCCTCAACAGCGAAATGTACAGGTATTTTTCTATTTTTTCTATAATTAAGCCTTTTAGCGGATTAGAAATTGAAATAAACTTAAAAATAACCATTAAAAAAGAAAAAAAAATTTTGTGGCGCGGTGCGCTCGATCTATTTGGCTCACACCGAATAGCGGTGCTACCTGTACAATTTACAGGCATCACCGCTACTAGTGCTAACGATAACCACACCATTTCCGGGGCGGTGCCAGAAGGCGCCCTGAATAATTTTAAACTAGAAATAAAAAAGAAAAAAGGTGGTGCGCTCATTTATCCAGGCGCATCGTTGCCCCCGGAAATCATAGTGCGGTGCGTTGACTTTATTTTCCGCCCTGGTTTATGTCAACGCACCGCATTTGGCATTCTGAGAGGGTCAACGGTGCGGTCGGGTAAACGACCACACCATGAACTATGTCATTGGGATGAAGTTCGTGCGCTGACACGACTATATGTGTTGGGGCATATATTTCAGTCAGCACACTGCTATTCTGAATTATATGCAATCCACGGTGCTTGAAAAATAGACATCTGCACCGAATCCGGTGCGGTCTATTTCATTAGGGGCCTCGGGGACGATGCGCTAAAATATTAGGACACACCGGCACGGGTGCATGACTATTTTTATGGAGCACCAACTTGTATGTTTGTTTTTTTTCAAAAAAAATTATATATGTATATTTATAAATACATTTATGTTTTAATAAAAAAAATATATTTAATATGGCAATGATTTAGAGAGAACAGGAGCAACAGCAGCAACAACAAGCAGAACAATATGACATGATTTTCCAATGGGAGGTGAGAGAGAGGGAGAGAGATGGATGCCCTCGCCCTATTACTGCAGATACCTAGGAGATCCTTATGCAGGTAGGCCTCCTCAAGTTCGATGAGGAGGCTATTTCCGGCGTAAAGGCCCATAGTATGATTTTGAGACATCTTATCGGCAGGTGGAATGCACACCGACAGACTTTTCAAGTTAGTCCTGACCAGTGGTACACACCCACTGAGGAGGAAATTTATTTTATTACAGGACTATCGAGGAGAGGGGTGGATTTTCCCTCATTCCCAGACGTGCCAGCTAGTTGTGTAGCAGGGAGTCAGTTAGTTTACTCCCAGAGATACATTGGAGCACATGTACTATCTCCTTCAGAGTTTCAGGTACCTGGAAGTCAGTTACGTATAGTTGCTTTTGGTAGACAGGACGTGCAGTGCCTCTCTATTATCGCTTCGATCATTTTGCATAGCACCAGTGACGGGCAACACATTAGTTGCTCACTTTTATATTACGTTGATTATTTAGTACAATAGCCACGACTTGTTAGGTGGTCTGCCATTTTTTTGCGACAGTTTTGTACGGCCTTAGATAGATGTCGTGCTCATGCACAAGGGAGGGTCAACTTCCGTTTTGCTTCAGAGCTGTTTTGTTTATTTTTTGAGAGGTTTCTAGAGATGAGACCTAGTTTTGTTCGACAGCCTCGTAGGCCAATGTTCGAGGCTCGGATGCGCATGTGGGGGCAGATGATGCCCAAGAGGGGAGACACTATGTTTCCAGTGAGGATATCACATGATTTGCTGGACTTACTAGCCAGTGTTGGTGGGTTGCATCCCTTCATTATGGTCGCATGTCCTTATGCTAGACTAGATTGGCGAGGGTGTCCCAACATCCTCTTCACTCCTGATGAGCCACCAGATGATAGAGGTAATATTACTGTTTTATTTATATTTATTCTAACATGTTCTTTAACTTGTTTTTATTAAATTGTGTAATGAAATTGTCTAATTATTGTTGTGTACTTGTATATATTTTGCAGACATTGGCTCTTTTGATGGTGATGAGATGCCAAATCCACCACATGATCTAGGAGTCGATCCTAATGATTATGATTAGGAGATGGCTAATGCGCCGAAGGATGAGGCCAGTGGCACAGCAAAGAGATGTGTTGATCTTGCGCCTCATGGTGCGCCAGTACTGCCTTTTTCTAGGCGTGGTCGACCTGAGGCCAGATACCAAATGGAGTTGGGCAACCAACTCTGTGGATTGATTTCAGATGCGGGCATCAGGCCCGCTCATTATAGAGAGATACAGGGTGATGATAGACTGTTACCGATGTGGAAAGGCATGTTGTGTGACATGTACGGCCTGATGCGACATGTCGTAGGAGCTACGACAGCTGTTACGCGATTGAGGAGGATTGTCTGTAGCTATAGGCGTAGTCAAGTTGCAACACGTGATGGATAGTCCGCCACCAGTGACTCAGATGCATCTCATGAGCGTTCACCTCGCGGCGTGCCTAATGATTAGCATGAGGCTCCACTAGCAGCATCTGACACTATTCATCATGGAGATGAGGTTGGACCATTGGCCACGTCTAGTCAGCAGCCTGCAGCATCCATCATGAGTACTAGTCACGATCATCATCAGCAGGCTAGACCATCGACGGTCAAGGCTGCAGTACTATTGACTGAGCAGGAATCCACTACTACTGCGCCTCATATTGATCATGTTGTACGACCACCAGCAGATGCATCCATTAGTACTAGTGATCATCATGATCATGAGTAGGCTAGTCGACCATCGACTGTCGAGGTTGCACCCATATTTACTGAGCAGGTCGCATCCACTTGTACTAGTGTTATTGATGTTGTTATACTACCACCAACACCTAATCCATGACATTTATATTACAGTTATATGTTTTTAACATTATTCAGTTATATATATATGGTCCATGTATTTTATGTTCATGTTGCAGTTGTACTTAATTTTCATGTTGATGATCATCATGATGTGGCGCATATTGTTAGTCATGTTAGATATGTTCATTTAATGTTTAGCTTGCAGATAGATGTGTATATGTGATAGGTGCATGAGTTATTTGACATTATATTGAGATGTATATTTGATGTTTGTGTTGTGATGATGTTAATATATAATGTTAATTTGATGTTAATTGAATGTGTTTATTAGTCGAATATGATGTTTGTATGATGGTTATCATGATCGTGATGATGTTTATTAATTAATTTAATATTATTAAATGACTATGATATTTATTAAATATTATGTCGTGAATGTAATTGTAATTTAAATTTTAATTCTATGTAAAATTGTAAAATTGTATTTGTATTTGTACTAATTGTAATTTTAAGTGTAATTGTATGTAAAATATTTATTAATGTAAAATTTTAATTGTAATTGTAATATTTAATTTATTCTGAAATGATTGTAATTATATATATGAAAAATTGTAAAATTGTAATTGTAATTCTAACTGTATGTAAATTTCACAAATTGTAATTGTAATTTTAATTGAATTGTATGTAAAATATTTGTAAAATTGTAATTGTAATTGTAAATGTAATTCTATGTAAAATTGTAAATGTAATTGTATTTGTAACTCTAATTTTAATTGAATTGTCTATAAAATATTTGTAAAATTGTAAGTGTAATTGTAAATGTAATTATATGTAAAATTGTAAATGTAATTCATGTATGTGAAATTAATCTAAAATTGTAATTGTAATTTTAATTCTAATTCTAATTGTAATTTTAATTAATGTGATTGTATGTAAAATTTTAATTTGTAAAATTTTAATTCTATTAATGTGAAAATTTTAATTGCATTAATGTGAAATGATTTTATTAAAATATTTAAATTTGCAAATTTGCAAATAATTGTAAAATAACAAATCTAGAATAATACGAATTTTTGTAACATAAAGTTTAGAAAATAATGAAAATAAATTCATGTACTTTATAATTATCATTATTTTATTATGATCTTACATATATAAAGTTTAGAAAATAATGAAAATAAATTCATGTACTTTATAATTATCATTATTTTATTATGATCTTACATACAACAACAACAACAACAACAAAACTTTAAAAAGTCTAGTGCGCTTATCATCCTAACAGGCCCCGGCGCGTCGTATTAATACAACGCACTGGTGCGTCACATTTCCGCGCACCGGAAACGAATAAACGCAAATAAAAAAAACGCAACTCTATTTTGTTAAAATAATTCTTTAAATACTAAACACTTTTCATTCTTTCACTATTTTTGCTAAAAATTTCAGTCAGATTTTTGCAAGAGACAGACTAGGAGCAAGAGAGCATGAGGGCACTATGGATGGCGAAATACGTTCGAACAGAAGTATTCAAACAATCAGAAACCAAAACTCTGGTGATTCAAGCCCTTTATCATAGAATTTCAAACCATTTCGTGATTAAATTTAATTCTTTTTTTTTACTTTTTTCTACAGTTTTTTATTTTTTCCTGTAGTTTTATCCATTTTTACCTTGAACCCTTCATTTTTTTGTTTTTTCCCTTTCTTCTCCATGTTTCTGTGATTTCAGAATTAGGTTTTTTCATTTTAGATTGACGTCCAACCCACGGGACGGCTTGCATAGTCGGATCTCAATCCATTCGGCCATTGCGTGAATTTTTGAAAAAATGGATTTTTCTTTATCGGTGCGCCCTGCGTGCGCCACCGCACCGGTGCTCTGTATTATTACAGCGCACCGCGCAAGTTCTGTGTCGTAAAAAATTGAAAACATTTTTTGAAATCTATGCGCCAAATCTGAAATAGGGCACCAGTGCTCTCTTTAACTAGGAAAGCATCGTACGGTGTATTACACCGTTTTTGCGGTGCGTTTATAATACCCCATGCACCGTTAGGTCTATTACACTATTTTTGCAGCGCGTTTATAATACCGAATGCACCATACGGTGTATTATACTGTTTTGCGGTGCGTTGCTAATATATCCATGCACCGGCGATGGTGCGGATTTCATGAAAGGCGCACCGGTGTCTCGAGATTTATTTTCTACCTGAAAAGTTGAGAATTTATTTATAAATATATTAATGAATGATATGCTACAGGTTTCAGATTGATAAAGAAATGACTGACAAGATATCAAGTAACAAAAATACTGTTAACACATCAAGAAAAGAAAAAAAGGCAAGTTCTTTGTAAATTCTTTATAAAAAATATTATTTTTGAACTATATGTAACTTTAACTAATATGTATTGTTTACTGTGTATCATGCAGAGCCACAAAATGACGAAGCTCGATATGATTATTTCTGATCTACGACTAGAAGAGCGTAAAAGTTTAATGAAAAAATTGCAAAAAGATGAATAAGGTGAATGAAACAATACTATCGATCCATTATGAGCTTATTTTTTTAAATTATCATTAATAATATATTTAAAATTATTAGATAACATGTGTCAAACAGTCTACTAATTCACATCTGTTTAATGTTCTATAAGGACCAACAACTCAAAAAAGGAATGTTGTTCTAAGAAAAGAAAAAAAATAGAACATGCAAATGAAAATGAATTGCTCCTTGGCTCATTTGGAGTGGTGCTGGAAATTAACAAAAGGGGGAAAAACTTTTACAAAAGTTTGAGGGATCTAGTGGAACGAATACAACAACGTGCTTCAAATGTAATATGTAATCATTGAATTTTTCGATCATTAGGTACAACAAATAAACAATTTAGCATTAAATATTAATTTTCAAGAATTTTCTTGCAAAAAAGAAAAGAAAATGGAACCCATTCAACACATAAAACAGGACGACAAGGAAGAAAATGGTTGATTTCTAAGTTTGTGAGTAATTGTTACTTCCTTATAACAACTTAACTAGATTTCATTTTTGTATTTTTTAAGTTGTTTTACAAAAATCATCATTGAATGTCTTCAAACAGGTGCTAACATACAAAGAAGAACCATTAGATGAATTGATTGAAATTGGGTTAAATATGGGTTGTGAGTATATGTTGGCATATTAGAATTTAATTGTGGAATTTGTGAGCATCTATCGATCTTGTTTTAATTAGCTCCGTCTATAATTAAGAGAAGAAAAAAAAAAATTATATTAAATATATGATTTGTTATGGGGCATAAAACTTACAGGAAACAAAGTATGGAACTGTGCCAACAGATGAAATTTTGAAAGATGGCATGGTACATGGTTTTGAAAGAATGTGTATAGTTTATGAGTCAATTGTTGCTATGGTATGTCATTTTTCTTTTCGATTTACATTGATGTATATTATTTAATATTGGAATTTTCATTATTCTCACCAATGTATATACACTCATTTTAGTTTATTTTTATGTTTGTAGATGGAAAGTGAAGAAGAAGAAAACAATCAACGCCATGAACATAACATTCCTGAAAATAACCCAAGTCATGGAAGTAGCTCTAGCAGTGACAGCAGTTCAAGCAAAGAATGATGATCACTATGTAATTTGGATATCAAAGCAAGGTGTTTTATTTTTGGAAATATGTCTGTGAAATCAGAAATTTTGTTTAATGTAATGGACATAGTGTCCCAATTGAAAGACAAAGGGATACGAATAATTGTCCCATTTTGTATGATAAAGACTGTCTTATATATATATGTTTTAATTTATTCTATTGCGTTCTCCATTGTCGCTATTGCGTTCTAAAATGAATTAATAAAAATTTAATTCATATGAATATTGTTATAAGATTATATATATGTGTCGACTTTTAATGAATAATGAATTTAAAAAAGCCACAATAATCCTGATATGATATAACAAATTAATCCAAACAGCACATTCAAATGCATTAATAAAAATGTAATTAATATGAATATTGTTATAAGATGTGTCGACTTTTGATGAATAATTAATTTAAAACAATCACAATAATTGGACTGTCAGAGGTGGATGTTTCTAAAAAATAAAAAATGAAAATTGGTGCGTTTATGTGTCTATACACACATGTGCGTATATGATTCTATGGGCACCACACTAATATCGATTCCAGTTATAAATATCGGTGTGTTTGTGTGATACTACGCACCGGGGTGTTTATGTATCTATAAGCACTAGTGCATTTGTAAATTCCATGTGCACCGCACGAATACCGATACCAGTTATAAATCTCGGTTCCTTTCTGTGATACGGAGCACCAGTGCCGCATAAAGATACACACACCGGTGTGCTTATCCTATGGGCACCGCTCAAATCCCAAGACCAATTAGAATGGCCCCGTGCGTTGTATGACCAACACCAGGCCCGGTGCTGTTGTTTTCCTTAACGACCCAGTGCATTCTCCTTCGACCGCCCCGGTGCGCTGTCTATCGATACGCACTGGTGTGTTAAAACCTGATAAGAGCACCAATGAAAAAACATCCGTAATAACCTCCAGCCATCCATTTTTTTTTTAGTTGTGTTGAATTTCCATTAAAAGCTCCGCCAAAACCTCCATTACCAGAAACGGATGTGGTAGCATATGTTTTTTTGACAATTTTGGTCAATTTTATAACACTAAAAACCTCCATTATAACCTCTGCTAGAGGGTCTTTTCCTTGTAGTGCTCCCACAATGTTTCCAATTGGACAGAAAAATACAGACACAGATGAAACACTGTTACCGATGAAATAGGTAACTACAGTAGTACCTACTTTTTTAAGTAGCAAGAAAAACACCCGATTTCGAAAAGTGGAGATGCAGAATCAATTTTTATTTTTTATTTTTTATTTTGTATATATATATATATATATATTTATTTTATTTTATTTTATTTATTTATTTAATTTTTTTTTTCTGTGATACTTTTTATGTCTATTTTGAATAGTGGTGGCGTATCATCACCAACGTTTTTTTAGAGGATTGATTTTGACACTATACATTTTCTAATGTCTTCTTCTTCCGTGAGATGTTTATTTTTAAGTGCATTTATGTACTTGTGTTTTAAAAAGAAAAGAATATATATATATATATATTTTAAATAAAAATTTGTAATGATATCTTCACTTTTTCACATAGATAAAAAATGAAAAAAGGGTCAATATTATAAAGTTTATATTTTCTACAAGTTTATGTATTGCTAATTATTTTTTCAATGCACATCAAATAATTTTCGCTAAAAAGCCAATATTTTGAACGATATGACAAAAAAATACAAATTTTCAATACAAATATAATGCAAAAAACACACTTTTAGAGACTTTTTGTTAAAAAAAACATGTTAAATAAACTAATTTTTGGGAAAATCTTAACAAAAAAACTTAAGAAAATAGCATTTTTATTGAATTTTATGTCAAAAAATAATAGTAATCACATGGTTTTTGCAAAAAATAAGGATTCTTCTCATAAAATATCAAAGTCTAAACATTACAAGTAAAACTGATTAATAGATCTAAAAAATGAGCTTTGTTTGCAAGCATAACTTAAAGATCCTCAACAATATCAACTAATACATGTTCAACATCATCTAGAACATCATTGATGGCTTCTTCCGCAAGATTTTATACTTCATTTTGGTCATTGTCATCTTCTAATGGATCTTTCATGTCTGCAAACCTTCCAAAGTGTCCCTTTCTAATCATTCCATATAATGGTGGTTGAGGTTCCTTTGCTTTTTTTGCCACACGTGATTCATTAAAATCCCCTTTCCTGAAACCAACTTCTTACTTCACATCTGGAAGGAATTCAAGAGCGTTAATTCTTTGTTGAATAAATTTGCATTACACTGGCTCTTTCTCAATGGCAATGCAATTTCTTCCTTTTGGTAGGCAACATGCTAGTGTTGTATCTTATCATCAAGTACAAAAGAAATAAGTAAGAAAATTAGTATAAAGACATAAAAAGTAAAAAATAAATATTTAAATTTAAATTTGTATAATAAAACTTACCTAAACCTAAAAATAGATCCAAAACCCAATCTCCTTCATTTGAGGCATCGCCCGGCTTGCCTCTAGCCCCCGGCTGGGTAGAGGGTAATTCTGAGAATCGCCCTCTGCCCAGCCGAGGGCCGAAGGTAGGCTGGGCAGCCCTCGACGGCGTCACTCGGCTGGTCTCCGCTTAGCCGGGGGAAATTCTTGAAATCACCCTCCTCCCAGGCGGGGGTGATTTTCGAAATCGCCCTCCGCACAACCGGGAGAGATTCTTGGAATCACCCTCCGCCCAGCCAGGGATGATTCTTGGAATCGCCCTCTGCCCTGCCGAGGGCTGGAGGTAGGCCGAGCGACACCGTTGAGGGCTTCCTAGCCTACCTCCGGCCCCTGGCTGGGCGGAGGCAGGCTGGGTAGCCCTCGATGGTACCACCTGGCTAGCCTCCGGCCCCCGGCTAGGCGGAGGGAGATTGTCGGAATCACCCTCCGCCTGGCTAGGGGCTGGAGGTCGATCGGGTGGCACCATCGAGGGCTGCCCAGTCTGCCTCTGACCCCCGGCTGGGTAGAGGGCGATTATGAGAATCGCCCTCCAACTAGCTGCAGGTCGGAGGCAAGCTGGGCAGCCTTCAATGGCGTCGCCCGGCCTGCCTCCGGCCCCCGGCTGGGTGGGGGGCGATTCCGAGAATCACCCCTGGGTGGGCAGAGGGCGATTCCAAGAATCACCCCCGATTGGGCGGAGGGCGATTTTGAGAATCACCCCTGGCTGGGCGGAGGGCGATTCCGAGAATCACCCCCGGCTGGGCAGGGATCGATTTTGACACTAGCACATTTTGGCCCAATTTTCGATGGCCAATTCGTCGCTATTCTGACATGTAGGCATCGCAAGAGTGACAGTTTGAGGCGGGGAAAAACGTGGTTAGCCATCACGTCGCAGTTTCGACACTTCAATAAAACGTCGAAATTCAGGCACTTTTTCTGACATTTCCAGATGTCTGTTTCTCTTCCAACGTTAACCGAATCGTCACTACTGTGACGATTTATAAGCGTAGGTCTTCCGACGAACCACAATTGTCGGTCTTCCGACATTAATAAACTGTCGGTCTTCCGACGCTTTTTAGGTTTTCAAGAAAATGTCGGAAATACGACGTTATTGCTTCCAAAACTTAAAGCGTTGGTCTTTCGATGTTAATCAATTTTCGAAACCGCTGATGGAAGTGCGACGTTATGTATCCCGTCGCTTTGGAGCGTCGCTATTCCGACGCACGATTGAAAATATTTAAAAAAACTAATCGTCGCTATTCCGACGCTTGGAAGCGTCGCTATTCTGACGCTTTGGAGCATCGCTCTTCTGACGCGTGTAAGCGTCGCTATTCCGATGAAATGGAAAAAATATTTAAAAAAAATAAATATTTAACATTGATTGCTTAATTAGCGGTAAATACTTAATTAGCGGTATTCCGGAGAAACTTTTGGAAAATATGGAAAAATTTTCCTTCATGAAAATAGAATTAGCCTATCTGGGTTTTATAATCTCTCCATAAGGACTGTAAATGGAACCAAAGAAGGTGAAAGCTATTAAGGAATGGCCTACACCGAATAATATTCATGGGGTAAGAAGTTTCATGGGTTGGCTAGTTTCTCTAGAATATTTGTTAGAAATTTAGCGATGTGTGCACCAATAGTTGAGACCATAAAAAAGGAGCATCAACTATTTAAGTGGACTGTCACAACTGGAAGAGAAATGGAATTGTTGCAAGAAAATATAGTAAAACAACCAATTTGATCTATGCTTGATTTCATAAACATTTCCAAGTTAAGTGTAATGTAATCAGAATGACCATTGTTGTTCTTCTAAGTTAGGATGGTAAACCTATTTCTTATCTCAGTGAGGATTTGAATGAATCCAAACATAAATATTCTACCTATGACAAGGAATTTTTTGTAGTGATACAATCTCTAAAAAAATGGAGGCATTATCTCATACCTAGAGAGTTTATCTTGTATACTCACAACCATGCCTTCAAGTTTATAACCAGGAAAGAGAACTTAAATCAAAATCATGCAAAATGGGTTGATTTCATGCAAAGTTTTACTTTTGTTTTTAAACATATAAGTTGGAATTATAACAAGGTTGGAGATTCTTTGAGTAGGAGCTGCTTGGTTTTGCAAAAACTCCAAGTGGGTACTTTGGGATTTGAACCTATTAAGGAAATGTACAAGGAGGATCTAGAATTTAGAGAAACTTATGAAGCGTGTGAGAATTCAGTGTTGAGGGATAAAACTCCTTGGATCAAGTATATGATTCAGGATGGAAAATTGGGCATTATGAAGGCATGTAGCCTCTTTCCAACATCTAAAATATCACAGAGAAATCAATCGAAGTTATAGATAAATCCAAATAAAATGTTGAGTCAACTTATATGAAGAAACCATCAATTTTTTTCTATATTCATAAAGCGAGAAATTGATCTAAATATGTTGTTGCATTGAAATCAAAACCTATGCAAGAAATACATATCAACAAAAAGGAGTAAGAATTTTATTATATATATATTCAAAGAATTTCAATGCATCACTAGGATTTCTCTAATCCTTAAGCTTTGTTATTATGATTATAAAGAATTGAATGCTATATGATGCTATATTTATGATCTAAACTCATGTATACAAATGATGAATATATAAAGTTTTGAAGTGTATTTGTCATCAAATGAGGAAAGCCCTTGAAGTTCTTCAATAATATGGTTGGACATAATCATATTTATCAATAATATTTTGATCAAACGAATATCCATAGTCTCATTATGATATCAGTGTAGCATCAATTCATCATGATCTAATCGTGAGCAAACCCTTGATTTTATAACTTAAATAATAAACCCTTGTTTCCCAAATAGATTTATTCCCTAGAGTGACGAGTCTAGCTGACTTGGGCCTTGTCACGACTAGGCCATAATGGCTTCTAGCCTAACAAGTGTTTTAAACCAAACAACACCTACACTGTCTATTGACACACAGGAATATTCATAGAAGACAATACATAGGAAAAATTGCTTACCCTTAAGCTTCCATTCTTCTTTACAGATCTATTAAAATCAACAAGGCGGTATTCATGCATAATCCAATTAGTCTTGTTTCCTTTAGGTGCTTTTCCGACATAGAAAACCAGAGCCTTCTTGATTCCAACACTCCTATTGCTGAACTTAGCAGTGATGGGTTTATCTGCGCCTGTGGCTTTCCAGTTTCCTAAGCCAGCAGCCCTGTTGGGGCGAGAACCATTTGGATACTTCCTGTCCCTGGGAGTGAAGAAATACCACTCATTTTCTCCAAACAGTGCCTTTTCTGCAAGAATTGGAAACGTGTATCAGACCAGAGAAAATACAATTTATAATACCTAAAAGAAAATAGGAATGAAAAACAAGCATTTCGCATTGCAGAAACATGACATGGGCATATATATGAAAGAAAACTATAAAAATATGACAGAAGAAAACCCCTGTCCATATGACAGTCCATACCCACAAATAAAAATGAGATGATTCATTTTTAGATTAAAGGTTGCCATATCAAGCAAAGAGACATATCCAAGTATTAGTCCTAAGACATGGAAGGGCATTCATTTGCAGATTTGGGACATTAAAGAAATCATTTTTGAGAGGTATAGAAAACTCGCACACATTTATGTAATGCCCATCTTACACTGGAAAAACCCCAAATTTAACATATTAGCCTTTATAGGCAGTATAACCTAAAAAAGGCATGTTTCGCAAGAACCAAACTCAACCAAAGTTGTATGTTTAAAAAGGAACAACATCAAGATCACATCTCAAATAACCTCAATGACAAACTCTAATCCCCATGGAAAGCAGTGAATTTATAGTGCAAAATCCTATTGCTCTGGATTTATTAGTGGATTGAAACAGAAGGTTCCTAGCTTGAGCTGACTAGTCACATCCAAACCTCAATGGAACGGCAATCGGGAAAACTACATAACCAATATATAGTTAAACAGAAAGAACATCCACCACTCCATTTTCCTATATACAAGGATCTAAGCTTGGACTAACGAGCTTCTCCCCTCCACTTTTAGTCCCTTGATCTTTCTACCCACTTGGATCCCATTATGGAAGTGTATTTATAGCAAGTGAAAGCATGGCTTTAAAAAAAATGGATTGAAGATTTGAATTGGTCATTCCAGATCTCCAAAGCTATGGAAAGAACAAGGATGCCTAATAAGCATTGGAAGGAAAGAACAAGGATGGAAGGACTGTTACTGTGAAACTTGCAGCTTATGGCCAGAAGGAGAAGCTATCATCACAACCTGCAGTATCTCCACAAATGCAGTCAATTCCATAGATGCAGACAGCTTATGGAACAGAATATCCAAGGCTGAACTCATATCATAGGCCAGGGCCAAAGGTACCAGCCTCTGCACCACCACCAATTGGTTACTCAGCATATCCATCGGGCCTTACTATCTCTCACTCCCTCACAATTTGAGAAGAAACCCCCCAACAAATTACACCTATTCCCAGAAGCTAAAAGTGCATCTCATATTCCAGCCCCTGAAATGATATCAAACACTCAAGTGATGGAAAATATTTAAGGAAAGAGATGAGATTAACTTAAATGCTTGTCCCACTACGAAGAAGATTCCACATCAAAGCCAAATAGTTACACAAATGGTATGTAACTCATCGACATGTTTAAATTTTTGCACGAGATTTACCACATAGCATTAAAAAAATCAACAAATCCAATAGAATACTAGGACTATCAAGCAGAGTAGAGTTTCTAGCACCCAACCATTACATCCATCCCAAAACTAAAAATGAATCTTCTATTCTGGCCTCTGAAACAATAGGATATGATTAATCAATTAATAAATATTCAAGTAAAGGGTTTAGATTCATTTGCATGTGTATCCCACTGGGAAGAAGGTTCCATAAGAAAACCAAATTATCCAGAGAATACTACAAAATAGTTATACAGATGTTGTGTCACCAATCGACATGTTCTATACAAGATTTACAAGATAGAATTCAAGATATCAGCAGCCATAAAACAGAAAACTAGGCCAGTTAGGCAGCACAGTCTCAAGATTACCCTACCAGTGGGAGGCAGGAATATGATCACCAAATTCTTATTGGCCTATGTTATGAGAGTCAATGTTCTATAGCATTTTTGGTTTATAGCTACTAACTCACTACCATTCGGTTCCTCTGCCATTTTTTTCTTTTAGGTTTCCTATTTTTTTATTGTATCTCTTGAAGCCCCTTATTTTTCTCTCTTGCTCTCATCCGACAGGCCTATAAGAAAGGTTTAAGTAAAACTGCATTAGGCATAAGAACATACCATGTCTGTCTAAATTTAACAACTACCTAGAAGGCCCAAGATATTGTGTCTATCATATGTCCACATCTTTGCCATGATTTCTCCACTATTTGCATCTTCAACAATGGCTCACAAGAGAATTTGATTGTCAAATATATCATCAATACACTGAAATTCTAGTGGATCTTCATCCTCATCCTCATGCACTTGAATGTACAGTTCCTCTTCTCATATCACTCACACATGCATTGTCTCAATTACTTTTAGTCATTAATTTGTGGAAAAAGCCGCCACTCGTGATGTCACCAATATGAATTGTTGTGGTATGATGCTTGGCCTACCTTACCAATATGATTGAAAGGCCTAATATGATGCATTAAACAATACTTACCTATTGCATAAAGATAACATCAAGTACAGGTTGATCCTAAAGCTTAAAAGAATTATTTCACTTTTATCCAACAACATCATTATGTTCTACGATTGCAATCCAAGGTTCAGTCAACAATTTTAAAGGATTCATGTAAACCTCCTCCATCATTTGTTTTGTATCACCCTCAGTTTTCCCCACACACTATCTTAGAGGAAATTCTACAAACTTGTATCTCGCCTATTATAGAGTTCTCTCCTTACTTGAAAGTTTAGATTTGGAGGCTTGTACCCATGTAAGTTTTGAAATGGGGCCAACTCAGTGGCTCTATGATACATTGAATTTTACCACCTTTCGTTTAGGGGAAGCCATTTGAACATTTATCCCCACTTACCAGTGGAAAAGTAACATACATAACCTCCCCAACATTTATTGAAGAATCCCCTCACATGAGTCAAGTGCCTTTTGGACTTTGAATATGGAGCTGCAAAGGGAACATAATGATAAATAAGTTGATATGGTATGTTATTTTCTATTTTCTATTCTTCACTTTTGCACTCATCAGACACCCATGTTTTGTGCATATTTAACTTTTAAAAGGTACATCAGTGTAGATCCACAATAACTCTAGAAATAACTAACTGAAATGCAAATCGCTCAGTGCTTAATGATCCAAGTTACACACTCACATGTGTGTGTATTTGTATTCCATGCGATCACTGCATGGGAACACTGAACTTTAATGACTAATACATTTTTGAAAGGATTCTTTAATTTCCCTAGCATGAAATAGTTCTTTGACCTTGCCCTTCACCTTTAAACAACTTACTGCAAGGGGAGGTAATGGTGAACTAGTGAATATATGGGAATGAACCCCTAGCTATTCTTCAACTGTCCAAAAGTTTGTTGGTCAATATTTTTGATCGTATATGGATACCATTTTTCTAATGAAAAATAACGTCTAACATTCTCTTATTGATTGGTCTTCTGCTGTGATCTCTCTAGCCAATATAATGGGTCATTTATATGAGTAAACTGTAGATCAGTTTAGAACCAGGCCCACATGAGTATTGACTAGGAACTAGTAAATATAGGAGATTAGTATAATCATTAACACACATTTATATGATTATTTGATGTTATCATCTTTTGAGGTTGCAGGGAGATATTCTCCTATTTCTTAGGTGTTATCATGCAACTCTTCACCATTATTGTATTTGGGAGATGTGTTATGCTTCTATATTTGGTGTATGCAATGTTGTTTATGCTATTTGAGTAATTTCGATCATTACATCTTCCCTACTATTTCTCTTGAACATAAAGAAAAAAAGGATTATAGTCCATGATCATAGACCCAATCCATTTGAGGAATTTGCCCTGTAATTCATCAATGTTCTAGAATATTTCTTTTCATCTTTCTCGTATTCTTGGATATCAATCTGTAATGCTCTAGCTGGCTCCGAAATAGAAAGTAGAATAGTATTTACCCAAAATAACACAAATTAATGAGATATCTACAAAATAGCTGTAATATTCAATATTCACAGATATAGCCAAAATATCATGATGCAGATGTTTTGTGCAAATACATAAGGTTAAAGGGAAGCACACTGCTTCCAAGGGATGAGTTGCACACCTCGTGCCCCAGGAAGATAAATGGGGGCACATTGCCACCCAGATAGAAAGTGTTTGGTAGACTCCTACTCTAATGGGATGTCATTATCATTTTTTAATTTTGAGGCTCTGTTGTCATCCAATTCTTTTTGTATCAATTTTTACTATAGAACTATTTGTTGAAGAAAAAATGTATATTCCTTAAGTTTGATGGGCTGTTCACTAATATACAGTTGCAAAATTTAATACATCAATGCATGATTTCTTCTAAATTATTACGATCTCCATCTAATGTGCATTGATTATAATTCATTTTTGAATTTGAAGTGTTTATTTGAAACACAATGGGTTGCAGAGCCATTGAAGCAGCGAAACAACTCAAGGGAAAAGTTCGTGACAATATATGGATGAAGGTGAGTGTTGGAGAACAATGACATTCTTATGTGTTGTGGATTATATTGCATAAGTGTACCACTCTTCTTTTTTAATGATGAGTCTTACATTCTTGGTACAGTTATCTTATTCTTATCAAATTTAAGATTATAAATCTATATTGCCTCAAGCACAGGTCATGTCTGCATGATCAAGCTTTGTAGTTGCAAAATTATTTCTGGATACCCTAATATGTTGACAAATGCTCCTGTTCTTTTTTATCTCCACAATAAATGATTCAACAACAACTTATTTGGAGCCTCCAGTATTTAAATAAGTTGACTGAAAGGGATATTTTCTCATTTGGTTTTAGCTTTAGGATGTTCAGGCTTGTGAAGGAAAGTAGAGATTTGTAAAGCTGCAACAACATAAGTTTCAAGATCTACATGTGCCCCATCTCTGTTGTCATATATACAATCTTTTTCTTTTTCAATTTATCTTCAATTTATTAGTATCCATATCTTATATTTTCTAGCTTTTTTTTGTCAATAAATAGGGGTTTTCTAAGTGTCATTAAAATGTCAGCAAGTGGCCCTCCCTGAACTTTTGATTCATGTGTTAATGTGGGATGCAGCAAATGTTTTCTGTAGGGATCAATGATGTAACTCACACATTGGAGAGACTGCCCATTGCAAAAACCATTCAGAACAATATACCCGATATCAAGCATCCAGAACTTGTGCCAAACACTTTTGGTCACTTCACTACTTCAGAGGATGAAAATGTTGGACCTAATAAACAATCATTTATTATTTTGAAGAAAACTGGAAAACAACTCATCCATCTTCAAGTAAGTACTTTCTTCCGATATTATATTAATATTTTTATTCGATGATAGGTGATGTCATGATGAGTAAATATTTAATCTGTACATTTTTCCACAAGATACTTTACCATGCTGAGTTGATTGGATCATTTCTTAGAATAGTGGCAGGTTATTCTATTTCAATATTTATCATGTGGCTCTTAGTTAAAATAAATTACAATGGGTGGTTGTCATCAATTACAATTTGTTACTTGACCTTTTGATATCCTTCCTAAAGACAAATACTTGTAAATTCTGCTACAATTAGAGTTTTGTCATCTCTTCTTTCATGAATCTTTCTATGTATTAAACTGCTGCTTCTAAAAATTGTTTTTTGGCTAAATTTTTTATCTGCTTTTGTCTTGATAATTTATTCACTGTTTCTTTGAGTACTCACACATGCATTGTCTCAATTACTTTTAGTCATAAATTTGTGAAAAAAGCCGCCACTCGTGATGTCACCAATATGAATTGTTGTGGTATGATGCTTGGCCAACCTTACCAATATGATTGAAAGGCCTAATATGATGCATTAAACAACACTTACCTATTGCATAAAGATAACATCAAGTACATGTTGATCCTAAAGCTTAAAAGAATTATTTCACTTTTATCCAACAACATCATTATGTTTTACAATTGCAATCCAAGGTTCGGTCAACAATTTTAAAGGATTCCTGTAAACCTCCTCCATCATTTGTTTTGTATCACCCTCAGTTGCCCCCACACACTATATTAGAGGACATTCTACAAACTTGTTTCTAGCCTATTACAGAGTTCTCTCCTTACTTGAAAGTTTAGATTTGGTGGCCTCTTCTCATTGGTTCACAAGTTACAACCCAGTTCAACATCAACCCTTGTATATATTCATAAATATAAAATAGTTGTAAACGGAAGAATTGAGAAGGAAGTCCCTATCAGCCTTTTAGTCTTATAACCTACAGGAATGACCTCCAATAGGGCCTATGAACCATAACCCATTATGATTTTACTTTTTGTATGGTAAATAATTTGCGTAGGCCCTTTATGGAATACAATTCTAGTTGATTAGCTTGAGATCATCTCTCCTTCCTTGGTTACTCTGCCAAGCCCATTGTTAATTACAAAAATTCATAGATTGAGTTTTGAAACTCCAAGCATTGGATAAGGTGGTAGACAGTACATTCATATTCAATGATATAATGTTTTCAGGACCAGAAATTAGCCTTATAAATAATTTAGTTTCTGCCAGAGGTATATTTTTCCCAAGAACAAAAGAGATTGTAAATATGGTTGTAGATGGCTTGGTTAGTTTATATGATCAATTTTACTGTATGCATCAATACCAAGGCCCAAGAGGCAGAGTAGGAGGCTGCCATAGCCCCAATGTCACTGAAATTTCAAGACTAGGCAAGGTCCTGAATTGTTGCACAACAGAAAAGCATCTCTAACCATTCCATTCTACTCACCATGGACTATCATGGCTAGGAGGAGAAGTCCAAGTCTAAACCTTATTCCTTAGGGAAAATTAGGTCCATGTTATGTCTTATCATTTTCATTTACAAATATAAATGCTCTACTGTCCTGTAGCAAGGCCATTAGAGGTACTTACAAGCCACAATAAGGCCACAACTGTCTCCAACAAGAACACATAAAGAAGAAGGCTTATAGGTGGGAGGAAGGGTGGATTTGAGCAGGGATAGGTGCCCTAACCAGGGCCTAGTTCTTCAAAAAATACAAATCACATCTTAAGGAATTGGAAGAGAAGTTTGTGGAGAACAAATGTAGGATTGGGTTTGAGTCTTGTGATAGCATTATGTGCTTGATGGTGTGAGGGTCACCTTTGTCTAAAATACCAAAAAGGGAGGTTGATACAACAATAGTTAGAGGGATTGTTTGGAGGGTCGTTAGGCATAGTGTAGGAGTGTTCCTTAGCAAGTAGCTCCTGGAATTGAATGTGCAGTAGCATAGGGGGTGTCTCCATAAGTAAGGGAAATGTTCATATTGTTGGTTGGTCCATAAGTGCGATAGGGATAGTTGAGGAGCAACCTCACCCTAGGGTAGTGTTTTCTTCCTTTAAGTGGACAAAAAATAGAAGCAGCCTGTGGGAGAAGTTGATACAATGATGAAGCAATGGGATAAGGGCTAGAAGAGTGCCCTAACTGGTTTTCTAGAAGCGCATAATTCAAGGGAAAGAGGGCAACAACAGAGAGTTGCAGATTGCCTCTTGGATGATGGCTTTAAGGGTGTCCTAGGAGAGGACTCCAGGGAAATGGGAAAATCCCCATCTATTGCAAAAGGCATTTCCCGTCCTGAAGAAAAAAATTATAATAGAAAAATCATGAAAAGAAAAGGCTCAAATCTCTCTTCCAGACTGATGACATGGCATAAGGCCACCTGGACCATTGTGATTGGTTGAAATAACACATTAGAAGCATGATGTTAGCATCTAAAATATCTAGGACATGTGGCACTCCATGATAGAGACACATGGTGTGTGGATTTGAGTTTTTCAGGTGGTCAAGTGGGCCAAAAAGAGGTGACATGTGGCACCACTGAGAGATTGACATGTGCCAATTGGTACAAGTGGTAGACAATTGGCATGCTCAAACAATGAGGTGATGCAGGAATGACATGAGGGAGAAAATATCAGAAAAGCCCCAAACCTGGCGAACTAAAGCTCATTACCAACCTGAGATTGACAACTTTACATGATGTAACTTATGAAATCGTAAATGGAGAAATCATAGTAACAATAAAGTAACCTATGTAACAATAAATTCAGATTCATCTTGGGAGTGGTAAATGGATAAATCATAGTGAACAACAGGAAACATGCATAGTTGCTTACAATCAAATAGATAAAAAAACACATACAAAAAACCTAGATAATAATCATGAACAAGATTAATATTGAATTATGAACTGTAAAGGAACTTACAAAATGTGACATTACAGACCTGGTCAATCGCATAAACAAAAATATCCTAGACATGACCTTGGTTGACAAGTTGTATTGCTCATGATGTAAGAGGATTTGTACCTGCACTGCCAAGTCAATCAAAATCCATCATTATCTATACAATAAATACAAGTAATTGATGTAGTATTTTTTACTCTAAGATGCATTCTTATGATAATGTTAGAACATATGTTGAAAATGTCAAAACATACCTAAATAAGCTCCTCTTCGTTTCAAGAACAATTTATTGGAGTCGCATGAACTTGGAACAAGCCTCCCACGATCTAAAAGAGTAGCAACTAAGTTAATAGTGAATTTTTTGTTGCTACGTTGGATCGAGGGAGGTTTGATCCAAGATTAAATCACTCCAATAAATTATTCTCTACTAAACAGGGCCAACCACGTGAAGGTGGAAGCTCTTATGGCCCCTCCCCCCTCACATCACTCTCAATTCCCCAATACCCAATCTATATTTCATTTTTTACTTTCATGAGCATAAAAAAATATTCAATCACTAATAAAAAAACAATGCAACAAAAAGTATGCAAGGAAACATTGAAATTAGTGCTTGACATAAAAATAGTATGATAAATGAGTTTTTTATATAACGCAAAAAAACGTTCCAAGTATGGTAACGTTTGTCTTATAATAATACAATATTTTACATTATCAAATTTTCTTTTTCTTCTTCCTATTTCTAAAGCTCCTAATTACATGATCAATATCATCGTGCTCTACTCCTGTTTCATGCCTTTCTCGCACTGCTGACCTAGTTGCGTAGTCACGATGTCTGGTCTCATCCAGTGACAGGGCATCGCCTACAAAAACATATAATATTAAATTTTAATTGTCATTTTTTAAATATCATTGAACTAGTTCGGTAATATTAATAAAAAAAATTGCAATGAGATTATTTATGTGGTGCACCAGTTGTCGCCATTGGGACCATTGCCCTGTCTTCCTCTCTGGTGGTAAGAACATCAAGGGAAACATTCTCTGTCATTTAAACAAAAAACGTTATAAGGAAAACCATCAAGGTATAATTAGAAAAAAATATAAGTGGAAATTAATTACTGTCACGGCCCTCACTGATAGTAGCATTGTTGGCCTAGTCCCCACTATAATGATCAGGTTGCACGTGAGGAACATCTACATCTGGCTCTACAACTGGGTTATTTGGCTCATCGGTAGTGTTTCTCCCCTGATTTAAATAAATTTGTTAGAAATTAAATTTATGGACGAAAACAAACATATTGAAAGGTTAACGTTCTACCTTATCAGGCATTTTGGATCTTAGGACCTGTCCCAAGCTTTTGCAGTGTTCAACTACGGCTTGATAGCCAGAATGGAAAGTGATCTTTTTATCTTCATTTGTAGTTTCTGTCCTGAAGTCATCACCCTACATTACATATTATTGTGTATTTTTAATGTTATTTTATGGGATTACAAAAATGTTGGAAGGCGATACAATTAATTATAAGATGTTTAGCTACTTACAATTCTTGCGGCTAATTTCAAGTAGCCGCCCTGGCCTAGCTTGTGATGGCCCTTTTTTTCAATCCTAGCTTTGGTTGCCTTCGAGGTGTTAGGAAACCTATCATCAAAAGATTGAAGTTAGATATGACGTAGCACACTTTTATTTTAGAAATAGAGAAAATTAAAGCTATTGAATTAAAGTTGTAATTTATCTTGCGGGTCGAGTTAGCATTTTTCCTTCTTTCTTTGCCCTTTTATCTTTTTCGTCATGGATGAGTGCTCTCCACTCACTCTCTGGAAATGTGAGAGGAAGCTCGTATCTATGGTTAAATTTCAAGTGCGTCTTATAGGTGTCCCTGGTATATTTCAAATATTTTCCAACTACCCGAGCCACAGTTGTTCTGTCAATTGTGTCCACCCCAAAAAGGCCTTCTAGATAATCTAGAAGTTCTTTTTTCAGGTTGGAATTCTGGGAATTCCACCTTGTGCATATGGTTGGGCCAAAAAAATACAATGCCTTGCTCTCCAAAAACTGGTAGAACTCATTGTTTCCTACATAGAAAAAAAATATTATCATTAATTTAAAAATAAAAATCATGATAAAATATAGTTTACATAGAGTACATGAAATAGTTAAAATATTAAAACTTACCTGGGAGTTGTACGTGTTTTATAGGGACACCTTCATCGTTCACCAAAAACATGCCATCAATGGTGCCCGTGGAGCTGACACATGTGGCTCCAAGAAACGCAATAATATAGTTGGCCATATCAGCCTCAGCACTACCAACACGTTCAACGGTTGGCTGGGTGTCTTTTTGGGCAGGGTGTGTTACTTGGCTGGCACCTAAAGGCGTAGAAGGTTTACGAGAGGGTTGGTCAGTAATCTCTTGCCCTTGTGTCCCACTACCACCAACACTGGGTGCAACAACTATTAGATAACGCTACATACAAAAGAATTTTTTGTTAGTTTAGTTAATGTAAAAATTAAAAATCAAACTATCACAATTCATCTCATGCAGAAAAAAAATATCCTTTTGATTTTTTATTATTACCTGATATGTTTGTAGCTGGGGGTCATAAGTTGTTTTATCCTTGCTTCTATTTTAGGTGTTTGAGGCGCGTCTACCAAATGCTCAAATTCCAACTTTGATTTTCACGCCCTTTTTTGCAGCAAGAGCAATGGACATGGTGATGAAGAAAGCTCTTCCTCATACAGGGAATCATTAGGCGTACCATGGCTAGGTGTCTGCATATTTGAACAAAATTAATATTATTTCAATTATGTAAATAACTAAAATACTTGAAGATAGAGCAATGCTAGAACTTTACATGTTCTTCCGCTGGCCCCTTTCCGCGATCATCTTGTCTCGGGGTTGTTCCTATACTACCCTGATTAGTCTGCCACATTGCAATAAAATTATAAATGTAAAAACTTGAAAACAATATCTAACTTGAAAACACAAAATTAAAACTGAAATAATTTCTAATAAGACACCGATAGACAGAGTTAGAGTTTCAAATATGCCTTGCATTGAATTCAATCCTGGAAACATGTCATTGCACATTAAGGCACCCAAACAAGAGACGAATTGACAATGAGACTAAACTGGGTTATTTGTAGTGAAATTTTAAAATCTCAAAAGGTATATTAATTATAGAAACAAATCAGCTTCATAACTTCAGTATTATTGAGTTTGTTTTATATAAATCACAAAAAAATTGAAACAAAACACTAGAAAAGCAACAACATAATCACATTCTGCTATAGCAGTGATCTGACCTCTAACGTAGACTTTCTACTAGTTTCATCAGTACCATACAAACAGTGGAAATGAACACAGGATACAACCACAAATGTGTAGTTATTTTTCTGTATTAAACCTGGCTTCCAAGGAAAAACCTGTACACATTCATGTTTTCAACCTTTTAGTTTATTCTTTGAGTCTGCCTGGTTTGGTTTTCAGATAAAGTTGTTTACAACATCTTACTGTCAAATGGATATCATGTATCTTCCCAGCCTAAGCTACAGGAACAGGGCAAGCACTGGTTGGATGATAACGTTGTATTTAAGTGGAAATTCTCAGACTGTTTTGAACTCTATTGCTGAAGCCTTTACCAAAGTCATTAGCTCCTTCATAGATGCTATATTTAGAGGGGACGGTGCTGGTGTTTCCCAATTCCCACTGAATGTACTTAATTTGAAAGCTATAACAGGGGTGCATTTTATGTCTAATTGGGTGTGGAAATAAATATACCTGTAGCCGATGTTTCATTTTTTTAAAAACATTTTTAATGAAGAATACGAAGCTCCAACATGTTGTGTATGGCTTTCAAACAGATAATGTATCAAGAAGTATGATGCTTGAATATTTATCAATATATTTTCCACTGCAATCCTTGAATCAACACTTGTCACAAGCTTGGAATTTGTGGTTGTTGAGGGAGAGTTTGGTGATGCCTCAAATTGAAAGAATTCAATACATATTTCTGAGCTCAAAATAGGTCCTACAAGCCCTACTTGAAAACATTGTTGAAGTGATCTATCCACTCCCGATCGAAAGTTGTGTATGAGGATTCTGATGGCTTGCAGGAGTAACATCAAGCTTGGTAAATATCTAAAAAAGAAGACAATCATTATCATATAATTCCTAGCCGTAGTTTTACTTTTTCCTTTTTCTAAATAGGGAGCCAGATTTGTTATGAGTTTTGATGAATTATTCTTATTTGAGCACCATTGAAATTCAATTAAAGAATTTATTTTGTTTTGCCAGAAATTTGGAATTGATGAGGGTCTGCAATATCTTCTTAGTTGGGCAAGGGAGCTCTTTATAATACATCATGTAAAGAACACATATAAAGTTGCAACACCACCACTTCAGGGCAAGAGGAAACACATTCACGTTCAAGGCCAAAAGTCAAGGAGAAAAGGATCCTCGGAATAAATTTTAAATGCTACGGATGAAGGTTCACTTTTATTTATGCTAATGTTATGATTCCTGAGAGTTGAGATGTAACAATTTTGCAACCCTTAAAGACATTCAATTTCTTGTCATCAACCTTTCAGTCAATTTTTTGTTGTAACTATCTCCATTTGTTTCCTATTTGCACAGGTACTAATGGAAAAACAGATACCAGTGAAGCATGCAGGATTGCTCTAGTTACTAGGATAGATGCAACCATTCTGAAGTCAATTGCAGATAGCAATGTTTTAAGTCTGGTGACACAGGTCCCAGTAAAGGAAAGATGTTTAGAATTTGCATCTACATTTATTCAGTATCTGAAACAACAAATTGAGAAATGGTCTAATGCTTACAAGTTCACGGGAAATGACTGGAAATATGTTTTTATCTGTATGAAGAGCTCCAGTACGTATGCTGCAAAATTGTTGTACCTGTGTCTAAAGAGCTCAAGTGAGTTATCTACCGAAGCCTCTATTGTGGCAAACAATCTTCTTGATCTTGTCACTTTGAGTGAATCTATTGTTGGATCTAAGTGTGTGGTGTCTATTCTAGCTGCATTAAAGCCATGGATGCCAGATCTTCTTATCGCTGTATCCTCTTCTGCAAATTCTCTTTCAAGTGATGAGAGTTTGGACACTATAAAGTCAAAGCAGGGATTTGATGAATTGGCTGAAGATGGCAAGCAATTTTCTACTTCCTGGATTGTGTCACTTACCAATGTGGAATGTAGCTCTATAAATGCCACAAACTTTCGAAAAATCCATCCACAATAAGGCCATGCCATGGGAGGGGCCTCTAACAACAATGATGATTCACAAACTAAAGACAATCTCTATCATGCTACTCTTGACTTTATGGAAACAATCATCAAGTTCTTTCAAAAAGGGGATGCTAGAATTCTGCATGCTATTGTAAAAATCATTTTATCACTAGCAACATTTTTTCTGAAACCAAAATCTTATGGTGAGGTTTTTGGATTACTTCATTTCACATGCGTAAAATTGCTAGGGATTGGCAATGTCCAAGAAAAAGGCCATGATATTCTTCTAAATGAATGCTTACTGGAATATTTTGAAGAGGAAAATATTCAAATAGAAAAGGAAATAGAGTCTTTGGGGGATCCCTTAATCGAGGTATTTTGTAAACCCTTGATCAAAGGTTTACAAGTCAAGAAAATTTTCTATTTTTGGAATTTTTAATCAAGCTTAAATTTCCAAGTGGTGAAATACCTTCATCTCTTCCATGGAAGGTCACAAACTTAGTATCTAGAGATTTACCATCAATTCCTCTATCCAATGATATATAAGTCATTTAAAAATTCAAACCATAGCTGGTAGTTTGACACAGTTGACCTCAAAGTTGGGTCAAGTTAAGACATTTTTGGTCTGACCCGCAGACTAATGTCAACTAGACACTCTCCACTAGAATGCCATAGTTGTCCATTTCAACTCTTTTTTCCTGTTTTTGTGGACAAAATTTTGCAAGGGGAGACCAACTCCAACAAGAAGCTAGGGCACAACTACAACATATCTATGTTATTTTTAGGGTAAATACTTTTCAACAACAACATAAATAGCATCTAGGGCACATTTTGTGATTATTTGCTAAACTAATTTGAGGAGTTAGCACACAAATTTTCACTTCTCAGCCTGATTTTCACTAGCTAGTTATTAAGGCATAACTTTATGAGTTGATTTTCAAAGTAGGAAGTTTCATCTTGAAACTGCTGTGGCAGCTAGAGAACACTTTCAGACCTAATTTTTCATCGACAGGGACATCTTTACACTTTAAGATTATATTCAGAGTTGGTTTCTTCACAACTAGGCCAGAAAGGGAACATATCAAAGCTCATATTGACAACTAAGATCTCATTTCTAGGGAAGAATTTTTGTTAAGTTTATGAGATCATTTTCTGATTTTAAATAACTAATTTTAATATATAATATTCTAAGCAGGAGAAGGGCCTTCAATTGGCCCTCAATCCTAATATATTTCAAAAATATTAACGAGTCCTCCATCATTTTCAGATTTAAATTTTTTTATATGGCTTGTATGATTTATAATTATCAGTTTTTCATTGTTTCTTCATACCATGTTCCATGGCATACGTTATGCATCATGTAATTCATAATAAAATTATAGACATCCAAACAAATTAATTTTTCATTATATACATTGTAAAGTTTCATATAAAAGTTGAACATAAACTACATATATATTTCTGGAAGTTTTGTAAATTTTATATTTTGTACTTTACTAGGCTTTTCTAGGTTGACTCATGAGTCTTTTCCAAGTCCCAAACCCACTTTGACCCTTCAGCCAAAATAGATCTGTAAAATTTTCTTTAGACCTTAGTACAAGGAATCAAGATAATATATGTGAAGATTCAAATTAAGATTTGATCTATAATTCAGTCAGAAAGTCAGAATTATTAAAAGTATGAAATCATTCAAAGGTGCATCTATATGTTCATGCAATCCTATTAATATGATTCAGCTGGAGTGATTAAGAGGATAATTTGTTATATCCTCCCCATCTTGGTTCAACCCTCACTTGGGAAATGTTCGCCCAACATGGACTTCATAGGTTTAGTAAGGCACCAGTAATCTCAATATTTCTTAAGTGCTTTGAAATGGTACAAGATGTTCAAAACATTTTTTCAAGTCCAGTGGGCTAGCACAAGTGGATTTTTTCCTCTAGCTAAATGGAGGAGGTATTGAAATCAATACTATGCATTGGCTTCCTATGTTCTATGTCTCACTCAACCCTACACTAGCAGGTTCACATTGTGTACCACCCATGGAATACAAGTGCTAGAGTTTTTCCTTGGGAAAACACAAAAAAGGAAACATATGCCATGCAGTCCTAAAATTACTCAAAAAAATCAAGCATAATCAGAAATTACAGATCAAACAAAAATATTTAAGCAATATCGAGATATGGTTTTTAACTAGAAAAATCCTTGTCAACAAATGAGGAATAAATTCCAGATCATCATTAAGTCTACAATAATTATAATTATTTTAAGAAGTTGCCCCTTTAATCTTATTTCAAATTCCGTTGACTCGCGGAACCATTGTGAAAACATTCACATTCAACCATAGTCGGCCTTGGAGCCTTTATATACATTATCTCATACTCCAATATACTTAGCCATTTTTTGCTTATTTGCTAAAATCCTCAACTTGATTTCTATCCTACAACATGCTGTGTATATTGAAATGTTAGAGAGGATTATTGATGGAGAATAGCAAGGGGGGATTGTACATTTAGGAATTATGGGTTTATGGCCAGGTGATCCCAATATTTCTCATTTCAAGGTTGACCTTGCTAAAACTTGAGAACAGAACTTGTGTGCCTTTGTTCTGCAATTTCAACAGTTGGACAATCGGAGTCCACATCTCTAGCTTCTGATTTATCTGAAAATTCCTTTTCGGCCAGCTCTCAGGACTAACATCTGAACAGAATGGATTCCTTTTCCCTAACCAGAGAGGCACGAGACTTTCCTACCAGATATGCTCACCCTTTTCACTTTGATGGGGGAAATTATGAATTTTAGGTTGTAACATGCACTACTCATTATGTCCTTTAGGTTGTGGTCTGGTCTAGTAGTTGAGACAGTGCAACACCATGATAATGACCCAAGTTCAAACCGTAGTCGGCATAGATCCCTGATCATGTCCGTGAGTTAATCTCCCAAGTTAAACGGGGATTTGCAACCATAATGAAGAGTTGGGGTTTGTGGTCCCGACAGATCAAACAAAAAGGCTTACCCTTACCAAAAGAAACATACAATGCCCACTCTTTTTTCCAAAGGCAATGTAAGCTCAGAGTGAGCGAGAAATGAATGTTTTGATAAAGACGTAAGACCGCATGATGGTTCTGTGCTGTATTGCACCGTTTCTCATATAAGGAGTATATGACATATGGGATTCTTGTCCAAAACAGTCTTTACTGTTGTCTGACATGAATTTTGAGGATGGTTTTAATTTACAAAAAGAATAAAATGCACATGTCTACAAAGCATTTGCAATCAGAGAAAATATTGTGGACATTACAACTAAAGGATTGGTGTATGCTTACCATTTTGGTGGTCGAACCAATGGGTCCCCGGCTAAACCCCCAAACCTACTAAACCCTCGAACCAACAAACAGCTGTCTGGTTGAACGAACAATTGAACTCTTAGCACTGTTGTAGAGATAATGAAATTGATTAGGTGAGAATCAAATTCTCAGCAACGTTGCAGAGATAATGAAATCGATTAGGTGAGAATCGAACTCTCAGCATTGTTGCAGAGATAATGAAATCGATTCGGTAAGAATATTTGGAAAAAGGGCGCATGGGTAATGAAATCGATTGGTAAGAATTTTTGGAAAAAGGGCGTGTGGGTAAGGTTATTAGGCTAATTTGTTGGAATTAAAAAAAATAGGCTAAGATAGGGATCTTTAATCATGTATTAATGCTATCAATTGATTAATTATGAGTAATCATGTATTAATGATATCAATTGATTAATCAGGGGTCTTTAATCATGTATCAATTGATTAATTATGAATTAGTAAATTTAATTAAAATTTACTAATTAGTCTACAAACACATGGTAATAATGGCATTACCCACAAACACATGATACCCTCATAAGCTAGTATTGTGTGTTAGGAAGGCTTTCTGAAGAAGTTGGTTGGCATCACTATGACACTATTATGGAATTAGAAGGGAAGATAAAGGCAAAGGCTCAGGTATCATATGAGAGAAGGAAGCACTTGGAAAAATTGACATACCCTCATAACCTAGTATTGTGTGCTATGAAGGCTTTCTAAAGAAGTTGGCTGGCATCACTATGACACTATTACGTAATTAAAAGGGAAGAGAAAGGAAAAGGCTGAGGTATCATATGAGAGAAGGAAGAAATTGGAAAAATTGAGATCAAAAGAAATGGAGTTAGCCAAAAAGCAGCTTACCCCAGAGATGGATAAGATAAAACTTGACAAAATATTGGTCAATTTCCTTGACCCTTTATTGGTTATTCAGAAGGAGTATGAATAAACCATCATTACTATCAAGGTAACCAGCCCCTAGCAGATCAAGGGGTTAAGGGGTTTAGGGGTTAGATGTTTGGGGTTTAGGGGGTTAAATGGGTTAAGGTTAATGCATGCGCGCACCTGACCGAACGATGGCACAAGGGAGAAAATGACAAACGGGCCTCTCAAACATGCACAAGGCACACAACTTAGAAAAATGATATGGGCGCCCTCGAATGAAATGGCCTGAACCGAACACGCCTGGTCGGGCGTGTTCGCATGACGTGACACAGTGCGCCTGATCGAACGATGCCACAAGGGAGAAAACGACAAATGGGCTGCCCGAACGTGCACAAGGAACCTGGGCAGTCACAACTTAGAAAAACTGATACAGGTGCCCTCGAACGAAACGACCCGACCCGAACGCGCCTGGTCGGGCGACCTCACATGGCGCAACACGACGCGCTCGGCCGAATGATGCCACAAGGGAGAAAACGGCAAACGAGCCACCGAAACATGCATTGGGTCGGTCCCTTGCATGTGAACCCATGCATGGTGATACTTCACAGAATTAGTGAGAGAGGACTCTTGCTGGATTTCGTGAGTGATGTTTTAATGTGCTCATTACTACCGATGTAGTTTCCCATGGACTTGATATTCCAAATGTTGATCTGGTTATTCATTTTTAGCTCCCAAAAACTTCAGAGATATTTGTGCATAGATCAAGGCAAACATGGTGTGTTGGTAGGATGGGAAATTATATCCTTATCCATACCGAGCAACCGATTAGACAAGTCAAGATGATTAAAAGTGATATAGTTAGCAAGTTTAAAAGGACCTGGCATGGGATGAAAGGAAATAATACAAAGCCTTCATGTGTTTTAAAAATTCGTGAATATTGTTGGGTTCATAGTAAAAATTTTGTGGAAGACATTTGATTTAGGACACAGGTTCTTGTTAAAGATGCCCTTAGTCTCCATTCTCATTGGAGAAAATATGAATGCATGTTCAAAGCAATTATTTCTCAAATAGGAAGACTATATTCATTTCTTTGGACTAGAATGGACAGATGTAAAGATGAAATAGTTTCCCATTTGAGAATGAATCCTTCTATTTTTGTGCGACTCATGGATGACTCAAATCAGAAATCAGTCACCCCAGGAATGTTTCTATTACTTGATCAAGTTTACTGGAGAGATCCAACTAGTTGTCATGATCTATTAATAAAGGGAGTACTATCTTCTGCTAAGATTCATGTCATTGATCAGATGGGATTTCAGCCTTGTGCCAGATCTATCCAAATCATCATATCTTTTTTGTAAATGAATGATGTGTACAAACAAGCCCTCATTTTGATGGTTATCTTAGGATATTGAAGCAATTTGCAAGTATTGTGTTACCATTAAAAGTGTATGACGAGGTTATGCAAGTATTTTACCTGTGGGTCGAGGATATTGAATCTAAGAGGGTGTACTACAATTTTGTTGTAATATGATATACACACAATGCTTGATTCTGTAGCTTTTTGGTGATTTCATGTGCAACACTTGCACTTTTAATTGATCCAATAACATCCCATAATATTGTAAACAAGATACTTTGGACCTTTTGTGTTTATCTTGGAGTAGTTATAGTCAGCTAGTGGGAAAGTTATTTCCAGGAAAAGCAGCTACCTTTTCAACAGGTAGCTAATTTTCCCAGAATTTGAATGCAGCAGAAACAAAGCTACATTTTTAAATAAGTAGTTTCCTTTCCCAGAAATCAAAAGAAGAAAAATTGGAGCTTGAACATGAAATGCCCAAGAATTTTAAAGACAAGATTTTAGCCAAGAAGGTGAAGTGTTTGTTTGAGGTAATCGATTTGCTCCTGATTTCAATCAACATAGGTGGAAGAGGATTGATTAGGTGGCAGTAAGTTCCGCCTTGGCTTTTACCTTTGTTTTGCGGTTTGGGAGTGCCTTTCCCTTGCTTCAGATTCATATATCCTAAGTCTCGCTTCTTTTGTTTAAACTTTTGCTCGAACTTGACAGCATATCGATAGGCGACCTCACACGGCGCGACACGGCGCGCCTGACCAAACGATGCCACAAGGGAGCAAATGAAAAGCCGTGGGCTACCCGAGCATGCACAAGGAACCCAGGTAGTCACAACTTAATTAGCAATATTGATACAGGTGCCCTCGAACGAACTGGCTCGAACTGAATGCGCCCAGTCGGGCGACCTCACATGGCGCGACACGGCGCGCCTGACCGAACGATGCCACAAGGGAGAAAATGGCAAATGGGCCGCTCGAATGTGCACAAGGAACCGGGCGGTCACAACTGAGCAAAACTAATATGGGCGCCCTCGAACGAAATGGCCCGACCCGAACGCGCCCGGTCGAGCGACCTCACATGGCACAACATGGCGTGCCCAACCAAACGATGCCACAAGGGAGAAAATGGAAAACAGGCCGCTCGAACGTGCACAAGGCACCCGGGTGGTCACAACTTAGCAAAACTGATACGGGCACCCTCGAACGAAACGGCCCGACCCGAACGCACCCGGTCGGGTGACCTTGCACGGCGCAACACGACACGCCTGACCGAATGATGCCACAAGGGAGCAAACAGCAAATGGGCTGCTCGAACATGCACAAGGCACCCTGGTGGTCACAACCTAGAAACACTGATACGAGCGCCCTCAAACAAAACGACCCAAACTGAACGCGCCCGATCAGGCGACCTCACACGGCGCGACATCGCGCGCCTGACTGAATGATGCGACAAGGGAGAAAATGGAAAACGGGTCGCTCGAATGTGCACAAGGCACCTGGGCTGTCACAACTTAGCAAAACTGATACGAGCGCCCTAGAACGAAATGACCCGACCCAAACGCGCCCGGTCGGGCGACCTCACACGGCGCGACACGACGCGCCTGACCAAATGAATATGCCACAAGGGAGCAAACAACAAACGGGTTGCCCGAACGTGCACAAGGAGAACGGGTGGTCACAACTTAGAAAAACTGATACGGGCACCCTCGAACAAAATGGCCTAAACCGAACGCGCCCAGTCGGGCGACCTCGCATGGCTAGACACCGCACACCTGACTAAACGATGCCACAAGGGAGAAAACAGAAAACGGGCCGCCCGAACGTGCACAAGGCACCCGGGCTGTCACAACTTAGCAAAACTGATACGAGCGCCCTTGAACAAAATGACCTAAACCGAACACGCCCGGTCAGGCGACCTCACATGGCGCGACATGGCGTGCCCGACCAAACAATGCCACAAGGGAACAAATGGAAAACAGGTCGCCCGAACGTGCAAAAGGCACTCGAGCGGTCACAACTTAGCAAAACTAATACGGGCACCCTCAAACGAAATGGCCCGACCTGAACACGCTCGATTGGGTGACCTTAGACGATGCGACACGATGCACCTGACCGAACAAATATGGCACAAGGGAGAAAACAACAAACGGGCCACCCGAACGTGCACAAGGCACCCGGGTGGTCACAACTTACGAAAACTGATACGGGCGCCCTCGAACAAAACGACCCGAACCAAACACGCCCGTTCGGGTGACTTCACACGACACACCTAACTGAACGAATATGCCACAAGGGAGCAAACAGAAAATGAGCCGCCTAAACATGCACAAGGCACCAGGGCGGTCACAAATTAGCAAAACTGATACAGGCGCCCTCGAACAAAACGACCTGAACCGAATGCACCCGGTCAGGCGACCTCGCACGGCGCAACACGGCACGCCCGAACGAACGATGCCACAAGAGAGAAAATGGAAAACGGGCCGCCCGAATGTGCACAAGGCACCCAGGTGGTCACAACTTAGAAAAACTGATACAGGCGCCCTCGAATGAAATGACCCAACCCGAATGCGCACGGTTAGGCGACCTCACATGGCGCGACACAGCGCACCCGACCGAACGATGCCACAAGGGAGAAAACGACAAACGGGCCGCTCGAATGTGCACAAGGCACTCGGGTAGTCACAACTTAGCAAAACTGATACAAGCGCCCTAGAACAAAACGGCCTGAACCAAACGCGCTTGGTCGGGCGACCTTGCACGACGCGACACCGCGTGCCTGACCGAACGATGCCATAAGGGAGCAAATGGAAAACGGGCTGCCCGAATGTGCACAAGGCACCCGGGCAGTCACAACTTAGCAAAATTGATATCGGCGCCCTTGAATGAAACGACCCGACCCGAACGTGCCCGGTTGGCCAACCTCACACGGCGTGACACGACACGCCTGACCGAACAATGCCACAAGGGAGAAAACGGAAAATGGTCCGCCTGAACATGCACAAGGCACCCGGGCAGTCACAACTTAGCAAAATTGATATGGGCGCACACGAAAAAAACGGCCCAAACCGAACGCACCCGGTCGGACGACCTCGCACGGCGCGACATGGCTCACCCAACTGAACGATGCCACAAGGGAGGAAACGGAAAACGGGCCACCCGAATGTGTGCAAGGCACCTGGGTGGTCAAAAATTAGAAAAACTGATATGAGCACCCTCGAAAAAAACGACCTGAACCGAACACGCCCGGTCAGGCGACCTCGAATGGTATGACACTGCGCATCCGACCGAACGATGCCACAAGGGAGAAAGTAGAAAATGGGTCGCTCGAACATGCACAAGGCATCCATGTGGTCACAACTTAGCAAAATTGATACAGGCGCCCTCGAATGAAATGACCCGACCTGAACCCGCCCTGTCAGGCGACCTCACACGGCGCGACACGACGCGCCTGACCTAATGAATATGCCACAAGGGAGAAAACAACAAACAGGCCACTCAAACGTGCACAAGGCACCCAGGTGGTCACAACTTAGCAAAACTGATACGAGGGCCCTTGAACAAAAGGGCCCGAATCAAATGCGTCCGATCGGGCGATCTCACATGGTGCGACATGACGCGCCTGATCGAACGAATATGCCACAAGGGAGAAAACAACAAACAGGCTGCCCGAATGTGCACAAGGCACCCGGACGGTCACAACTTAGCAAAACTGATACGGGCGCCCTCGAACAAAACGACCAGAACCGAACGCGCCCGGTTGGGCGACCTCGCATGGCGTGACACGGCGCGCTCGACTGAACGATGCCACAAGGGAGAAAATGGAAAATGGGCCGCCTGAATGTGCACAAGGCACCCGGGCGGTCACAACATAGCAAAACTGATACAGGCGCCCTCGAACGAAACGACCTGACTCGAACACGCCTGGTCGGGCAACCTCCCATGGCGCGACACGACGCGCCCGACCAAACGATGCCACAAGGGAGAAAACGACAAACGGGCTACCCAAACGTGCACAAGGCACCCGGGCAGTCACAACTTAGCAAAAATGATACGGGCACCCTTGAACGACACGGCCGGACTCGAACGCGCCCGGTCAGGCGACCTCGCATGGCGCAACACGACGCTCCTGACCGAATGATGCCACAAGGGAGAAAATAGCAAACGGGCTGCCTGAACGTGCACAAGGCACCCTGGTAGTCACAACCTAGCATAACTAATACGGGTGCCCTCGAATGAAACGACCCAAACTGAACGTGCCTGGTTGGGTGACCTCACACGGTGCGACACTGCATGCCCGACCGAACGATGCCAAAAGGGAGAAAATGGAAAACAAGCCACTCGAACGTGCACAAGGCACCTGGGCTGTCACAACTTAGCAAAAATGATACAGGCACCCTCGAACGAAACAACCCAACCCAAACGCGCCAGTCGGGCAACCTCACACGGCACGACACGATGCGCCTGACCAAACGAATATGCCACAAGGGAGAAAACAATAAACTGGCCACCTGAACGTGCACAAGGCACCTGAGTGGTCACAACTTAGCAAAATTGATATGGGCACCCTCGAACGAAACAGCCCGACCCAAACACGCTCGGTCGGGTGACCTCACATGGCACGACATGGCGTGCCCGACCGAACGATGCCACAAGGGAGAAAATGGCAAACGGGCTGCCCGAACATGCACAAGGCACCTGGGCGTTCACAACTTAGCAAAAATGATACGGGCACCCTCGAACAAAACAGCCCAAATTGAACGCGCCCGGTCGGGTGACCTCGCACGGCGTGACATGGCGCGTCCGACTGAACGATGCCACAAGGGAGCAAATGGCAAATGGGCCACCCAAACATGCACAAGGGACCCGAGTAGTCACAACTTAGTAAAACTGATACGGGTGCCCTCGAACAAAACGGTCCTAACCGAACGTGCCCGATCGGGTGACCTCGCACGGTGTGCCCGATCGAATGATGCCATAAGGGAGAAAACGAAAAATAGGCCGCTCGAACGTGCAAAAGGCACCCAGACGGTCACAACTTAGAAAAATTGATACGGGTGCCCTCGAACGAAACGGCCTGACCTGAACGCGCCCAGTCGGGCAACATCACATGGCGCGACACGGTGCACCCGACCAAACGATGCCACAAGGGAGAAAATGGCAAATGGGCCGCCCGAACATGCACACAACACTTCGGCGGTCATGACTTAGCAAAACTGATACGGGCGCCCTCGAACAAAATTTCCCAAATCAAACGTGCTCGGTTGGGCGACCTCACACGACGCGACACGACGCGCCCGACCGAACGATGCCCCAAGGGAGCAAATGGCAAACGGGCCGCCCGAACGTGCGACACATTGTTCCTAAACATTGTTCACATGACCCGATCACACGACCTGAAGCATTGTTCCTAAACCATAAAATCGATCACATGACCCGTCACATTGTTCCTAAATCCTAAAATATAACTCCCAAACCCTAGACCCTAATATTATTCCTAAACACTAACAACACTTTGTCTTTGTAATGTCGCAATAGCAACACTTTTCCCCAAACCATCGCAATAGTGACACTTTGCTCTAGTCATCGTAATAGTGACACTTTGTCTCTGTAACGTCCCAATAGCGACAGTTTGCCCCAAGCCATCACAATAGCGACACTTTCCTCGCAATGTCGCAATAGCGACAGTTTGTCTAAGTGTCGCAATACTGACATATTTCTGCATTTCGTCGCAATTACGATGCTTTTCTACAAACATCGCAAGACCGACACTTACCTCTATGTGTCGCAATACCGACACTTGTCTCCAAATGTCGGTATAGTGACAGTTTGGGGCAGGATTTGAAAAATTGATAAAATTTGGGGAAATTTCCAACATTTGGTCAAAATTGTCGGAACTAAAGTGTTGGAATTTCTGCCAAATGTACTAGTGCGAGAATCACCCCCAGCTGGGCGGAGGGCGATTCTGAGAATCACCCGTGGCTGGGCAGAGGGCGATTCCGAGAATCACCCTCCACCCAGCCAAGGGCGATTCTCGGAATCACCCTCCGTCCATCCGGGGGCCAGAGGCAGCCCGGGCAGTGCAGGGTGATTCCGAGAATCACCCCTGGCTGGGCAGAGGGTGATTTTGAGAATCACCCTCGGCTGGGCAGAGGTTGATTAAGAGAATCACCCCCATTTAGGCGGAGGTCGATTCCCAGAATCACCACCAACTGGGCGGAGAGCGATTCCAAGAATCACCCCCGATTGGGCAGAGGTCGATTCTGAGAATCACCCCGACCAAGCAGAGGGCGATTCTGAGAATCGCCCTCGGCTGGGCAGACGGCGATTCTGAGAATCGCCCTTGGCTGGGCAGAGGGTGATTCTAAGAATCGCCCCCAGCTGGGTGGAGATGGATTCCGAGAATCACCCCTGGCCGGGCGAAGGGCAATTCCAAGAATCACCCTCGACCAGGCGGAGGTCGATTTCAAGAATCACCTCCAGCTGGGTGGAGGGCGATTCTAAGAATCACCTCTGGTTGGGCGGAGGGCGATTCCGAGAATCACCCCCGGTTGGGCGGAGGTTGATTCCAAGAATCACCCCTGGCTAGGCAGAGGTCGATTCTGAGAATCATCATCGGTTGGGCAGAGGGCGATTCCGAGAATCACCCCCGGCTGGACAGAGGTCGATTCCAAGAATCACCCCAGGCTGGGCCAACCCTTGGCCCAGTTGGGGGTGATTCTCGGAATCGACCTCTGCCCAGCCGAGGGTGATTCTCGAAATCGCCCTTTGCCCAGCCGGGAGTGATTCTCGGAATCGCCCTCCACCCATCCGGGGGTTGGAGACAGGCTGGGCGGCGTCTTCGAGGGCTGCCCAGCCTGCCTCCGACCCCCGGCGGGCGACAAATTAATTTTTATTTTATTTTATTTTTTTCAAACACAAATTATTTAAAAATATTAATTTTTTTTTAAACAAAAACTATTATAATAAAAAAAATGTATTGTTTAATATTAAAAAAAAAACTATTGAATTAAAATTTTAAAATATAAAAAAAAAACAATAAAAAAAAATTAAAAAATATGTTTAAAAAAATAAACAAACAAATATTAAAAAAAAGGTAATTTTGAATTTTAATATTTTTTAAATTAAAAAAATTATTATTTAAAATATAAAAAAACAATAATTTTTTTTTTTTTTAATATGTTTTAAAATATAAACAAACATATATAAGAATATTTTAATTTTTAATTTTTATTTTCTTAAAACTAAAACAATTATAATTTGAAATATAGAAAAACAATAAAAAAATTAAAAAAATATGTTTTTATATATAAACAAACAAATATATGAATAATAAATTTTTCATTTACTTGTTCATTTAAAAAATAAAATTAAGTCATATAATTTATCCATAATTTCACGGTTCAAGTATCTTGAAAACTTAAGATTTAAAAACTTGAGATTTACAACTTGTCATTAAGGTTTTTATGTGCCACGAAATTTTATCTTTAATGTTATGGTTGAAAATAATTACAATTTTAGGGTTGTTTAGAGTCAAGATATTTTATGTTTAACAACATGGATAAAAATTGTTCGAAATGATAAGCCCTTCAAACATGATTTTGTTTATATTTAACATCATCTATCAAAAAATTTAGAATTTTACGATTTTTCAATGTCCTAATATGTTGTCTTTAATTCCATTGTTACAATGTGTCAAAAGTGTGACACAATGTTTTTTTTTGTTATTCCAGCATCAACTCGTTTTGTTTTGAGGGTGTTTTTTCAATCATTTTTTCAAGAAACAATTTCGTTTTTAGCATAATTTTATAAAAAGGTGAAATTTGACCTTGAGAAAAAAATAAATGCGTTCTGGAATACACACTTTTTGTTTTTGGGGCATTTTTTTCATGTTTTTTGAGTCTTTTTGGGTTAGAGTTCTTGTTTTGAGGTAATAGTTCCCGTTTCATCGGTAGCATTGTTATGAATATAGGAAACAACTTTTGAGCACCTAAGATGTGAGGGAGAAGCGATTTCCAAAACAATTTCTGAAACTTGTTCGGAGGTCCTATTGAATGAAGAGAAATCCCAACGGAGACATAGAATATTTGACAGTCTCAAGTGGTTGGATATCCATAAGATCGACTTTATTATGGCTAGGTTCATATGGGTGGGACACTTGCACAAGGTAAGAGGTAATATATATATGGTGAAATTGAATATGATTGCTCGTCTAGACTCTCATGGAGAGTGGGACATATTGAATTGATTTTATTGCTTATTAAAAATCATTGGAGGGCGCTAGAGGGTAGCAACATCTGGGTACAAATCAACGGAGAAAAATATATGAAGGGAAAAGGGAAAACATTTTACTAAATGGATAAGAGCGTGCAAGAGGGTTAATACATGTTCTTCCCACATTTAGTGTAGCATGATGACAAACTTTCAATGGCTGGTTAGGTTTCTTAGGTTGGATGTTGGAAATGGCACATACATAGAGATTGGACTTGACACTCTTAAGAGATTTTCTAGGAATCATTCCTTATCGGCCCCCCTTCTTAGCTTTCTACATGAAAATGGTAATTTTTTATCTTAATCATATTCAATGTGCACACAATTAAGGATAGTTATTTCAGCATTGGCTTAGGCTAGATGTTTTGGGATTAAATAGGGGCCTTGCTGTGGATTGGGAGGAATAGATATCTTAGTTATGTGCTGCTAGCATTCACATGCACTAATGTGGATCAGGTGGTTTGGGATGGGAAACTGAGGAAGGGTCAAGTGGTATCCTGCGAAATATACAATAGGTTACCCAAGGCGGAGGTACCTCAAGAAAAATTTAGGTGGTTTCAATGTGCGTAGAAATGATAGGTCCCAACAAAAATCTTAAGTTTCTGTTGGTTTGTGCTACATGATAGAATATTGACGTGGATCAACCTCCTACATAGGGGTTTCAATGGTCCAAATATATTCCCCATGTGTAAACATGGGGCAAAGGATGTTTGTCACCTTTTATTGAGTTTCTTGTTTGCTATGGAGGTGTGGGAAGGAGTTATTGAAGCATTAAATATTGAAATAATCTAAGAGCTAAAATCACTGGAGATTTTCTTATCATCTTGGTTTCTATTCCATCAGAACCACAAATCCCATCCTTTTTCCATCATATGGTCCATATGGAGATGCAAGAACTCTCTCTTGTTTGAAAAAAGAAGGTATAAGGACATTTGAAAAGATCTTCTGGAAGGTTTTTTTGATGGTCCATGTCAACAAAAGAATTATGGTTGCAGAAATTTTATTGTGTTAGAGCCATGAAAATATTATCACTTCTGGTGGGAGGGTGGGAGAGGTACAAATAGCAGAGCAAAAATTATAACATTATGGGGGTTTTGATCTGCTCAAGATGGCTAGGGCTAGAGTCACTTCATGTCCATGGAGATACAAAAGACATTATTGATTGGGTAAAAGATCAATCATAGTTCAACCCTACAATTCTATCAAATTGGATGCATAGTATACCCAATCTGGTGAGTTCTTTAGAGTCTATATCTTTTGGGCATATATATAGGAAACACAACCAAGTTTTGGATCTTCTTTCCAAGAGAGGCATTGACAAGACCCCTCGGAAATTTTATTTTGTAACATTTATGCATGACCCTATGATAAATTTTGGGAGCATTAACTTATCTTAGTTTGCTTTATTTTTTTTAATGTCATATGAGACTTTGATGGAATTAATGGAGAATATATTATTGGAGAGAGTCAGTTCGCTAGTTGTGCTTGTATCCTAGTTTAGGAATTAGTTCCTACTTTCTAGGAGTTATTTTTAACTCTCCTATGCATATGTAAACCTATATATTCTTTTTGAATGATGATCAATATAGAGCATTCTATCTTAGGCGGTCTCTAGGTGGAGGCTCACCTATGAGCCACTAAGTTTATGAATATACCAAGTTTCTTCAAATTTTATCATGGTATCAGAGCTTCAGGTGTAGCCTGGGCGGGTTTGTGTATAATTTTATCTTCCATGCATTTAATCATTGTGTTGCGTGAGTGTGTGGGTTGCACTAATTTCATGAGTGGAGCTGCGACTTTGGAAGTGTCGACCCCACCCGAAGAGATCAAGATCGATCTCTGCATACATCTGTTGCTGGCATCATTTGGAGGGCATTGTTTTGGAGCAAGTGTCTACTACATTTCGGAGAAGGTTGGAAAGTCAGTAGTGTTTCCAGTGCTGTTTGCTTCATTTCTCCACTAGATATCACTATGTTTTGGAGGAGGTCGAGCCTCAGAGAAGTGATTTGCAACTGGATCTGAAGCATGGTGGATGGATCTGAATCATGGTGGATTATTTGGTGAACCTGAAATGAAGCATGGTGGTTGTTGGTGATCTACTGCAGGATTGAAGGAGGTCGAGCTGGAGGTGTTGGTCAAGAGAGACCATTCCAACCATGTAAGTCCTGCTAGTATTGCTATGCAAAGAACTAAACTTCTATTGATGGGTTCCTAACGGATGAAAACTACATATTTTGAGATATGTGACGTGAAGCTTGAGATCTGTGACAAGTTGATTGTAGTTGAATAACATTTAGCTTAGTGGTTTGAAGCAGTTCAGGATTGGCAAAGTCTCGAGGGTTCGAAAGGAGGTTTGGGATTAGTGGATCACAATACAGATTTCTCCACAAGGTTCAAGAAGGGTATATTGTGTGCGTAGTTGAGCGTGGGTCTCCAAGCACAGTGAAAAAACAACGACGCATCAGAGTATTTGTTCAAGGGCCATCGCCGAACCAATGAATAGATCGAGCCATCAGTGGGTGCAACGTTTTTCCGTGGAGAGGGAGAAGGAGTGAAGAGTGGAGGGTATTCACCACTGCCAGTGTTTTAGATTGATGTACTCCTGCATGTAAGGAGGGAGTTAACCTGTGTGGGTGAAGCCTCGAAAGTGTTGGTGACGTTGTTGGTAAGAGGTAAGTTACCAGTATTCAAGTTAGAGGCTAGTGCCTATTGAACGCACCAGGAGATTGGATCACAGTGGAGCATCACTAGTGGATGCATGGATTAGTGGACATGGCAGAAACGTGGTGGTGCCCATTCTATACGTGTTGTGGTTTGCCAATGTGGAAGAGAAGAAGTGATCTGGTCATCTATCCAGTGTGTGGAACAGGCCCATTTCCTGTGAATTTGTTGCAGTTATAGAGCATTGTTCAACCCTCAAGTCAAAGGACAACTTTCATTGTTTTAAGTTATTGCAGTCACTTGTTATAATTAAGAGGCAGGGATTTTTTGCGATATTAATCGAGTAAGAGAGTTCTGCTGGAAGTGTATTTTGATATTGTGCAACATTGATGCATGCCAACTATCTCTTTCAAAGGGATGCCACTTGTTCATCTACACCAAGATTGATCTAAGTTGTTGTTACGAGCTTCTTTGAGGATCCGAGCATTATCATGTAAGGTTGGCATTGAAGTGAGCTACTTCTCAGGAAACAATGGTTTTAGTTGGTGTATTCACATGACTAGAGGAGAAGCTTATAGTAATGTTTTGGGGCCAATTTCTGCCTTCGAAGTAACAAGTCTCCTCTTGATAACTTCAACTGCTGATTCTTGCACATTTTCCACTAATAACACACTTATTGCACCAATATCCGAAGATATTTTTTTTGAAATCTTTTCAATCTAGAAGTGTGAGCTGCATTGATGGTAAAAAGGAGTGTGGTAAAGCTAGGAGTTCACCAACGAGTTTGTGATGTTTTCTCGGAGGAGTGAGCCAGAGTAATTGCTGCGTGGATTGTGTGGATTGAGGCTGAGAGATTTCGCATAAGTTGATGGAGGAAGAGTTGTATGTTGTCATGATCAAGCCTGGTGTAGACAAGGCTGAGGAGAAGTGGACCCATTGCATCTCCATTGTTGGAATCGAGGAGTTGCAGAGGAGATCTTAGTTTGTATAGACCGCAAAGACAAAATTGGTGCAGTGAGCGTGGACGAGCCATCAGAAAGGGAATTTCTAGCTATGTCGTGAGCGAGGTAGCATGTTGTTTGATATTATGTTGTGTAGTTGGGCAACTGAAATGAAAACAATATTATGGAAGGTATATTTTTTAAATTATGTTGAAGATGATTTTGCTAAATCAAACCATGAAATGAGTACTGATGCATCAACATTACACCTTATAACAATTGCATTAGATGAAAACATAATGTTCAACACACTACATGAATATGGTAAGATTCAAAATGCAAAAATTTTGTTGGATATTTTAGAAATGAAATACAGTTTGAATGGGGGCAAAGATGATGAAGGTATTATTCTTGGAAATGATGGTTGTGCTTTTAGTCTCATATTAATCGATTATGAAACTGAAGATGCAATGATGGATGATGAATGTGTTCTCGTAGTTGAAATTGAAACATGTGATGATGAAGAAACAACCACTGATGTAGAATCTGAAACTTTTTATGAAGAAGGCTTCCCTGATGCAGATACCTATGAAGTCAAATTTGATGAGAACTATGTATCTCATGAGGAGTGGATCAATCTGATGATGGAAAACATATTATTGATGAATTTTTGTTCGGTGAGAAGAAAAGCCACTACAAGGAAAATACCCTCTAGCAAATGTTTTTGAGGAACCCCTTATAAAAATACCCCATAGGAGGTTGGCGAGCAAAGGGTTTTGCTGATGTTTTCCACTCGGCGTGCTTATCATTCAACATCGCACCAGTGCTCCTTAAAAGAAAAAGCACCGGTGCACACAAAACATTGGCACACCAAACAATGTGCACTCCGTACACACCCACTCGGTGCATCATATTACTGTAGAGCACCAGTGCTTCACAAATATTCTGTGCCAGTACATCATAAAACACCGCGCCGAAACTAAAAATTTCTGGTGCGGTATTAAGAACCCACACCGGTGCATCAGAAAACAACATGTCAAAACACAAACTGACCGGTGCATTTGTAAGAAAAATCACCGGTGAACCTATAAAGCACGCGCACTAGAAAATGGTTAAAAAAAAAATTACGGCAAAAATACTGTATTTTTCACTTTTTCAGTGCTCTAGAGCTTTCAATTACCGGTGCGCTCTACAAGAGAAGGCACCGGTGTGCAAAAAATCTTCCGCGCCAGTGCATCATAAAACACCATGCCAAAACAGAAGCGGGTCGGTGCGTTCGTATAAAAAAACACCGGTGCACCTATAAAACACACATAACGAAAAAAGGGTTAAATAAAAAAAACAATTATGGCCAAAAAACCACATTTTTCACTTTTCTGCTCTCAATCACCATTTCACTCTACAAGATAAAGCATCGGTCACACAAAACATTGGCACACCGAACATCGTGCACTCCATACACACATTCTCAGTGCGTCCTATCACTGTAAAGCACTGGTGCATCATAAAACACTGCGCCAAAACTGAAACAACCCTATGCGGTGTTAAGTAACTGCCCTAGTGCATCATAAAAAAATGTGCCAAATCTAAAACTGCCTAGTGCATTCTTAGGAAACCAAACCAGTGCGCCTATAAAACCCCACGCACCAGAACAGGGTTAAATAAAAAAAAATTACCGCCAAAAAACCAAATTTTTCACTTTTCTCATTACTCTAGAGCTCTCAAGCACCAGTGCAATTTATCTTTCTCTGAGCCGCCCTCACATCGGTGCTCCCATTGCACCCATTGCATGCACTGCTGTTGTGCATTGGCCACCAATCTCCAGCTTGCATTTTGCAAAATGGTGGGAAAATTTTCTTTTGCAAATTCTACAGCCAATATGCTTCCTCAACGGCGAAATGTACAGGTATTTTTCTAGTTTTCCATAATTAAGCTTTCTAGCGGATTAGAATTTGAAATAACCTTAAAATTAACCATTAAAAAAGGAAAAAAAAATTGTTGCACGGTGCGCATGAGCCATTCGGCTCGCATCGGTAAGCGGTGCTACCTGTAAAATTTATAGGCCGTACCGCAACTAGTGCTAACGGTATCCGCACCATTTCCAGGGTGGTACCGAAAGGCGCCCCACATTATTTTAAAATATAAAAAAAAATTGTGGTGCAGTCATTTATCTGGGCGCACCGTTGACCATGGGAATAGAAACGCGATGTGTTGACAGATATATCCACCTTGGTATCTGTCAGCGCATCACATTTGGCATTCCAACAGGGTCAACAATGCGGTCGAGTAAAAGACCGCACCGTTGACTATAAAATTTGACAGGAAGTCGGTGCGCTGGCACGACTATACGAGCCGAAACGTATATTTTAGTCAGCGCACCACTCTTCTGACACCATATATAGTCAAAGGCTCTTGAAAAAATTTCAGGTTCACCAGATATGGTGCGTTTTATGTCATCTGGGGCACCGCCTCCGGTGCTCTACAAAACACAGCTGCACTGGAACCAATGCATGACTGTTTTTGGGGCGCATCGACTGCTCTATTTTTTTCCAAAAAAAGTTATATCTGTATATTCCTAAATACATGTATGATTCAATAATTTTTATTTATTTAATATGTCAATGATTTAGAGAGAAGAGGAGGAACAACAATAACAACTGGCGAAGCAGTATGACATGCTTCTCCAGTGGGAGGCACACAAGAGGGAGAGAGATGCGTACTCTCGCCCTATTACAACAGATACCCAGGGGCTCCTAAGGCTGGTAGGCCTCCTCAAGTTCAATGAGGAGGCTACTTCCCTAAAGGCCCATAGTGTCTTTTTGAGACATCTTATCTGCAGGTGGAATGCCCACCGACAGGCTTTCCAGGTTGGTCCTAACCAGTGGTACACACCCACTGAGGAGGATATTTATTTCATTACAGGGCTCTTGAGGAGGGGTGGATTTTCCCTCGTTCCCAGAGGTTCTAGCTGGTTGTGTAGTAGGGAGTGAGTTAGTTTACTCCTAGAGATACATTGGAGAAAATGTACTGTCTCCTTCAGAGTTTCAGGTCCCTGGAGGTTAGCTACGTATTGGTGCATTTGGTAGACAGGACGTGCAGTGCCTCTCACTTCTCATTTCGACCATTTCACACAATACCAGTGATGGGAAACACATTAGTTTCCCACTTCTATATTATTTTGATTCTTTAGTATAGTCGCCATGACTTTTCAGGTGGTTTGCCATTTTTTTGCGGTAGTTTTGTACGACCTTAGATAGATGTCATGCTCATGCACAAGGGAGGGTCAACTTCCCTTTTTCTCCGGAGCTTTTTTGTTTATTTTTTGAGAGGTTTCCATAGATGAGGCCTACTTTTGTTCGGCAACCTCGTAGGCCGATGTTGGAGGCCCGGATGCACATGTGGGGGTAGATGATGCCCAAGAGGGGAGAGACTATGTTTCCAGGGAGGATATCGCATGATGCACTGGACTTACTAGCCAATGTTGACAAGCTGCATCCCTTCATTATGGTCCCCTGTCCGTATGCTGGATTGGATTAGCGAGGGTGTGCCAACATCCTCTTCACAGCTTATGAGCCGCCATATGATAGAGGTAATATTACTGTTTTATATATTTAAATTTATTCTAGCATGTTCTTTAACTTGTTTTTATTAAATTGTATAATGAAATTATCTAATTATTGTTGTGTACTTGTATATATTTTCCAAACATTGGATCTTTTAATGGCGAGGAGATGCCGGAACCACCACATGATCCAGGTGTGGATCCTGATGACGATCAGGACATGGCAGATGCCGAGGATCATGATCAAGATGCCAGTGGAGAGAGACATGCTCCTCATGCTAGAGCGTCAGTACCGCCTTTTGCTAGGCGCGGTTGACCTGATACTCGATATAGGATGGACTTGGGCGACAAACTCAGTGCATTGATTGTTGAGGTGGGCATCTGGCCCACTCATTATAGAGACATACAGGACGATGATAGGCTAACAAGGATGTGGAGAGGCATGCCGCGTGACATGTACAACCTGATGCGTCATGTCATAGGAGCTACGACAGCTGTTACGCGACTAAGGAGGACTGTTGCACATTATAGGCGTAGTCAAGCCGCAACACATGATGGACAGTTTGCGAGCAGCGATTCATCTCATGATCATTCACCTCGCGCCACACCTGATGAGCATGAGGCTCTACTAGCATCTAGCAGTCATTATGGAGATGAGTCTGGACCATCAGCCACATCCAGTCATCAGCAGCCTGCAGCATCCATCAATACTAGTCATGATCATGAGCAAGCTGGACCGTCGAGCGTCGAGGCTCCACCATTGACTGAGCATGCCTCCACTAGTACTGCTTATATTGATGTTGTACCACCATCAGCTGATCCATCCATCAGTACTAGTCATGATCATGAGCAGGCTTGACCATCGACCGTCAAGGCTGCACCATTGACTGAGCAGGCCTCCACTAGTACTGTTATTGATGTTGACGTACTACCACCAACTAATCCATGACATTTATATTACAATTGCATATTTTTAACATTATATATATATATATATATATATATATATATATATATATATATATATATATATATATATATATATATATATACATATATAATCCATGTATTTTATGTTAATGTTGCAGTTGTACTTAATTTATATGTTCATGATCATCATGATGTGTATATTGTTAGGTCATGTTAGATATGTTCATTTAATGTTTAGCTTGCAGATAGATGTGTATGTGATAGCATGAGTTATTTGACATGAGATGTATATATATTTGATGTTTGTGTTGTGATGATGTTAATATATAATGTTAATTTGTTGTCTGAATGTGTTTTCTAGTCGAATATGATGTTTGTACGATGGTTATCATGATCGTGATGTTTATTAAGTAATTTAATATTAAATGACTGTGATATTTATTAAATATTATGTCGTGATTGTAATTGAAATTTAAATTTTAATTGTATGTAAAATTGTAAAATTGTATTTGTATATGTAATTGTAATTGTATGTAAAATGTTTAATGTAAAATTTTAATTGTAATTGTAATATTTAATTTACTGTGAAATGATTGTAATTGTAATTGTATATATAACAAATTGTAAAATTGTAATTGTAATTGTAACTATATGTAAGCTTCTAAAATTGTAATTTTATTTGTAATTGTAATTCTATGTAAAATATTTGTAAAATTGTAATTGTAATTGTAAATGTAATTCTAATTGTATATTGTAAAATATTTGTAAAATTTTAATTGTATTACTTTGAAATGATTGTAATTGTAAATGTAATTATATGTAAAATTAAAATTGTAATTTAATTGTAATCGTAATTGTAAGTGAAATTGTAGTTGTAATTGTAATTTTAATTTTAATTTCAACTGTAATTGTATGTAAAATATTTAATGTAAAATTTTAATTGTAATTGTAATATTTAATTTATTGTGAAATGATTGTAATTGTAATTGTATATATAACAAATTGTAAAATTGTAATTGTAATTCTAATTGTATGTAAAATTCTAAATGTAATTGTATGTAAAATTAAAATTGTAATTGTAATTCTAATCGTAATTGTATGTGAAATTGTAAAATTGTAATTGTAATTGTATGTAAAATATTTGTAAAATTTTAATTGTATTAATGTGAAAATTTTAATTGTATTAACGTGAAATGATTTTATTAAAATATTAAAATTTGTAAATTTGTAAATAATTGTAAAATAATAAATCTAGAATAATATGAATTTTTGTAACATAATAAATTTTAGAAAATAATGCAAATAAATTCATGTACTTTAGAATTATCATTATTTTATTATGATATTACATAAAAAAAAAGAACTTTATACAGTCCGGTGCGCTTATCATCATAACACGCACTGGTGCGTCTTATTACTCCAATGCACCAGTGCTTCAGAATGCTTCTGCACTAGTGCGTGATAAAACACCGCGCCAAAACAAAAACCTTGATATTACAAGCAGCCCTGCTGCACTTATAAATTAGCGCACATCGGAACATGGTTATTCTGTAAAGTGCAGTATTGGAGCAGCGGAGGGTTCGAATCGCGGGCAAGAATTTTTCTAAGGATATGAGGGTTTGAAAAAATGAGAGTTTGAATTTCGGCTGAGAAGTTTATAGTAGAGAAAATGAGTGACTCAAATAGAAAGACGGACAAAGACGCTTACAGGGATGTAGATGACTACAAAGATCGGCAGAGTACAAGAGGAGTACAGGTTGAGACCGGCAGAGAGCATTCGGTTGAGGCCGACGATAGGGTTAAGAGGTCCCATGATGGAGAAATGGAGAGCAGAGTTGATGGCAGAGAAATATCAATCAAGGCAGTTGATAAAGCCAAGAGGCACCATGAAGGGAAGGATTCTCATTCCCTTAAGGACAATAGAGAAATGTCAATTGACATTGTTGATCGGGCTAGTAGGTCCAATGAAGGGAAAGATTCTCCAGAATGCGTTTAAAAGCAGCTGGGAGTATTGTTCGAGCTTCGGTTGGCTTACATAAAATTTTACCGGCAAAGCTCACGTCGCATAAAATCACATCTTTGGTTTTCAATTGAACCTTAATGGCATCTCTAACTTGTCTGAGCTCTGTTCCTGTGGATGAAACCAGTGAAAATTCTGCTTGTATTATAAATGGAAATCTAGTGACCATTTCTATGGGAAGAAAAGCATAGCTACCTGCAGCTACCATATTTCCACCTGCAAATCGGTTTCCCATTGGAAAAACTAATGTAATAGCCTATTTTGCAATGTCTTTCCTCTACTCAACCCTATACTCATTTTCTATGGGAAACCATTGCCTCCACATGTAATAACTACATCGTCTAGTCGAAAATCAGTCTTCTTCTACTAACAAATGCAGAATGAAGGACTCGTTGTCATTGTTCCCAGAACATTACTCTTCTACAGATTATATGTACTAGTTGCCGACAGACCATCCGTCTATCTATAGATTATATTCTAAAACATATTGGTTGCAAATAGTTAAGTACCAATTATAATAGGTTCACATGCCACAATTGCCCACTTGGGCCCTGTAGTATTACATCTTCATACGCCACACATTGTATTCTATCCACATAATCAGTGGGGACATCCTGCAATAAAAAAAATGAATTCGAAGAATATTTATTTCCATCAAGAATTTATCCAATTCCAATTATCAATTTTAATTCTCAAGAATAAACAAAATTATAATTCTCAATTTCTATGGTTGGAGTTCACTAAATTTTGGTGTACTCACCTAAACGTAATTTTTGTGCCTTAACCACAAATCGGTGCTACTGTACATGTAACCGCACCAATGCCGGTGTTACAAAACGATGCATTGGTGCGGTGCTATTAAATGACGCACCAGTGACGAATAAACGCAAATAAAAAAAGCACAACTCTATTTTCTTTAAGTGAAAAAAAGCGACAAATTGAAAAATGGGTAGAAAAATATTTTCAAAAATCTAATTTCACAAAATAATTCTTTAAATAATAAACACTTTTGATTATTTCACTATTTTTTCTAAAATTTTCAGCCAGATATTTGCAGGAGACATACCTGGAGCAAGAGAGCACGAGGGCACTATGGAGCAGCGAAATACATTCGAAAAGAAGTATTCAGACAATCAAAAATCAAACCTCTGGTGATTCAAACCCTGTATCATAGAATTTCAAACCATCTCGTGATTAAATTTGATTATTTTTTTACTTTCTCTACAGTTTTATCCATTTTTACCCTAAACCCTTCATTTTTTTGTTTTTTCCCTTTCTTCTCCCAGTTTCTGTGATTTAAAAATTAGGGCTTTTCATTTTAGATTGACGTCCAACCCACGGGATGACTTGCATAGTCAGATCCCAATCCATTCAGCCACTGCGTAATTTTTTGGAAAAAAATGGATTTTTTTTATTGGTGTGCCCGACGTAACCTAGCGCACTGGTCCACTTTATTATAAAGCGCACTGTGCAAGTACTGTGTAATAAAACATTTGAATTTTTTTTTTTAAATTAGTGCGCCATATCTGAAATACGACATTTGTGCTCCATGTTACGACGATAGCACCGTACGGTCTATTACATTGTTTGTACGGTGCGTTTATAATACCCCACGCACCGTACGGTCTATTATACTGTTTTGCAGTGCGTTGGTAATACCCCCACGCACCGGCGGTAGTGCGTACATCAAGAAAGGTGCACAGGTGTCTTGAGATTTAATTTTTACCTGAAAAGTCGATAATTTATTTATAAATATATTAATGAATGATATCGTACATGTTTCATATTGATAAAGAAATGACTGACAAGATATCAAGTAACAAAAATACTGATAACACATCAATAAAAGCAAAAAAGGCAAGTTCTTTGTAAATTATTTATAAAAAATATTATTTTTGAACTATGTGTAAGTTTAAATAATATGTATTGTTTACTGTGTATCATGCAGAGCCACAAAATGACGAAGCTCGATAAGATTATTTCTAATCTAGGACCATAAGAGCATAAAAGCTTGATGGAAAAATTGCAAAATGATGAATCAGGTGAATGAAAAAATATTATCGATCCAATATGAGTTTTTTTGTTTTAAATATCATTAATAATATACTTAAAAATTTCTAGATAACATGTGTCAACAGTCTATTAATTCACATCTTTTTAATTTTCTACAAGGACCAACAACTCAGAAAAGGAATGTTCTTCTAAGAAAAGAAAAAAAATAGAACATGTAAATGAAAATGAATTGCTCCTTAGCTCATCTGAAGTGGTGCTAGAAGTTAACGAAAGGGGGAAAAACTTTTACAAAAGTTTGAGGGATCTAGTGGAACGAATGTATAGATGTTCTTTCCACTTACAAAACAAAAATCAATCCAATGATTCCAAGAACCAAATTTTATCTAAACTACAGAAAGAGTTTCCAGAGAATTGGTCAATGAGACATGTCAGACTTTTAATAGCAAAAACGTACAACAACAAAAAAGAAGGAATGAAAAAGTAATTATATTCCTTTAAATGTTGGTATATAATTATTTATAAATATCACTTTTGTTATATTTAATTTTCAGATATCAATATAAAAATTAAATATTTTATTGTCATGTTACATTTTCAGGAATATTATGAAAATCTCAAAAGATGAAAGAGTTGAAATCAGAAATATGCTAGTATGAATGTCCAAAAAGATGTACAAGGAGATGGTCAAAGAAATGGAAAAAATTGCATCGCATGAGGAGCCATCTCAACAACAACGTGCTTCAAATGTAATATCTAATCATTGAATTTTTCAATCATTAAGTACACAACAACATTTTAGTATGAAGATGACTTCACTTTTCATAAAGAAAGAAATTCAAATCCATTCAAAGCTATATGAAATGAAAGATTGAGAAGTATATGGTTGATATCAAGTTTGTGAGTAATTGTTACTCTATAATGTCTTAATCAGATTTAATTTTGCTTTAAGTTGTTTTTACAAAAAGTTCTATCACGGAAGAAGCCAACAGTGCTAATACATAAAGGAAGAACTACTCAATAATTTTATTGAAATTGGGATTAAATTTATAGTTAGAGTGCTATTACATGTCGAAATTTTATCAGGGACTTGGTGTTACCCTTTCAATCTTGCCTATATTGTCTGCCTATAATTAATAGAACAAAATGACTTTATATAAATATATGATTATTAAGGGTATGAAATCTGCAGAACAAAGAGAACTGCATCACTATAGATGAATTTACATATATTTATATTATTTAAGAATGTGTATAGTTTATGAGTCAATTGTTGCTATGGTACGTCATTTTTCTTTTCGATTTACATTGATGTATATTATTTAATATTGCAATCTTCATTATTCTCACCAATGTATATACACTCATTTCAGTTTATTTTTATTTTTATTGATAGAAGGTGAAGAAGCATAAACCAATCAACACCGTGAACAAAAAATTCCTTAAAATAACCCAAGTCATGGAAGTAGCTCTAGTAGTGACAATAGTTCAAACGAAGAATGATGATCACTGTGTTTGGATATCAAAGCAAGACGTATTTTTTGAAATATGTCTGTGAAATCAGACATTTTGTTTAATGTAATGGACATAGTGTCCTAATTGAAAGACAAAGGGATAGCAATAACTATCCCATTTTGTATGATAAAAACTGTCTTATTCATATATATTATATATCATAAAATATGTTTTAATTTATTTTAATGCGTTCTCCATTGTCGCTATTGCGTTCTCCATTGTCATTCTCAAATGCACTAATAAAAATTTAATTCATATGAATATTGTTATGAAATATATATGTGTCGACTTTTGATGAATAATGAATTTTAAAAAACTAGAATAATTATGATATGATATAACAAATTAATCCAAACATCACATTCAAATGCATTAATAAGAATTTAATTTATATGAATATTGTTGTAAGATGTGTCAACTTTTGATGAATAATGAATTTAAAATTACAATCACAATAATTGCACTATCACAGGTCAATGTTTCTAAAAAATACAAAATGAAAACCGGTGCGTGTCAATAACTATACATCGGTGCATTTGTATTAAGAAGCACGCCGGTGCGTTTCTACGAACTATGAGCACCAAAACCAATTAAAAATATCGGCGCATTTATGCGGTACGACGCACCAGTGTGTTTATGTGTCTATATGCACCTGCGCTGTTGTACATTCTATGGGCACTGCACGAATACCGATACCAATTATAAATCTCGTTGCGTTTGTGTGATACTGCGCACCAGGGCGTTTATGTTTCTATAAGCGCCGATGCATTTGTATGACTTACGGGGATCACATGAATATTGATACCAATTATAAATCTCGGTGCCTTTCTATGCTACTGTGCACCGGTGCATTTCTACATGTCTACGCACTGGTGCATTGATACGACCTATGGGCACCGCACAAATCCCAAGACCAATTAGAACCGCCCTGTGCGTTGTATCGCCAACACTACGCCCGGTGCATTTTTCTTCGACCACCCCCGGGCGCCTTCTATATGTACGCATCAGTGCGTTCAAGTAAGAGTATCGCATCGATGAAAAAAACCTCCGTAATAACCTCTAGCCACCCATTTTTTTTTAGTTGTGTTGAATTTCCGTTAAAAGCTCTGCCAAAACCTCTGTAACCATAAACAGATGTTGTAGCAAATGTTTTTTTGACAATTTTGGTCAATTTTATAACACTAAAAACGTCCTTTATAACCTCCGCTAGAGGGTCTTTTCCTTGTAAGGAGCCTATCTCCATATACAAATAAAATGCAAGACAACATGTTTGCAGCAACATAATTGATTAAAGTGGTTGAAGACATAAATCAGCAAACTGTGTCAGTAGAGAAAGATGAAGAAAAGAAAGTTCTCTTAAATGAGCAGGATGACAAGAGCCAATATGGTCCTCTTTATGAATCTAACATTGTTTTTAAGTGTGCAGATATTGTCAACTAGGAAGAAGCAATTGAAAACATTAAGGAAAAGTATTTCCCAAGAACCTGAAACATTGAATACAAAGAATGCTAGTCTACAAGCGAGATCAAGAAAGAGGAGACTAAAATTTCAAGTGTTCCACCTTTCGCGAAGAAAACAAAAAAAGGAGAAGCTTCACCACTATCTTATGAAAAAAAAAGTGAAGATGAAACTTTATCGGAAAATGTACAAGCATGGACTCTTTAGCAAGAAGAAAAAAATGAAAAGCTAGTTACCAAGTTTTTATGTACCATTGTAAGCCTAGCTGAGACTGAGACAAATAGGCGTATGCTATTTTACCAAGCCCCTTGGAAGAATTAAATTTGAGTTACTTAGGGTGATGTTAGAAGTAGTAGTGAACCCTTTCTCCATTAAGAAGGAGTGTTGAAATTAATGAAAAAATGTATTATTGGAGAAAGTCCATTCATCATTGTGTGTTAGCCTTAAATTAGGATTTAGTTCCTACATTTTAGGTGTTAGTTCTAACCCTCTTATGTTTATGTAAACCTATATATTTTTGATAAATAATGATCAAAATAGAGCATTCTACATTTGATCAAACTTTGATTTATATTTCAAATGAGACACTACTAGTAGTTTATTACGAAAAAACAAAAGAGCTTTTTTGTACTCACTGAGAACCTATGTATCACTGTAACAACTAATATTTTCTCTATTTATGTGAGAGACCTTCCGACATGAAAAGGGGAAAATATAAGCCGAAATAAATAGTATTGAAAATTATAGGAGGTTTTTGTTTTGTTTTGTTTTGTTTTGTTTTTTTTTAATAATAAGAAAATAATGGATTAAAATGTTAAAATGTAAGAGATATCGAATATTTTGTAATTTTTTTATATAATAAAAAGAAAGCATTTTTTTCTGAGATAAAAAATGGTTGGATATGCTTTCAACTCTGAGCAGCTGCAAACAGTGTATAATTGCCAATCTCCAGATGATTTTCCAAAGAAATGCCTGATGTTTGTAAGTTAATTCCACCTCCCTAAATTGTTTAGTGAAAACTGTTAGAAACAAGAGACAACCTTCAAAAGTTCAATAATTCAAAAGATGAAAAACACATTTCACTGACTATAAATTTAAGAACGCAGTAATGTGAAGAGCTTCAAACACTTACCGATGATTGATGGGAAAAAATATAAAAGGTGTTGTGTGTTAACCGCCAAAGACAAACCTTAGGCTCTTTCATTGCCAAAGCTCTCCCCAAGTCTCTCATGCATTCTTACACAGTTTTTTTTGTCGACCTCTAAGAGGTACTTGTTCTCTAGTAGAACTGATGGATCCTTGCCACTTAGATCCGTCCCCTATTTTGATGGCCTTCTCTCTGTTTCTCCTATGAAGAAACAAGCAATGTCTAAGAATATTTCTCTCCATTGCTCATCAAGGCTATCGAAGCTCATTTTAAGTCTTCCTTGTATACCTGTGGGAAGTACTTCAGATATTTTTTGTAACTGGGCTCTCCAATACCCCAAGTCCTGGCTTTCTGAGTGAAGAAGAGCCCCCATCACTTTGAGAGATAATGAAAATCCTTATCACTCGTCCAAAAATTGGCTAACAAATTCTTCCAATCCCACTCATCCAAAAACTGGTTAACAACTTCTTCAAATGCCACAACAGGGTAAGACTGAGTGAAAAAGTGAAATGTATTTGAGCAACAATTTGATGTAAGCATTGTGATGCGCCTCATCTCTCATATTTATCATTGAAACCTCTAACATGCCTTTCTTTTTTTCAGAAGGAAAAAAACGTTGTTATATATATATATTCAAAACATTACATCATAACAGAGATGAAAGCTAATAATAGCCCATCACAACATTATTCAGCATTGTGAGCAGCGAAGTGAAACGCTGTGTAACAATATTGGCAGGTAAACCAATACATACATGTCAAAAAGAGTCGAGCTGAGCAGCGAGCTGAAACGTTGCGCTACAATAATGGCAGGAAACCAAATACATTCATGTAAAAAAGAGCCCAATACCCAAACAGAGGAGAAGGCTGACGTGATAAGAACCCAAGAAATATAAAAGTCTGCACCAGTAGGGCAGAGGGTGCCGGGATAGAAACATGGTGCCGAAATATTCTAAAAACCAAAAAGGAGCACCAATAATCTCCTGCCACCAAGTTGCAGGCTCGCTTGACCGAAAATCAAGCACGCTTGACATGGCTCGAAAAAAATCGAAAAACCATAACAGGGGAGCAGGCTCGCTTGCCAACAGAAGAAGATAAGGACCGAAAGACCACAACTTCAAGGGATGGGAATTTGATTGGCCCATATAATCTTACCATATTTATACTGCGTCACCTGTAGTATACCAAAAACGATACATATACCTTTTTTGAGAGCCCATCAGCTCTTGTATTGTTTTCCCTGTAGATATGAAGAATAGGAGGGGATTCTAGGAGGGTCCACAAATGTTTAGTTCTCATTAGCCACCCTTGACATCTGAGGGAGGTGAGGGAGGAGCGACCCAAGATGGCATCGATAATAATTTTGGAGTCCCCATAGATATGGACTCCTACCAAGCCCAGGTTTCTAGCAGCCCATAAACCGCTCCACAGAGCCGTCAACTCTGTCATATTATTTGTACCCAAACCCCCATTCCACCAGATATAGATTCTCTCGGATTGAGACATTTTGATCCATGACCCACAACCCGTCACCCCATCCAAACAGGCACCATCAAAAAATACTGCCGAAAGGGAGATGGGATGAGGTCGGATCCTTCTAGATCCATCACAAATTGTAATCTTGGCAGGTTCCCTGTCATAAATCCATCTCATAATAGCATCATAGATATGGGCGATGAAGATAGGCTTATCATAAAAAATGGCCTAGTTCCTAGCATGCCATATTTCCCAAATGAAAAAAAAAGGCAGTGATTGGAACTTTCCTTCCACAAGTGCCCATCTATTTGCATCATCCAAAAAATTCACTGCTGTCCAGGCAACCTTAAAATGAAAAGGGCTGAAAATATTCCAAATGTGGGAGACTTTGGAACATGTAAAAAATAAATGGTCCGTCATTTCATTTTCATGTAGACAAAGGACACACCTACCCGGCCTGGATATACCCTTTCTGTTAAGATCATCCCACGTGAGAATCTTGTATTTCCAGACCAGCCATCCGAAAAGCAGGATTTTGGTTGGTATATTTCTATACCAGAAACATTCAAAACCGGAGGATGTGAGCTCTAAAATGGCAAAGATGTTAATGTTAAGATATATGTTTTTTACCATCGGGACTCCATTTTTGTATTTTCCGGCCCAAACAATTTTGTCCCTCTCCTGCGTATAGCTTATGCCCGCCAACTGAACCTTTTCTCTAAATTCTTTCCATTCCCGAGCATCCTGGTCTGAGAGGCCCATCTGAGTAGCCGACATAATAACCGACGCACTGTGTTCCACAATGTCATCTGATGTGTCATCCATAAACTGACTGTTGGTTCAGGTAATTGGATAGTGCAGTAGTAAAGCTAACTGATAATTTTAATGATTTAACCTAAACATAAATTTGAGTTTTGATAGGCACCATATATTATATCTAAAAATTACACCTTCAACTATTACAGTTTTACATCATTAAACGAAAAAAATGAAGAGAGTTACAAATTGGGCAGAGGCTTTTTATGCCAGAGTGTGGTGGAGAAATATTGGAAAAACATAAATATGCAAAAATCCAAAAGTTGGTTTTGTTCATTTCCTAATTTTGGTTAATATAGATTTATGAAAATATAAAGTTTTTATTATTTAATTTAAAAAACTAAATATTTTGGAAGTTTTTAGAATTTACGTTTCTGTGATCCATATAAAACTGTAAAATCTCTTTGGACCTCGGGCTTTAATAAATAAATAAAATTGATAATTAATAATTAAATCAACTAAATAAGAAATATATATATATATATATATATATATATATATATATATATATATATATATATATATATATATAATAATTAATTAATAAGTTTATTAATATATTAATTAATTGAATAAATAAATCAAATAGTTTAATAATAGAATGGAACTAGCGGTTATTAATTAATTAAAAAACATAATGTATAATTAAAAATTGATAAATAAATTTTAAAAAGTCAAAGTAGCCATTTTCCTAACGACTAGTTTAACCATCTCTACATCTATTTAAACTTATTGACTTGATGTGATCTCTCATCTAGTCCTGATGATAAATCACACTGGTTGGTTCAAACGCGTTGACAATGTTCCATTTCATGTGATTATTACCAAAAGAGATTTTACAATTTTGGAAATTTTTTATACCAAAAATTAATATCATTTAATTATGGTTTCTTCGATAATGTTGCATCCACTACATGAATCCTTTATTGCCCAACAATTCATAAAAAAATATCACTGACCTACCTCATCTCCACAATCTCCACAATGGATCAAGAACGGATAGAACAAAAAATGCTAATAAACGGATAGAACAAAAAAATGCTAATAAATAGGAAAACCTCTAATTATTGAGCAACTCTGTTTTCTCCCATATTCCTTCACCATTATCAACAAATGGAATCTATGCTTTCATTTAAAAAAAAAACACTTTTGTGTTTTTCCCATATTTCCCACCCCCATTGTCACTGTATGAGGATGGGATTTAGATATAATGCCACGATTTCATCCTTGAAACTTTCTTCCAAAACTGAAAATTTTATTTAAATAATTTATAGGAATTTTTAAAAATAATTGTGAATTTTATTAAATTTTTTTAATATAATTTATTATTTTTAGAAATAAAAAAAATAAATATTTTTTAATACATCTTTTTACTATTATAGAAAAAATAAGAAAAAATGTTTGAGTAGCACACTCATCATTATAATATTGAGAAAACATGAATGTGAATAGAGAATTTTCTTAGCTAATATGATTAGTAAAGGAACGTGGATAGGATAAATAGGGAAATACACAAAACTTGCAATAAAATTTCTATATTTTAATTTGATAAAGTAAAACTATATCTCTTACATTTACTAATTAACATGAATTATCTAATTTCCCATATCAAATCTCTATATAATGATGGTTATATTTATTTGTTTTAAATTATTATTCAAATTGTTTACATCTATTTTTTATAAGTTTATATCTATTTTATTTTAAATTTATCTTGTATAAATTTAATAACTTAATATTAAAATTATTTGTATAAAATATTTAATATTTATTTTAACTAATATATATTTTCAAAAAATTTAATAGTCAAATAACAATATGGAAAAAATTTCTTAAATTATAATAATTTTTATAAATATTTATATTCACATTTATGTAAATAATATATATATATATATATATATATATATATATATATATATATATATAATTTTTAACTTATTTACTTAAATATTTATGAACAATTATTTACTTAAATATTTATGAATAAAATTTATGGCCAATACTTCACTTAAAAATGTACACGTCCCCCTCTAAACCAATTCATGAATTCGTACAAAGATAGAATTAGTTAACAACTAGAATATCATGTTCTCAGCTTACATTATATTTGTTAATAGAAAGATATTTTCAAAACAAAAACAGGTCTTTACAACATTACATTTATCATATTATTAATAAAAAAGTGTTCCTATTTTTATTTCACATTGCCTTAGAAAAGGAATATCTTATTTGCAGTATATTCTTTAAGGTACTATATTTGTTATTTTTTTCGCTATAAAAGAAGAAAACATGGTTTTTAATCAATATAAAGCTGATATTGCATTTAAAAAAGTAGTATTGCAAATCACTTTACTTTTACGAAAACATGGTTTGTAATCAATATAAAACTGATATTACAATTAAAAACAATAGTATTGCAAATCACTTCAATTTTACGAAAAACCTGTTCATATGTAATTAATTTAAATTATGTTAAATAAAAACCATTTAAATTTTAAAATATATAAATCAAAAACAAAATTCATAATTTATATCATTATATGTGATAAATTATAATTAATTTCCTTTTATCCTTAAAATTAAATCCTTTAAACTTAAATATACAATTTTCTAAATCTAACAATTATATTTCAACTTTAATGAAATTTTAATATATTTTTGAATGTAATAATGACTTTACATACCTCAGAGAATGTATATGAATTTTAATAGGCAATTTCATTATGTTGGAAGCTCAGATGTGTCGCATTGTTATGTCAGTTGGAAAGCATGTTATCTATTCCAACCTTGCTCTATGTCACATGCCAATAAGCAAGTGGCAAGGAAAAAAAAAGTAAGTTTGAAGTTTAGCTTCTTCCATGGAAGAAAATTGTGTTGAAAATTACTCCCAACCACTCGCTTGAATAAATTGGTAGCAACCATATATTAGTTAAATGTATTTCGCAGGGAAGGACAAGCTCCAGGCATGGAAAATCCGCAAGCTACTTACTTCACACATTTTTTTCGTAATGTTCAGAAAATGTTGTCTGGCCATCACTCTGCGTTAAATCCTTTCCCGTCGTATCATCTACCTATTGACCGCACTGCGCATCTCGCAAAGATTAAGCCTTTCTGCATAACTCATTTCTGAATCCTATATCTCTGCTTATGCGATATCGGTGGGACCCCTCAACCTATACGCATTACCAAAATCCACAAAAAACCTTTGTTTTCCTGTTTTTCCTTTACCCGTGCCTTTTTGCATTGACCACCGTTTAGTGCGTTGAACTTCGCACTTCACAAACCTTAGCCCTTACCTTTTTGTGCTCCGTTCCAAACTTTGCGATGGTGCGATGTGATATCATCATCGCACATCGCAATTGGCGATCATTCTGTTTAATTCTTAGCACATCGTAGTTAAGTGTTGTGAGTTACAATACGATCTTGCCATTGCATATTGCAATCGCCAGTTGTTATGTTTTCACATTATTGCGCCATGTAATAAGTTAAATATTGCGATGTGTGCACATCTCATTGCGCAAGCTCAGGAGGATAGCGCTCAGGTAAATCTTGTCACGACTGAAGTATGATATGCGGTGCTGCTGCGGATGCGATGTGGTTTCAAAGTTGAAACCTGAAGGGTTTCAAGTCCGAGTGTACAAGTTTTGTGCACTGTTTTATGAAGAAATGATGAACACGGCAGAAGGACAATTTTATGTGATTTCCCGTCTAATCCATCATTGAATTAGCATTAAATTTTCAGGCTCCGCCATTTTGTATTTAAAATATGTTTTTCATATAATGTAAAAAAGAAGACGAGAAGAAAATAGAAGAAACATACTCGTTTCAATATCTCTATGCATGTGTGGCTCTGTAAATTATTGTATAACTGTGCTGTCATTTGTTTAAAGTAATTTTTCCGCATATCTCCATGTAAAATTTGTATTTAGGGCAAAGCATTTCCCCCGTTCTCTTTTGATCTTCTCGTATTCATGGATTCTCCAGATATGGTATCAGAGAATTTCGTATTTTCCAACATGGTATCAAAGCGGGTTTGATCTCTGAGTGAAATAAAGTTTTCTTTACTGAAAAGCTATAAGTTTGTTTTGAGAAGTAGATTCTCCAGCAGTGAGAAGGTTTTTGTTTACACAGTGAAAATGGCAGCAACAATCACAAGCTTGACTAATCCACAAATACCGCAGTTTAATGGAAAGAATTATGATTATTGGGCTATTACAATGAAAACCTTGTTCTCCTCACAAGATATTTGGGAACTAGTGGAGAATGGTTTCCAAGAACCAACAAATGCAATAGCATATAATGCTTTGAAAAAAGCAGAAAGAGATTTGTTGAGGGAAAATAAGATGGCCTCCAAAGCCCTCTTCTATATTTTTTAAGCAGTCCAAGAAAGTATTTTCCCAAGGGTTGTAGCAGCAACGAAGTCCAAGCAAGCATGGTATACCCTCCAGATAGCCTACCAAGGCATGGCAAAGGTGAAGACAACAAAACTACAAATGCTGAGAAGAGATTTTGAAACATTATGCATGAAAGAGTCTGAGAATATAGACTCATTCTTTACACATGTGATTGGGTTGGTTACCCAAATCAGGTCTCATGGTGAGACACTTGAGGAAAGGAGAATAGTTGAGATTTTTTAAAAAAGTCTGCCATCAAGGTTTGATGCCATTATTGTGGCCATAGAAGAGACAAAGGATCTCTCACAGTTTTCAGTGGATGAGCTTCATGCATCACTGATGTTTCATGAGCACAGACTGAGTAGAGCAACAAACTCCTCATTGGAGAATGCATTCAAGACACAAGTGTCTTTTAGTCAAGGTAGAGGTCGAGGAATATCAAACTACAAAGGAAGAGGAAGAAGCGCACACAGATGTGGAAGAAGCAACCCTTCAAGCTCAAGTGGAAGGGGCAACAATCAAAATCAAAGTCAAGTCCCAAGCTAGAATCAAGCACAAGATTAGATGTATGATAAATGTCAAGTTCAATGTCATTATTGTAAGAAGTATGGTCATTATGCTATTGAATGTAGAAAGAAGCAATATGACACAAGTAGCAAACCAAATGCAAATTTCATAAAAGAAAATCAAAACCATGATATCTTGTTTTTATCTTGTAATGTAGCACAAGAAAAACAAGGAGATGTATGGTTCTTAAATTTAGGGTGTAGCAACCACATGACTCGAAACATAGAAATATTTTCCAATCTAGATGAAAATGTAAAATATGAAGCAACATTGGGGACTGATAGCAAGGTCTCTGTCATGCGAAAAGGAAGAGTAGACATACTAACAAAGAAGGGAGAGAGGAAGTTCATGCCAAATGTTTATTATGTCCCTGGTTTGAAACATAACCTCCTAAGCATTGGACAACTCATGCAAAAGGGCTACAATGTATTTTTTAAAGATGATGTGTGCACAATCTTGGATAAGCCTCCAAGTAGAAATCTCATTGCAAAAGTTCATATGACAAACAATAGAATGTTTCCTCTCAAGATAAGATCAAACGTGAAGGAAGAAGGTGTTATAACAACTGTCACACAAGAAAACTTTCAAGAAGAAGTCAAAGATGAGAATTGGTTATGGCATTTGATATTTGGTTATCCCAACTTCGGAGGTTTGAATTGTTTCATAGAAAAGGTATGGTGAAAGGATTGCCACTCATAGAGAAACTAGACAACCTATGTGAATGTTGCATCTTGGGCAAACAACATAGAGAATCATTTCCAGCAGGAAAGTCAACAAGGGAAAAAACACCCTTGGAGATTGTCCACTCAGATTTATGTGGATCAATGCAAACACCATCATTTGGTGGCAACCAATATATTTTGACATTCATAGATGACTACACAAGGAAGACATTGTCTATTTTCTAAAACAGAAAAGTGAAGTGTTTGACCACTTCCGCCACTACAAAAATCTTGTTGAGAAGAAAAGTGGACACTCATAAAAGTGTTGAGGACTCATAGAGGTGGCGAATATATCTCAAATGAATTCCTACGCTTTTTTAGGGAGCATGGAATTCACAGCAGTTTACAGCAAGGGTATACACCTCAGAAAAATGGTATAGCAGAAAGAAAGTATAGTACAATCATGGAAATGGCAAGGAGTATGTTGAAGGCAAAGCATTTTCCAAATGATTATTCGGATGAAGCTGTCACTTGTGCAACGTATATCACTAATATATGTCCAATCAAAAGTGTCATGAATAGAGTTCCTAAAGAAGCATGGAGTTGAAGAAAGCAATTTGTCACTCACATGAGAGTGTTCGGATGTGTGGCATATGCACATGTCCCGGATGAGTTGAGGAAGAAGTTGGATAGCAAGGGGGAGAAATGTATATTGCTTAGCTACAATGATGAATCCAAGGCATACAAGCTCTACAATTCATTAACCAAAAAGGTAATAATTAGTAGATATGTTCAGTTCATAGAAGAGGAAGCATGGGATGGAAGTTTAGAGAATACAGTCAATGTGAAGACATGTATGTCACATGAAGACAAAGAGGAATTGACTACAACAAGTAATTGCTCAATAGTAACTCATCCTCCACCCACACAAGCTCAACAAAGCACACCGCAAGCAAGTAATAGGACAACATTGCGAAATCAAGTAAGTGCTTCTCCAAGCACACCACAAAACTCCGCAACTCCATCTACTTCAAGCTCAACACCAAGCTCATCTTCAGCAAGTATAAGAAGACCAAAATTCGGAAATTTAAGTGAAATTTACGAGCAAGAAGAAGTTTATAATAGTGATGGCCTGAATTATTTATTTGCATTATTTTTTCATGTAGATGACGCAATACACTTTGAAGATGCGGTCAAAGAAGAAAAATAGGTTGAAGCAATGAATGAAGAAATAAGAGAAATAGAAAGGAATGACACATGGAGTTAGTGGACCTTCCGCAAGGAAATGAAGTCATTGGAGTGAAATGGGTCTATAAGACCAAGAGCAACATTGAAGGCAAAATAGAAAGGCACAAAGCAAGGCTAGTTGTCAAAGGCTACAAGAAGCAGCATGGAAGAGACTATGAGAAAACCTTTGCACTAGTGAAAAGGATGGAGACAGTGCGTAAAGTGTTGTTAATAGCAACACAACAAAAATGGAAGGTGTATCAAATGGACGTGAAGTCAGCGTTCTTGAATGGAGTATTGAAAGAGGAGGTGTATGTTGAACAACCTCCTGGCTATGAGGTAGAAGGCCAAAAACACAAGGTGTGTAAGTTGCGGAAAGCTCTTTATGGGTTGAAGCAAGCACCGCGTACATGGTACAACAGGATAGATGCTTACTTAATGGACAATGGCCTGTTCGACAAATGTGATGGTGAACCTACTCTCTACATCAAAGAAAATGACGGTAATATTCTTATTGTTGTTTTGTATTTAGATGATTTAATTTTTACAGGCAGTGATGATTCTTTCATCGTTGATTTCAAAGCAATCATGGAAAGTGAGTTTGAAATGACTGACTTGGGGTTATTAAGATATTTTTTCGGCATAGAATTGAAGCAAACAAAAAATGGAATTTTGATCTCTCAAGCAAAATATGTTGCAGAAATTTTAGAGAGGTTTAATATGTAGAACAACAAGTCATCACCAACTCCAATTTTCATGGGGTTGAATTTGAGCAAGGAAGATTGCAGCAGCAATGTCAATCCGACATTATACAAAAGCATGGTTGGCAGCCTAATGTATTTGATTGCAACTAGGCCTGATATAATGTATACAGTTAGTTTGGTATCAAAGTTCATGGAGACACCCAAGGAGACACATTGGTAGGTAGCCAAAAGAATTTTAAAATATGTTAATGGGACAAAGGAGTATGGTGTTCTATACTCCCCAACTGATGATTTTAGACTGATTGGTTACACTGACAGTGATTGGGCTTGAAGTGTTGATGACAGAAAGAACACATCAGGATATGTTTTTCATTTGGGTTCAGGAGCCATATCATGGGCTTCCAAGAAGCAACCAATAGTTTCAATGTCAACAACAAAAGCTGAGTATGTCGTTGCAACAACAACAACGTGTCAAGCAATTTGGATGAGAAGGATGTGCGGGACTTATGTCATGAACTTGAAGACAAAGAAACCACTACTTTCTATGATAACAATTCAGAAATTGCACTATCAAAGAACTCTGTTTTTCACAAGAGGACAAAGCACATTGATGTTAAATATCATTTCATAAGAGAATTAGTTAACAATGGTGAAATTGTGTTACAACATTGCATATCAAAGGAACAATTTGCAGACATCTTCACAAAGACGTTGGCACAAAAATATTTTTTTTATCTTAGAGAATGTTTGGAAATGGTCAATGGCAATAGTTGTGATTAAAGGAGAGTGTTGGAAATTACTCCCAACCACTGCCTTGAATAAATTGGCAGCAACCATACATCAGTTAAACATATTTTGCAGGGAAAGACAAGTTCCACGCATGGAAAATCTGCATGCTACTTACTTCACACAATTTTTCCGTAATGTTCAGAAAATGTTGTTCAACCATCACTATGCGTTAAATCCTTTCCCATCGTATCACCTACCTCTTGACCGCACTGCGCATCTCGCAAAGTTTAAGCCTTTCTGCATAACTCATTGTCGAATCCTATATCTCCACCGATGCGATATCAGTAGGACCCCTCAACTTATACGCATTACCAAAATCCACAACAAACCTTTGTTTTCCTATTTTTCCTTTACTCACGCCTTTTTGCATTGACCACCGTTTAGCGTGTCACACTTCGCACTTCACAAACCTTAGCCCTTACCTTTTTGTGTTTCGTTCCAAACCTTGCGATGGTGCGATGCGATATCCTCATCACACATCGCAATCAACGATAGTTATGTTTAAGTCTTAGCACATCGCAATTAAGTGTTGTAAGTTGCGATGCGATATCACCATCACATATCACAATCGCCAGTTGTTATGTTTTCATGTTATTGTGCCAAGTTAAATGTTGCGCAACATGATAAGTTAAATATTTCGATGTGCGCACATTTCATTGCACAAGCTCAAGAGGATAACGCTCAGGTAAATCTTGTCACCGTCGAAGTATGATATGCGGTGCTACCGCAGATGTGATGTGGTTTCAAAGCTAAAACCTAAAGGGTTTCAAGTCCGAGCATACAAGTTCTGTGCGTTGTTTTATGAAGAAATGACGAACACGACAGAAGGACGATTTTATGTGATTTCCCGTCCGATCCAGCATTGAATTAGCATTAAATTTTCAGGGTCTGCTATTTTGTATTTAAAATATGTTTTTCATATAATGTAAGAAAAACAGACGACAAGAAAATAGAAGAAGCAGACTCGTTTCAATATCTCTCTGTGTGTGTGGCTCTATAAATTATTGTATAAGTGTGCTTTCATTTGTTTAAATTTCTTTTTCCGCACATCTCTGTATAAACTGTGTAATGAGGTCAAAGAATTCCCCTTGTTTTCTTTTGAGCTTCTCGTATTCGTGGATTCTCGTATCAGAGCATTTCGTATTTTCCAACAAATTTCAAACCACAAGAAGTACATTAATAGAAAAAAGTAAGTTTGAAGTTTAGTTTCTCACATAAAGAAAATTGCAAACCACAAGAAGTACATTAATATTTCTTCACATTTGATGCTATGATGCTCTCATAAAACTAGAAATTATCACATCCTGAAACTATCGCAACATTATTTGCATTGGCAGGGAAATTTTAAATTTTATCTCAACATTATTTTCATTTGCTGGGAAATTTTAGGCCTCCAATTGTGTGGAGTATCAAAAGAGTTGGCAAAATATTTTTGCTTGTTCAAGATAAGAATTGTAATCAACTTCCGTTTGTGCATTAGTATAAATGAATGTTTGATTTTTTCTTTCCAAAAATTTGTAACAAGAAATTTATACAGTTTTTTTATGTACTGGAATTCTATGTTACCATAAGCAGGAAACCGGAAACAAAATTAGAGAAGCCATTGGGATGAGAAAAAGTTGGGAGATAAATTAGGAGAGAGAAAATACTAAAACATTATAAAAAACTCAAAACAAAGCATTCATCAACCTTCATTGTTTGCATAGATGAAATTACAATAAAAATAATTAAAGAATAATAAAGGTTAACTCAAACCTGTAAATACGATGCTACAATGGGATATTTCAGAGTACAATGGTGTTAGTGTGGACAGGAATCTCTTCCCGTCATATAACAAAATTAATAAATGGTTGTACATTTTACTATGATCTAATAAACCCAATAAATGTTGAGAAAATTAGGGACAAGGAAGAACTAAATCATAATCAAAGTGGAGAGAAAATGTTAATTCAACCTCAGAAATGGACTGAGAAATAAGGTATATTACAATGTTTCTATAATTGACGAGTTTACTTCCAATCATACGATATTTTAATTTGAAAGAGTTATACTTTATTTTTTCTGTGCTTCTTTTTTTTCTTTGTAAAACCCAGTAACCAAAGAGGGAAAGAAGAATTGTATATTCATATAAGGCACTACATGCGGAAAGAAATTAGAACACGTGTTAACACAGTGTTCTCCATGAAAAAAAAGATCAAACATGGTCATCGAGTGTTCTCCATGAAATAAAAGATCAAACAAGGTAATCGAGTAGTAATAGGAAAAACACAGAAAAACACAGGTAGATGGAATATTATTAAGGAAGATGCGATTTGGTGAGTAATTATACCCTCGGCGATTCTGTTTTCATGATTTATGTTGTCCCGCATAGTGGAATCCCAGACTTACTTCCTCCTCTCCTCTTCTCTTCTCAGATATGATCTGCCTGCTCTCCTCCGCTCGGATCCGTTCTGAGCCATCTGCTGAATCTGCTGTTCTCTGCAACTCAAATCTGCTTCAAAGTTTTCTTTATGAGGTGTCATGAATCACAACTACTAAGAAAATTAGTTTGCATTCAAAGCATTTTTGGAAGGAGAGTTAATTGGAGGAAAATCAGTTTGTTAAAAATATGTTTCTCACTACTGTTTTTTAAAAAACGAGTTTCTAAGAAACCAATGTTCTTTTAGGAGTGGTGTAGAATGACTCCTCTAGGATTCCTAGTTGTTTCACTTGTAAAAACCAATGTTGCAATATCATGTTTGTGATGGCCTCATATTTGAATATTTGACCTGCTTTTGCTTGTGAAACCATAACCTACCAACTTTCTCGAACGAAATCAATGAATTCATCATAAGTGTACATAGGAACTTCACCAGCAATACTTAAGTCCACCATTAATATCTCACCCCACAAAAGAATTACGAATTCTTAAGGTTGCAGATGAGTTGAACTTTTCCACAAGCTTATTGAATAGAGATGGATTGTCAGCCACAAGTGCAATACTCTGATAATAAATGTATATTTGTGAAAGTTTTTTTTATTGAAGATCTCATATTATATTTAAAATTGATAAGTTTCTTTTTAGATAAATGTCTTTCGGATTAATCACATCATTAGGATTAGGTTGAAGGTAATGAGTCATCTCTACTATTTATTCAATGTGATCTGTTTTTTTCTTCACCTTCTCATGAGGATGAACCACATTAAATGATTTGAAACGTAGACCTAATCTTAATAATGTGATTAATCCTAAAGATATTTATCTATACAATAAATCACAAAAATTTTAGATCTAACAAGTTTCTCTTTAATTAAACTTCATCCCTTGTAAAAAAAAATATTTTTCGCAGCAAAACTTGACAATTCGGCTAGAATTTATCTTTTACAATATCACAATCGGTTTCTTTTTTGTCTACATGACAGTGTCTATCACATGTATTCTAATTATGTTTGTTATGCGTGAATGAGTTCAATTGTGATAGAAACAAGCTAGTTGACAAATATTTTTCCCTAGTTATTTCCACGATATTTTCGATAGCGGAAATGATACATATTTTTACTATTAAAAAATAAAGAAGAATAAGTTTCAAGAGATATTTTTGAGGATAACACTACTCATTAAAAAATTATCGAGGGAATATTTTTCGATACTTATTTATATGATTGAAAAAGTAAAGAGAAAATTTTTGTATTTCCACTATTTAAAAAGAATAGTGAGTATTTTTCTATGGGTATTTCCACTAGTGTAAATTGAAAAATATAGAGTACATTCTTAGGAGACAACTTGTCATTAAAAAAATGAAACTTATGATATGCAATGCATTATAATAAAATATATTTAATTAGTTTCAGGCGATTAGAATATATGGTGATCGTGTACTATAAAGTTATTTTGTGACTTGAAAAGTATTTTAAATTATGCTAGCAAAAATCTAATTACATCAATATTATCTAACTAAATACTTAATAATTTTAAGAACTTTTATATCTCTAAATAACTATTTCTCATACCACAAATAAAACCTGATATAATCATTTAATTACTCTGATACTTTTCTTGGGATCGAAATATTCTTATTGCTATGCTTGTAAGAATAGCTAAAATACAAATGCTCCACTTAGTTACATATAAAACATTGAGAATTACCCAAAAACACTCACAAATTCTGGATATTTTTATACGCTTTGAAATCCTCATTGGTTCTTACCAAGTGCTAGCGGAATCTAAATTTTATATTGCAAATGTGTTAGAAATAAGATGCGACAAGGGAGACAAATAATTAATAAATATAAATTATATAACTTAATTATATAATATTTATTTCGGGAAAAGAATAATTAATAATAAATATAATTTATAATGAAAGGTTTCATTTATTGTTACGGTTAGGTTTGAAATTTAAATTATCAATATTATTAGGAAAATATTAAAAACTAAGTGGTAAATTAAATATCAATATTAAAATATGATATTTGTTAATAGTAAAATATATTATTTCTTTTGAGTATACTAAAATAAGAATATATATGTGTGTGCGGGGTGAATTATGACAATGAAAACACAAATTTCTTATTGTTTATTTGATGGTCAAACATTTTTACAATGTTATCATAGCGGAACCAAAAAAATATATTTAATTTTTCAAATTAAATAAAAAAAAAGCAAACTTATAAATCATATCTATTTATATAAATCCAAATTATTATACACAATTATGCAAACTTTGTTATATACATAGAAAGGGTGTATATAACTAAAAGAAACATTGAGTGCAATCCATCTTTGAATCAAAATAAGTTAGCATATAGGCTCTAAATGCACTATAACAAATTATAACAAATTCTTGTGATTAGCTCTTTTTTTGCTTACAAGGACTGTTTTAGTGTATTTTCTCCAAATTTTTTGAAAAAACCAGTGTTATTTATCATGATGGAGTTATTTTTGGTGTTGTTTCCGTTGACAAAAACATTTAGGCGCTAAATTATGCGTTAATAGCGCCAACAATTGTGCCGGAAATTACACCAGAAATTGTGTCAAGAATTGCGCTAGAAATTATGTCAGAAATTGCGCTGAAATTATACCAGAAATAGGGGCAAGAATTGCGCAGGAAATTTATGCCATAAATTGCGTCGAATTTAGCTCACTGTGTAGCGCCTAAATTCCCATTTTGGTTGCTCCCTTTTTATCGCTAGATTTAGCATCGAATGTGCCTAAATAGTTAATTTTTGAGGTGTTGTGGATTAAGTGGGTGATCCAAAAACAACATAATTGACTATTTGCAAAATTTCACCAAATATTAACTAAGGTTTCTTTTAAGTGTGAAAATGAGGGAAATTGATTCTTTAAGTGCCTTAAAAATAAAATTGAAATTTGAAAAATAAGCATGACCAGCAGAAAGAAGAGAAGCAAACATAGAAAATTGACGAAGGAGTTCGTCCCTCCTAGACTACATCTTAGGGTCTACTTCCAAGTGGACGTTTGTTGTATTAAAAATGCTCATAGGTCTCTTTACATCAAATTTATCCATTTTGGACGTTGAACGCAGGCATCAATAGCTACTGTCAGAAGATAGGCCTTGGCCTCAGCTCTACAACGCAACTTAAAGATCTCAAAAAGGCCCAATATTGGCCAATTTATGCCTCAAAATGCATATTACAGGCACAAATAACTCCAGTTCTACAGCTTCACCTTACAACCCCATGGCTTTAGCGTAGTGGTAAACTTCGTAAAAGGTTCACAGGAGGTCCCGGGGTTAAGCTCGCTGGCCTCCCGAAATTGGTTTGTAACCACATAACAATACATAACAAATGGTTTTAACAACATTGTGATATATGGTATACGAGCGCACCACATGTAATATGGTTTTAACAATCATAACCAAATTTTTTGGCATAGAATATTTAAATTGGCGGTGGTATGAAATTTATACCCATGGCATATATCTAATAACCAATGTTAAATATATCATATAGTTTAAACGAACGGTGATAACATAACCCCACGTGGCATGTCAAATATAGAATATGGTTGAAACAATATTTTAACTTTAGATACGGTTAATGGTTGCAGTGCACCGATTGGAGACTCCGCTATGTTAACTTGGGTGCCTTGTCTGGTAGCGCGATAACAATATCCATGGGTTTGGTGGGGCTGCCAGATGTGGCGGGCTCCGCCAACCCTTACCCCTAATTCAATACAATTAAAACTTATATATGATAATGCATCCATGATAAATAAAACAAACCCATGGTCCAATGTTAATGTTTTGTAATACGATGTTGCAGGTCACAGGTTCAAGCTTGACCTTGGAGTTTGACTTGTTGCTGAGTTGAGTTTGACCTATGCGTTGATTTTGACTTGCCGCGTGCCCTGCTAGGAGAGTGCAACTTGGCCTACAAAGGCTCATTTTTTTTGCCTGTTGGAGAAAGACTTCAGACCACGATTTCTCCCTCATACGAAGGACATTTCACAAACTGAATATACCACTGGAATTAGTGCGACGAGATCTTCGACTTGGTGCTGGTTTCATGAGCATCTGAGACTGTAAAATTCTAAGAATTTCAAGTATCCTCCTGGATCAGTGGATAGGGGCTTTGAGGATTATAGGATTTAGGGATTTGAGGTACAAGGATTAGGGGTTAAGGGATTAAGACTTAGGGTTTAAGGGATTAAGGGTCAAGAACTAATGGATTTTGTGCTTACGGGTTAAGTAATTTAATGGTTAATGGCTTAGGGGTTACAGGTTAAGGGATCATTAATGTTTAAGTTCTTAGGGCATAGGGGTTTATGGATTAAGGGATTATGGATTATCGCTTAAGTGTTTAAGGGTCTATAACTTAGGGGTTAGGGGATTTAGGGATTTTGCATTAAGATATTAATGATTAACTAGGGTTGAGGGAATAAGGGTACTTAATTTAGGGATTAGGGCTTAAGGATTTAAAGGTCAATACATGCTTTGGGGTTAGGATATTTAAGGATTTATCATAATTCTCTTAAAATTTCATGCAATGTCTTCCAACACACCCATCACTAATGTCATTCACCGATGCCACGTGGTGAGGAGTGAATTCGGCCAACGTTGAAATTTCTTCAAAATATTCTTATATGCATCAAAATTTGACATGGTTAGAGACTAGACACATGCCTTGACAATATGTGAGGGTTTCAAGACTTAAGGATGCTTGATGTTCCTGCATAATCTTTGAGATCATCCACGTTTGCATTAACGTTCATTATGCAGTCTCATTGTCACCATTCGACATTCCCATCTATGGAATCTTTGTCGAAACTCCCTTGAAATGTCATGGAACATCTTCCAACATGCCCATCATTAATTCCATTCATCAACACCACATGGTGAGTAGTGCATGGGGCCAACGTTGAAATTTATTCAAATTGTTATTATATGCATCGAAATTTAACATGGTTTTAGTAGACAAATGTGTTGATGTTATGGGAGAGTTTTAAGACTCAAGGATGCATGACGTACGCGTATAATCTTTGAGATCGTCCACATTTGCATCAATTTTCATCATGTAATCTCATTGTCATCATTCCTCATTCCCATATAAGGAATCTTTGTTGAAGCTCTCTTGAAATGTCATGGAATCACTACAACAAATCACTGTGATTAGCTCCCTTTTTTGCCTCCAAGGACTATTTTAGTGTATTTTTCTCCATTGCTTTGAAAAATTCTATGCTATTTATTGGGATGGTGCTATTTTTTGCATCTCTTTTGTCAACCACAACATTTAGGTGCTAATTTAGGTAATAATAGCGTCGTAAATAGTGACTGGAAATATCAACAAAAATAGCACTAGAAATAACATTGCAGTATACCTAGGGGGGATGATATGGGATATTCCTACGGGGGATCATATGGGGTACAGAGGAAGGTACCCAAGGAAATAATGTAATGTAAGGATAATAAGTACATGGGCCATAATTAATAAGTAAAGTGGTTAACCCAAATTATGCAAGGGACCACAAGTAGTTACGAAATAATGTGATAATCCCATGGTATTATACGTTTAAAAAAAAAAAAATCCCCTACTTTGCCCAGGAAAGTGTTATGATACCACTTGTAATATATCTTACCTACAAATATAATAAAAATAGAAAATATGCCCAATAACTTCAAGAAAAGAGTATCAGATCTTTATTAATATCAAAACCCTTGAGGTAGGGTAACACCATACAACTACTCCTTAAGGAATGGGATCACTCCACAAACCATATGCTTTTCAATACAATAATCCTTGACATCCTCAATGGAGAATATCTAGCCTCTATATAGGCTTCACACATACAATACCATGGGTAATTACCATGGGTCATACATCTAATGCCATGGGCTTATCACATTATTTCCTAACTACTTGTGGTCCCTTGCATAATGTGGGTTAACCACTTTATTTATTAATTATGGTCCATGCACTTATTATCCTTACATTACATTATTTCCTTGGGTACCTTCCTATGTACCCCATATGAACCGTTCCAGGACTACCCCATATTATCCTCCCTAAGTATACTACAAACGTCGACAAAAGCACCATCTATTTCCCCATAAATAAATCTACTGATAACACTATGTTTAGCTCCTTTTTTTTTCACCTAAATTACCTCCTTAGTTAGCTCCCTTTTTAGCCCCATATTTAGCATTAGATGTGCCTAAATAATTAATTAATTGAGGTGTTGGGGGTTAAGTGGATAGGGGGTTTGAGGATTATGGGAATTATGGGTTTAGGGTACAATGATTAAGGGTTAAGGGATTAGGGGTTAGGGTTTAAGGGATTAAGGTTCAAGAGTTAAGGGGTTTGGTGCTTACGAGTTAGGTAGTTTAATGGTTAATGGTTGGGTTGTTTCAGGTTTGGATGTTTTGTCAAAGCTTGTTGTCACAAGATTATATTTCAATTTCTTTACTGATTTGGATTAATTAAGGTTTTGAGAGTTGTTTTTTTACACAGGAAATTGCTTAAGCACGTGTTTCCTTTCCTAATCAGACCAGATTTAGGAAATCCAAATATTTTTATAATTAATACATACCTCACCTTTCCATAATACTGCACGATTAGACCATTATGACACCATTACATTTTACAATTAAAACAATGTAACCACCATCATTAGTAACAATATTCCTTCATCATTATTACTTTTTTTCTTTATTATTCGTGTTGTTTCATCCATAGATCAACGCAATCGTTTGGAAACTAATTTTGATTTAAAAGTTTCGAATTGGTAATAAGGAGGAGTAACTGCTAGTAATTCCAACACCTTGAAATTCTCCCTTGAGTAAGCATCCATGTGTGCTAAATTAGCTTTGTAACAGGTTCCTAACATTGTTGAGTAGTGTGTTTGTGAGCAAATATGGGTGGAACAACGGTCAGACATGAACCTGGATTTTTTAATGTGTTCTTACAACATATAGAAGAATTGGAAATTTTTTGAAGGGCTGGATGGTTGATTTATTTTGAAAAATTACAAGGTTTCAGTGAATTTGTCACCTTAGAATTTTCCCAAGCCTTAGTTGAACAACCCTATGTGGTCATGGGCTTCGGAATTTTTGTTACAAAAGACATTATCAAAAAAGTGATAGAGTTACTTAGGATAGGATAAAAATGGTTCTCAAGGAAAGTGGTCAATCTTGAAGTTAAGGCCATATTCTTACAGGAGGGAGAAGAATTGATTCACATGCATAAGGGTTTTGATAGAACATCTCTTCCTCACCCTTTGGAAGATGTAGCCCTCTTCATCCAAAAATTCATTACCTGTGACGATCATTTTGGGATTATTTTCAATTATCACTTTGGCAATTGCTGGCACACCTGAGGACAGGGCAGTTGATTAATTTTCCATACTACTTACTGAAGGCATTACAACAAATGGCAGAGGACGTGAAATGGGAAAATCATCCAAAAAATTGCGTCACTAACCATGCACTTATTAAATTAATCATCATGCCTTCATTAGAGAGACAAGGGGCTTGTGGCATGCTTTGATATTGAGACCTTGTGCTGGTGTGAATGAGGAGCATGCAGAGAGTGTTGAAGTAGAACCTAATGTTGAAGAAACCCCTAGCAGTGAAACAACCCCTAGTGATGAAACAACACCAAGTACTGAAGCAACGCCCATCATTAAAACAACACATGTTGTTAAAACTGCTACATCTTCCAAGAGAAAGACAACCGCAAACTCTAAGTAAAGTAGGGTTGATACACCTCCTATGAATGGTTGACAGAACCCTAAGAGGATGAGTTCCATTAGAACAAACCCTATTTCATCCTTGTGAGGAAAGGAGATACAAATAGAAGAACTCGTGGTGGTGTTTAGTGACTCATAAAAGGAAAGATGAGATGGGTACTCGATTGTAGAGGAAGTGTTGGAGGAAGAAACTGCTGGAACAATAGTTGTGCCTAAAACTGGAGCTGATGAAGTGAAGACCTATGAAGGGACTCAGGGAGTATCAATAAAGGAAATAGTGTAGAAAATGAAAGTGAAAAGGCCAATTGGTGGAATAACCCCTGGGAAAAGAGTGCAAGTAATTGTTATACCAGAAGAGACTAAAAATACTACTGCTACAGTTGAGGGGGAATGTGCTGATACAGTTGGACCTAATGGGTTTGAGGAGAAACATGACAAAGAAAAGAAGGAGAAGTGTTCAGAGGAAGGCACCTCCACAACTAAAATCTCGGCTATTATACTACAACCCGAATAAGAACCATAGAAACAACATGAGACAAAAATACCAATATCAAAAGAGCATAAAAAATAATAAGAGGTTTTTACTTCACCAGGTAAGATGAAAATTGACCCTCTTGTTTAAATTGAAAATATGAGAAAGGGAAATGATGAGTTAAAGAAACAACTTGCCTTGGCTAATGAAAAAATTCATTTTAAGAATGAAATTGGATTATATATGTTGGCAGAGGCTATAGAAATGCCATCATTTACTGTCTCAAAAAAACTTTGTAAGGGTTGCCAAAAAATCCTTAAGGAGGCTAAAATTATGGAGTCTGTTACTGTTTTAGTTGGAGTACAATTAGGGGAACATGGAAAAGAATTTTGACCTGCTATTCCACAAGAACCAAAATTTGAAGCAAAGAAGGAAGAAGAAAAATAGTCTGCTAATCCACAAGAACATGTTTATGATGCTGCTATTACACAAGAACCAACAATTGAAATAGAGTAAGCTGAAAATAAAAATAATGTTTTACCGCAAGAATCTATCGATGATGCTGTTGTTACACAAGAAATAACAGTTGATATAGAGAATTAGGTCGAGAAAAGGGATCAAAAGGAGGATGTTGAAACAACATAAAAAACAACTCACACGAAATTTGAAGATTTGATGAGGGTACTAGAGAAGTGGGAAAAATTAGCACTCTTTCCCAAAGATGAAGTCATCTTCCTAAAGAAGCACGAGGAAATGGTCAATGAGCTTAAGAAGTAGTGGGATAAAAAATTAAGAATGGCAGAATTTGTGACAATTCAGAAGAAGAGGAATTAAGCAATGAAATAGGTGAATGAATTTCAGGGAGAGGTTAAGTTGTTACAACAAGAAAATGAGCTCATTTATCATATCAGCTTATTGTGTTGTAGGATTCCTTCTCCTTCTTATCCTTTATATATATGCTTATATTACATTTTTTTTCAATATTTCTTAATTATTTATTATTATTATTTTTTACATTCAGTGATTAAAATACACTTTCCAAAAAACAAAATCTCTTGCTAAGTGGAAAATAACTCCTTTCTAATAACTTTTTAAATTTAATCAAACAACTGCACAAATTTACCTCAACCAGGAAATATATTATTTTTGAAGTTATTTTTACCAAGTAGACTCCAAGGTAATTATTACCCAACTATGTGAGCGAAGACCAAAATATCATGAATACAACTCCAACTCCATGAATAGACTTTGCAGTCACTCTTTATTATAAGAATTTACTTTCTATTTTCATTTTCACTAGAAAAAAATGATTTTTCATTTATATGAGGAATTTACAATATGCATTGGGTTTATAGTGACATCATACCTACAAGTGCGTAATATCTGAAAGCATGAAACTTAGAAGGTACATCAAATGAGTATAAGAACCTCCTTTAAACCAAAACATAAAAACATCATTTGTCCCATGTTCTATCATATGATGATCAAATACTACAACCCAAAAAAAATAGAGAATAAAAACAGAGCAGTGACAAAATCCCAATATTTTACAACAAAACATGAATCCAATCCAAAAACTACTCAATACAAACCAAAAATAAGGATATCCCCTCATATATCCAATTTACCATCCCACATAAAGGTGTCATTGGAGTAAAAATGGAAAAGAATCCTATCCATAGATGCTTTGTATATTTCTTTAGATAATGAGTCCACTTCAACATTTTTTTCTATATAAATGTGGGAGACAAAGTCTCTTTGAAATGTTGAAAACAAAGACCCAATCCTAATCATCCAATGGGAAAGAGAAATAACTTGCAAAGGTGAACGTTTATTTTCCCAATCGATGGTCACCTTAAAATATCCAAATAAATCGATCTTTACATTTTCAAACCACTTGGTGCAATAGAGGATTCCCCAATAAGCAAGCAGCTCTACCCTTGTATTATTCCCATACCCGCTGCACAATTTAAACTTATAAAAGTCACAAGGACTCATAAAAATTAAAATTATCATCCCACTACCACAAACCCATGAAGTAGAAGTCCTATAAAAAAACCGACTAGAAATCTATGCCCAACATCCTTCATAATAATGCATCTTCTAGGATTCTAATAGATCACATGGCCTTAACCAAGGTAGAAAAATCCTCTGTCTAGGGGCAGCGAGTTAACCCACAAGAGGGTTGCTCTCTCCTTGAACAAGGATTAATCTTAGCCTAATGAATACATGGCATATTTCCTAGGACTTATAAACAATTCAAAAGCAACCCCAAAATTAGAAAGAATATTAAAAAAAAATTGCCACTCCAAATATGATCCCTGCCCCAGTAGAAGAATGTCATTGACAAACATAAAATGCATTAGATTCATATATCTAGATAGATTACATGACATCCAGTAATAATCCCCTTGACCTAACATCATATCCTCCTACTAAGACTGTTGATCACAATAAAAAATAATAGAAGGGATAAAGCACACCCCTGTCATAATCCTCTAGTCACCCTGAAGATATTTTTTGGAAGCCCATTTATGATAACCATCATTTACCTTCTATCTGTCAAAAAAACCCACTCGGCACCAAATTTTGATGATGGATAGGGCTCATGATCGTGGCTCGATGGTGGCTTCACAAATTGGCCTGTATATTTCGACTACTTACAATGGAGGCCCTTGACTCAATGGTATGGCTTGGAAACTAAAAAACCACAATGGGGGTTGTCAAGATATGTAGGAATATTTACCAGTATTACTAACCTACGACTCTTTTCAGTCTCTCGACTGAAACCCTTCAAATTTTAATTATGATATGCCTCAAGACTATATGGCGGCTTATTGACACATGGTGTATCCCTCATGGAAAGGGAGGTGGTTCTAAATTTTTGTCTCTCACTAGTAGAGGATTTCACTACACTAAATAAAAGGCTTTGAATGTAATATTCTCTTCCTACGCTGATCCATAGTCATGGAGGCTCTACAAATTGCAACATTAGAGAACATCGAGCTCCTCAAATGACTCTCCAAGATGTTCACAACTCCTTTAACGAATAATAATTGTGACCACAATTTTACAAAATCACAACCAATTATCTTTCCTTTCTTTTATTATTATTTAATTTAAAATCCATGCTTAGATTTGTCTCTCATACCAATCTGATAGATAGGCAGAAGATAAAATCAAAAATTAACATAGTCTGAGATGTTATTGAGTGAATTGCTTAATTCAATTGCTTAAGACTAGCTTAAATCCATTTTAACTCCAGATCTACCAAGCCCCAAGAAATATCAAATCTCTAAGGTTTGCATGTCATGAGATATGATCGCTCTCAATCCTTAATAAATCCTGAGTTAAGATAGTTCTAAGCTAACTGGTTAATAAAACCTGCCTATTTTTCACTTTTTAAAAATATATTGTCATGTATCCATAACAAATTAATTTTAAGCATAATTTAAACCTCTAAACTTGCAAATTTTCAAATAATTTATAAGTTTACGCATGACCAACAAACTAACATGTTTAGAAATATATTAATACATAAGAAAAATGCTAGTTTTTTTGTTAATAATTTATGTAATTTGACTTTACATTAATAAAAATGGTTTTGTGTATTTTTATAATTGTATAAAACAAACGTGAAAGTTAATTAAATGTATTGATGATAATTTATATTATTTCTAAATTTTATAAATTAAAATTAAAATTATTAATAATAATTAATTTTAAATTTTTTAAATTTCTTATTTATTAATATTCTATAAAGTTGAAAAAATTAATTTATAATTATTATAGTTAAATGTTTTTAAATTTAAATTGTATTTGAATTTTCAAAAATTTAAAATAGTACTTGTATTAATTATTAAAGAAATCAATTAAAATTTTTGTGCCACCAAATATAAACTATTAAAAATGATAACACAATTATAATTACATAATTTCAAGGGGTAAAGGGTAAGGGGATGAGGAATATTTATTCTTAGAAAAAATGTATTTAAAAAAATATACTATTTTAGCTTTTTTGAATTTGAATTTGATTTTTTTTTTTAAATATATTTTTAATCATTAATTAAAATAATTAATAATGTATTTTTTAATTTATTAAAATTTAAATTATTAAAGAAGAAACTTTTTATTTTTTATTAAGTTTTAGTGGGTGTGAAGTTTTTTGGAAGAGCTTATCGTTATTAAAAAAAGAAAAAAAAGGACGAAAACTATTTTTTTTTAGTTTTGTTTGTTAGGTTATGTGAGTCCTGAGATGACTGATACACCCATCAAAATCACTTAGAGATCATACTTAATCTAGGCCACACCATCCTTTAGCATGACTTGATTTTTTCCCATGGATTTTAAACCGATGACCTTTTCACCATTAAGTGCCTTAATAGAATACCCTTCACAACCATGTCACCATTTGCTCTAAAAAATTAAAATGCTTGAAAGTTGGATAATATTTATATGTTAAAAACACCCAGATCTTGGTGCTCCCACCTAACCAGCCACCTGCTTGAGCTTGGAATGAATCCACCCTATACTTGGAAACCTCCCTCTATGGTTTTTCCTCCTATGTACCCACCATCCCTTAATGTATGACCTTCACCGCATCCTCACAAACTTTGGCTTAACGTGCTCCTAGACACCACCCTGTATGCATTTATGTTGCTCATCATGCCTGCATGTTGGAGTGTTGCTCCGTCTCCGGTCATTTTTATCCACACCTAGTCCTATATTCACATTTGTTATGAACCCTTAGCCTTTTCTAGCCCTATTCCTCCAACTGATCCCATCGCCTTCCAACTCAAATATATGATTTAGGAATTTGGATGAGTTCATCGCGGTGGTCATTAGTGGAGGCATGGCTTCCTAACTGCAGTTCCAACGATGGAAGAAGATTTGACTCTCTTAGAAAAAAACATCCCTGCACACACTCGATGTCAGGTCACAAATATGGAAGCAAAGGAGGGTCGTTGAGTGTGAAATGTTCTTTGGGCACTCCACATTCTCCTTTCCTACCACCTCTTGACTCAGGAACATAAGTGCAATAGTGCTACCAAGAGGATCGCTGAAGTCAATTCCCACACCACCCACATATATTCCTCCCTTTGCCATCTCTTCCGTGACCTTGATATTGAATTCCCTCCAAGACTTCCCTCATATTCATCTCCTAGTCCTTCTGCATCAATTTCGGTCCCGCCTGACTTATGCTCACCATCTGCCATTTACGTTGGTCTTGGTCATAATTCTATGGTTGATGGGCCATTTAACACCTCAGTCCATTTCATGGATTTCCATCTTATTGGTGAAAAATCCTCTCCCCCTCGCCCTAGTCCCCTTGGCTATTTCATCATGGAAGAACCTCTCGAAGAAGGCCCTTCTGACCCCAAAAATGGTGATGTTGTTGCACCAACCAATGAAGAATTCAAACAAAATCAGTTAGGCCACGTTCCCTTAGGCTCACATGGTGCCAACACAGCATAACCAGGTCCATATTTATGCATGGTATGTTTTTTCTTCTGTTTTTCTCAAGGAAAAATGTTAGAATAGAAACAGTTGTAAGCTCTCTAGAAAATGCTTTTCTGAGTCTTTTGATTTTTGTTTTTTCCCTCCCTTAAATGTAATAATGGATCCATAATTTCTCTCCTTGGGTTCGCTCTCTGGTTTCCTTTTCTTGGGGAAGATGGTGTCCCTTTTTCATATTTTTGTGGCACCTGTGGGATGTATCTATCGAGACATATTTTCTTGTACTTTATGTAATTAATTTTTGTTAATATAATGGGTAAAAATGTGAAGGTAGGTTACACTTTCATGGGAAATGCAGTCGAAAATTTCATTTTCCCAATAGTTCAGCCGAAATTTTATAAAATTTTGGCCGAACTGTTAGAAATTTTGGTTGAAGTTCTGAAATTAATTCGGCTGAACTAATTTTTCCGTTTACATTGACGACGTATTGATGGCGTGGGTAAACAGATTTTTGGCCGGAGATGGGAAAAGCAGCAACAAAATTTCGGTCGAACTAAGTTTTAGGTTTGTTACCATTGTTGTCTGTCTCGCTTTGTTGTTGTATGTCTTGCTCTGTTGTTGTTTGTATCGCTATGTTTGTGTTTACTGTTGTAGGGGCAAGGAGGGGAGAAAGTGAAGGTGAAAAGGTTATGCTCTGTTTATGTTTATTTTTTTGTTTATTGTTTTTAATTTTTATTTTGTGTGTTCGCACGTTATTTGTAATTTGTGTCCTCGACGATATGTGGCCTCGTCGTCTCGTTTTCTGCTTGTTGCGAGCTCAAGGTCTCACCGTCTTCTCATTGTGGCCTTGTCATCTCGCTGTCTCGTAGTCTTCGAATTTCCAGGTAGAAGAAAAAACCCTTTGATTCCTTTGCTTCATGTATGAATGGTGATGTATTTTCTTGTACGATCCCCAGATCTATGCTCCAAGTGATCCCCTTGAAACGATTAGATTGGTACCCTTGGGATCTAGATTGATAGGATTGATACGAGTAAGTAACATATGTAAAATACTACAGGTATAGTTCGTTTTATAATGTATGAAGAAGCCAACTGTTCTGTTCTATCATTACTAATATAACAAGGATATCAGATTAGTAATGGTGATACTACAGAAGTATTGGTAAGGTTTATCAAGAATGATACCTATCCAGCTTCATTAACTAGGTGCTTGTACTCAGCTTCATGATTACACTAGTGAAATGAGAAATACATATCGTTATTTCCATAATTGAGCTTGATTGAGCTTTGTTCTTAGTTGAATGCTTGTAAATCACCCAGCCGTATGCTTACTTATATAGTAGGAGTAAGCTAGCTTTCACTATGATATAACTTTTCTTATACTCTATTAAACCATGTGTTTATCCATATAGAGCTTACATATCCATATTAACTCACTTATGGGTAAGTATAATGGTAATCACTCATTCCAATAACACTTAGTACCCAACATTATGTGGTTTCACTAAAGGTGCTTGTGTTTCCATAAGAGATACATGTTGTATTACATTGATTCTTTAGAATCACTAGTACTAATCAGCTTATTAAGAACCATCATAACTAGATTATACTATCCATCATGTTCGAGCATCATTGATTACTAGAAGCTTACTAGTTAAGATCAACTTACAACTTGGAGGTTATGTTTTAATAGTGGTAAGTGAAACATGACGCTTGTAACTATCAGTATAAGTACCATTGTATTCATTATTTAACCTTACTTATTCTATTACACTTATCTGTTAGATCTATTCCCATTAAGAGCTATAATAATATAGGTAACTAAGACTATGTATTAAGAAAATTATTGTTAATTAGGGTAGTACTAATGGTAAACAAGCAGAAGCTTATATGGTTACAACTACTTGGAACTAGTACAAGATCATTGAGTTAGTTGATTAGCTGGTATCCATAATAATAACAAACAAAGAGATAAACCCTTGTAATGATAAGGGTAATGTGAGCTTTTGTGGGATTGCCTTTGCTTGCCTTCATGGAAGATGGCCTTTATTATACAAGATTATGTGTGCACTAGCAAGCTGCACACACTATTATAAGATTAATTATGTAGATTACTATGACAATGAGTATGATACACATTTTTAAACTAAGTAATGTTTACCTATATTAGATTATTGTGTTTACAATTAGTCTGATCATAGAAGCTGTCATAACTGTTGTTACTTATTCAACCTCTTTATATAATCTATAGAGCCATTGTAACCTCATATTTAATGGGCTTTCATTCTCTGTCTGTTTTACACTAAGTAATGTTTACCTATATTAGATTATTATGTTTACAACTAGTCTAATCATAGAAGCTGTCATAACTATTTTTGCTTGTTCAACCTATTTATATAAGCTATAGAGTCATTGTAACCCCATATTCAATGGGCTTTGATTCCCTGTCTGTTTTACAGTAAGCAATGTTTACCTATATTAGATTATTGTGTTAACATCTAGTCTAATCATAGAAGCTGTCATAATTGTTGTTACTTGTTAAACCTCTTTATATAGGCTATAGAGTCATTGTAACCTCATATTCAATGGGCATTGAGTCCATGTCTGTTTTACACTAAGTAATGTTTACCTATATTAGATTATTATGTTTATAGCTAGTCTGATCATAAAAGCTGTCATAAATGTTGTTACTTGTTCAACCTCTTTATATAAGCTATAGATTCATGTTGTAACCTCATATTCAATGGGCTTTGATTCCCTGTCTGTTTTACACTAAGTAATGTTTACCTATATTAGATTATTGTGTTTACAACTAGTTTGATCATAGAAGCTGTCATAATTGTTGTTACTTGTTCAACCTCTTTATATAAGATATAGATTCATTGTAACGTCATATTCAATGGCCTTTGATTCCTTGTCTGTTTTACACTAATTAATGTTTACATATATTAGATTGTTGGAATAACGTAAGCTATGATACTTACCTATATTCAATTTTGCATTTGGAGGGAGTAGAAGGCATTGCAAGAGTTGGAGGCCCTCTAATCATCAATGAATTCCATAAACCATTACTCAACACTTCTCCATGAGGCTTCCTTGGATTTCCAGTGTTATTATCAATCTGATCTACAATTGTTGAAGTTGAGCTGCCATGGCCACAACATTGAAGCAACACTAAAGCCAACACCCCAAACATGAGAAATATTGATCCTTTAAATCTCAACATCATCACCCTCATCTAATATTCACGAGGTTCAAATTAATTTTTATCATAATAAATTGGTTAAAAATTTAGATAAGGTATAATGTAATTATTTTATTTTTGGTAAATACATTGAAATATTGTTTTAGAAATAGATTTAACATTTTGTAAATTTTCTGAAGTACTTAGATTATCTAAGATTTTCTCAAGCCTTTTTCTTTTTAGCAGACTTGGATATGCATTGAGATTAATATTGATTTGATATTTATTGAGATATAGATTTATATTGATTACCTGATCTTGACTTGAACTTCACTCACTCCCAGAAAAATATGTTCGGGCAACAAAGAGTCCATGTGAGCAACATCCAAACCATCCCGAAACATATCAGCTTGTATGTCTGCCTAACATGTGATCTTCCTTTGTTGTTGATGTGTACTCTGTGTCAGAAAAATCACACATTCTCAACATTCAAATTTCCATGCATGTAATTTGAGCTTTTCGTGAGGGTAAAGATCAATAATAGGATGATCTGCTGTTGTTGGCTAAATTTCTATGTCTTGATGTGAAGTTAAAAATTGCAATGTTAGATCTCAACTTATGAGATTTGACAATTAATTTATGATTTATAATGAAAACCAATTAAATTTTAGCTACACATTAATTTCATGCCAAAATTACCAATTGCATTTGAGCCACACATTAATTTATTCTCCCAAGAACTTAATATTGTCGCTTGTGGTAATGCATTTATGCACACAACAACTCCACCAGACATACATGCCTACATGAATATATTAAACATTAGTCTACATCCATCTTGTAGAACCTATCATGAATAATACTAGTGTGTAGGATAATTATCTTCACACAACTTTCACATGCACACAACAACTCCACCAGACATACATGCATACATGCATATATTAAATATTAGTCTGCATCCATCTTGTAGAACCTATCATTATATTTTCATTTCTATGTGAAGGATGATTGTCTTCACACATCTTTCACATGCACACAACAACTCCATGAGACATACTTGCATACATGCATAAATTAAACATTAGTCTACATCCATATTGTAGAACCTATCATTATATTTTCATTTCTGTGTGCAGGATAAATGTATTCACACAACTTTCACATGCACACAACATCTCCACCAGAAATACATGCATATACTAAACATTAGTCTACATCCATTTTGTAGGACCTATCATTATATTTTCATTTCTAGTAGCATATTTATTTCAATTAAGTTCATAAATAAACATACCAATTTAAACTTATGTACATATTTGGTTTTCTTGGCTAATGTTCATCCTTAGATGACAACATCACTCCATGGTTGTAACTTGAGGCAAACCATGTACATGGCATTTCTCCCATAAACTTTAAGGCAAACCATAATTTTAATTTAATATATTTTTAAGGAAAATGCTAGTGTTTTTGGAAACCATGTACATGTCATTCCTCCCATAAACTTTAAGGCATTTTCTAATGTTTTGGGAACCATGTACATGTCATTTCTCCCATTTCTCCCATAAAGTCAATGCAAACTTTAAGGATAACCATGTACATGTCATTTCTCCCATAAAATTTAAGGCATTTGCTAGTGTTTTTAATACCATGTACATGTCATTTCTCCCATAAACTTTAAGGCAAACTTTACTTTAAGGCATCTGCTAGTGTTTTTGGAGCCATGTACATGTAATTATATTTCATTTCTCCCATAAAATTTAAGGCAAACTTTAAGGATAACCATGTACATTTCATTTCTCCCATTTCTCTCATAAACTCAAGGCAAACTTTAAGGATAACCATGTACATGTCATTTATCTCATAAACTGTAAGGCATTTGCTAGTGTTTTCGGAACTATGTACATGTCATTTGTATGTCATTTCTCCCATTAACTTTAAGGAATTTTCTAGTGTTTTTGGAACCATGTACATGTCATTTCTATGTAATTTCTCCCATAAAATTTAAGGAAAAATTTACTTTTAGTTGATGGTGTTTTTGGAACCATGTACATGTCATTTCTCCCATAAAATTTAAGGAGAACTTTAAGGATAACCATGTACATGTCATTTCTTCCATAAACTCAAGGCAAACTCTAAGGATAACCATGTACATGCCATTTCTCCCATAAATTTTAAGGCATTTGCTAGTGTGTTGGGAACCATGTACATTTCATTTCTATGTCATTTCTCCCATAAAATTTAAGGAAAAATTTAAGGAAAACCATGCACATGTGTCATTTCTCCCATAAACTCAAGGCAAACTTTAAGGCATGTCATTTCTAGATGTGATTTCTCCCATGAAATTTAAGGTAAACTTTAAGGCAAACCATATACATGTCATTTCTCCCGTAAACTCAAGGATTTCTCCCATAAACTCAAAGCAAAATTTAAGGCAAATCATGTACATGTCATTTATCCCATAAAATTCAAGGCATTTGCTTGTGTTTCGGGAACCATGTACATGTCATTTATATGTAATTTCTCCATAAACTTTAAGACATTTGCTAGTGTTCTGAGAACTATGTACACATTATTTGTATGTAATTTGTCCCATAAATGTTAAAGCAAACTTTAAGGAAAACCATGTACATGTCGTTTCTCCCATAAACTTAAGGCAAACTTTGAGGCAAACCATGTACATGTAATTTCTCCCATTTCTATGTAATTTATACCATAAACTTTAAAGAAAACTTTAAGGCAAACCATGTACATGTAATTTCTCCCATAAACTTAAGGAAAACTTTAAGGCAAACCATGTACATGCCATTCTCCCATAAACTTTTAGGCAAACCATGTACATGCCATTCTCCCATAAACTTTAATTTAATATATTTTTTTAAACTTAAGGCAAACTTTAAGGAAAACCATGTACATGTCATTATTCCATAAACTTTAATTTAATATATTTTTAATGAAAATGCTAGTGTTTTAAGCAAAACCATGTACATGCCATTTCTCCCATGCATTTGCAATAAAATTTAAGTCATTTGGAATTAACGTTAATTTAATGTATTTTTAAGGAAAATACTAGTATTTTTGGAAACCATGTACATGTCATTTCTCCCATAAAGTTGGCATTTGCTACTGTTTTTGGAAACCATGTACATGTCATTTCTCCCATGCATTTGCAATGAAATTTAAGGCATTTGAAATAAGGAAAATGCTAGTGTTTTTGGAAACCATATACATGCAATTTATCCCATGCATTTGCAATAAAATTTAAGTCATTTGAAATAAATGTTCCTTTAATATATTTTTAAGGAAACTACTAGTGTTTTTGGAAACCATGTACATGTCATTTCTCCCATAAAATTGGCATTTGATAGTGTTTTTGGAACCATGTACATGTCATTTCTCCCAACCATGTACATGCCATTTCTCCCATAAAATTTAAGGCTTTTGCAATAAAATTTAAGGCATTTGCAATAAAGAAAATGCTAGTGTTTTTGGAAACCATGTACATGCCATTTCTCCCATAAACTTTAAGACTTTTGCTAGTGTTTTTGGGAACCATGTACACGTAATTTCACCCATAAAATTTAAGGCAAACCATGTACATGTCATTTCTCCCATGCATTTGCAATAAATGTTAATTTAATATATTTTATTAAATTTGTTTTTTTTAGGGAGAAAAAAAAACCCACTAAATATGGTTGAAAAATGGACATTATGCATAGATGTTTCTTGCTATCCCAATCCAGGGAAAATATTGATTACATATATGTTTTGCAATATTGTTACTAACAAGGTCCTCCAAAGGAAAATTAACATAACGGGAAGAACAATAAATAACGAGGCATATTATATTGCATTGATAGAAGGCTTAGGAACAACTAGGGAGTATGGATCAAATGAATTGTAGTTTTCACCAATTCTGAACTTATGTGCAACCAGATGAAAGACGTGTACCAAGTTAAGAAGGAGAGGCTAAAACAAATGAATGGAAAAACAAACAATAGTGTTAGACAATTTCAATTTTTTAGTATAAGACATTGTGCAAATGTTAATAAGATGTTTGGTGATCTATTGTGTGGGGCAATGCCAATTCAATATTCATATGTCAAAGATGAATTAATAGATGAATTAGTATTATACGGGGCAATGCTAATTCAAGATTCATCTCTCAAAGATGAATTAGTGTTGAGGCGCTCTCCTTCAAAATTTATTGATGGACATTGTAACATATCTTTGATATGTGTGTGTTTTTTACTTATGAATCTGTCATTTTTCATGACCATGTGTTTTTTTCAATTATATACCAAGTGTGATCCCACCATGTAAGCGCAACTTGGTGAACATCACATTTTTATAAAATTAAAATGTGAGGAATTCAACAAAAGAAAATTTTAAATTGAGTTTCACACATCAATTTGTGCTTTGAAAGTTGTGTTTTACATAATTTGTGTACTAAATTACATTAATTTTTTGAAATCTTTTAAATTTATTTTAAATATTAATTTCAAAATAATTGTAAATGTCCACTATATATATATATATATATATATATATCATGGAGGATGAATGACGAATATCAATAGAATCCCATGCCTCTACGAGAGAGGGAGATCATGGATTGAGGGATGTTCATGGTATTTATATTAAATGTGCATGTTTTTAAATGAAATTTGAATATATAATCTTATCTCCATACATACATGTATACATGCAAAATTAATTTTTTTATTGATTATATATATAATTTTATCCCCGTGTACATACATGTATACATATGGAATTGATTTTTTTTTCAAGTTTGTGAGTTAAATTAGTTTTTAATAATTTTTTTTTTTTTTTTTTAGGAGTTAGGAGGACAAGAGTATCTACTCCATCAATGGAGTATGGCCATGGTTCACGCAATTTAATCAACCATATGTACATTTATTTATATGTATGAATTTATTTTCAAATTGATTATAAATTCATATTTTTTTTATAAAGCTTCCTTATTGTCGTGTGAGGTTGGTAGTGGTACACATTCCCCTGGTGGCCCATCAATAGGTGGTGGACAATTGTGTGAGGGTGATATGCATTCCCCCAGATGCCAATCAATGGGTGGTCGTGTTGGTTCTCAACTAATCGATGGTCATTTTGGTTCTCAACAGTCTCAGGGTAGGCATGATGCTGGCCAACCATATCGAGGTGGCCATCAATTTGAATACTATTTTCATTCAATTTGTGAAAATTTGTTCACATTTTTTTTATTTATACAAAATTTTTATATTGATGCAAAGGGTGAAAATATTGCTGCAAAAAGACATAGGCCAGAACTCGTTATCTAGGAAGAAGGTTGTACACCAACCACAACTTATCCATATGACATTTCCGATATACCTTGGAAAACAAACATCCAACAATGCACATTACTTATTCAAAATTGAAGAAAGATCTTGTGTCTTTGAAACTCCCTGCTAAAAGTCAAGAAAGCTTCGAAATAGTTACTCATTGTTTAAACAGACTTGTAGATGTGTACAAAACGCTTGGGCCAACCACTAATACTTTTGTAGAAGTGATGAGGAAAAGAAAGGAAATAATGATGGGTCCCGATACATGGAAGGTTGTTAAACAAAGAGTTACAACAGAAATGGCCAAGTCTATGTTTAATTTCAAAGAAGGGTCGAAAAGAAAGATGCTAAAGGTAAAATATTTCAAGCACCCTGATATAGCTTGCCATTTGTATGATAGGCACCTCGCTGCCTATGGAAGACTACCATGGAATGAAGGGGTTCTTCTTTATTTTGAAAAATTATTTTATGCAGAATTCTTTTTGGGAATGAAACCCAATCAAAGTGACATTCCCTATGAATTTTTTGGTCCTGGGAAAGGTCGATTATGTGACCGTAGGGGCACTAAGCGTGATGCTGAGTTGCCTCACCCCGAGCCACCATCAGTAAGTCGACCTCTTCATGTGGAAAATTTGCGGCTAGATATGGATGCCACTTCTCAAATTAGTCGAGAAGCAAGGGATGTCATCATTGAAAATGTTCAGAGTGGACTTGGTGGAATTGATGTTTGTCTGAATCGAAAAAGAGCACGAGAGAATGGACATGCTAATTTTGTGTATCATACAAATGATGAGATAGACAACATGAGTGTTGAAGAGATTAGAACATATGCAAATAATTGTCACAATGGTTGGCAGGACCTAATTATTCATGAGGAAGAGGGCATGGGATCAGTATGGGTTAATGGTTAGGGTGATTATTTTAACACATTTACAATTTGTAATAAATACATATACATACATTTATTTGTATATGTTAATATAACAAAAATGTATCATATATGTGAACACCATTTGCAGTTCTCACGCTTAATGAACGAAGATGTTAATATCACGATTGAAGCTTCAGGTTCATACAATTAAGATGGTTCTCACCATCAATCACACAATCAATATGGCTCTTGCCATCAAGAAGATATTGTTAGCCACCTATAAAATTTGTTATATCAAAAGGTGGCTAAAACATTTTTGGAGCCTTCAAGAAATAGGTTTTATTGCTAAAAATGTTCTCTCTTGAAGACTCTTGAAGACATCATGTCCTTTGTTTAAATCTTCACTGCTGTTTCCATTTTGATCTTTGAAATTCTGCTGATTTCATAGAGAAAAGACTGCTGCAAAATCTCATTTTTCCCTCCCCCCACCTTCCAAACTAACCTTCATCTTTACCCCTTTTATTTCCCCATGGAATTCCTCTATTCTCCATTTTTCCCCCTTTCCCCTTCATAAAAACCTCTTTACAAAGTTTAAAACTCATTTTTAAACTTTGTCGAAACCCCCAAATCCATCAAAAACTGTGAAAATTTTCATTAAAAATAAGTTTTTTAACTACAGGCTTAAGCCCCTTTGGGCTAAGTCCTAACCACTTCCCCCATATGCCTTGGTGCTGGAACCAAGCGCTAAGCCCTTTCGGAGCTTATCGCATCGGAAAAATCGGAGTGCGCAAGTCAAATCGCTCTATTAAAAGCCTCCGATGCGATTAAGCCCTTTGTTTATAAACCCCCGATCTTATTATTATTTCATATAACCACATAGCCCGCATTCGGCACTAAGAATTGTTTAAAACCCATCTCCAATGCATATTTCCCTTTGTAAATTCAATAAGCCCACTTTTCCTAAGTTTCAGTCTAAACCCGCCAGAGCAATGTTTTTTAATATAAATTGGTATATTGAAAAGCCCCACATCAAAGTTTTGATGCGATTAAGCCCCATTTGTATAAGCTCCCACCCTCCGTTTCTCAACATATAAACTTGCACCTGGGACCAAGAGTTAAAGTCCCGCAGTGCTAATCGCATCGGAGAAAATCAAAATAGGTAGATTGAAAAGCCCGACCTTCCGATGCGATTGGCCCTTATGCATATAAACCCTGGGCCTATCGCATTCCATATAGACCAATAGCCTCGCAGACGGGTGCCAAGCCATTTCATATATATATATTCCCCACCCGATACATAAACCTTTGTATTCCATTAAATTTTTTGGTTTTTGTATATTATAAGGGGTCCCTCTATTCATTAATCAAACCCATTCCCTACCGTTGATCTAAAGCCGATCAACGATCAGTGCAACATCGCATCACAGATTTTATCGGGCGCTTTTTTTCTCTCCCCTTCCGATTGGTCATTCCTCCGATTCACTCCCCACCGTCGATCTTATCTATAGATCGACGGTCAGCGCTCACTCACATAGGCATCATTCAAGTTCTTCCCCCCACTGATCGCATGCCTCCGATTGCATCTGGGCTGTCCACGTGTCCAGATTGGACGGTCCAGATCACATCTTCCAACTTTGGTTAAAAACATACACCCTGCTTCATAATGTTATTTCGGCCAATTACAGCTGTTGTTCTCTGCAGATCAACGACCCTCATTAACCCCGACAGTCCCTACCCATTTGGGTCCTGCCTCTCTCCAGATCTGATCTCCACCATCCAAATCTTTGATCCAACGGCCCAGATTAAAACTGCCTTGCCTCTTATTCCCCGCACATCTGGTCAGTTTCGCGCTCACTCTCTGTTGTTCGATCTGAGGGCCTAGATCTGACGACCCACATAGAGTTTTGCGAAATTTTAAGCGCAGAGGTTAATTCTCAAAATTTACGCGACATCAGTTGTTTTTAAGAGACACGTATCATCCTCTAGCACATATCATGTTTCAAAAGTAAAAACCGCCTATCTTCTTTTTTCCCGTGTGATACTGCCGGTTTCTCCACCCGAAACCACTTTCCCTCTCTTCTATTGTGTTTCATCGCGCTCCTCCTCAGCCGTTGATCCTTATGAGCTAATCTCATCCGACAGCTCATATTCCTCCCGAAAACCATTTGATGTTTTATTCGTTATTTCCTCCCACAAAGGTTTTTAACCTTATTTCTTTACATTTTCGCCATTTCTCTATAAAGTGACCCTTTCACTTTATTTTTCTCCCGACTTATTTCGACTGTTGATCTCTGCTAGATCAAACGGCATAGACTTAATCCTCTGCACCATTTCATCAACCGCTCTCCTTTTGACTTCTAAACACGATCTCCACCGTTGGATGCTGCCATCCAACGACCACGCTCCTCCCCACAACCTATGAAGCAGTTTTACCGAATAACGCAGGATTTCATAACATTTGTGTGTATTTTGCAGGTTTAAATGGTTTTTAATTATATTGAAGAAAAAGCCAAAGGCCGGGATAACGATCCCCACGCCTTTATTCATAAAAGAGAAGCCAACTACAGGGTTCAAACTTCAAGTTTCGTCAATGCTTCATGGGCATTGATGCCATATGAGCCCTGTGCAGCCCTGCACATCAACAAGACACAGACAATTAAATCAAAACAAAAGAGTATCAATGTTGAAGATTAAACAAGCCAGAAATGAAGGATTGAGAACTATTTTCACAGTTTTGGAGGATTACGGCTAAGATCAAAAATCAAAAGCCTAATCCTTCGAATTAAAATACAATTAAAGACAAATCAGAGATTTATCAGTCAGAGGAAGCCTCCACCGCCACATCAGAGGCTAATTGATTCCTCTCAGCTACCCAATGCCACCTGTAGCTTCAAAGCATTCAATAGAGGCTGAGTTATGTCCAGAAAGGAAGATATTTTCCTCAACGCAGCCAAATAGTTAATTTTTCCAAAGGAACTTAATGCAAAAAATATCAGCAAAGTTATTACAACATGAAACAGAGCCTTAAAGTCAACAAAATCTCCCATCGAGCTTAACTCTTGAATGTAAAACAATTAATACAGATAAATATCTGTAAATTTCTTCATTGAGCCCCTCAAAGGCTGAGAAGTACTAAATCTGTATTAATTGAAACCTTAGATATTTTCTCTTTCGACCTCCTCATCCTTCTATAAAATCTCATTGAGGAGTTCATTGTAAACGTTGGTTGTATAACTTTGAAATATACTTGAGCTTGAAAATTCTACTTGTAAATAGTGTTCACGGGCTCTTGAAGCTCTGCTTGTGAGTGAATAAGTTAGGCTAAGAAGTGAAGATGATTACTGAACTGAAACACTGGACTTGAAGTTGTACCTGTTTTGAAGCATCAATAGAGGCTGATTTACGGGATCTTGGTCTATGTCGATGGTGATGTTATTTCTTATTGTAAATTGTTATTTTACTTCTGTTTTCGCTTTGGCCATCTTCTCTAATAAAGAACAACAAGCATAGAGTTAGGATTTTTTGTATATCAGTACCCTTCTCTGACTGATAAGCTTTATCTATATGTTTTCTTCGAAATTGTGTTATTTAGGAACGATTTAATTCAATTTAAGCAGTCAGGAATGATGGCGTTCCCTCGTCCTACTGTCTAGGATAAATTCTTATTCTTGAATGTTATTTTCAGTTTATGTTAAGTAGAGATGAACTGAGGAAATTATGGTGAGCCCTGTCCTTTAGTTTTATCCCCAAAGACTATCTGAAAGTTTCCCTAAGAATGTGTTGAAAGTAGGCTAGGTTCAAAGTCCTTACCTCATCTTAGACTATTTTTTGTTATCATATGTGTTTCCCCTTGTGTTTAATACTTTTTCTATTGAAATTGCATCAAAAACTGGCTAGTTTCAAAGTACTTACCAGATCTTAGATTACTTTTATGTCTTTCTTAAGTGTATGTCAAAAGCAGGATAGTTTCAAAGTACTTACCTGATCTTAGGCTACTCTTTGTTCTTAATTTGTTTAATTCCCCTTCTTGTTGTATCATTTCATTCCATAAAATCAACTTTAAAGAGATCCTTAGACATAAATGACTTGCCCCATGGACCACTCTTGAACCTTGTTGTTTCAATTAAATCCTATTATGACTCCATAGCCTAATGGACTAAAAACCAACGTTATATCTATCTTTTTAGCCAAAACTTGTTCTGATTGCTTGCAACTTCACACCTTTGAAACTCTTTCCATTTAGGACTTTCCAATCAAATAATAATCATGCTCCACCATCCAAAAACAAAACAAAACCATCAGACTTCATAACTAGCCTTATATCATTACCCAAAAGCTTTTAAATATAAATCCGTCTTTTTCACTTTATTGGAGAGATCCCTCTCCGGATTCAGGAGGGCTAGATCCTAGAATCCCAAAGTGGTTGAAATACGTGTTCTCCCTGCAGCTGGACTTTGCCAATCTTTCTAATTACAGGGAGCTAACATCTTCTGGTGACTCCACTGGGGATCCTGAGTCGAATTTCATCTTAGGCTCCCTCAAGTACTTCATAAAACCTTGTGAGTAAAAGCAGCCCTTTCAAGCACTACCAAGCAAATGGTAACCATGATAAAACTTGTTTGAATCAGTGACAAACTAGGAAAACCCTAGGATTCTCATAAGAGTTTATCTAACCTTGAAAGATCAGCTGGCTTAGCCATGAGAGTAGACTATCTTTGTCTCATAACTGTAGCTAAGTTTTGAATTTGAGTTAGGACACTCTTAAGAACCAATAGGACTGAAAAATAACTCAGAAAAACCCATAAAAATATTTCAGATTGGTATTTAATAAACATGGTAGTGGACCACAAAACCTTTTACCTCTGAAAAGAGCTAAAAACTTCCACTTGGCGACTCCACAATCCTAAAACAGACCTTAAGACTCCATTGGGAAGAACCATTATCATCATATCATCATTCAAACTCAGTTAGAGGACCGTAGGATTAGAATTTTTGTGAAACAGATTAGTTAACCTCTTAAAAATATTGTCATATCTGGTTAAACTATTCTTGTTAAAATTGGGTCTGAAAAACACAACATAGTGGCTCCTAGGAAGATTCATACTAGAGCCTAGCCTGACCCAAACCCATTTGAGATAGTTGATAACCCGAAAAGTATCCTTAGGAAGTCTCCTAAGATAAAATTTTCAACTGTTTTCAGATCACCCTTGAGAGCTAATTTAGTTCCTGAAAATCTTGCAGCTCTACAACAATCACAAGTAGATCTAAGAAATCCATTTAGAACTAGGTCTCTTGATGATTTAGACCAGCTAGATTCTGAGTCTTCACTTTCATCTCCCGAAACAAGTGAATATCCTGGTAGTAGAGAAACAACACCACCTGATCTACACTTCCTTTTCAATTTAGGTGTCTCTCATCCAAGATCAGCTCAACAATATTTTCCTGGTCCATCCACATCTGTTCATCCTACATCCACTGTCCAAACCACTCCACTCCAACCCACTTTCCCTCTTGTTAATCCACCTCTTGTAAATCCACCCCCACCACATATCATGGCAGCATGGTATGCTCCCTTAGTCCTTCCTGTTCCCTTAGTCAATCTACCACATGAATATCAGTGCAAAATACCATTGTATGATGCCAGTAATACTACAACTGCATCACAACATGTGGATAAGATGAATGACTACTTTGATAGAAATGAAATTGATGATGATTCTTTCAAACTTGGACTATTTTCTCAGAGTTTGGGGGGAGAAGTAAGAAAATGGTTTAAAGGCATAACCCCCCACAGTATAAATGATCTCCAAGCCTTCCATCAGACATTTCTAAATAAATGGGAAGTCAGAAAGAACCCTCTTCAAATACTTTCTGATTACAAGAATCTCCACAGGAACACTGGGAAAGTGTACAAGCTTACTGCACTAGATTTAACAGTGTATATAATGCACTTCCCCCAGATCTAAAAACTCCATAAGGCTCAGCGTTAAACAAGTTTCCTGAAGGGTTTGACCCTGAAATGGCCTATCAGTTGAGGGAAAGAGATCCTTTAACCCTTGAAGATATGAAAAAGGGGGCTCTTGCTGTGGAAGTTAACTTAATGGAAAAAAGAGCAAGAATGAAGAATGAGAAGAGAGTCTCCTTTAAAGAGGAATCCACACCTTCTACTTCTAGCTCAAAGATGGAAAGAATGATGGAGGAGATGATGAAGAAAATGAGCATCCTTGAGAGAGCAAGAAATTCAAAACCAAACTGCTCCTCAAAACAGAAATCAAAACCAGAATCAGAATTTTAGAAGAAACCAACCTCCAAACAGACCTAGGGAAGATGATCAACAGATTACTCCTCCCTTTCATCAAAACTATGTGAGTGAGGCTGAAGAAACAGATGAGAAAACAAAGGATGATGATATCAACATGCTGGGAGTAGATAATGATGACTTTGAAGTTCATTATGATAGAAAACAAGGTCTATATACACCTTATGATGACAAAAGAGATAATGATGAAAGTTATTATCAAGACATGGAAAATGTTATCATAGAGTCTCAAAGAGAATATGACCTTAGAAGTAAAACTAATCAAAAAACTCCCAACACCAAAACCTCTGACAAATATTCACAAAACAACACTGTAAACAAACCAAAAATTGTTAAACAAAAAGACAAAGCAGTGGCTGGAAATTCTGATAAAGGTAAAGAGAAAGGCACTCAAAACAATGAAAAATAGAGTGCAGAACCTAGCAGTACTAGCAACTCAACTGGTACTCCTGTTAAAACGATTTTGTCAAATGTAAATAGAACAAATCAACAATCTGATGTTGCTGATAGAATGACAGTTAACAAAGTTGAGACAAGCACTTCAAAGAATCAAATTCCTTTAAACCTGGAGCAGGAAATTTCCAAAATTAAAATCTCTATTCTTCTCTCTGAACTCGCTGCCCAAAATGTATATAGGACCCAAATTTTGAAGGCTTTAAACATAGAGGATAATAATGACACAATCAATCTTAATGATGACCAACCAGAGCTCATTTTTGGTCCAAATATTGAAGGTAGGTATCAAGAGGGACTTGTTCCTCATTTTTATGTAAGTTTAAACATTCATGACAAGATTTTGCACAACACTATGTATGATTCCAGGGCTTCTCATAATTTAATGCCCAAAGCTGTAATGGAGAGCCTAGGTCTAGAAATCACCAGACCTTATAAAGACCTTTACTCCTTTGACTCAAGCAGAGTAAAATGTTTAGGATTAATCAAGGACCTCTGCATTAACTTAGCCCAGATTCCAGCCAAATGCTTAGTCATGGATATTGTTGTGGTTGATGTGCCCCCAAAGTATGGAATGTTATCTAGGTCTTGGGGGGCTAAGTTACAAGGGAATATGCAGATGGACATGACCTATGCAACCATCCCTGTGTTTAATCAGACAAGAAAACTATACAGGGAGTCCCATATGCAATACATGGTCACTAGTCAAGACAGACCTCAAAACTCTCCTCTGTATTCTGTAAATACAGGCCTTGATTATTTTATTCTGTTTAACGATGAATCGTTTAGTGAACAATTCACTTTAACAGAGTTAATGGCCGATAGAGAGGAGGAAGTAAATGCCACAGAAATGTCTAAACAGTTTGTTGAACCCGTAAGCTACAGCAGACAACACACGGGTCTTGAGCTACAAATCATTAGTCCATTTCTCTTTAACCTTGAGAGTCAAGAAATCATTCCTCAACATAGTGAAAAATTAGAGGAATTAAATCAAATACAACAGAGTGTTGATTTTCAAGAACACACTTAAAGCATACTTGTTGAAGAGGACAGTAATCAAATGGAAAAACCCGAAGCTAATCCTCTATGGAGTATGTACTTTGATGGGTCCTGCACTAGGAGCAATGCTGGTGCAGGTGTCTGGATATGAAACATTGAAAACAACCATACAGAAAGCCTTTCCTGTAGATTAAACTTTCAGTGTTCGAATAACATAGGGAATATGAATCCCCTCTCTTAGGCTTACATTTGTTGAAAAAATTAGGAGCCAAAAGAATTAGAGTGCATGGGGATTCAGAACTAATCATTAGGCAGGTCAACAGGGAATACAACGCTAACCACCCCAGACTCAGAGCCTATCGAAATGATGTCGTGGATTTACTTAAAACCTTTGAGGAGTCCCATTTGATTTTTGTCCCGAGAAGAAAAAATATCATGGCCCACAGCTTAGCTTTCGCAACTAGAACATGTTTAACGCCATATGAAACCAAAGAATGTAAAACTCAGATTAAATTTAGACCGGCCGTTCCTGATAACGATAAATATTGGCAAGTGTTTGACGGAGACAAACAAATAGAAGACTTCAAGCAGTTCATAAATGAATTTGAACTTCACAGTTCGGATTCAGATTATGAGACAGGCTGCCCTAGTGAAGAAAATTTTCTTGGTGAAGAAGAACTGTCTCCTGAGCTTGCTGATGTGAATCTGTTTTCAACCAAACTTGAGAACGAAACAGAAATGATTGCAGGGATAGAAACAGAGGACTTAGAAACTCTGTAGTCTAATGATAAAGTTTTGCCAAAGGGTCTGTCTCCTTTAGAAGAGTTGGTCGATTTCAATGATGTGGCCAAGAAGCCAAAACTGGAGCCTGTAGAGACTGAAGTGGAAGAGTGTAATATAGGAAGTGAACTTAAACAAAAAATGATTAAATTGTCTAAGACTTTACCAAATCACATTAAACTCAAATACATAGAGCCATTTAAAGAATTTTCTGATGTTTTCACATGGAGTTATGAGGATTTGAAATCCTATGACACTGAAATAATTCAGCACAAAATCCCTCTCAAGGAAAACCAAAAACCATTTAAACAGTTTCTGCGCAGAATAAACCCTGTTCAGTTGCCTTTGGTTGAGAAGGAGATCAATAAAATGTATGAAGCCGGTATTATTGTCCCTATTAGATATTCTGAGTGGGTGTCTAATTTGGTGTCAGTTAGGAAGAAAACAGAAGAGATTAGGCTTTGTATAGACTTTAGAGACTTGAACAAAGCTTCACTCAAGGACAACTACTATTTACCTAAGATGGACCACATATTACAGAGGGTAGTTGGTTCAAAAAGAATTTCTTTACTTGATTGCTATTCAGGGTACAATAAGGTTTTAGTCCACCCTGATGATCAACTAAAGACAACGTTCACCACACCGGGCACGACAAGTGAAAATGCCCTTCGGTTCAATGGATTGTCCTCTGGGCATTCGCAGGAGGCCATGACATAGGTTTCGAAGAATTAGGCTACTTACTATTATTTTACTCGGACAGAGGCCACTGGCAGGGAGCCGAAATACGATGAAGAGCACTTGAACATTTGGAGAAAAGTTTTCAGAAAACAAAAGTCGGGATATCTTTAAACCCTAAGAAACATTTATCGGGCTTCCAAGGTAAACTCCTCGCGTCACTATTTCGTACAGGTGTAAAGACAGATCCAAAGAGCCTTGAGCGAGACAAATTCTTCGAAGGTCCTCTAAACATTGATAACACAATTCCTATTGGAAAGATTAATTTCTTGAGAAGGTTCATACCCAACTTGGCTGAGCTCCTTAGGAATATAAAAAACATGTTGAAGAAGGAGCAAGGGGTAAAATGGACCTTGGAAGCAAAGAAGTCCTTTGAGCTAGTGAAACAAGCGTTAACCAAGGCACCGATTGAAAAGAGAAGCCTATTCCATTCTTTAGCAAGGCATTGAGGGATGCCCCTTTGAAGTATAACATTATGGAAAAGAAAGCTTTTGCTTTGGTTAAAGCTTTGAAAGACTTCAAAGTATACATCGTTCACTCACACATCACTGCCTTTGTCCCAAATTCAGTTGTGAAAAACATTCTAACACAGGACCCAGATGGTAAGAGAGGTAAGTGGATCACTGTTATTCTTGAATATGATTTAGAGATCAAGCCCACTAAACTCATCAAAGGCCAAGGTCTAGCTAGATTGATGGCTGAATCAAATTTTGAAGTTCTTGATATTAATATGATTAATGCTTTAGATGACTAAGAAGAATTCTCAACTCCCATTGTTGAAGATCATTTTATGAATTCCTCTTGGTATGCTGATATTTTGTTTGTTTTGCTTAATTTGAATACACCTCCCGGTTTATTAAAAACAAAGGCAAGGTTTTAAAAGTTAAAAGCTGTAAACTATTGCATTATGGATAAATGTCTTTATTGGAAAAATGCTAGTGGGATATTGCGTAAATGTTTTCCTGAGTTTGATGCAGAGAAGGTTAAGCATGAGTTCTATGAAGGAGAATGTGGAGGCCACCTCTACTGGAAGACAATAGCCAACAAAATCTTGAGGGCTGGTTACTATTGGCCCACTCTCTTTCTTGATGTACACAAGATAATAATTGCCTGTCATAAATGACAACTTTTTGAGGGAAAAAGAAAGCTGCTACCCTTACCTCTGCATCCAATCACTGTTGAAGCTCCTTTTCAACAGTGGGGACTTGAATTCATAGGAAAAATCCATCCACGATCCTCTGCCCAACATAGATGGATTCTCACTGCCACACACTACTTCACCAAATGGATAGAAGCCATCCCTTGTAGGCAGGCCAATGATTCTGTCATTATACAATTCTTAGAGACTAATATTCTCTCTAGATTTGGCTGCCCTACCAAGATCATCACTGATAATGCAGCAGCATTTGGATCAAAGAAGATGGTTGAATTCTGTCACAAGTATCAAATCACATTTGGTCATTCCATGGCCTATTACCCTCAAGGTAATGGACTTGCAGAATCCTCAAACAAGAGTTTGGTGAACATAATCAAGAAGCTGTTAGAGGACAACAAGAAGTCTTGGCACACAAAGCTTGTTCATGCACTTTGGGCTGACAAATTGACTTTGAAGAAATCTATTGGAATGCCACCTTTCCATCTTGTGTATGGTACTAATGCAATTTTTCCAACCAGCCTTGGTGTACCAGTCATGAAGCTGATTCAAGAGTTGCAAACTGAAGATAATGACATGATCAGAAGAATAAATCAGACCATTCACCTTCAGCAAACCAGAGAGGAGGTTTATAACAAATCATTACAAAAGCAAGACAGCATCAAGAAGCTTTTTTACAGAAGAACAAAGGCCAGCAATTTCAATGTTGGGGACAATGTTTTAAAGTGGGATTCAAGGAGAGAAGACAAGGGCAAACACGAAAAATTTGACAACTTATGGCTTGGCCCTTATCTCATTCATTTAATTGCGGGTAACAATGCCCATTTTTTGCAAGGGTTGAATGGAGCAGAACTGTTTGGAGGTCCTGTCAATGGCAGGATTCTTAAACGTTACTTCTCTTGATCCATGTTATGTTTTGAAGCCTTTTTATCTTTTTTCTCATTATAAATATTTCACCCATCATTGCATTCAAAGTTAGAAAAAACAAAAATACAAAAACAGTGAAAGAAAGAAAAGAGGGTAGATTGTAAAAACAATAAAGGTATAGCCCCATAGCAGCAAAAAGAGAAACAAAACTGAAAGTGTGCAAGCTTAAATGCCACTCCTGAAAAACACACTTCTAATTAGTCATACAGCCTAATCTTGACTAATTAGTTTTAAATTTATTGTTGATAGGTTAGTGAATTCGATTTTCCAAACAGTTTAATCTTAGCTTATCAGTAGGTAGATTAGGCTAGAAATTAAAGGTTCAAACATGTTCAAAATATGAACCTAAGTGTCCAAAAGAAAAATGACTCAAATCTATTTTATTTCTAAGTCAAAACAGAAGCAAAACTGGTTATAATCAGCTCAAAATCTGAACCAGATTATAGGGAAAAAATAGCTCGAATAAACTCAAAAACGGAGCTGAAAAAAGATGAAGGAAGTGATTTGAACTTTTAGATCTTAAGCCTTCCATTTTGATTTAATTTTCTGCAAAATAATATCTATGTGTAGCTTGTTTTTTATGCCATAGATCAACATCAAGTTAGATTGTTCAATCCTGACTTGTATGTTTTTAAATTTCTATTTTAGAAATTAAAGAACAAAATCTGTTAGATTGTTTAATCCTAATAGATTGGTAGATTAGGTAGAGAAGCATATGAACTCAACTGTTTAATGAGAGTTCATGGAGAGATAAAAATTAGAAATAAATTAGATTTTTTGCTTCCAAAATAATAAAATGTTGTAAAAAGAGTTTTCCAATCCAAGTGCACTCTAAAGAAGAAAAAATGTTAGATCAGTAGGATTGGGTAGGTAGAAAGCTTGTTGGGGAAGATCCATTGTTTTTCATGGCTGATAACATGTTTCAGAGAAAAAGATCATCCAAGTAAAGAAAGGCAACCCAATGGATAAGACACTGATTAGCCTCCCAGAGAATGCAAGTTTGAAGTTCTTGATGCCTTCAAGAAGGCACCATCCCCAAGTGGAGCCACTGTTAGCCACCTATAAAATTTGTTATATCAAAAGGTGGCTAAAACATTTTTGGAGCCTTCAAGAAACAAGTTTTATTGCTAAAAATGTTATCTCTTGAAGACTCTTGAAGACATCATGTCCTTTGTTTAAATCTTCACTGTTGTTTCCATTTTGATCTCTGAAATTCTGGTGATTTCATAGAGAAAATACTACTACAAAATCTCATTTTTCCCTCCCCCCCTTCCAAACTAACCTTCATCTTTACCCCTTTTATTTCCCTACGGAATTCCTATATTCTCCATTTTTTCCCCTTTCCCCTTCATAAAAACCTCTTTACAAAGTTTAAAACTCATTTTTAAACTTTGTGAAACCCCCAAATCCATCAAAAACTGTGAAAATTTTAATGAAAAATAAGTTTTTTAACTGCAGGCTTAAGCCCCTTTGGGCTAAGTCCTAACCACTTCCCCCATATGCCTTGGTGTTGGAACCAAGCGCTAAGCCCTTTCGGAGCTTATCGCATCGGAAAAATCAGAGTGTGCAAGTCAAATCGCTCTGTTAAAAGCCTCCGATGCGAGTAATCCCTTTGTTTATAAACCCCCGATCTTATTATTATTTCATATAACCACATAGCCCGCATTCGGCACTAAGCATTGCTTAAAACCCATCTCCGATGCATATTTCCCTTTGTAAATTCAATAAGCCCACTTTTCCTAAGTTTCGGTCTAAACCCGCCAGAGAATTTTTTTTTAATATAAATGGGTAGATTGAAAAGCCCCGCATCAAAGTTCCAATGTGATTAAGCCCCATTTGTATAAACTCCCACCCTCCATTTCTCTACATATAAACCTACGCTCGGGACCAAGAGTTAAAGTCCCACAACGCTAATCATATCGGAGAAAATCAAAATGGGTAGATTGAAAAGCCCGACCTTCCGATGCGATTGGCCCTTATGCATATAAACCCTGGGCCTATCGCATTCCATATAGACCAACGGCCCTGCAGACGGGCGCCAAGCCATTTCATATATATATTCCCCACCCAATACATAAACCTTTGTATTTCTTTAAATTTTTTGGTTTTCGTATATTATAAGGGGTCCCTCCGTTCATTAATCAAACCCATTCCTGACCATTGATCTAAAGCCGATCAAAAATCATTGCAACATCGCATCGCAGATTTTATCGGGCGCTTTTTTACTCTCCCCTTCCGATTGGTCATTCCTCCGATTCACTCCCCACCGTCAATCTGATCTATAGATCGACGGTCAGCGCTCAATTGCATCGGTGTCATTCAAGTTCTCCCCCTCGCCAATCGCATGCCTCTGATTGCATCTAGGCTGTCCACATGTCCAGATCAGACAGTCCAGATCGCATCTTCCAACTTTGGTTAAAAACATACACCCTGCTTCATAATGTTGTTTCGGCCAATTATAGCCGTTTTTCTCCACAGATCAACGACCCTCATTAACCCCGACAGTCCCTACCCATTTGGGTCCTGCATCTCTCCAGATCTGATCTCCGCTGTCCAAATCTTTGATCCAAAGGCTTAGATTAAAACTGTCTTGCCTCTTATTCCCCGCACATCTGGTCAGTTTCGCGCTCACTCTCCACCATTCGATCTGAGGGCTTAGATATGACAGCCCACGCAGAGTTTCACACAATTTTAAGCGCGGAGGTTAATTCTCAAAATTTACGCGACATAACTTGTTTTTAAAAGACACGTGTCATCCTATGGCACATATCGTGTTCCAAAAGTAAAAACCGCCTATCTGTTTTTTTCCCGCGCGATACTGCCGATTTCTCCACCCGAAACCACTTTCCCTCTCTTCTATTGTGTTTCATCGCGCTCCTCCTCAGCCGTTGATCCTTATGAGCCAATCTCATCCAACGAGTTATATTCCTCTCGAAAACCATTTGATGTTTAATTCATTATTTCCTCCCACAAAGGTTTTTAACCTTATTTCTTTACATTTCCGCCATTTCTCTATAAAGTGACCCTTTCGCTTTATTTTTCTCCCGACTTATTTCGACCGTTGATCTCTGCTAGATCAAATGGCCCAGACTTAATCCTCTGCGCCATTTCATCAACCACTCTCCTTTTGACTTCTATGCACGATCTCCATTGTTGGATGCTGCCATCCAACGACCACGCTCCTCCCCACAACCTCTGAAGCATTTTTACCGAATAACGCAGGATTTCATAACATTTGTGTGTATTTTGCAGGTTTAAATGGTTTTTTAATTATACTGAATAAAAAGCCAAAGGTCGGGATGACGATCCCCATGCCTTTATTCATAAAAGAGAAGCCATATACAGGGTTCAAACTTCACGTTTCTTCAATGCTTCATGAGCATTGATGCCATATGAGCCCTGTGCGGCCCTGCACATAAAAAAGACATAGACAATTAAATAAAAACAAAAGAGTATCAGTGTTGAAGATTAAAAAAACCAGAAATGAAGGATTGAGGACTGTTTTCACAGTTTTGGAGGATTACGGCTAAGATCGAAAATCAAAAGCCTAATCCTCCAAATTAAAATACAATTAAAGAAAAATGAGAGATTTATCAGTCAGAGGAAGCCTCCACTGCCACATCAGAGGCTAATTGATTCCTCTCAGCTACCCAATGCCACCTATAGCTTCAAAGCATTCAACAGAGGCCGATTTATGTCCAGAAAGGAAGATATTTGCCTCAACGCAGCCGAATAGTTAATTCTGCCAAAGGAACTTAATGCAAAAAATATCAGCAGAGTTATTACAACATGAAACAGAGCCTTAAAGTCAACAAAAGCTCCCACCGAGCTTAACTCTTAAATGTAAAACAATTATTACAGACAAATATCTGTAAATTTATTCATTAAGCCCCTAAAAGGCTGAGAAGTACTAAATCTGTATTAATTGAAACCTTGGATCTTTTCTCTTTCGACCTCCTCATCCTTCTATAAAATCTCATTGAGGAGTTCATTGTAAACGTTGGTTGCAGAACTTTGAAATATACTTAAGCTTGAAACTTCTACTTGTAAATAGTGTTCACGGGCTCTTGAAGCTCTGCTTGTGAGTGAATAAGTTAAGCTGAGAAGTGAAGATGATTGCTGAACTGAAATACTGGACTTGAAGTTGTAACTGGTTTGAAGCATCAATACAAGCTGATTTAGGGGATCCTGGTCTATGTCAACGGTGATGTTATTTCTTATTGTAAATTGTTATTTTACGTCTGTTTTCGCTTTGTCCATCTTCTCTGATAAAGAACAACAAGCATAGAGTTAGGATTTACTGTATATCAGTACCCTTCTATGAATGATAAGCTTTATCTATATGTTTTCTTCCAAATTGTGTTATTTAGGAATGATTTAATTCAATTTAAGCAGTCAGGAATGCTGGCGTTCCCTCGTCCTACTATCTAGGCTAAATTTTTATTCTTGAATGTTATTTTCAGTTTATGTTAAGTAGAGATGAACAGAGGAAATTATGGTGAGCCCTGTCCTTTAGTTTTATCCCCAAAGACTATCTGAAAGTTTCCCTACGAATGTGTTGAAAGCAGGCTAGGTTCAAAGTCCTTACCTGATCTTAGACTATTCTTTGTTATCATATGTGTTTCCCCTTGTGTTTAATATGTTTTCTATTGAAAGTGCATCAAAAGCTGGCTAGTTTCAAAGTACTTACCAGATCTTAGATTACTTTTATGTCTTTCTTAAGTGTATGTCAAAAGCAGGATAGTTTCAAAGTACATACCTGATCTTAGGCTACTCTTTGTTCTTAATTTGTTTAATTCCCCTTCTTGTTGTATCATTTCATTCCATAAAATCAACTTTAAACAAATCCTTAGACATAAATGACTTGCCCCATGGACCACTCTTGAACCTTGTTGTTTCAATTAAATCCTATTATGACTCCATAGCCCAATGGACTAAAAACCAGCGTTATATCTATCTTTTTAGCCAAAACTTGTTCTGATTGCTTGCAACTTCACACCTTTGAAACTCTTTCCATTTAGGACTTTCCACTCAAATAATAATCATGCTCAACCATCCAAAAACAAAACAAAACCCTCAAACTTCATAACTAGCCTAATAGCATTACCCAAAAGCTTTTAAAGAAAAAACCATCTTTTTCACTTTATTGGAGAGATCCCTCTCCGGATTCAGGAGGGCTAGATCCTAGAATCCCAAAGTGGTTGAAATAAGTGTTCTCCCTGCAGTTGGACTTTGCCAATCTTGCTAATTATAGGGAGCTAACAGATATGTTGACACATGTTAGTGTTTTTTAAGTGAACTTGATGTTGATGTACAATTATTTTAATCTATTATTATATATAGGAACATGATGACATATTTTTAAAATAAATAATTATGTACACATGTACATGTATATAATTAAATGTTAACAGATTCTGATTCCGTCCGATGGTTTTGTGATGGAGGTACCTTCTTCTTCCTTAGGAGAAGTGCCGAATCCACCATCACAAGTATGAACATTTTTTCACTTAAATATGTTTTTAAGTTATATATAGTAGTTCAAAAGTTCCATTAAAAAATGAGATCTAGATCTTGAGTTATTTTATAGTTTTAATTTTTTTGAATTTTAGGTTTCTAGAGATGATTTTCTTTCGGAGCCACCCTTAGGAGATGTGCCCAATCCACCATCACAGGTATTCAATTTTTCACTTATATGTTTAAGTTATAAATTGAAGTTCAAAAGTTTTATTATAAAATGAGATCTAGATCTTGAGTTATTTTATAGTTTTAAATTTTTTGAATTTTAGGTTTTTGGAGATGATTTTCATTCTCCAAGGACTCTACTGATGGAGTGTATGATGGAGATAAGAACATCCATACCATTTGAAAAAGTTGTCTAACTTTTTTTTTAATATTATTGAAAATTAGTTTATATTCATTTGAATTTGAATTTTTTTAATATATATATATATACTTGTACATTTATATTGTATAATTATTGTGGAGGATGTTTTACTAGACGAGCAAAAAAAGACAATGGAGAGGGAACTCATGGGGTGTTGCATGATTTTTTTTTTCATTTTTTTTTTTTACATGAAGTCCTACATTCTCATTCAATTTTAAAACATTAAATTTTAATGTTTGTACACGTTGTATACAAGTTTCCCATTCTTTATAGGATAGCATGAGGCTCAGGATGCTGCTGGCAAAGACACTAGATCCATCTGTATTTGATTGATGATGCACATGTGTGCAACATTTTATTTGATAGATTTAATATTAAATTTAATTTTCTATATATAGTCTTATCTATGCAGTCATATTCACTTTTCTATATAGTTTTTTCTATATAGCTTGATACTTGTAACACTATACATTGAACTATATATATTTACTTTTATTGTTCATGTGATACAAATTTTGGAAATATTTTACTGTTTGGATATAGTTTGAAACTACATTTCCTTTTATCAAGAATGATTTTAAATTTTGGATAGTTACATTTGGCATGTGATCACATGTTGTGATATTTGTCATTTTATTTGTTAAATATAAAATGAATCTAGATGGAAATTTCAAATTACAAAACACATACATGTGTATATTTTGGATAGTTGAACTGCATTTGGCATGTGATCACATGTTGTGATATAATTTTTTGTTTTTAAAACTCAAGTTGTCATTAAATTTGTTAAAAATAAAATGAATCTCTAGATAGAAATTTCAAATTACAAAACATGTATACATGTGTACATAAATTGGATAGTTGAACTACATTTGGAAGGTGATCACATGTTGTGATATAATGTTTTGTTTTTAAAACTCAAGTTGTCATTTTATTTGTTAAATATAAAATGAATCTCTAGATGGAAATTTCAAATTATGTTTTCACAATGTGTATATTTTGGATAGTTGAACTACATTTGGCATGTGATCACATGTTGTGATATAATGTTTTGTTTTTAAAACTCAAGTTGTCATTTTATAAATGTTAAATATAAAATGAATTTGTAGATGGAAATTTCGAATTACAACCCATGTATACATGTGCATATTTTGGATAGTTGAAATACATTTGGCATGTGATCACATGTTGTGATATAATGTTTTGTTTTTAAAACTCAAGTTGTCATTATATTCGTTAAATATAAAATGAATCTAGATGGAAATTTCAAATTACAATTTACACATACATATGTATATTTTGGATAGTTGAACTACATTTGGCATGTGCTCACATGTTGTGATATAATGTTTTGTTCTTAAAACTCAAGTTGTCATTTTATTTGTTAAATATAAAATGAATCTAGATGGAAATTTCAAATTATATTTAACACATACAATGGTAGATGTTATGCATTTGAACATGTGTGTGAATGTTATATAATTTTAGGATGTAAATCTATTATTTAGGTGATATTTAAGTACATTTTGCATGATCATAAATGTCATTTAAAACAATAATAGATGGTTAAATACATATTTAAGTTCACATGAATATATGTACATAAAAATGATTGAAGTACAATACATATCGATGTATATATCTAAAAACAATCATAAAATGTACAGGTCAGAAGCCATACCATGGCCCTGTGGCAGCGTCAGAAGCCCATCAGAGGCAGCTACAGGGGTGCATTCTCAGGCCGCTCTCACTGTGGCCACGACCAATGATTGGAATCCACCGAGGGCTCTGCATATGATAGCCATGAGGTGTTGGCTCCTCAAGCGCTTTATTACATTCATGGGGAGACTGTTTTGCCTCCGGAGAAGCCTAAGGGTAGAAGAGGCTACAAGAAATCCACTATTCCGCAATTTGTGCAGCCTTTACCTAGGAAAACCAACCTGCTTCCAGTTTATGAGCCCACGATGGAGGAGATAGGTGTTTGGGTTATGGACTCGGATGGTATCTAGACCAGAGATTACGATGCAGAGTACTCAGTCACTCCCATCGTCCATGTGGCCCCTTTGAAGCCTCCTCGAGTGCCCACAATCGAGGAGGAAGCCATTGCTAGAGAATATGGGTGTCTGATAGAGGAAGAGGACCAGGCGACAGACAAAGATGAATGAGCTCCATGATTTTTTGGTAGCAATGTTAATTTCTACTTTTTGTCACCTCAGGATATAGTTAAGCTCTTCTTTTTTATATGGGCCACTGAATATTTTGTATTACAAGACTAGATGACACTCTTAAGGGGCCGGTTTCCTCCTTTGAGGTAGCCCCAAACTTCGTTTATTTTGAACGCTACCAAGGCAAGGATATGCTAAGCACTGCTTGCCATCTCTGCCCATTGCCTATGTACAATTTTTCATGCTTTTAATATAGTTTAGCCAACGTTACAAAAAAAAAAGTTCGCATGAATATATGTACATAAAAATGATTGAAGTACATGTTGTAATATATGTAAAAATTATTGAAGTACAATACATATTGATTTATATATATATATAAAAACAATCATAAAATTCTAGGTGTTCTTAGATGTGTCAAACAATAATAAAATTTTAAAATTGCATTAAAGCATATATCCAGTACACAACATTTTTCATTAATGTAAATAGAAAAGCTACTTTCAGTTGATAGTAAACTAGAAATTACAAAACACGCACCACACATTTTGCATTCAAGAATGAATATTATAATTTACTTAATAGACACATCTAAAACAAAATCGTGCAACTTAAAATTTGCATTATATCAACTATGGTAGATACATAGATATGTACATTTTGCGATAATGACATTATGACAAGTTGTACCAGCGAATGTATGAAATTGTTTAAGACCAGATAATATAGACATGTGTATGTGTAAACGTGTATAAATTACTTGTGTGCATGTATCAAAACAATGTACATGTGCAAACACTTGTACATATAACATAAAAAGGCAATTCAATTTTTAGTTGAGTTCTGTAAGTTCTAAAAGATGAATCCAAAGAGAAGAAATTGTTAGGCAATTCAATCAAAAAAATTCCAACGGAATGCCATCTTCAATGATCCATTCATGATCGGCTTTTGACATTTTCTATTTCTTAATTTTCAATTTTTTCTTTGATTGAACTTCTATCAACTTTATGTGTGCTGCACACACCAAGTGACTATATTGACAACTTATGACATCAGGTTCATAATCTTGAAAGTAAACAAAATACTCACTTTGATGAGTTTGTTGGAAAAAATAACCTTTCAGTATAATAGACCCTCTGTCATATCTAAACCCCTTATCATCATAGTCTTCCAATAATTTCATATTTTGTTCAGTGCAACACATCAAATAATACTTCACATTTTCATTGTTTATAGTAGGTGCAACTACAACAAAAACATCTCATGCACAATAAAAGAAACTTATGTATTTAAATTTAGATCATAATTAACATGAAAAATTAACTTTGAAATTAACACGTGTACTTGATTTTATTATCTATTTCTAGATCTCTATCATTTGAAATTAATTGAAATGTTACCTTCCCTAACAAGATCAGAAACTTGATCACCTTCAGATGATATTATAGTCTCCTCTGATTGCATTTATTCAAAGCTTGCAATGGACATTTTCCCCTTTGTATTTGGTTCTGTATGTTGCCAATATTTTACATACATTTTGTTTTCGCAAACATCATTAGATTCTTTGTTGTCTATGCAAACATGACAAAAACAAGAATATTTCTTTTATCCAATGCAAACACATTTTTGGACAGCTTTGTTTTAATTGAATGCAAGTTTTTATTCCCTTTTATTATTTCAACATAATATCCAATCGATCTATCTACATATTGGACCCAAATATGCCAAAAAAACCTATATGGAAAATTTAAAGAAGAATATAAATATTTTATCAAAATACCATCAAAGATAATCATTATGATAAATATTGTTTAAAATTACAAATCCAATAAAAATTAAATTGAATGTACCTTCGTAATTCCCTTGATCGGTCAATCTCATGGCTTAGTGCAACGATGCACCATTGAAAAACTTGTTCAACTAAGACAAGTTGGTTTGTAGAGTGGTCCATTTGATATCTTCGAAGTCCTTGTTTTATACATGCCCCTGCATCGTCATGTTCTCCTTTTTCCATGACCTGTCTTAAATAAATTCCAACAATGTTTAATGCGGGTTTTCATATGAATATGACACAACCAAAAGAATGATTGTGAATATTTGAATTGACTTGCGCATCCATCTGACCATATCCAATGTTTATTGAATTTTATTTCACAACTTTTCAAGGAGTCATAAATCTTTTCAAAACAATGTTGTACAAAATATGTATCATGTATACGATCGTCACTGATATAAAAGTGACATTCTTTAATAACATGCCGATTTTCACTGGTTCTTTCTATATGATCAATATTTTGTTTAGCATGTCTATATAGAATATGGAAAAGCATGGAAAATTGGTCAGGATGATAGTATTCACTTTGTATTTCTTTTTGTGGAAAAAATATGTAGTTTTATGCAAAATCAACAATTGACAAAATGGTCCCTAGTGGAAAAACTTCGCGGGATTTTTTGAATTGCAAGTCCTGCCATCGAGCTCTATGGGAATGTTTGGTGTATTTGTAAATTTCTGCCTAAAACTTTCTCAAAAAATCAATCACAAAAATTTCTTCTTCTTGTAAAGCAATTCTTTTAGCACTTGTAGTACTACTTGAACCAATCAATGTATGGCTATATTCTTATCTCTTCCATTTCAATTTTATGTTGGAAAATGATTGATCATTTATATCAGTACAATATTTGTTTTGAAATTTAGTTAAATTTCCACAATCATTGCATTTTTTACCACCAACACATTTCTTTTGGTAAAATAATTCATGGCTTTCTCTTCCACATAGAATTTGAGATATCAAATCATGGATAGTGGAAGGAGGAGGTGAATATTTCCAAAACAATTTACCAAAATTAAGGAATGTGTCATAATATAACTGAAATTCCACATGATAAAGACAACAACAAGTGACGCATACAGTGATATGTTTAACATACCATGGTTTTTGTTGCACAAAATCACTGATTGAGACATCAATTTCACGATTCTCTTATTTGAAAATTTTGAAAAACTCTATCTGAGTGGTGTCCAAGAAATGTTTTGCATGTTCTTCATACTAATTTTGTACTATTCTTCTTCGTATCACATCCTTTGCTTTTGGTGAAACACGTGAATTTTTCATCCAATATTAATATATTATTTTTTAAACATTTTCTCCAAGTCTATATTTGTATGGTTTCCTACAAATAGCTATCCAACAAGTGAGTCCATCATTTACATTTATTTGCAATCGAAATTTTCGATGTTTGTGAAACGTTTTTTGTGAGGTTCTTAATGCTTGTGCCATGGATTTTACCAAGCGATTCTCTTTAGTACTTGATGAAAACACTACCATTTGTATTGCTCTACGTGCATCTAAATCACTTTTATTTATAGATCTTCCAATTGACTTTAGAGCACTATTTATATTTTGTATCACATTTTCCATCATTTTTTTTTTTTAATCTTTTGTTGATATTCGAATACCCAATAAAGTTGTAGCTTCTTTTAATTTCTTTGATGTTAAGAAATTTTTTAACATTTGGGCTCGAACTGACACAGTTTCATCTTTGAAGAACGAATCAATAATGTGATTAACACGATATCATATAACATGGTCAACTTTTTTATCTCCATATGTGTGAGTGTAACCATTTTCTAACATCTCATCATCGATATTGATTTCATCTGTACATATTAGAATTAAATGTACATAATAAGTTTACATATTGAATAAATAATTAAATTAATAAATATGTATAATTTCAGTAATACACATTCAACATATATATATATATATATACCCAGTGATTCAATTTCTTCACTTGAATTTATTTCAACATTTTCACCATCTTCAATCATTAGTTCAATATCTCTTTCACTTTCTCTTTCAAAATTTTGTATCTCATCATCAATGTTTTGAGAAATATCTCTCTTTTTACATTGCAAAATATTTTTCAAATTAATTCATCAAATAATAATTAAGTTTCACAATACACTAGTCAAATTTTAAATATTAAATTTATAATATTTACATTTACATACCTGCGTCAACTTCTAGTTGAGGTTGATTTTCCCTTTTATATTTGAGAGTTCCTCTCTTTCTTTTTTTTGCGATATTCTCTCCCTTGTTCTCTACGTTTCTTAGGGTCTCTTGTTCAATCATATTTTCTCTTTCAATTCCTTCGATTTCCCATGATAACTGAGTATGAAGCTCAAAAAATTTCCTTCGAAAATTTAGACAAAAACTTAATTAAAAAAAGCATCACAAAATATATACTTCAACCTAAAACACTTTCTTTAAAAATTCCGCCAAAAAAATGTCTTTTAAAAATGAAATGAAGCTCAGAATATTTCCTTCCAAGTCCTGCAAAAAAAATTCATTTAAAAAGTTAGACAAGAACTCACTTTAAAAAATCATTATAAAAGATTTACTTCAACCCAAAACACTTACTCTAAAAAAATGTCACTTTAATAAATATCTCCAAAAAATGTCCATTAAAAAGTTAGAAAAAAACTCACTTTAAAAAATCATTATAAAATATTTACTTCAACCCAAAACACTTACTCTAAAAAAGTGTCACTTTAAAAAATACCTCCAAAAAATGTCCATTGAAACTTCAGCCCAACCTTTTAAAAAATGTCACTTTAAAAAATACCTCCAAAAAATTTCATTTGAAAATTAAGCCCAAAAAACCTCTAAAAAAATGTCTCTTAAACAAAATACCTCCAAAAAATGCCCATTGAAAATTAAGCCCAAAAATCCTCTAAAAAAATATCACTTTAAAAAATACACCAAAAAAATGTCCTTTGAATATTAAGCCCAAAAAGAGTCCTTTGAAAACTAAGCCCAAAAAATTTACTTTGCAAAATCAGCCCAAATGAAGAAATGTACGAAATTATGGGAAAATAATGATTATGTTTTTGGTTATTTATATAGCCGCGAAATGTTTTTTTGGAGGCACTTGATCGAATTTTCTGACTGACGTAAATTCAATTAAAAGTTCGGCCGAACTTTTTGTAAAAACTTTTGCCGAACTTTTGTGTCGTTAGAATTAATGGGTCGATGGGGCAAAAAACAATGCCGAACTAACACATCTGCAACTATGCAACAACTCGACTCTGAACACATTTCTTCAACTTTGGAATGATTATACTCCATGAAACTTTATGAATTAACTTTCAAAACCGCTACAAGCATTTGCATAATTCAATATACTTTCAGGAAATATAACTTTTATGGAATTCCATAAATATTTACTAATTTTAATTAATTTTGTAATAAAATAGGGGCAAACAATTTCTGAAGGTCATTGTGATTTAGTGAAATCAAAATTCTGTGTCTTCCAAAATACATTGTAAAAAAAAGTGAAAAAATTATGGCACATTACATTGGTTCGTCGTATGTAATGGGTAGTTTTTATATTTTTATTTTATAACTAATATGTTGAGAAATTTTGTTTGAGCCGAAACATATTCAAAATATGCAGTTTTTTCATATTGGATCAGCTCAAAAAACTCTAGTAATTATGATATGCATCATTTGGTTTCGTAAATATAACGAAACCGAAGTAGACTCTGTTTAGATTGTTGTAACACATTTTTTTTTTCTCAAAAACACAAAATTTTCAAAGAATACACTAACGCATTTGAACATGACCTTTTATGAATCCTTTAATTGTTAAAGAACACACACTCAGAGAAATGTTAAGTTGACATATCAAATTGAATAAAAAAATTCCAAAAAATAAGTAATAGAAAGCTAATAAATTTTTTGACAAGTTTTATTTTTATCGTAAAATGAAAGTCTAAACAGAAAAATTGTTTTGGCTTGCAGAAAGTTGAAAAATAGAAGAAAAAAAAAACGATATTTTTTCTCAAAAAAGGGCAAAAAGTGTAACCCAACTTCACATTTTCACCCTAATGTAAATCGTTTTCCAACAAAAAAAATTATATATTAAAAAAATTAAATTTTTAAAATTAAGAAAAATAAGCACAAGGCATATAATTAATAATGATAATGATTAACGTCTACTAAGACCAACACAGTCTATTGAACTTTAAGAAAGTAAGAGATTAATTGAGACTCTTTAATATATTATTTATATGATCAAACAGAAGGGAGTGAAGCACTCTTAGATTACTATAGTCTTGTTCACTTAACAAGTTGATAAGGTTAGTGGTGTCGCAAAGGTTTTGGGAATGAGAACAGATGTGAGTAAGAGTCGGGTAGGGAAAATGTTTTTCATCTTCAACCCTCCTAGTATCACAAAGGTGACAACCTCTTTTGTCCCAAGGTGTTTTTGGAATTGACCAAAGCCCGGTTTCACTTTGAAGCTCATGAGAATTAGTTCTTATCTTTGCAATGTTAATTTTCTTCTTAGCACTAGTCAAGACAAAAAATTATATCTAGTAAGAAAGATTGAGGTTGATTACCTCCTTATAATACCTTATCTTCCTTTTTCCTTCTAATTACTTATCATCTCACAATTTATCCTTAAATTTGGAAGTAACAATATTTTTAATATTAGATCCTTATTCTCCAAAATGATCCACCCCTTTATTCCCCAATGAGGAATAAATTAAGCCATTAAATCTACATTATTTAATAATATTATTTTGAAAGCCAAGCCTTGGGTTATTATATACTATTATTTAAAAGGTTTATAAAGGAAGTGGTTTATTAAATATAATGTTAAATAACTAAAAAAATTATAACATAATTATTTATTAATAAAGTTATAATGAATTTTTAAGATAAAATAAAAAGATTAATTTTAAGTAATTGAAAAAAGCTTGGGTGCTTATGTGTTTCGGTACAAAAGTAAAACTTTGTAAGAAGTCTATCCATTTAACATGTTTTTGAATTAATTTTGGTTGTTACATTATGTATTTTAAAGCATGATTATCAAAATACAAAACAAATTCTCTAAACATTAAGTAATGCCTCCATTAATTTAATGCTTGTACAACAACATAAATTTCCTTGTCAAAGGATGAGTATTTTTTCCTTGCCTCATTTAGCTTCTCTCTAAAATATGTTATGGGTTTCCCTTCCTGACTTAACACAACTTCAATTGCTTCACCACTTGCATCACATTTCACTTGTAAGGGTTTATTGAAGTATAGAAACATTAAAACAGGTTGCTTTGTAAATTTTTTTCTTCAACAATTGATATAATTTATATGCTTCTACAATCCAATGGAATGGTTGTTTAAATTTTCCTATAATTTCTATGATTGGAACACTTATCCTAATAAAATTTCTAATGAAGTTTCTGTAGAAGCTAGCCAATCCACGGAAACTCTTGACTTCAAATATATTCATGGGAGAAGGACACTCTATGATTTCCCTTACCTTCTAAGGATCCATCTTTAAGCCATATCCAACTATATCAAAACCTAAGTAAACAAGTTATGGTTTTAGAAACAAACATTGTTCAAGTTAATTAATAACTTCTCTTGTTGCAACTTTTCCAAAACATACCCTAAATGCCTCAAATGCTCCTCTCTAAACTAATTGTACAAAAAAATGTCATCTAGATACACAATCACAAACTTTCATGTGAATTCCTTTAATACCCCATTAATTAGTCTCATGAAGGTGTTAGGTGCATTAGATAAACCAATGGAATAACTAGCCACTTATACAAACCATAATTAGTTCTAAAAATAATCTTCAACTCATCTCCTTCTCTAATCATGATCTAATGATATCTGCTTTTTAGATATATCTTAGAGAAATAGTTAGCACCACTTAGATAGTCTAATAAGTCATCTATGTGAGGTAAACAAAAAATATACTTGATCGTGATCTAATTAATGGCTCTTGAGTATGTACACATTCTCCATCGACCATCATTTTTTGGGATTAGTACTATTGGCACAATACATGGGCTCAGACTCTCTCTAATTAGTCCCTTGTCTAGCAGCTCGAACTCTCCTTCTAGTTTGTTCATTTTCCTAAGGGGTCATTATGTATGCAGCCTTGTTTGGTATACTTTCTCCAAGTATCAAATAAATATGATGACTTATTCTTACCATAGGTGGAAATCATTAGGAAATTCATCCACAATAATATCACTATACTCATTCAACATTTGTTGGATTTCAATAGGAAAATATGCAATTTTAGTTGTTGTAAGTATTAATCTAGGTTTGAAAACTAAAAAAAAACTTGCCTCCTTTTTCTTTAATTCCTAATCCAAGGATTACCCATGTTTCATAATTTCGATGGAACCTGCTACAAAAAAATGGAAAATACATGAAAATAAATGATTTCAATCACGTTTTTTCATGTATTTATCATTTTTCGTGTAGCGGGGCCCATAGAAAGTATGTAACATGGGTACTCCTTGGATTATGAATTATATTCCACATCCAACGAGTGCTCTTGCTCAAAATGTGAGTAAAACTATAGGGAGATAAGTTGAAAATATGAGTTGAAAAAGTAGTTTTTTCTTTTTTCCCTCTAAAATTTGATGATGTAATCTAATGTTATTTTATTATTTCTATTATTATTTTATAATAATCCTTAGGAGGCCCATTTTAGACCTCAAAATTTTTCTAATGTTTACCCACATGCTTGCTACCTTTCTGAAGTTTTCTCTCCTACCATTACAAGAGCGGTGCCTCCTAGTGATAGAGATGATAACTAGATCTTGGCCTCATCTTGTTTTATCTTTTGTATTCGATAATAAACGTCAATATGTATGATATAATTATTTAGCTTTTATGCATTATATTCTTTGTTAAGCATGGGAAAATCAAACTTTACATCCAACTTTAAAAAAAAATACTTTTTAGAAGCATTTCTATGATGCTTATTAGAATGATAAGAATGAGATGAATAAGAATCAGAACTTTCACTAGAACATGGAGATGGAGGTTTAGGAGGTTCTCCTCAATTTCATTAATTTACTGAAGCGTTGTCCTTTGTTTTCTCTTTCTTCTTCTTCTCTTTTTTTTCCAATTTCTTCTCATAATCTACAAATAATTTATCTACCTTATTTTCCACGGTGTAGGAAGATTTACAGAAAGCTTGCTCTTCCTCATCATAGACATCATTTTCTACCATTTTCCTTCTTTTTGTTGCATGTCTGATCTCTGGGTTAAATGACTTAGTTTTCCTTCTTCCTGTTTAAGTTTATCCATGGTTATCATTGACACTCGCAATTCACATCAACAAGAAGACCACTATAATAGCAAACATGATTCATAATATTTGATTTACATGCATTATCCAAGATGTTTTCTTCGGTTGATGTTAGCAGAATTACATGAAAGAGTATGTAAAAACCATATGTGCAAATACTTAAAGAAGAAACTACGTAAAGGATACCATAAAGACAATTCATATAAAAGTTTGATAAAAAATTTCTTTCAATGTGGACTACATCTTCGAACCCTACTTCAATACTGGGAAGGTCGCTTCATTCATCTCCTAAAAAAGAAAGACAAGTACATGGAAAATACATCATTATACCTCCAATCCTAGAAGTGACTTGAAATTCAACTCTGCTCAAATCACAACAATTAGAATACCAACATATTTGTCTCGTCCTCCTGATACTTTTGACTGTAAACATGACCTACTTCTAAAAGGTGAATTGTTGGTTCAAACTTCATGCCCAACAATTAATGATGAAGGAAATTTTCTACCATGACCCCTGAAATCTAATGTTCATATGCAAAAAATGACTGCACCATGATCCTTGTGAATTTTATGTTACAATTCGTATAAAGTTGGTCATATTCCGACATTATCAATTCTGGCCCCTTAGGGAATCTTTTAGATTCCTCACAGATTATACATGGAATCAGGGAAAATTTTAAGGATGCAAATTTATTTTAATGTTTAGAAACCTTGGAAAATATTACTAGTCCCTAATGTGCTAAGTGTAAAATATTTGGTGATATTTTTGTAAAAATGTTCAAATTTACAATGATTTAATATTAGTATCTATAAAATTTTAGCAATTTTTAAGGAAAAATAATTTTATACTATAAAATTTGCATGAATAATTTTTAGAGAAAATGGAAATTTGGCGAATCAATTTTTTGGAAAAAAAATGGAAAATTAGCCCACCTATGAATATTAGCCCCTAAAATTTTCCATGCATGGATTATTCCTCCTGGAACTGTGTTGTCAAGGTTCCGCGCTCAACCTTCCATAGGGTCAAGGTTCTCGCTAGTGAGGGTTTCGTCAACATCCTTCACATTGTTTTTCTCACGCTCTCCTCATTGCGAATGACAAAGGAAACCAATTTATAATGTAAAGTGTTGATGGAAAAAACAAATTTCTGCTAGTTGGCAAACTGGTTGGTACTAATTGTGTAAGGCAATTGGTGACTAAGAGGTTCTGGGGTTAAGCTTGCAATCCTTTCCCATATTGAATTGGTTATAACTGTTTTTGTTTACAAACCCCACAACATTTAAATGTTGTAACCATGGTTTTACATAAACAAACATATCGTTACATGGTTATGTTATAACAAACCAACTTGTCCTACATTTATGATGTGGTTGGCGTATATGGTTTAATTTAAATAATAACAAATAACCATATACCAAATGGTATATCCTTGGTTTTTTTTTTTTTTTTTTTAACTTTCGATTTTATATGGGTTGGACCATAACCATTTTTATAATATGGTTTTTTGTTTTGTTTTATATAGTTATTTTAATAACCATATTTTTATATTTTGAAATGTTTTTGTTTTTATGAGATTTTCATTTTTTTTGTAGGACCTAAGGAACCAATGAGCTAGCGAAAATTGTCATTCCCTGTAGGCCACTAGTTGGTTTCCAAATAAGCTATGGTTCCCACCTAGCATGTTGTAGGCCCTCCCTTTTTGCTTGTCTTGTAAACTTCAAACTGTGTTTTAAGCTGGTCATACAGACTCGAATTTGAGTGGTGTTTGTGCCACTATAATTGTAACGACAAACACTACAACTTGCTGATATTTCTATCGAATTTTGAGTGCTTTAATTTTTGAGGTTTCCTGAATCCACGTGGATCAATATTCCTATATAACATTTGAATTACATAAGCAACAAAGTCTTCTAGATTTGTGATTAAAGAATTCTATTTATGCTAAAGATCATCTATTATTCATCACTAGGAAGTGGTCTGCCTTACAATTTCATTTGCAACGAAATCAAATTCCCAACATTAGATTATTGCTTACACTAAGCTTGCTTAGGGTGTTTTTCATTTTAGAAATATGAGAGTTTTTAGTGTTTATGTGTATTTATATTAATTTTTTTATATTTATATGTATAAAATGATGATGAAATTTCAAAATAAAATGAAGGTCATCTTATAACACCGACAAGAGTATATTCAATATATAGATTGTTTTTCTAGCTAACTGGTGAGTACAACGACTCACGCCCATGTATCTCAGTAGATATATGCGCATTTATAAAATGAATAGCAGTTTAGTGATTGCAAATAGGGAATTGATTGTGGTCTAAAGCAATTGGATCTTCAAGAGATCAAGAAGAAGTAAAGCTCAACATGGATGGTTTTCTAGTTAGTTTGGAAGTTGTGGATCTAGGGAAGATTCCTTCACTAGTTGTTGAAGACATGAAAGTGGCTTGCTAGTGAGGTTATGTCACATCTTCTGGATATTTATTAGTAATTTAATAGGGATATCCATGATCTGAGGGTTTAGGAGTGGAAATCAAGAATTCAAGTTTGTAACTACAACTTTAATAAGGTTATGAGAAAAATTTGAGTTCACTCTACTGATTTTGAAAATGATTACAATGAATACTTTTCCAGATAAGAATATTATATACAAGTACTCATAGAGTGAACTAGTTGATTATGTGGTTAAGATAGTATTTTTATCTTAGACCAATACTTGATGTATTTATATGTGTTTAATATTATACAAAAAAATAATTGTGAGGGTGCGATATTTTCTAAATATCAAGTCATGCCTATTTTTTCATGTTCAAATATTCCATCTCACTAATAGTATTGAACATATTAAGTTATAGTTATTTATTGTATTCATAATGTTATGTGTTTTCTTGTTAAAATTCTTGACATCGATATAGATTGATAACTAATATTATTACTAGTTTAGTGCAATAGTGAGTTTCTCAATCATTTAGTATGTAATTCATGGCATCACCCATAACACAATAGATAATGGAAACAAAACACATACGTACCAATTAAATGTAAATTTTGGAATAATCCACTATTCTTGTCCTAGTTTGGTTATGTCATCATAAAGATAATTCATAATTCTTCTTTATTAAACTATTTAACTATTACGTTGGTGATTAAAATATCAACTAAGTTTGGTGAATTTTCTAATTTATGTGTTTTATGTCAAGTTTAAATATGAAATTTCACTAAATGAACTTGCTAGCATCATAAGACCTAAAGTTGGGATTACAACAATGAAAATTGTGATTCTATTCATTTAATTTATAACATCATCAAATCCTCACTCCTTCATCCTCTAAATGATCATTCCATTTTTCCCAACTCCATGCATCTTTACTTATCACACTCTTTCATTTTTTTCTTCTTGTTTCTAATAACATTAACATCAATGTGATAATACTTTGTAAATATTTTTAGAATGTGCCATACTTCTATTTTCCAATATCAAGGTGATCCATCTTTTGAACAAAATTTTTGAAGGTAAGTTGGACTCTTAAGAAACCTAGGGATAAGGTAACATACTTTTTATTATCATAAAAATTATGCACTAGGGATTATGCTCTAACATTCCACTCTTTCATGCATTTTCATGTGGTTTAAGATACAAAGTGAAAAATAAATATCCACAATAAATGTAACACACTTGGTGGTCTTGATGAATAACTTCCTTTACTTTCTTATTTTTATGGATCTTGGGAAGCTCCAAATCATGTCTAACCTAAATAATAAGCATTGGATGCAATGATGCCAGATTGTGATGTTCATAGAGGCCTATGATACAAGTAGGGCATTTTCATTGCATTCATAATATTTTTATAGAATAATCACCCTTAACAAAAACATGAGATCTATTGTAAATTCTTGTTTCCTATTGGGATTTAGAATGAATATGACTCCTAAGGTTACATAGGATTGCAAAATTTTCAAAACATGAGTATAAGATTAATTTCTCATACATAATATGGGTACATAGATTATGATCCTCTCTTATTTGAGCTTTCATAAAAATGTTTGATTTTATGATTGTATCTAAAGTCTTATATGGTCATTTTTAATACTTAGAAAATCCAAAAAAGAAAACATGGCTCAATGATTATAAATTATTATTGTTATCAATGTATATCTAATTCATCAAAAGGTTGTATTGAAATTAAAAGTATATTTCTTATGTATATCTATTTCATCAAAAGGTTGTATTGAAATTAAAAGTATATTTCTTATTGTTTTTTTTTTTTTGAAATTTCAATATTTGGTTCAAAGGAATGAGACCTATTACAATTTCTTGTCTTCTAATGAGATCCTTAAAGTATATGACTCCTTTAGTTACACAGATTTGAGAAGTTTTCAAAACATGAATATAATATGTATTTCTCATGCATCATATGGTTACATAAATTACAAACCTTTCTTATTTAAGAGTTCACAAAAATGCTTGTTTTTGTGATTGTGTAAGTTTATTTGGTCATTTTTAATACTTAAAAATTCCTTTAAAGAAAACATGGCTAAATGATTATAAATTTCTTATAATTAATGTATATATAAGTCATCGAAATGTTATAATTGAAATTAAGTATACTTATTTCTTTTTTTTGGGTTGAAATTTCAATATTTGGTTATGTTTAAATTTTAACACTTTAAATAGTTGGAAGGGAAATATTTTGTTTATGTATTTATTTATTTAAATCGTATATTCAGTTTATTGTGATCACTTATTAGTTCAGTATAACCACTTTTCAAATTTTTATCATAATATTTTTTTGGGGGTAATGTGTCTACCTATTTTGCTTACATAAATTCAAAAATCTACATATAACACATAATAATTGTAAATATATCTTTCTTTCTACGAATCTACGAAGCTTGAGCATTGAAATTAATAAATCAGTGACCAAAAACCTAAGTAAACTCTAAGCCTACATTGAGGAAAACTAGGTTAATAAAAGTTTATCACAGTTAAGTCTTGACTTACACAAAATTTGAAGAATAGTAAAGTAAAATGGAATCCTAAATCTGCATAAAATTCTAGAATTACTATGCTATAATACTTATAAAGATAACCACTAAATGGTTGATTAGGCTTGAAGGAATAATAGATGAAACCCTATAACTAGAAACCTCAAGGAATGCTAATTCATCTACTAAGAGATCAAATTAAGAGCCAATCGATGTCGTTGGGGATAGAAGACCACCATGCTTTGCTAATGATGAAAAAAGAGTAAGAAATACCTTACCTTTCTTTTCAAGTATGTTCAATTAAACTAAAAGCTCCAACTAATCCTCCTCTTAACCTAAGAGTGCATGTGCTACAAATGAATTTGTATGCCAATATAATTCGAACGTTAAGAAAACTTTTATGTCCCAAGTGCGATTAGAACCCTCATTTAGGATGAAATTATCCATCTCAGCTTTGATATCCTCAGAGTTGAGAAGTGTTTTTTCCTTTTGGATGTCATCTCCAAAATAATTAAGCATTTATGATATGCTCGTGATACCTCACGATAGAAGGAATAGGAAACATCAGGAGCAACATATTTGGCATGGGTACAATGTAAAAGTGGCCAGCATTAGCGACTTGAGTGAGGTGACATTGGATTGCAAGGGGACATTAAGTAGAAATCATTGTGGTGATAGGGAAGGGGTGAACTAGCAAAGTGAAGAACTAGAGAAGTGGAGGATGAACTAGCAGAGTGAGAGATAAGAGAAAAATATTGAAAGCATAAACTAGGTGAGTCATAATTGGTGGAGTGAAATCAATGCCCCATAAAACCCGCATGTTACCATAATAGTTGTTGCTGTTCTAAAAATTAGTGCTACTGGTATGAGATGCATTATGTTGAGAACAGGATGCCCTAGAGTTGAGAGATCAATGAAGGTTCAAACTTTCTCATTAAATCATGCAGAAGAGTCTACACGCAAGCTGAAAAGGAGGTAGATGATGACATGTGGCCAAGAGTGGTGAGAAAACTATCCTTCCAACAATTAAACAAGTGATGTCTTCGATTCCTTGATATGGGAGGTCATCATAAAAAGAATCTGAGTGAATATATACTCTTCAATTGGAAATTAGAAGTAACATTCAAATTTGATCATTGCATTGTTACCTAAATCTGTCTATGTAATTTATTGTTCACTTAGAGAAAAATAGTTTGTAGAGAAAATTAAGAATTTGACACTTTGGTGATACAAAAACTTATTTTGCAAAAACTTGCATACTCAAATTATTAACTTATTTTAATATATTTAAAAAAAATATTTTTAATCAATTAAAAACAATTTTAAATTATAATGTAAAATCAAAATATCATTTCAATTTAAATAATATACATAAAAAGATTATTACTCTATAATTTTTTTTTTTTAAGTTTCTTATTATATTTTTAAATACAATAAATATACTTCAAATAAAATAAAATTTGCCTCAAATTTTTATATAATATCAAATAATACCCATTTACAATTTAACACTAGATATCCATTTCAAAATAAACAATCCCACATATTTCAAATTATTTCGTTCCTTAAAAGGAGCTGTCCACTCAGTCCTCCACATCAAGTCGAAGTCAGTCACGCCTCGGAGGGTTCATGGATAATCCCATCGGTGGGTCCCACCGTGGGCGCGTGAAATCTATCCATCCACGTCATCAATGGCTCTTAAAAATAAAATAATAACTATTCATTAATCTAGAAATAATAATAATCCCTAAATAATAAATATTAATAATAATACTTACGTAAATAATAAGTTAACCGAACTGTGACCGACAATTTAGTTTTGCATTCTACAATTTACAAAAGTGATTATTGTGCTTTATATACTTAATTTGCTAAATATGACTCTTCCACTTTGAGATCTTCAACGAAGATTTATGACGGCTGGAACACATTACTAATAATTATTAATTGAAGCAATCTGCAATCTACAAAAGTGATTATTGTGCTTTATTTAGTTATTTTTATAGCTTTTGCCACTTTGAAAGCGAGTAAAGGCTGTAGCACGTTAAATTTGGGTCTTCCACTTTGAGATCTTCAACTAAGATTTATGACGGCCGGAACACATTACTAATTATTAATTAAAAAAATCTACAATTTACAAAAGTGATTATTGTGTTTTATCTAGTTAATTTTATAGCTTTTTGGCACTTTGAAAGGTGCTAGGGCACGTTAAATTTGCTCTTCCAGTGTGAGATCTTCAACGAAGATCTATGACGGCAGGAACACATTACTAATTATTAATTAAAAAACAGTTACAATTTACAAAGTGATTATTGTGTTTTTTAAGTTAATTTTGTAGTTCTGTGATTTTGAAAAGCACGTAGTAAAAAAAGTTCTGTTTTCACTCAGAATCCGGCAATGATTTTCAGAAAATTTGGCAAAAATTTGCAATCCCCTAAGGGTTTTTGATAGTGCAGAATCCATTTCCAGCATCAAAAATAGATTCTAAACACTCCAAGCACCTGATTTTTCGAGTTTTAGTTGACTAGATTCCGGCAATTTTTTGTCGTCCGAGCTATTTCACGAGCTCGGTAGACAACTTAGTGTTAGAGCACATTAAACTAATTTAGTGCATAATATTTAATATTTGTCTTTATAAATTAAAGATGAAGCTCAACTTTATTCTTATATTTTATAATTATTAGTTCTGTGTACAATACGTAATATTTGTCATTTATAAATTAAACGAGAAGCTTCTACTTTACTTAGGGTAGACAGATTTGCAGTGTTGATCCCTAAGTAAACTTTACTCCATAAATTATTAACTTAGTGCATAATTACGCCAAAAGGCGTTCCCTTTGTTGGCTTTGGTTGAATGTCACTGTTCACTCCAGCCAATGAGAGGGCTTTCTCATCGTCCTTCTAGCCAATGAAAATCAGACATTTGGCACCTCCTCCTCCTACCACCTCACAGTTTCTTACCAGCGCAGAGTTTCAAATTTTTGTGTGTCAGACACGCAACTGAACAGCGACTGCTCCGCGTCCTCCTCCGCGTCCGTGCTGCTGTCGCGTCGTCCCCCTTCCATGCACAGCATAGAAACTGCAGCTAAATCGGATTCGGAGATCTGTATCATCACTTCAAACTTAATCACCTCAATTTTATGACAGTCGGTGCATTCTTTCATACATTTTCAGTTAAATAGTTACAGAGTAACTACGATGGTGTTGCCTGTGAGGCCAGCAAGATTCTATGGCAGCAGCCTCCCGAGGCCCTTCATCTATGGCCCTTCGATCCCTTGTTGGGCGTGATAGAATCATTCATGAGTTGCGCCAGGGACGCCCACTGGTCCATGGGAGGCATCGGCCTCAAGAGAAAGCGAATGCAGGGGAAAGTTGAAGGGAGCGTGAAGAAGCTCAGAGCCGAGGAAGAGAAAGAGACCAAAATAAGAAATAGGGACGACAAGAAGGCCGAGGAAGAGATGAAAAAGAATAAGAAGCGCAAAACTGATAAAGATGCCCCCGCAAAGGACGATTCAACATCCGGCAGCCCTAAAAGTAAGGGCATTTCCAGCTCTAAAGACAAGGGCATTTCCAGCCCTAAAAATAAGGCCTTTTCGAGCCCTAAGTCTCCTGCTGTGGCCAGTTCAATCGATACACCAATAGAAGCTTGTGTCACCGGAGGTCGGGTTTCGAAGCGCAAGTGGGCCGCCTTGGACGAGGATGATGAGGGGGATTTGCCGTTGGTTGTCCCCGAGTCAGAGAAGCGGAGCAAGAAACAATCGCCCAGGGTTCGAATCCGCGTGAGGAAGCTAGGAGATGTCTTCAACCAGCAGGCTATGGATGGATCTGATGTCCTCGGTAGTCAAGGGATCGAATCAAACAAGCCTCCCTCGGTAGCTCTTCAGGTAGTGAAAAGGCAAGCCGGGAAAATGAGGATTTACAAGTGTTTTGAATGCATTCCAAAGTAGTATGTTTGCTTTACCAGTTTGTTAAGGCCTGTACTCCTATAATTCTTAGTTTTGTACACCGAACAATATGTGTAGCCCAGCTGCTTGGCAGTCTTTTTTAACTCATGGGAATTCGCCCAGGGTTCGAATCTGCGTAAGGAAGCTAGGAGATGTCTTCAACCAGCAGGCTATGGATGGATCTGATGTCCCCGGTGGTCAAGGGATCGAATCAAACAAGCCTCCCTCAGTAGCTCTTCAGGCAGCGAAAAGGCAAGCCGGGAAAATGAGGATTTACAAGTGTTTTGAATGCATTTCAAAGTAGTATGTTTGCTTTACCAGTTTGTTAAGGCCTGTACTCCTATAATTTTTAGTTTTGTACACCGAACAATATGTGTAGCCCAGCTGCTTGGCAGTCTTTTTTAACTCATGGGAATTCTTGAGAAACAGATAGTTTTACAACTACTCCACCTTTTGTACTCTCTTACTGTTCGGCTTGTCAACACTGTTTTTAAATATAAATCTATCCGTTGTTCTTGTCCAAAAAAGGAAAATCTTCCACTTGTAGTGGTTTAAACTTTATACATACAAATTTGAATATACATCACATCTTCAGAATCACAGTTCTCTTAAATAATCATTGATCTATGCCTACCAAGGCCTAGGTCCTTGCTCAAACTCATACAATGCTTTCTGCAAATAGGTTCCATGAATCCATGTGGTTGTTCCATTTATTCATCTATCACCCATTCAAAAAAGAACCTTTTACATCCATCTTATGACCAAACAATTTATAACACATTCCAATATCTAGCACGACTCTCATGGTTGTAATCTCAATTATAGGTAAAGAAATTTATCCATAATTTATTCCTTCCCTTTGCACATAGCCTTTGGATACTAACTGCACTTTGCACTTTGTACTTGCCAATACTACCATTATAATTAATTTTAGTTATGAATATCCATCTATCATAGTTCTCATTATCCATCTATCATAAACAAACAGATTTGTGGTATAGATTTGTGCTACCACACGCAGGGATGAAAATCTAGCATAGAGGTGGGGCTTATCACCCGTAGTTAGGAGGTAGGGGTGACAACCAGACTTACTGGGTTAGGCCACTGATTGGAAGAAAAAGAACAGAACTACTTGCTTGGTTCGTTCAGTAGAATCAGTCAAGGTAGGCGTGGTAATGATGGCATGGAGGTAGAGGTAGCTTCGGTCTCGAGAGTATAGGCTCAGGTGGGCGAGCAATGGTTCTTCTCTTCCTGTGATTAGCTGTTGGTTCAATTCACAATGGTTGTTCCCGTGACTATTGGTTCACGTGACAATGGTTTTTCCAGTAGCAATTGGTTCACGATGCATGCTGATCTTCCACTGACTAAGGGGGAAATCTAAAGGGGTCTTATGCAAGTCTGAATCCAATGAATAAAAGAATCTGTAAAACCAAATTGATGTAAGACATCATTAAAAAAAATGTCTATCATGCTTAAAGGCATTAGCCATGTCCAATTTCATAACCATTCCTTTTTCCTTATTACTTATGCTTGTATGGATCACCTCCGACACCAATATAATATTGTCAATTCTTTGCCTTTTGTGGATAAAGCCCAAACACCAAATTATTATCCACATTCTTCAAACAATGTTTGGCACCTCAACAATTGCCAGTGATATTAGCATATATGATTTAATTATTTTATTGTTTCATACAATTATTTGAATCTGATTAGATGTTAAGGAAATTTAAATATCTATTCAACTTTATACTTAAGAGTTACAGTACAGCTATGCACAATCTATAAAGTAAAAACTTCGTTGATATTGAAGGCCATCATGTCCTGCTGTTTTGTCTAGACAAGTAGGTTTGAGATTCCGCAGCGTTGTGTAGATTATATGGACATCTAAGAAAGCAACACATGGTGAGTGTAGTAGCTTTTAGAATTTAATGAAGGGAATGTGAAGGTGTTAAAGTTGTCAACGTGGAGGTGTTGTCAGTTTTTTTGAATCTTACAAAATCATTGCTATGACTAGTGATTTTAGAATTTGAAGAGTATGAATGAGAGCACTCACTCAACTACGTAAATCTGTCTCTTAAATGTTGGCATGAGAATTTAATATTTATCATGAGTATGTTTGCCTTAAATAGGAACCACCGATATCATTTTGGCCACAGTACTGCATGGGTACAAGTAAATATCTGATACTGCATTTTCCAAGCATTAGAGTCTACAGCCTAGTGCAAGCTTGTCTTTTTTCTTTTCATGTTTTACTACTATAGCATTCATACTCTACTATAGCATTCATAACGTTGAACTGTTTGACCTGCCGTGGCCCAGGTTTCATGGCTAAAAGTTATAGATTTGACATTGAGATATTTTACTTGCCTTGGGGCAAGTTTCATGGCTAAAAATAAAAAATATGATTGCTATGATTGATATTGGATGAGGGTTTGCATTGTGTTTATTTGCCATTGTTTATATTTTATTTTAGTATTGTTGGAATCTAGTTACTTTTCAATCGACATGTTGTCACAATCATTGCCTGGGTTGCAAATCTGAGTTGCAAAGGCAAGCTAGCCTTTTCTTTATCAACTTATCCCAGTGGATATAGTTATAGGTTCACATTTACCCATTTTAACAGATTGTAGATACACACATGATAACTGTTTTTTAGTTACATGGTCAACTGAAAGGAGAAAATAATTGCTAAGATGTTTAAGAATTGGCATGTGTTTTGTTCTATATTATTTCAGGGTGCTTTATTCCTGTATTTGAGGAGATTGTTGACAGGATTTGGAGTGGGAGTCATAATATCATTCACTGTAAGTGGGTCCAGCTTGTCTCTAAGGAAAAAAATGAGTATTTGGCTGTTTTCTTGAAGCGATCTATGGAAGTTTGTATTTGAATTGGGTCACGATTTGGGGATTTTTTTACTCCCGGTTCCTGTACACAATGAACACGAAACTATGATATGATTTGTACCAGCAAGAAAAGTGCTCTCTTCGGAGACTAACTCTGTATCAGAAGGGCATTGATTTTCACAATTGTTAGGCAGCTGTTGGTGCTGATTTCACCAGATAATAATATGCAGGTGGGCGCTTTCTGTGAGTTGGCATACATGTGGAGGAGGAAGAAGAACAAGTTCATTGTCGAATGCCTAAACGCAAACCAAGAAGGCACATGAATTGGAGATGTTCCAACGCTACTCCTAATGTTATTTAACAAGGATGAAGTATATTACTGTATAGAAGTTTGTTGCAGACACTTTAGGTAACAATGCATGTCATTGCTGAAGTATTTCGTCTAAATTGTGCTTTGTGATTTAAACAGATGGGAGTTAGCAGTGATTTTCTGATTCAGTATTTCTGGCATAAGAACAATCAAGATCTACAGCCAAGACACTCCATTCACTCTTTATTAAATTATCACTGGCATGTGGTTCCATTGCATCAATACCAGGATGAGTACGCTGGTGATCATGATGATGATCAGCAGGGAACTGGGAGGTCCCCTTCCCTGCACTGACATCATCAAAACCAGTTAACTTTATAATATTGTTATGATCATTGTAACATGTATTGTCATTGCTGTTGCTATTGCTTTTTGTTGTTGCTCCAACAATGGCTGCACTGTGATGATGATCACCCTGTAGCTCACCATCATACTTGCTTCGAGACACAGAATCAAGAGACCCAGAATTAACAGAATCAGAAAAATGCTGTAACTGCTCATTGTTGTTCCTAATATTGTGATCTTGATCTCTGAAGCTCTGTCTAACAACATTCCTATCAAAACAAACCTTTGAAGGATGATGATGGTGAGCGCTTCGGCGCTTTGTTGCTGCAGAAGAAAGTTGAAAAGTCCGCTCAGGAGCATCGATGCAGCAATTGGTACTAGCCGCTGTGGCATTGAAGCTGCCCAGATTGGCCTAATTTTTGGGGCCATTTTCACAATTCAATCTCGGTTTAGGCAGATTGAGACGAACGCAGGAACCATAGAGCGCCCTGACAGCTTTATCGTAGGCAATAGCAGCCTCCTCTGCAGTGACAAAGGTGCCGAGCCAGAGGCGAGCGCCTCTGTTGGGTTCGCAAATTTCAGCAACCCATTTGCCCCATGTCCTCTGCCTAACTCCTCTGTAATTGCAGAGCCCATTTTCAGAGCCCCCTTTGCCCTTCATGCATCAGTAAATATTATAAATATTTTCGTTAATATGATAACTTTAAAAGAACGAATGGTGTATTTTGGATCCCACCATTACACCCTTTTGACAAAATCACCCATGGTTTTGAAAACCAAAAACTGCTTACGGAAGCACTTATAACAGTTTCTTGAGAAAATATTGAGTGATGCCGTAATGCATCATAACCGTATATTTTGTAAATAATGGTTTAAACCAAACCATTTTGTGGGGGCACTATTTCTCATACGTTCCGTTTAGTTTATGATGCCACAAGACCATTGGATCTGAGCCACATGATCCAAGTCATTGATTCAACTTCAATATTATATGCGTTTGCTTCCCTGCACAATTGTGAACCACAAAACAAATCCAGAACCATTTCTGAGCCATCTCCTCTTAAATTTGCTGCTTCTTCTAAAATGCTCTTAAAGTTTCTCTTCCTGATCTTGATTGTTTTTTACATGGTCAGCGAGGGTTTTATCATTCAATTTCTGTCTAAATCAGGTCATTTGGCTGAATATTTGGTGATTTTGTCTTCTAAATCATTGCACAAGAAGACAATACCAGGAAAAGATGTTCTAGCTAACATGTACCCAAAACAGGCTGTTCAAAGATGATTCGTCTCTTGAAAGGGGATTTGGTTGCTTTAAGTACATATTAAATATTGATTCTAATAATCCTAGAAATTCAAGCATGGAAATCTGAATAAAATAATGTTCAACCTATTACTGTAAATACCACAATACTCTAAGACTCGTGGAAGATGTGCTCAAAGCTCACTACTGCAATCCTATTATCGAATAAATTAAACGTTAAAAATAACTAAATCATACTTCAACTTTGAATTTATATATTTATTTTATTTTCAAAAATTAAATGCTATCATACAAAAAATATTAGAAAAAAATATAAAAACAAATAAAAAAATTAATTTAAAAAAAATACAAATAAATGAATAAACCAAAATATGAATAGATAAATAAAAATAAATAAAAACAAACAAAATAAAATAAAAATAGAATTACAAACAATAAATAAATAAACAAACAAATAACGTAAAATAAAATAAATTACATTTTATTAATATTAAATTAATAATTATTCTTTTTATTAAAATAAATATTAAAATTTAAAATTAAGTTTATCAACTTTGATCATTTGGTTTAGTCTTTTTTAAATAAAATATAATGATTTTTATTATTTGAGTCAAACTAGCCATTCTTTTACAAACGCCTAGTAGGAATTATAGTTTCTATTTAAAGAGGTTATTTGATCAGGTTTTCCATCTTATTCTAATGATGCCTCACACTGGGTGGTTCAACACGCGTCAACCATCTATTCTAGTGTGATTTTCGTAAAGACATTTAGTACATTTGCTTCACTCTTTCTAAAATAAAATAAATTACTTTCCAATTGTCTGAGTCAAACTAGCCATTTCAATCTTACTCTCTTTACTATTTAGTATTTACAAGTTAGTACTATTTACAACTTCAATCAATGTTTTTCTATTTCTGTATATGCTTACGTTTCAACTTCTGATGTTTTTCTATTTCTGTATATGCTCCAGTATCTACTATTTAGTGTTTACTTAGTGCCATTAACAATTCCAATCAATCTATTCCATTTGCTTATACGCTTACGTTTCAAACTGTTATGTCAAACATGATTAGCAATGAGTTGAAAAAAATACTTGGAATATTCAAGATATACAGTTGCAAGTAGCATACTTCAAAAACTAATTTACAAATATGGTAATTTGACATTACTATTTCCTTTCCTTTTATACCTACAAACCAACATCCTCTCCTAACCTATTTTCTGCCTATGCCTTGTTTACCATGGAAATAATTCAACATGCCCTATTCCAAAATATATGTTCCATAGGGAAAGCCTTTAAACTACTCATTGTCAGAAACATATTTGCAAAAATTGCATTTGTAAAATTAGTCAAGATTCATCTTAATATCTAAACTTTAAATCAAATTCTTCAAAAAAGTTGTTCTCAAGCATTGTTTCTTAAACGCTCATTCACACAGCTCCTCCTTTCGGCTTTCCTTTGCACCAAAAGTTACAATTGCTAGTACTCAATATTAAACAGAAGCTAACTTTACTTACGGTAGGCAGATTTGCATAGTTGATCTCTCCGTATTAAAAGGTCGTGCTTACATGGAAACTTCAGTATCATCCACCACTCCATTTCTTGACCCTCCGCCTACCCTGTGTTCACTCGGGAATTACAACTGTTAATGCAACATTGAAGGAGCGATTTCCCAATGGCGTATGGATGGTTCAGGTAGTCTCTACCTTAGCTATTCGTTTTCATATTTTGTAACTTTGTAGCAGTCCAATGACATATTTAGTTTCACTGCGGTGATATGAATTTTAAAGTTAAAGGCGGTATCTAGATATCTTGTTTGATTTCCTGCAAATACAGTCAGGATGCAACCATGCATGAATCTCAAGACCAACAATTCCGAAGAGGTGACTCCCAGTTTTAGGTTAGACCATAACTTCGTCTCACTTGTAATTTATCCTGAATCTAAGTTCAGATAACAAACAAGTTATCACACATCCATGCCCTTTCATATATATTAAATTTGTAGACAACCATATAACTAATTACAATTGGATTGGCTTAATGTTTAGTTAAGCAAGTTAGTTGAATGTTGATGAGAGGAATTTGTTATTTTTAAGTAGGTATTTTTATCTAGATTGCAGATATTTCATAGTTCCATGGATAATAACAAGTTTTTAAGGGAATTAGGCTAAATCAATTATATATATAGAAAGTTTCAAACATAGTTAAGCTAAACTATATATCTAAAATTCTATTAAATTAAAAACACAAGTTACATTGAGAAACCAGAAATTCTAAGAACATTTACATCATTTATAATGTCATACTTTATAATTATTTTTGTTTTTTATAAAAATCCATTTTCTCCTAAGAACATGTACCCAGCCTATAGATTTATTGGTTACAACTAAGGATAAGGCCATATCCTCATTTTTTAAAGAGAGTTCAATCTTTACCGTCTTTTAAAATGGGCTCACTAGTGGGTGCATTTCTGCCATGCACAATTAGTGTTGATTCTTTTTCATTGTCCTTTGCCGAAATGTTCTCCTATTCTTAGGGATGATGCACAGCCACAAGGGTATGCACTAGATCTTGAGAAGCCGAGGCGTCACGGGTTATCCTCTACTGCTCAGAGCAAACCTTCTTTTGGCTTGTTGAGTTCTTGACACTTGTTGCTTCCTTTGATCTTGCCACCCACGATTATATTTTCTCAAATCGTGGAACTAGGTCGACCTTTTTAAGGAAGGGCATGCATTCTAAAGGTGCGTGTGATGCTAACAAATTCTACACTTAAACCAATATTTTTCGTAATCCAATGGTTGAAGATGTTCATTACCAACCCACTTGAATATGATTTATCTAGTAATCCTTCACTTAAATCCAATTCGAAACATATACAAATGAATGAAATGAACCCATTAGTCAATATTTCATTGTCTACTTTGATGAAACACCAAACTAAGTTTCTGATATCCTTGAGGAAATCTAGCCGAATCCACTAGAGGTGTAAGTTTGGGAGCCTTACTCATACGAGAGTAGCCAAAGACTTCATCGAAAGAGGGTTAAACTATGAGAACCATGGCTGAATCGAGAAACTTGTGCAACCCTAGAACTAGGGCCCTTGCTCAAAAACCATCTATTGGTCTTCTAGATCCTTAAAGGCTACCACAAAATAACCTCTATAACAAAATAACATATCTAAATTCTAGGTCTAGTTCTCATGAAACCAATCCAAGAGGGAAAAAAACGGGGCCAGAATCAATTGAACTGGCATATGATTGCTTGTCACTCATAATATGTTATTTTAATTCTGGTGAAGAGCTCGTTCACAACAAGGGTTGGGGTTTTCGATGAATTTTCCACCACAAAAAATTTGGCTTGAGAGATCCTTGGGAGTTCAAGAGATGGGACCTAGCTTAAGGACATCTTTGATTGAAAAGGGTTTTGATTCCCAAGATGTCCTAACTCCTCTGGCACTTCCATTCAACCATGTAGTGTGGAAAATAGAGGCATTCTTCTTGATGTCATAATCACTAAGTTCATTTGTCAAATTTAATTTCCTCCCTTCGCAAAGGAGCCTCGTTTCCCCCACAGGTATTCTGGTTAGCTTTTTAATGTTATCTCGAGTGATGATATCGCATCCCCTTTACTGACCTTAAAGCAAAGGGACTTTCCAAACATAGTTTTAATGAAATTAGGAATTTTTGGATATCGCAATCCCCAAAAACAATATTTAATAGGATAGATTTTGGATTTGGAGAAACAATATGAATCTCAGGTAAACATTTCGATAGATTCAAAACAAATTTGGAGACCAAGTCTCACTAAAGCATTATGTCAAACATTTACATGCCAACCCACTTCCCTGTGACTAAGTTTCCACAAACACGTTGCAGGGAAACTTCCCACACACATGTTTGTTACTCCCTGAGGGCCTTACAAGAACAAAGGCCACCAAAGTTTCCAGGAGCATACCTCTGGACCCACTAGGCACCCCTTCTTTCAAGCCCAACACTTCTAGCTTGGAGTCATTGTCCACCGATATGACCCCTTTCACAATATTTGTTGTGGAAATCCTTCGACACCCATCCTTCGCGGAAAACCACGAAACCATGGGTCCAGAAAAGAACAGAGCTGAAACACAAAGGGGGTTCAATGTTGAAAGCCAATGCTCAACCACATGATCACGTGGCAGTCTGCAGTCAAAGGACTATTGCACCTTAAATGACTAATCTCAGTTCCACCTTTTTCTGCCTCCATGAAGGGAGAAGGATTTGTCATCTACTGAGAATCCTCGTCCTCTGAAATTTTAGTGTCTTGGCCTGTGGTTATGCTTTCCGAGTTTTTGTAAAACATAAAACCCTGGCTCCTTGCACCATCTCCATGATCATCTCGATTTAATAGTTCATATTTATATTATAAAAAAAAATATTTACCTCTCTCTCTCACACACATACATATATTCTAACTAAATGAATTGGTAACTCGGTTGGACTTATATTCACGTGACACATGTCGATTCTATCCTTCCTTATACCTCTTTTTAGTAAAGTGAGTTACTTTATAGAATTTTGAACCTTGGATCTTTTAGTTTACAAAGTACTTCAATATTTATAGGAATTTGAACAACCTCATATAAATAAAATATTGAAAACTTACTCATAAATTAATAATCAATTTGTATAAATCTATATAAATATAAACCTAATATGTAATTTCTTTTTATAATGTAATTATATGATGTATAAATTTTCTTAAATATTTAATATTTATTGATTGTGAAGTTTAAAATTATATTTAAATGTTTGAATAAATATTTAACTTATTATAAACCATTTTAGATCTTTTAAAATCTGGATCTACCAAGGAATCAGAAAAATCAAATATCGCGAATTGAAATTAAATATATTACAATCAATAAGTAAAAAATGATCCTTATTATATTATTATGTTATTATAAAATAATTTAATGATAAAATTTATTTTTTATTAAAAATGATTAAAAATAAAATATTTTAATATTATAAATCTATAGACAGTCACTTAGTATGGGATGTGCAAAAGCAAATAGATATATTAGCATCATGTCATATAATAAACTTAATTGGAGTGTATACAATGGTTTTGGGAAAAGACAATTTTTTTAAGGTGTTAATGAGAAGAATTTAAAAAAAAAAAAAAAAAATATTTAGTGGCTTTTTTTTAAGATATTATTTCAAAGTTTTGATTAGAAAATTTGATTTTATTTTTAAAATATTTTTTAAGATATTATTCGAAAGTTTTTTTTATTAGAAAATTTGATTTTATTTTTAAAGTATTTAAAATATTATAATATATTTGGATAAAAATAAAATTGTATTTGTATTAATTTTATTTATTAAAATTAAGAATATTATAATAAAATATAATATTTAATATTTTTTTTTTTTTTTTAAATTGGGTAGGACCATGCCATTTTCTATTTATATTTAAAGGACAGGTTACAAAATATAAAAGTCAAACTGTGGCCTCAACCTGCTCGGAGGAAACCAGGTCTGTTGGCCATCTGAGAGCGTGAAAAGCATACCAAAACTGAAATATTCTCATCCGTCTATGAGTTACATGTGCTATCTGTCCTACTACTGCAGTTTGTACATTAATATAACATAAGAAGAGTTCATATCTATCTAAAAAGTGCATCAAAATTATAAAACATAAAACTCCTATCCATCTGAGGAGGAAACTGGAGCTGGGTCTTTGACGTTGGACCCAAGCATTTCAGCTTGCTGAAGCTGCTGGAGCATCTTCTCCATTCGGCTAACTTTATCATCCATTCTGCTAAGTCGATCAGCTGCCTGATATTGTGTGATTTTGATGTGTCGCAGCTAGTCCTGAATTTCCTGAAGCAGGTCCTGAAGACGAGGGTCTTTTTTTGCTAGGTCTACTTTTGCTGTTGCAGGCTGAATAATCTTGATAGCTTTCGCTATGAGGCATTTGACTATCCAGTAGATGTGAATAGTCTGGTTGAATAGAGTCAGGCGGCCACGGGTATTTCCTGGATCTATTATGAAATCTAAGATCTCTGCCTCTGTCTCCATATCTTCAGGGCTTGTTGGATCTCTCTTTCCCATCCACGAATTTCTTGACGGACTGTGGAAGAATTACCTATCACATAATTTGCTGCTAGATTCTCCAAGTGCTCCTGATTGGTTTTGCGACCTCGTTTTCTGGGGGCTGGCTCTAACTGAGTTTTCTGTTTGCCTTTGGTAGCTTCAGCCCTTGGACATCATTTTCCCATGGCTGGAAAGAGCCTATTGAATAACACAGACAGCGAAAATTGAATAACATAAGAGTGAGGATCTATATTTATACAGCCTGTGACCCGCCTTTGAGCACTGATGACGCAAGTAACATGTAAATACTTGAATTCAACACAACAGGGCAACCTCTGTAGCCAATGCGAAGAGTGAGAAGCATGGTTCACAGACTCCTTGACTGTATGCATAAATCTATTCCAGAAATTGATAGTGCAAATAACCTTACGCGTAATATACCTCGTACAGGGATAGACAGTTTCACAATTGAAATTTGCGGGTTCCATGCATAAGATAGACAGGGGATGAGAAATTTGAGGTCTTAAGGTCGAAATCAGAGAACTAGAGTAAGGTTCACTTTGAATATCGGAGTAACATAGCATCTCCAACCGCTCCCTGTAACCCCCCTGAACCACTCTGCTGAGTAAGACCAAATAGAGATTGGGAGGGACACGACTTTGTTTTCAAATTTGAGACTTGACCCAATGAGCAACCCTACTTAACAAAATTAAAAGATAGCAAGTTGAGAGACCCAGATTGCAACAATGAAACTTGAACCAATTCACGGCCCGACAAGACAAGTGCAGAAGTAAATTTTGACAAAAATTTTGCCCAAAAGTCCACTGCTTGTATAAGACTTCTATCAAATTAGCGGGTGGGTTACTACCATTACCGATAGTATGAGATATTGTATAGGCAAACAGAGTGCAGGGGTCGCGGAAGCACGGTTGGATAGGTTGTAGATTGGGGATAGCACAACAAAACTTCACAAACCTGCTCAAAGCAGTCGTCATATGTAGCAATCTAAACTTATCCACAGCAAATGGTGCCATGAGAACAAGGAGAATGGCATATACATACCCTGTCAGGTTTGAAGGATTGACAGACTGCGCAGCGCTTCGTCTCCTCCTCTTCCTCCAGCTGCTTGCATGCAAAAAGCAGTGCATGAACCAATGGAGAAATGGAGGGATTGCACTTACCTTAACGGAAACTTGCCCTCGGTCTTCGAACGAAACAGCCTGGCCACCTTGCAACATCATTCCTATCCTTAATATTTATTTAATTATAAAATTAATTTAATCGGTTTGTTTGGAGTTTAATCTTTGTCATTATTTTAATTGGCAATGGTCTATTGAAATCACACTCACACCTATTATTAATATGACTAAGTTTATGTTAACTTAAAATTTTAATATAAAAAAATTCTTAATAATAATACATGATTGCTATCCAATCAATACTCTATAAACTATATTAGTTGACTCAAAATGTCAACCAAATTTTAATGATGTGATTAATTTGAAAAACATTTATCTTCAAAAAAATCTTAGATCTAATATTTTTATAATTTCTTTCCCATCTTTTCTAGCATGATAACAACTTACATGATGTTCAATACTTATCTTGCTCCGTCATCCATCCATTATATTATATATTGCTGCATAGTGGGTGCGGAAAACTGGAAACTAAGATTGTTAGTTGAACTTGAGATTGCGTTTTCTAATTCACAAGATATGCTCTTCATGCACATATCATTCTTAGCAGGTCTGTGAGCTGCTAGCTGTTGTAACAAGGCCGTTACTATCATGGCAGCAGAATTAGAGAATGAAATAAAAATAAAGGTTTCCAGGGTTTCATTCGTTGTGCCGGCCATCCCCACTGCGAGGCAACATATGTTCCTCCCCGGCTTAGATCTTTGTTGCGTACAGAATGCGTGTGCCGGCACCCAATGTCTTCTTTTCTATAAAACATTTGAATTTGAATTTGAATTTTGTATGATGGTGGAGAAGCTGAAGAGAAGCTTGTCGTTGGTTCTAGTGGACTTTTATCCATTGGCAGGCCGCTTGGACATCAAGGGAGGAGATGAGTCGGGTAGGCCCCAAATTGACTGCAATGATGGTGGAGTGGAATTCATTGAAGCATCTATTGATATGGCACAAGAGCTTCTTGCAAAAACTTGTCCCTGCTCTGGATGCGGTTAATTTGAAAGATGATAACTTTTTTTTATCTGAGAAAGAAAAAAACGCTGTTTTATATTATGATAAATAAAAACAGTGCATAATACATCATACTACCACAGGCCATTTCTTTACGTACAGGGATCTGAAAATGTTTAATGATGAATTTATGAATGTTTAATTAAAATATGCTACTTTCAATTTTTATGGAAGAAGTTGAAGGTGTTAGCTGTATTAAAAAACTAGTATCAGCTCAGCTTTATATAATTGTGATCACAACACATCAAGAAACATCATTTTTCAATATCTCTTAATATTAAATTAAATTTAATATATTATTAAAAATAAATAAATAATTTAAAATTTAAAATTTAATAATCTATAAAAAAAATATTTTAAATTATAACAAAATTATTATAAAATATATAATATTTACTATATTTTTTTTAATATATAAAATTAATATTTGAGTGTTTATATAAAACGTATATATTATTATTGAATTCTAGAGTGGGTCTATTTCTATGCATAAATTTGATTGATAAATTTATATATAAAATTAATATTTGAGTGTTTATATAAAACGTATATATTATTATTGAATTCTAGAGTGGGTCTATTTCTATGCATAAATTTGATTGATAAATTTATATAGACATACATATTCTAGTTATTCTAGTTCTGAACTTCTAATTTTTTAGGAAGAAACATATCATTTTAAATATTAAAGCCACTCAAGTTGTATTGGTCCCATGATAAGAGTTAAATCCTTACAAGTCACACAGTGCATTCTAGAGAGACTATACTCAATTCTATTTCTATATTTATAATTTTATTGAATATTACTCGATTCTATTTCTATATTTATAATTTTATTGAATAATGCTCAATTCTATTTATGAATTAATGCCGCTCAATTTTATTTCTATAGTTACAATTATATTTCTCTGTTTTAAATTATGGTAAAAAACATTTTTTATTAGGACAATAAACTCTTGAGAGTGTGATCCATAACATTTTAATTATAAATCTTCTAAGAAATCACATAAGAAATTTAGGGACCGACGCGTTTCCAACTACCAACTGTAGTTCATCATGAGGATTATTATTTTATTATGTAATTATTTTAAAAATAATTATTATTTTTATTTTATTTTATTACGTAATTATTTATATATTTTTTGTTTTAGGTATAATTTAAAATAGAAATAATTTATTTTATTTTTATTTTTATTCTATATTTAATTGTATTTTAATTCTAGTTTTTAATTGTATTTATTTATTAATTTATTTATACATTAAATCTTTTATTTTGATTTTGATTTTGATTTTATTTTGATTTTTTATTTGTAGTTTAATTCTAAAAAATATATTAATGTATTTATTTATTTATTGATTAGATCTTTTATTTTTATTTTATTCTATTATTTTATTTATATTTTTTATTTAATTATAATTTTTGACATTGACTTTTTTGACTTTTTACTTGATTCATCTTGTTTTTTGAAAGGGGTGTTAATTTAGTTTTCAGTTCTGATTTTATATTTTAACTTGTGTTTTTAAGGTGAGGGTAGTTAGGTGTTGGTTCTTTTTATATATATTTTTTTAATTTTTTTTTTTACCTTTTTTAATTTTAAGGTTGGGTTAAATTTATTTTTGTTTTTATTTTTAATCTTAATTTTGGACCGTTGGGTTTGAGTTCAGAATACTCTAAACTTAAGATATCATTAAACCTACACAACATAAGACTTTTTAAAACAATTATGAAGTTGCATAGTATTTATTTTTTAAATCATTTTTAGATATTTTAAATATTAATATAATTTTTGGAACCTACTGACTATTCTTTTTAGAGTGTTGTGTATTGGGAAATTATAGATCTTTTAGTTTACACAATACTTCATACTTAATTGTCAAATAAACTATATTAAAAAATAATATTAAATTGAATAATTTATTTTTATTTATATTAAACCATAATTTAAAGTAAATTTTATTAAATTCAAAAATTATTTATATAAAACAGAAAAATTGTATATTTCCAATTTTAACTTATTTATTGTTATTTGAAGTAATGGTAATCTTTTCCATAATCATAGTGATGGAACAAATTACATTTATAAATATGGATCAATAATTAACTTTATTGTTTATTCAATAATTAATAATCAAACTGGATTAACTTCACCATTTATTGACCATTATGATATATTCTCACTTTAACCCCCAAAATAAAATAATTTATATTATTTTAATATTATAAATAAAATCGGGATAAAATCATAATTTTCTAAATGTGAATGGCCATTTTGTAATTTTTCCATGAAGTTTTTCTTTTGGATTGCAGGTCACTGATTTTCAGGGAGGGGGAATTTGCATCGGAATCAATCTTCAGCACGTCATTGGAGATGGGAATTCATTCTGGTTTTTTATGAATTGTTGGGTGGAACGTACCAGGCTAGGGCTTCCTATTTCAGAGAACCGGTGCACATGAGACAAATCTTCAAGCCCCAGAAAAAGGAGCACCACAATATATCTTTCAAGGGTGTAGAAGCATTCAGTGATTTAGTCAAAGGAGAAGCACAGGTTTTCATGTTTTCATGAGATGATTCACTACCTTGCACTCCAATGGCTGCACATGTTGGAATTTTTGAATATTCTGAACACACAGGGAGAATAAAAATTCTCCTCCTTTAACACAGAGAAATGCGAACAATTTTGCTCACTAGACAGAGATGGCACAAAAAACTTTTCTATTTCATTAACAATGAAAACTATTACAAAATGATGGATTCAACCTTCAGAACGAAGCTCTGGTTTATAGTGATTTAGCTGCTACAGACGCAGCGCTCACAATATTCCTCTCTGTCTCTCTTTCTGCCTTTGGGCATTACATAACACAACACACAGTCTGTCTGTGTAAAACAACAACTAACATTACTTTTTTTTTTAAACAACTATGCTATCCTTTATATATGGCATGAAATTTTAAAACATAAAACAAACTATATTAAAACATATGCAAAACCCTTTCTTGTGGGTCCCTGCAGAGGCATTCTCCCTCGAGTACATTTGATCTGTGATGTGCCCCCGTACAAAATCTCCACCGTTGATCTCTGTTCAACATATGATGCTTTGGTCAACTGCGAAGGCACCCTGTGGTTCTTTTCAAAACCTTTCACTGCCCCCATAACACTATGATTAATAAAAAACATAATACTTTAAACCCGGACTTCAAAATTATATTAAGCTGGATTGTATTCTTTTTGCGTTACAAAACGCCCCTACATCAGCGAGGCTAAAACCTGCGCGAACGCATTTCTATTGGCTGGTGCTGGGGCCCGTGGAACTCAAACAGCTAATTAGTACGGAGTGTATTCCACTATTCCTAAGCATAGGATCATAAGTATTACTGTATCCTGCTAATGTATAACCTTAACATGGTATTAACCTTACTTTATACAGTACTTGATTACTACAAATATGTAAGAGCTACTACTTAAGTTATACGGTTATAAACCTGATCACATAAAAAATTTGCATAGCAAATCCTGGTGGTGACGCCATGGGAAAATAACGCGAATCAACGTGATTGGTCCACGTGGCAGTGGGACCACATCGACGGATCAACGGATTGGTGGAATGGCGGAATGGACTTTGGCTTTGGCGATGAGCGATTGCGCGATGCAGCGATGCTATGATGCTGCGATGAGAGTTGAGCGCTATCGGCATCAGCACATCGCATCGGCGATAAACACATTTCATATGAAACATATGTGGTAGGTGGAACAGATGGTTTGGTGATGTTGCGATGTGCGATGTGGGGACCACATCGCATCGCAACATCAGCGGTGAATGTTTGCAGTGGTATAACAACACTCGTCCGTTGCGATATGCGATGTGCGATATCGCAACATCGCATCGCGACGGGACTTCATATCAACAAGACACAAACACTTGGCTTCGGTTATTGCGATGTGTGATGGCGGTGGGGACCACATCGCATCGCAAGTTCGGCTTTGGATTAAAAACTGGTGGGGACCACAAAAGACTTGGCCCATTCATAAACTTAAAGACTTGGCACGTTTAAACAAAAAAACTCCTTTGTTTGGTTGTTGAGGGCTTTTACACCCGAAAATACTTTCTTTAATAGAAACTGCTATTGCGTGGTTTGAACCACGAACTCTTCAATTCTTCTCTGCAAATGCGGTTGCGCCCATAAACATTTAAATTCCTCCTTACGACTCCATTAAACTCTGTTAAATGCATAGTGGTGCGCACTCAACCTCTGCTGCTGCCCCTGTTGTACTCTATTTCTACCTGCACAGGGTTTGCAGGTGACTTTAATATTTTCAACACTCCCCCTTAAAGTTAGCTGCTGGGTTATCAGTCATACCCAAGCATTTTCTCAAATATTCAAAATTCTTTTGCCCCAATAGCTTTGTTAGTATGTCTGCAAACTGCTCCTCTATTCTACAATGCTGTAAAACAATTTCTCCATTGTTCACCATTTCTCTGATGTAGTGAAACTTGGCATTAATGTGTTTCGTTCTTTTATGAAACACAAAATTCTTTGACAATGCAATAGCTGAGCTATTGTCATAATGAATCACTGTGCTTTTACCTGTTCTTGACACAAATTCCTCAACATTCTTCTCATCCAAACTGCTTGACACGCTGCTGCTGTAGCTGCCACATACTCTGCCTCTGCTGTAGATAATGCTACAATAGGTTGTTTCTTAGAAGCCCATGAAATGGCTCCTGAACCCTTATGAAAAACATAGCCAGAAGTACTTTTCCGGTCATCAATACTTCCAGCCCAATCACTGTCAGTATATCCAATCAATTCAGAATTTTCTGAAGTAACATATAAAATACCATACCTTTTTGTTCCTTTTACATACCTCAAAATTATTTTTGCTGCTTGCCAATGTGCTTTTTTTGGCGTTTCCATAAACCTGGAAATCAAACTCACAACATGCATAATATCAAGCCTAGTTGCAGTCAAATACATGATGCTGCCAACTATGCTCTTATACAAACTTGGATCAAAATCCTTGCTGTTGTCATCTTTGCTGAGCTTCAATCCCATTACCGTGGGAGTAATTGCTACCTTGCACTCCTGCATATTAAATCTTTCCAAAAATTCATTAACATACTTTGCTTGAGAGATGAAAATCCCATTTTCATTTTTCTCTACTTCCATTCCTAAGAAGTATCTCAACAATCCCATATCAGTCATTTCAAATTCATCTTTCATGATTGTTTTAAAATTTTCAATGAGGTAATCATCATTACCTGTGAATATCACATCATCAACATATGAAACAACTATGAGCATCTTACCATCTATTTATTTGATGTATAATGTGGGTTCTCCTTCACATTTTTCAAACCCATTATCCAGTAGATAGGAATCTATCCTACTGTACCATGCTCTTGGTGCTTGCTTCAGCCCATAAAGAAATTTCTTCAATCTGAAAACTTTGTGCTCTTGGCCCTTTTTCTCATAGCCTAGAGGTTTTTCAACATAAACCTCTTCCATTAAAACTCCATTTAGGAATGCTGATTTTACATCCATTTGGTAAACCTTCCATTTGTTTTGTGCTGTTATGGACAGCACTGCTCTCACTATTTCCATTCTTGCAACTGGTGCAAAAGTTTCTTCATAATCTCTTCCATGTTGCTGCTTATATCCTTTGAAAACAAGTCTGGCCTTGTGCCTTTCAATCTTACCTTCAGCATTGCTTTTGGTCTTGTATACCCATTTAACTCCAATGAATTCTTTGCCTTCTGGGAGATCAACCAATTCCCATATTTTATTCTTCTCTATTGCATTAATTTCTTCATCCATGACTTCTATCCATTTTATATCTTTTATAGCTTCCTCAAAATGAATAGGATCATCAACATGACAATACAATGCAAATAAGGAGTTCATACCTTCATTTGCTGTCTCTTGCTCATAGATTTCATTTAAATTTATGAATCTTGTTCCTCTTTCATTTGGTGTACTTGTGCTTGAAGAAGCACTCAAATCTGCTCCATGTGGGGTGCTTGGAGAAGCACTCTCATTACTTTTCAAGGGTGTTCTTACTCCTGCTTGAGGTGTCCCTTGATGTCCTTATGTTGGTGGAGGTTGTGCTACCGATGAGGTGTTCCTTTCAGCCACATCTTCCTCATCTTCATCATGAGACAAATAGCGTTTGACATTGACTGTTTTCTTAATGCTTCCATCCCATGCTTATTCTTTTATGAATTGCACATCTCTGCTTATAACAAATTTCTTTGTGGATGGGTTATACAATCTATATCCCTTGGATTCTTCACAATATACAAGGAAGAAGCACTTCTCCCCCTTACTTTCCAACTTCTTCCTCAACTGATCTGGAATGTGTGCATAAGCCACACAACAAAAAACTTTCATGTGGGTGACTCCCTGTTTTCTGCCACTCCACGCTTCTTCTGGAACTCTGTTCATTACTGCTTCTGTTGGGCATCTATTCAAAATATACACAGCACAATTTGTAGCTTCTGCCCAATACTCATTTGGAAAATGTTTTTCCTTTAGCATACTTCTCACCATATCCATAATGGTTCGATTCTTCCTTTCAACAACACCATTTTGCTGCGGTGTGTACCTTGTTGTAAACTGCTTATGTATGCCATTCTCTCTGCAAAAACGTAGAAATTATTTTGAGATGTACTCACCTCCTCTGTCAATTCTAAGAACTTTGATATGCTGCCCACTTTGTTTCTCTACAAGAGCTTTAAAGTGGCAAATTTTTTCAAACACTTCACTTTTATATTTCATGAAATAAACCCATATTTTTCTAGTGAAATCATCAATGAAGGTCAACATGTAGTTGTTGCCTGATACTGATGATGTTTGCATTGGCCCACACAAATTTGAATGGATAATTTCTAAGGGTGCTTTTGCCCTTATGTTCTTTCCTGATGGAAAGTTTTCTCTGTGTTGTTTGCCCAAGATGCAGCCTTCACATAGGCTGTCTGGTTTCTCTATCAATGGTAGTCCTCTTACCATTCCTTTCTTGTGCAACAAATTCAGTCCTCCAAAATTGAGATGTCCAAATCTCAAGTGCCATAACCAATTCTCACCTTTCACTTCCTTTGAAAAGAACTCTTGAGTTACAGTTGCTACATTCTTTCTCTTTCCCTTCAAGTCAGCATTGAGCTTGAGTGGAAACATTCTATTGCTGGTCATTTGCACTTCTGCAATAACCTTCTTGCTTGGAGGTATGTCCATTATTGTGCACACATCATTCTTAAAGAATACATTGTAACCTTTGTTAATGAGTTGCCCAACGCTCAAAATATTACATTTCAAGTCAGGAACATAGTATACATCTGGCACAAATTTTTGATCTCCATTTCTTGCACGGATACTTACTCTGCCTTTTCCCTTGGCAGATATCTTAGTATCAGTTCCAGTTGCTACTTCAGATTTAACTTCTTCATCAAGATTGGCAAACATTGCTATGTTTCCAGTCATATGATTACTACAGCCTGAATCTAAGAACCATACATCATCCTGCCTATCTTGTGCTACATTACATGTTAACATCACATTCTTTGGGTTCTTTTCTTCTCTTGCTACATTAGCGTTCTGCCTATTATTCATGTAATTTTTCTTTTTCCTACACTCATTGGCATAGTGCCCATATTTTTTTCAATAATGACACTCGACATTGGATTTGTCATACCTTTGTCCATGAGCATGTTGGTGTCCACCTTGCTAGCTGCTAGTTTGGCCGTGGCTTTGATTCTGAGTGTTGCTCCTTCCATGATTATGTGAAGGGTTGTTCCTCCTCTGTTTTGGCTTCTGCCTCTTCCTCTTCCTCTGCCTTGACCTCTTCCTCTTCCAAAAGACATTTGGGTCTTGAAGGCATGCTCTAGAGATGGGTTTACTAATCTTCCCAATCTCTGTTCATGAGTCATAAGTAATGCATGAAGTTCATCTACTATGAAATTTGAGATATCCTTTGTCTCTTCAATGGTGGTTACAATAACATCAAACCTTGAGGGTAGGCTCCTCAATAGTTTCTCCACTATCCTTCTTTCTTCAAGTGTCTCTCTATGAGACCTTATCTGTGTGACCATCCCAATCACATGTGTGAAGAATGAGTCTATGTTATCAGACTCTTTCATACAGAGAGTTTCAAAATCTCTCCTCAGCAATTGTAGTTTTGCTATCTTCACTTTCTCCATACCTTGATAGGATATATTAAGAGTATCCCATGCATCCTTGGATCTCTTAGCTGCTGCTATCCTTGGAAACACACTCTCATGTACTGCTTGATAGAGAAAAAAGAGGGCTTTAGAGTCCTTCTTCATATTGCTCTTTAACAGATCCTTCTCTACCCGTGTTAAGGCATTAAAGGCTTGCTCATCAACTGGTTCATCAAAACCGTCTTCAACAAATTCCCATAAGTCTTGAGATGCAAACAGGGCTCTCATGGTAATGGCCCAATAATCATAGTTTTCCCATTAAATTGTGGAAGTTGAGTATTTCCAATACTCATACTAGTGCTTGGTCCAACCATTGCTTATAAACTGAACTCTGAAATAAACTTGACTGTGTTTTTTCTTAAACAAACTGTCTTTCCTTCTTTAAAAGACAAACTCTATCTCTGAGGACTGCACTCTTTTAAACAAATCAACAACTCTATTTTTTTTGAGAAATACCTAGACTTAAACTTCTGCTGAGCCTTCACGTTGCTGGAGAAGTGCTGCAACAAATCCTTCTTCTTCCTTCAGCTTCTTTGACACCTTCAACACTACGATTAATAAAAAACATAAGACTTTAAACCCAGACTTCAAAATTATATTAAGCTGGATTGCATTCTTTTTGCGTTACAAAATGCCCCTACGTCAGCGAGGCTAAAACCTACGCGAACACATTTCTATTGGCTGGTGCTGGGGCCCGCAAAACTCAAACAGAAATATAAACCCGATCACATAAAAAATTCGCGTAAAAAATCCTGGTGGTGACGTCATGGGAAAATCAAACGCAAATCAATGCGATTGGTCCACGTGGCAGTGGGACCACATCGGCGCATTGGCAGATTGGTGGAACGGCGGAAACCAGCGATGGTGCGATGGTGCAATGAGCGCTGAGCGCTATCAACATCTGCACATTGCATTGGCGATAAACACATTTTGGATGAAACATATGTGGTAGGCGGAACAGATGGTTTGGCGATGTTGCAATGTGCGATGTGGGGACCACATCGCATCGCAATGTACGATGTGGGGACCACATCGCATCGCAACATCGGCAGTGAATGTTTGCGGTGGTATAACAACACTCGTCCATTGCGATATGCGATGTGCGATATCGTAACATCGCATCGTGACGGGACTTCATATCAACAAGACACAAACACTTAGCTTCGGCTATTGCGATGTGTGATGGCAGTGGGGACCACATCACATTGCAAGTTCAGCTTTGGATTAAAAACTGGTGGGGACCACAAAAGACTTGGCCCATTCATAAACTTAAAGACTTGGAACGCTTAAACAAAAAAACTCCTTTGTTTGGTTGTTGAGGGCTTTTATGCCCAAAAAGACTTTCTTTAATAGAAACCCCTGTTGCGTGGTTTGAACCACGAACTCTTCAATTCTTCTTTGCAAATGCAGCTACACCCATAAACATTTAAATTCCTCCTTACGGCTCCATTAAACTTTGTTAAATGCACATAAGTGCGCACTCAACCTCTGCTGCTGCCCCTGCTGTATTCTGTTTCTACCTGCACGAGGTTTGCAGGTGACTTTAATATTTTTAACAGCACAGACGAAGATCGATAAGGAAAAGGTGGCATCAATGGCTGCACAGACGAAGATCGATAAGGAAAATGTGGCATTCAATGAGGAAACTGAAATTTCAACTCTTCATTTTAGCCTACAAATGATCCGAAAATTGAAAGAACGAGGCAGGGCTTCGTCTTCGTTTGTGGCAGTGGCCTCACAATTTTGGAGATGCATAATGAAGGTTCGAGAAGTCCCCGAGAAAGAGGTCGTTGATTTCACTGTGTTTGCTGACTGTAGAGGACGAATAAAACTGCCCTTACCACCAACTTATTTTGGGAACTGCTTGTGTATAGGCATCGCCCGGACTACGGCCAAGCAACTGTTAGAGCATGATATCTGTTTCGCTGCTAGTCTGATACAAGAAGCCATCAACTCCTGCATCACAGAGGAAAATATAAATAATTGCATAGAATGGCTTCAATCTTTGCTTGGTAGTGGCAAAGGCCGTCTACCAAATATATTAAGTAGCTACTATGTTGACTTAATAGGTTGTCCCAAATTGCCTGTTTATGAGACAGGCTATGGATGGGGAAGGCCATTGAACGTGCGGCTTGCGTCCATGGATATTGAGGGATGGTATTGTTTCCCGGAAGAGACAAGGTGGGGAGTATGGATGTCTCCACCCGCCTTCCTCACCATCACATGGAGACCCTAAAACATATCGTCAAAATCATCCCTAATTGATTCTCAGCAATGTCATTTGTTTAGTGTGTGTTTCCCTCTGATCACTCTGATCTCAGTTTATGTATGTCATAACAGTCAATGTGTTTCTTTGAACTAAGTGGCTTTACATCCCTAAATAAATTTTTGTGGTGTGTTTGGACTATTCTCAGAATATTTAGGAATCCTCAGAATATTTAGAAATGAGACGGACATTGGTAAAATGTGTCTTTGAAGTTAGTCAATGTGTTTTTGAAGTTAGTGGCTTTCAACTATAATTCTAGATATTCCCGAAATTTGCAATCTAGATAAATTTAACATCTAAATTTTTTTGAAATTTTCTATCAATGATCTAGATAAGTTGTTCAGCATATACAGACTAATTAAAGCATTCTAACCAGCTTTTCATCATTTTATGCTATATTTCGTTTATTAAGATAATCTGATTTGATTTGGATAAATAATAATTTCATTTCATAGGGAAATACAATTTTAAAAATATAAATTATTTGTACAACACAGTCGTTTAACGTTTGAAAATTTCGAAATGGCGTGAAAAAGTATACACCAAACCATTTTCCCGTACGAGGCTTTGTGGCATGTAGTAAAGTTTAAATATCAGTTATGTAGTCTTGATTTGATTATATAATTAGCCGGAGTTTGTCACTGAGAGATTGGATTAAAAAAGTAAAAATGGGAAAGCAGAAAACATCGGAAAATTTATATACGAATTTTGTGATTGATTAATATTTCTAAGCTGGTGCACTAAGCAGCACTAAGCTGTTTATTTATATTTTTATAAATAAACATTACATATTAGCATGAGTGCTTCTCAAAGACATCGATCCAGATATACATGAAATGATTCTCAATATTCTCAATAGATCGAGATTTTTGCCATGATCATAAACATTGACTGTATTGGGACATTTGCAACAATAATAGACCATAAGCAGCCGGGTATATCTGCACGGAGTGTTAGTAGATATAATTGGTTAATATACTGTAATCTGATATAAATTACTTACACACTCACACAGTTTAAAGTTTCATTTAAGGTTCAATCATTTTTATTGTATTAATAATTTATTTATTTATTTTTAGAAATCATTATGTTAGAGCGTAGGATTTGAATTTCAAGTAGAGAGTGTAACTATGTTTTCATAATGGTTACTCATTTTACTTAATTCAATTTATATATTATATTTATTAAAAAATAAAATTAATTTATAAAATTAGAAAATTTAAATTTAAATTTAAAAATTATTATTTATGAAAATTAATTAAAATACTAAAATATCGTAATATATAATCAAAGAATTAACAATGGTTGAATGGATGGATTCACTCAATTATAGCTGTATAATAAAATATACAAATTATTATTTTGTGATTTTTATATTTAAAAAGTTATTAATTTATAGTTTAAAGAATATATATTTTCTAATTGTATGATTATTTTGTTGATACAAGTTAGTTATATATGATATAGGGTAAATTTTATGTAAGCATAGAAAAATAATATTAAGTTTATTGGAAAAGATGAATTTGAATAATTATATAAATGAAAAATAAATTTAACCATTGGCATTATACAATACTATTAATCCACAACCCCAAACCCCAGGTATTTGGGGTTCATGGTATAGTTATGATGGAGTAAGATTGTTTTGGAAAAGTCCATGCTAATTTACACTAAAAGGGTCGCTTGGAAAAGTCGTCCAGAGCCTTCCAAGTTAAATTTTGTAACGGTACTCATATGGTCTTTTAATTTTGTTTAACTTTCTATTTTCACCGAGGATAATTTAAGTCGTTAGTATCAGCTCCTCGGCATGGTTACAAATGCTTGTGATTCCATCTTTCATTATTGGAAATCTTCTCCTACTATATAAGTTCAGATTTCTCGTGAATTCCTGTCAAATGTATATATAATTTCATGGTTATACATTTTCCTAGTTGCAGTACTCTTTGCTTGGATGAATTTACAAAGGTCTCGTTGTTTTCTTTCTGCATTTACAATTTTTTCTTCTTAGAGTGCAGTTATTTCATTATTATGCCCAGTGGGTAAACCCAGGCAAACTGTTTTGTGACGTTATTCCCAAATTCTCTTTAACAGTTCACACAGTTAATAATTGTATCTAATGCATTTAAATGGTTCACCTTCTTTAATTGTTATCCATATTAGTAGTTCTTGCTATATCTCCCAGTTGGAGCAAGTTGCCCCTCTGCTCATTTTGAAATGACTGGCTTCTCTTCGAGGAACGGTTCCTTCTGTTGTCTTTGTTGACTCTGCTGGAGGAACTAAACCCGAAGAACTCCATCACACAGCTGGCTCGAGATACCTGCCCATCTATACTATAGTTTGGTTCTGGATATTGTTACAGGAAAATAATCTGCAGGTAATCAAACTTACCACACTTTCCACATAGAACAACAATATTTACATCTATATTCACAATTACAATAATAAGTTATAGTACATCATTAATATCTCAACACTGTTCATACCATTCGGTGGTATTTCTTCCAACCATGGTAAAAATACCGCAACATATTGTTGGTATCAATCCATTTTCGAATACATTTTCACGATATTAAACTCAATATTATTTTTGTTCTAACTTAAAAGTTTTTGCAATACTTGACTGGAATTATAGTAACCATGCACAGCTCCCAATTTGCACATTAAATAGAAATGTTCTTTCACTGTATTTGAACGTTACTTAATCCATGAAACAGAAAGAATCATCTACGAGAAATATATTCATACCATAGCCAAAGATTTAACATTATTTTTAAATCGGTATTACTTATATTTTCTGATTTGCTATGGAGATTAATCCAAATGATTTTCTATCCACCCAACCGATGAGGTTGACTATCACGTCCAGGCCTCCCCCGAAGCCAAGAGTGGTTCATAAAAATTTTCAACTAGGACCTCAAGACTCCGGTCCAGTCCACATGGTTTTCTTTTGTGCAAAGCTTATGTGCAGAGTTTCCATTGGCTACTGCGAGATTAGGACAACCCCTCAGCAACACACTCCTCCCCCTTAACAGTGTCCTGTTCAGGGTTATTTTGTTTCCTTAACCACCCGGAAGCCAAGATTCTCCCTCAAACCTTTCTTGTTTTTCTTAATTAACCAAAATTATCATATGTCTCTTCTTTTCAGAAAACAATAATAACAATCATAATAATAATCTCTCCAAGTTTATTTTCGCTTAAGTCAAATCATAACCTGTTTATATGATGCATGTAAAAGTAAAGGTAAAAAGTAAATGTAAGGAGAAATAAATATAAGTTTGCCTAGAGGTGTTACATCTTCTTCCCTTGAGCTAAACACCGTCTTCGGTGTTCATTTAAGATTTCTGAAACAGTTATGGATAAGCTTACCGCATAAATTCTTCATCTTCCAAGGTAGCCTCTTTCGGGTTAAAGTGCTCCCATTGCACTTTAACCTGGGTGATGGCTCACCTCTGTAATATTATTTCTCTCCGTTCAAGGATACGATGAGGTTCTATCAGGAACTTTCCATCCGACTCGACCTTGTAGAAATTATACAAACATATGTATATCAATGGATTCAATCCGATCAAGCAATGCACTAAAGCTATATACTGAATCCTTCTACAAATCAATTGCAGAAAATAAACACGGTTGCCAATCAAAACAAGTGCAGAAAGAAACAAATCAAAACACAACACATATATTTTCCCAGGGAAAGCTTACTGCTCAAAACCCCTCTATCTTCTATTGTATATTCACCATGGAATCATGAAACAATTACAATGCACTCTTCTCACAAGAGTCTCTGCAGTCTCACAACTGCCTCACACTGATATGGACAAAATCGACCAACACTTAGCGAGTTCCCAGCCTCCAATCAGTCTGCCTTGCTTGCACAATTCATGTGGAATGCAATCCCTATTCTTTAGGAATTTCAGTCTTCCAAAACTTCGCAAGGATCATGGGAAATCCAATGGATTTCTGGTTGCATGCGGGAAACCTACTAATGATACAACTAATAGTCAACATCCCTTTAACCTTTGTCTCAACTGGATCTCCGCTAGAACCGACATGCATGCAACTATTAATAGTAAATCATCAGTTGCATGGAAAATCACTAATTGTGAATTAAATATGATTTAATTCACTTGATCTCTCACTAGTGTAACAAACAGTTACAACTAGTTCAACTGACTTTAACTCACCTAATTGAGTTAACTAATTACTCATGCATTAAACTAATGCACTAACTGCAACTCGAACTCCATAACTAACAGAATCACTCTGCACGCCTCACCAACCACACTCAACTCGAAATTCATGAGCTAAATGAGTTTATCACACTAAGTTAACTATTACAAGTGATTATAAGATAAGATTACATTTTATTGTCCAACTTAATTAAGGGATAATTAAATTAGACATCACACCAATTTATTAAATTAAATTGGCTTTCACACTAATGTATCGCTAGGACTTGTGGCCCCACACTAGTGTGTGTGTTGCAATTTCTTTTTGACTTTCAACACTCCCTCTCAACAAGAAAGGGATTATCTACCACCTCAATCCTGCCTCTATGGTATTCGAATTTTATCCTAGCGAGCACCTTCTTCAAAATATCTGCATCCTAATCTTCCATGGGAATGTACTAAAGTAACATAATGCGCCTCTAAACACAATCTCTGAGATGGTGGTGGATGTCTATGTGCTTGGACCTATCATGGAATACCGGATTAACTGAGATTTTATTGCAACTCTAGTTATCACAATGTATCACCATCGAATCCATTTGAGAACCAAACAAACCAACCGGGATCTTTCTCATCTAGATGACCTCACATGCTGCGTGACTTGCTGCCATGTACTCTTTCTCAGCTGAACTAAGTGCCACAGATCGTTGCTTCCTACTGTACCAAGAAGCTATTGTCGATCCTATGCTGAAGATCCCTCCTCATGTGCTCTTTCTCTCTGATGGACTGTCTGCCCAATCTGCATCAGTGAATGATCTAAAGCTCAAGTTTTAGCTAAAAATTGAAAGTGCTCAAAATTGCTTCAAATCTAAATGACTGAATAGAGTTCGTCGCCAGGATTTCAGCGCAACTTGTTTCATCAAAATCCGAGTTCGTATGACTTAGTTATCGTCTGTTGTTCGTTTTCTAAAACATACAAAAAATGAACAGAACAGGTACAGTGCTGATGTGGTAGGTACAGTCAGCTTTTGCAGGAATATCCTCCAGAAATAGCCAATGACACTAAGCCAAGTGGCACCACCAGATTCGTCGATGATGACTAGGAAGTGAATTTTTTTTATTCCCAAGTCTAAGAGGAATATTATTAAATTGGCATTTTACTTTGTATGGTAGCCAATGGGGAAGAGCCACATGGCATGCCACATACCCCTCACCCCCCCTCCCCCCGCATGGCAAGATAGGTTGGAAGGTCGAATTACAAGCCATATCATTTGTTTAGACTAAGGTTCATGGTATATATATATATATATATATATATAGTTCTAAAGCCATCTAACTCGACGGGGTCAACTAAAGTTGGAGAGTCTTCCAAACTAACACTGGAGGGGTTTAAACTTAGCAGCAATGACAACTATGGCGACGAAGTCTCATTATAGAGCCAAGTAAAATTTTATGGCGGAGCGGGGGGTCAAACCCCTGACCTGATGCCTACAAACCTCACGACTTACCGTCTTGCCTCCAGAGTGGTTCTTACCATATTCGTTTGTTGCTTAACTTTAAATTATCATTGCCTGATAGTTGGGGGTCGGATGGGGCCAGCCCCCTCCCCATGTGGCCACAACCCGACGACCAGGCGCTTCAAAACAAATCTGACAGAATCTTGTTAAGATGTGGTTAATTAATTTTAAATGTAGTTTAATGACGTTAAATCGTCATTAACGTATAAAATTGCACTTATCACTAAACTTTGTCTTATCTGCCCATAAGCGCACTTAGTGCTAATTAAGCCAAGGATTATGTTGGCAGAAAATTCGGAGGCGCGCCAATTTTGGTGGACTTCTAAAGTTAACTGGTAGTTCTTCTAGTTTTAGAGGAGAAATTAGGGCAAATTGGTTTTGGTCATAATTCACTCAATTTTCGACCAAATGGAGCTCATTAAAAGTAATTCCTGGCTAATTTGCATGCTAGGAACATAATGGAGTAGGTTGCAGAGGCAGAAAAGGTGATCTACATGTGTTTTAGTACATTTGAATATTTTTTAAGGCTAGGGCCAACAGGTGTTGGGGTCATTTCCATAGCATCCATAGTCCAAATACAACAAATAAATAGTCATTTTTGGGAGATTATGATGTTATAAAATCATTGGAACAGGTTCCAAGAGGTTCTGAAGCTTGTAACAGAAATTTGAGCACACTTGAAGCTAATACAAAGGTCACACTATGAAGCTGGGCCAAGGAGATGTAGCCCAGGAGGGGTGAACTCCTTTATCAAAATTATCTGTGTTAAGCTCTGTTATATGTGTTTTCCTATCATTTAAAATTATTCTTTTTAAGCTTATGACAAACTCATAATTTCTCTAAGTACATTTTTTGCCAATCACATGCTCTTAAATAAACTCATGAAGAATAAGTAAAACAATGCAAAGAAAAGTTTATATCTGAAATGAAACTAGAATAAAATTAGCTAGCAAGTAATTTCAGATCAAGTTGGTATCAGAGCACAAGGGTTCTTTCTTGTTTTACTTGAAGAGTTTTTAATAGTGCAAAATTACTGATGCTTACAAGATTGAGGTTGCAGAGAGGAGCAGGGAAGCTATTGATAGCTAGTCTAGAAGTTAGGACAAGAAGGAAGAAGGCTGAGATAGCAGCATCCTTACCCAAAGGATCACTCAAGGCAACACTTGAAGCACAAGAGGAATTAATTACACAAGAGGTTGAAGTGGTTGAAGAGATATAAGCTGCAGAGAGAGAGCTTGAATCAACAGCCAAAAATTCAGGCCATGAATGAGCTCATGAACATTCTGAAGAAGAGGATGTCAAGAAGGAGTTCAAAGAAATGCTAAGGATAGTGAAACTTATGTATGAAGCTTTTATGGAAAAGGAAACTGGAGAAGGTTCAAAACACCCTCATAAATAAGAATCTTGAAATAGTAAAAAGGAGGAAGAGAGGAGCTCAAAAGCCAGTGGTGGAAAACCACCTCCTTCTCCACCACCATCATCATCATGATCCTCATCCGAATCTTCATCTTCCAAATCCACTACAAAACCTCATACCCATACTCATTCCATGTTCCTGAAAGGTAAGACTCTGTTACTCAAGTTGGACATTAAATTTGAACTTCCTACATATAATGGAGAAGTTAATGCTGAAAAAATAGATAATTGGATTTGTCAATTAGAAGTTTCCTATAGAATTAAATATCTGCAAGAAGATGATATTAAAATTCAATTGGCTTCATTAAGGCTAGAAGGAGCGGCATTAGTTTGGTGGGAGGCAAAGACACAAGAGGAAATTCGCATCCATGGTAAGGTTTCCATTTCTCGGGTGTAATTCATTTCTTCCATTAAAAAGAAATTCTATCCATTAGCCTATATGCAGAAAGAAATAATGATTTGGAAAAACTTTAGACAACTAAAAATTCAAAGTGTCCAAGAGTATACACAAGAGTTTAGGAAAATGGATTTATTACTTGGAGTAGACTTAAATTCACAAGACACACTATTGAATTATATAGGAGGTCTATATTCCTACTTAAAACACACTATTCTCATGTTTAACCCAAATAACTTAGATGAAGTATGTGTGCAAGCCACACATCTTGAAGAAAGGGTTAAAAACATTTTTGAAGAGGGTAGTAAGAAGAATCCATTCAAGGGTGAGGGAAAAGAGAAAGGAGGAAAATGGAAGGGAAAGAAGAATGCAAGTGTGAATCAAGAAGGGGAGAAAATGACATGCAAACATTGTTCCAAAGAGGGGCATGCTGAAGCCCATTGTTGGAAACTACATCCCAACTAAGACCAAAGAAACCAAATAACAAAGGGAAACAAAAGACGACTGCCACCACACAAAAATATCTTGGATCTGATTCAGGAGATGAAACCAAATACTTTCCATGGTTAACAAAGGAAAGGAGTCAATTTCAAGTTCTAGTACTTCAAACAGTCACAATAACACTTCAAATGAGGATACAAGGATAGAATTATTCCATGTTAGAGTAATTTATAATCATACAAAGATTGATGCCTTATTTGATACAGGGTCACAAGCAAACTTGATTTCAGAAGACTTAGTTAAAAAACTAAACCTTGAAGCTGTACCTCATCATAAGCCATACCCTTTGGGTTGGATAGTTAACAATGCAAATTTACAGGTGACAAGGAAATGTATTTTCAGATTTGCTATTACGGCAAACTTTGTTGATGAAGTTGAGTTAGATGTTGTACCACTTGATATTTTAGGGATTATCTTGGGTAATCCATATTTGTATGATAGAAAAGCGGTATTCTACCATCGTGAGAACAAATATCATTTGATCAAAGATGGAGTGGATTATATTGTGAGAGCTCATCACAAGAAACTGAATATAACTATGAATATTTTGAAGGATGTGATGAAAAATTGAAATCTAATTTGTTTGATGTGGTAAGTCATCATGGTGAGATGTTTCAAGAACCAAAGGGGTTGCCACCCAAGAGGGGAATTCAGCATGAGATTTAGCTGTAGCAGGATGTTCCACTTCCGAACATTGGTATGTATCACATGTCAATCATGAAAAGTTTGGAAATCAAGAAGAAAATCCAAGAGTTACTGAATAAAAGTATCATACACCCATCTACTTCGCCATGTGGTTCTCCAATAGTTTTGGTTCCAATGAAGGACGGGACTTGGCGCATGTGTATCGATTTCCGTGCACTGAACAAAATCACGGTAAAGAATCGCTACCCACTTCCACTCATTGATGATTTTCTTGATCAGTTAAAGCATGGAAAGTATTTCACTAAGTTAGATTTGAGAAGTGGTTATCATCAAGTAGGATAGCTGAAAAATACATTTGAAAAACTGCTTTCAAGACTAGAAAAGGATTGTATGAGTGGTTAGTTATGCCATTTGTCTTAACAAATGCACCAGCTACTTTTATGAGAGTGATGAATGATGTACTTAGGCCATTTCTAGATGACTTTGTCATTGTTTACTTAGATAACATACTCATATTCAGCAAATCAAGAGAAGAACATGTCATGCATGTGAACAAGGTACTTGATGTTTTGAGAAAAGAGCAATTGTTTCTTAAGATGTCAAAGTGCGAATTCAGTAAGAATTCATTGGTATATTTGGGACACATAGTTCGAGGAGGTGAATTGAATATTGATCCTTCCAAATTTGAGGTCACTTTGAATTGGCCCAAGCCCAATACAGTTATCAAGAATATTTTTAGGGGCAACACAATATTGGAGGAAATTTATTGCTAATTTTTCTTCCATTGCAGCACTGTTACATGCAATGACAAGCATAAAGAAAGCCTTCCATTGGGGAGATTTGCAGCAGAAATCATTTGATTCTTTAAAGAAAAAGATAATTTCGGCACCTGTACTAGCAATTCCAGATCTAAGACATCCATTTGAGATCCAAACAGATGCAAGTGATTATGCTATGGGAGCAGTACTTTTAATGGTGCTGTGACTAAATATCCTACATATGATAAAGAGTTGTATCCATTGGTACAGAGTGTAAAGAAATGGAAGCATTACCTGATGGGAAAAGAGACCATTATCTATACCGACCATTAGCCATTGTAGTATTTACAATCACAATCCAAGTTGCAGCAATCAAGACATATCAAGTGGATGAGTTTTCTACAACAATTTCACTTGGTTATTAGGTATAAGAAAGGAATCTACAACAAGGTAGTTGATATTCTCTCTAGGCCTATTGTAAATTCAACTATTTTTCTCAAGCACAATTATATTATGCATGAAAATTACATTGAACAGTGTGTGAATGATAGTGATTTTCAAGATGTGTATGAGAACTTGAGTAACGGAAACCAAAGTGAAGAGTTAGATTATAATGTGCATAACAGTTTGTTGTATCACTTGGGCAAGTTATGTATACCATAGGGAGAAATAAACAACATCATAAGGGAGGTACACACATCATTGATTGCAGGACATTTCGGTGTAGGCAAGACAGTAACGCATCTGGAAAGGTATTGTTATTGGCCACACATGAATGAAAGTGTTTCTTGTTTTATTAGAGGATGTTCTTTATGTGTAACAAGTAAGCCTAGCAATAGGAAGCTTGGTTTGTACACACCACTTCCAGTTCCTTCTCATCCTTGGGAGAGCATCTCAATGGATTTTGTAGGAGGCCTTCCTATGTCAAGGAAAGGTCATGATTATTTGTATGTTGTGGTAGATAGGTTCAGAAAAATGTGTATTTTTATGGCATGTAAGAAAACTATTACATTTGAACAAACTGCTAATATTTTCTTTCAAAATATATGGATCCATTTTGGTCTTCCTACTTCTATTGTAAGTGATCGAGATTCTCGATTTGTTGGGAATTTTTGGTCAAAATTATGGGACATGATGGATACAGAGTTGAAGAAGAGTACAACATTTCATTTAAAAACATATGGTCAAACAGAGGTGGTAAATAGAATTGTTATTCATCTTCTAAGAGGCTATTGCAGAAAGCATCCCAATTTGTGGGACGAACAGTTACACTACATACAACATGCACACAACCGAGCAAAACATTCTTCTACAAATACATCGCCATTTGAGGAATGTTTTGGTTACTTCCCAAGATCGCCATTGGACTTAATCTTTGAGAAATATGTTGCTATAGATGGACATAGTGGCATAGATAAAGCAAGAAAGTTCATTGAGAAAATTCAGTTGGTACATCACACAGTACAAGAGAAACTTGAGAAGAGTCAAAGCAGCTACAAGGCAAGGCATGAAAAACATTGGGTTGATCACAAATTCCAAGTTGGGGATGAAGTTTGGTTGTACATAAGCAAAGAAAGATTGCAAGTGGAAGGTAAAAAGCTCAAACCAATCTGTTATGGTCCATTTAAAATTTTGGAAAAGATTGGTACAAATGCATTCAAGTTAGATTTGCCTCCTTATATGAGAATTTATTCTGTCATTAATGTTGAGAATTTGAGATTGTTTTAGCCTCCTTTGATTTATGATCAAGGAGAGCATGTTCAGCCACTATCAATAGATGATTTCTCACCAGAATATCTTGATGAACTTTAGCAAAATCTCATACTTGACAGAAGAATCATAACTTCAAGAAGAGGGAATTTTAAATACCTTAGAGTTGGACTCAAAGGTAAAAATCCTTCAAAGGAAAAATGGTTGGAAATTGGAAAAGTGAGGGAGTTGTACCCTCACTTGTTGAACAATTGATAATATCTTTTGGGGTCCAAAAGGCTTCTAGTGGGAAGGAATGATCTAAAGATCAAGTTTTAGCTAAACATTGAAAGTGCTCGAAATTGCTTCAAACCTGAACGACCGGATAGAGTTCGGCGCTAGGATTCTGGCGCAACTCGTTTCATCAAAATCCGAGTTCGTATGACTGAGTTATCATCTGTTGTTCGTTTTCCAAAAAAAATAATAAATGTGCAGAACATGTACAGTGCTGATGTGGTAGGTACAGTCAGCATTTTCAGGAATATCCTCCAGAAACAGTCAGTGACACTATGCCAAGTGGCACCACCAGATTTGTCGATGATGACTAGCAAGTGATTTTTTTTTTATTCCTAAGTATAAGAGGAATTTTATTAAATTAGCATTTTAATTTGTATGGTGGCCAATGGGAAAGGGCCACGTGGCATGCCACGTAACCCCCCCGCCCCGCCCCCCCATCACAGGACAAGTTGGAAGGTTGAATGACAAGCCATATCATTTGTTTGGACTAAGGTTCATGGTATATATATATATTTTCAATATATATATATATATATATATATATATATATATATATATATATATATATATATATATATATATATATATAGTTCTAAACCCATCTAACTCGACGGGGTCAACTAAAGTTGGTGAGTCTTCCAAAATAACACTGGAGGGGTTTAAACTTGGCAGCCGCGACAACTATGGCAGTGAAGTCTCATTATAGAGCCAAGTAAAATTTTATGGTGGACCAGGGGGTCGAATCCCTGACCTGGCACCTACAAACTGCACGACTTATCATCTCGCCTCCAGAGTGGTTCTTACAATATATGTTTGCCACTTAAATTTAAATTATCTTTGCCCGAAAGTTGGGGGTCGGAGGGGGCCAGCCCCCTTCCCATGTGGCCATAGCCCAACGACCAGGCGCTTCAAAAAAAATCTAACAAAATATTGTTAAGACATTGTTAATTAATCTTAATCGTAGTTTAATGACGTTAAACCATCATTAATGTATAAAATTGTGCTTATCACTAAAATTTCTCTTATCCCCCCATAATCGCACTTAGTAATATTTAAGCCAAGGATTATGTTGGCAGAAAATTTGGAGGCGCGTCAATTTTGGTAGACTTCTAAAGTTAACTGGCAGTTCTTCCAGTTTTAGAGGAGAAATTGGGTCCAATTGGTTTTGGTCATAACTCACTCAATTTTCGACCAAATGGAGCTCGGTAAAAGTCACTCCTGGCTAATTTGCATGCTAGGAACTCAATGGAGTAGGTTGCAGAGGCATAAAAGATGATCTACAAGTGTTTTAGTACATTTGAATATTTTTGAAGGCTACGCCAACAGGCATTGGGGTCATTTCCAGAGCATCCAGAGTCCAAATACAACAAAGAAATAGTCATTTTTAGGAGATTATGATGTTATAAACTCATTTCAACATGTTCCAAGAGGTTTTGAAGCTTGTAACAACAATTTGATCACACTTGAAGCTAATACAAAGGTCACAATATGAAGTTGGACCAAGGAGATGTAGCCGAGGAGGGGTGAACTCCTTTATCAACATTCTCTGTGTTAAGCGATGTTATATGTGTGTGTTGTGTTTACTATTGCTTATGTTATGTCATTTAAAAATATTCTTTTTAAGCTTATGACAAACTCATAATTTCACTAAGTACATTGTTTTCCAATCACATGCTCTTAAACAAACTCATGAAGGATAAGTAAAACAATGCAAAGAAAATTTAATATCTGAAATGAAACTAACACAGCATTAGCTAGCAAGTAATTTCATATCAGTGAAGCCTTGAAGCTTCACTCCCTATTTTTTTCTATACCATAATCCATGCTCTGTAGTGCCCCTGAGATATCTCAAGACATGCTTCCCCGCCTTCCAAAAGAGCTTGGTCGGCTTAACCATAGCTTGACTCAGCTGGTTAATTACGTAGAAAGTGTATGGTTTGGTGTTCACAAGGTACATCAATGAACCCACTAGCTGCCTGCAAACAATAGCATCCACTACTTCTCCTGAAGTAGCATACTCTTTCCTGCAATTTCCCGGAAGAGGGGTCTCCATGGGTTTACAACTCTCCATGGGAAATTTACTCAGAATCTCTTTGGCATAATTTCCTTGAGAAACAAATATCTCACCATCCTGCTGCCATATTTCCAAACCAAGGAAATAGTGAAGGATTCCCATATCCTTCATTTCGAATTCCCTTGCAAGATCCTCCTTGTAAGAAGTTATCAGCTACTCATCATCTATCAAAATTCAATCATCAACATAAAGTAAGATAATCAAGAGCTTACCATCAACCATAATCTAGTACAAGTTTGCATCCTCTACACTTTTGGTGAAGCCCAACCCAGTGAAATATTTTTCAATCCGAGTGTACCAAGCATGAGGTGCTTGCTTCAGCCTATACAGTGCTCTCTTGAGTCATCACACATGCAACTCACTATCAAAGATATCAAAACCTTCTTGTTTCTCTATGTACACTTCCTTCTCAATAACTCCATTGAGAAACACAATTTTGACATCCATCTGATTTATCTCCCACCCCATTTGCGTTGAGAGTGCAATGATCTAGATCTAATAGATGAGTATCTCACAACCAGTGCGAAAGTTTCCTCATAGTCAATCCCCTCAACTTGTGATAATCCCCGGGCTACAAATCTAGCCTTGTAATTCTCCACACTCCCATTTCTTGCTTGCTTCACCTTATAGATCCATCTAGATCCAACCACTGAGTTTCTGACCAGTCTTGGGACAACTTCCCATGCACTGTTCTTGACGATGGAGTCATACTCCTCAACCATAACGTCAACCCAAATTGGTTGTTGCACTGATTCCTCAAAGGAGGATGGTTCTATCACAATACACATGCTCATAAGATCCATGTATCCAATAAACCTGTTTGGAGATTGTCTCTGTCTGCGCAGTGAAGCAAGTGCTCTTACATGCTATGTCGCTTCAAGTCTCAATCTATCATCTTTTGTGGTGTGCCTTCTACCATTTCTGGTGGATGGCTCTGCATGAGTGTTTTATGCCACTCCATGATCCTCTACATGTGGCTTCTCCACATCTTGAGGTTCATTATTTGGAACCAAGAGTTCCTCATCTGCATGCAAATCCAGCTCCCTCTCAAGGGACAATTGCATGGTTTTCTCCTCATCAAATTTTATATCTCATCTCACAACAGTCATCATGTTTTTTGGAAAATACACCCGATAGTTGTGGGGAGTATCAGTGTACCCCACAAATATCCCAATCTCATTTGTTGGTTCAATCTTCTTCCTGGCGTCTTTGGTCACATGCACATAAACAGATGAGCCAAAAATTTTAAAATATGAAACATCAGGTTTCTTACCAAAAAAATCCTCCTTTGGTGTACTCATGCCAAGTATCCAATGAGGACTACGATTTTGCACATATACCGTTACATTGCATGCCTCCGCCCATAGATGCAATGGTAGGCCCTAGTCATGCAACATCACTCATGTTGCACCCAAAATTGTTCTATTATTTCTTTCTGCGACCCCATTCTGTTGTGGGTTATGAAGTGCAATCAACTCTCTCTGAATTCCTTCTTTGCCACAAAATTTCTTGAATTCATTGGAGATTTTCTCCCCACCATTTTCACTCCTAAGAGCCTTCACATGCTTCCCCATATCTTTCTCCACCAGTAATTTGAAGTCAAGAAATTTTGAGAATTTCTTATCTTTCTTCTGCATGAAGTATATCCAAAACATTATAGAAAAATCATCAAAAAATATCACATAGTACTTGTTATTTGTTGTCGAAGCAGTAGAGAATGGTCCACACATGTTTGAGTGAACTCTCTCAATTATTTTTGAAGCTCGTTTCTCCTTCTCATGAAAAGTGTCCTTTTCATACTTCCCCATAGTACATCCCTTGCATGTGTCTAACTGCACAAGAGTACCCTTGGGAAGACTTGTAGAAATCTGTTGCATGACCTTCAAGGCTTCGTGGTTTAGATGGCCCAATCTCCCGTGCCATAACTCACCCTCATCCCACCTCACCACTTTGTTCGCCTTACCCCTCAATTTCTTGCAACCATCTACATCAAGTTTATAGATATTCTTCACACGAATACCAATCTTCTTGGCTTGTCATGTGGCTTTGTGTCAAAGGAAAGCTTTCCTTCACTAAAAACCACATCATAGCCTCTATCCTCCAACATTTTGACTGAAACTAAATTTTTCTTCAAGCCTGGTACATGCATTACATCTTTTAATAAGAAGGGTTTACCTGACTGTCTATGGAAGGTAACTGTACCAATTCTGGTAGCACTGTACCACCCGTCATCACCCGTTTCGATATGCATCTGGATGTCCTTCTCCTCCAACAAACTGAAAATTTCTTTGTCTCCCATCATGTGGAAAGATGCACCACTATCCAAGTACCACATTGATCCCATTGCACTTGACACCATGCATGCAATGAGCAAGAATTCAAGCTCAAATTGCGAGGTCAAAGCCTCACCAACTGCAGATCCTGAAGCCTTCTTGTTCTTCTTCTTTTGTGGACAATTAGTGGCATAATTTCCATGCTCGTGACAGTGAAAACACTTCACTCTTGACATGTCGCGCTTCTTTCCATATTTTTTGGACTCATATTTAGAATAGGTGGCATCCAAAGCGAAATTTTCTTCATCGTCTATCTCAGATGATGATCCATGCATGGTATTCTACTTGAATTCTTCTTGCACCAAATCTGATCAAAGTTGTTCCCAATCTGGTAGCTTCTCCCTCCCATTGAAAGAGTCCTGATAACTATGCCAACTCTTGGGAAGTCCTAGAAGAGCTAGGCTCACCAATTCATCATCTGCGACAGTAATTTTGACGCTCCTAGTCTCATTCTAACATTGGACAAATTTTGTTAAATATTTCGGAATGGTGTCGGCTTTCTCCATTTTTATTTTCCTGAGCTTGTCCTTCAGTGCCAATTTTCTATGATCATTGTTGCTTTGAAACATATATGTCAAAGCTTTCCACATTTCATATGGTGTTTCTTTTCCATGGATACGTGAGAGAATGTGGTCTTGTACTCCCTCCAGTAAGATCCTCCTCGCCTTTGCAACCTTCTGTTGCCAAGCATCAAGATTTGCGTCATCAACTGCAACGGGTTTGGGAACGTCATTATCAATGAATTATTTCAACCCATTTTCCTCCAGTACTGCATCCATCTTGTCTTTCCACGCAATATAATTAGAACTGCCCTCGATTTCATACTCCAATCTCAAGCCATTGAAAGCCGTCTCGATCCTGATTCACCTATCGCACTAGAAATACTTTTGCATATTCGAATTCTATTCAGTTAAAAACTCAGCTTCTCCTCCACTATAGTGAATTCATGTGCTCCGATACCATGTAGAAATTATGCAAACATATGTATATCAATGGATTCAATCTGATCAAGCAATGTACTAAAGCTAGATACTGAATCCTTCTACAAATCAATTGCAGAAAATAAACATGATCTCCAATCACAACAAGTGCAGAAAGAAACAAATCAAACCACAACACAGATATTTTCTTGGGGAAATATTACTGCTCAAAACCCCTATATATTCTATTTTATATTCACTATGGAATCATGAAACAATTACAATTCACTCTTTTCACAAGAGTCTCATGCACTGTCACAACTATCTCACACTGATCTAGAAAAAATCGACCAACACTTAGCCAATTCTTAGCCTCTAATCAACCTGCCTTGCTTGCACAATTCATGTGGAATTCAATCTCTATTCTTTAGGAATTTCATCCTTCCAAAACTGCACAAGGATCATGGGAAATCTAATGGATTTCTGGTTTCATCAGGCAACCTACGATACAACTGATAGTTAACATCCCTTTAACCTTTGTCTCAACTGGATCTCCACTGGAAATGACATGCATGCAATTATTAATAGTAAATCATTAGTTTCATGGTAGATCACTTATTTTGAATTAAATATGATTTAATTCACTTGATCTCTCACTAGTGCAACAAACAGTTACAACTAGTTCAACTGAATTTAACTCACCTAACTAAGTTAACTGATTACTCATGCACTAACTGCAACTCGAACTCCATAACTAATAGAATCACTTTGCATGCCTCACCAACCACCCTCAACTCGATATTCATGAGCTAACTAAGTTTATCACACTCAATTAACTATTACAAGTGATTATGTGATAAGATTACATTTTATTGTCCAATTTTATTAATGGATAATTAAATTAGAGACCACACCAATTTATTAAATTAATTTGTCTTTCACACTAATGTATTGCTAGGACTTGTGGTCCCACACTAGTGTGTGTGTTGCAATTTATTGTTTACTTTCAACAAATTTGTTACAATCAACACATTAAAGAAAAAAATCAATTCATATAAATCTTTAAACTCAGCTCAAGGGAATAATTATAAGATTACCTGGACATTCTGTCAGTGAATCACATTCTAGGATCATACACATATCTTTTCAATAATGATACATGAAATACGTAATGAACTTTTATGTGACTAGATAAAGCTAACCTATAATCCACTGGTCCAACTATTTCTAGTTCTTAAAAAATACCAGAAGAGCGAGGGGAAAGTTTTGAACAGGTGGTCCATCTCAAGGTGCTTCTTTTGGGCTTGATCCAGACATATACATGATTATCAAACTTAAATTCTCGATAAGTCCTTTTCCGATCTGCGCAGGATTTCTGCCTATCTTGGGCAACCTTCAAATTATGTTGAACTTTCTTCACTTCTCACTCCATTTCCTCCAGCATCTCTAGTACCAACATCAATTTATTTTCCGATCTATTTCAATTTGCATAGACTTTGCACCTTTTTCCATATAACACCTCGAATGGGCTCATATTTAGTGATTCATGGTATGCATTGTTATATGAAAATTCTACTAAATGTAGATATTCCTCCCACTTACCGGGTTGTTGCATACAATACATGTGTAACATGGCTTCCAATACTTGATTCACATGTTCAGTTTGCCCATCTATTTGAGCATGATATGTAGTACTGAAATGGATTTGAATTCCCAAGAATGTAAATAAATTTTTCCAGAATGCTGAAGTAAATTTTACATCTCTATCTGAGATGACAACCTTAGGAATTCCATGCAAACGAAACACCTCTTTCATGAATATATGAACAATTTGAATTGTCTTAAATGTAGATAATACCTAAATAAAATGAATTGTTTTTATTTCATGAATATATCAACAATTTGAATTGTCTTAAATTTAGAGTATACCTAAATAAAATGATTTGTTTTCCTGAGTGTATATACCACCACCATTATTGAGTCATTATGTCTCTTAGCTCTATGGATTCTAGTGATAAAACCTTGTGTAATGACTTCCCACTTCCATTTTGGTACAATTATGGGTTGCAGAAGGCCAACTGGGTGTTGATGTTCATCCTTGACCTATTTATACTCCACGAATTTAGTTAGATATTTTGTAATATCCTTATTCATTCCCAACCAAAAGTAATATTTTTTAATTGTTGAAAGACTTTTCTGATATCCGAGATGAGAAGTGTAAGGTCTTTTATGAAATTCATCTAAAATTGAATGTCTTAATGAAATTTGGGTGGGAACATACATTCTTCCACTAAAATTTAACAACTGCTCCTTATTCACCTTGTACTTAGATTGTTTCCCTTCGATATTATCTTGTTGTGCTTGTTGCCACAAAAAAATATATTCAGGGTCTTTTTGGGAATCTTATTTAATTTTCTTATGAAATCTAAATTCCATCTGGTTGTAATAAAGTTCATAGACAAAATTTACTCTTCTACTTAATGCATCCACAACACAATTCTCATTGCCCTTTAAATTTTGAATTTAAAATTCAAATTCACTCAGGAAAGCACTCCATCTTGATTGACTCACATTTAAATTAGGTTGTTTGAAATAATTTGTCAAACTACTATGATCAATTTTCAATAAAAACCTTCTTCCTAAAAGGTGCACTCAACAAGCTTCTTCCTAAAAACCTTCTACTTATAAATTCAAATCTTATGGTGACCGAGTTCATGTGAAAAAAAATGTGCACTCACCAACCTCTTATATATTCTCTGAAGTTTGAAAGGACTAAGGAAGCAGACTTGAAGTAGTCCAAGTCATCAAGAAAATGTTGAATTGTATTAGAGACATTGTTACACTTGTAGCTATCAGTTTTGGGTGAAGGTCTATGAAGTTTTAAAAACATTGATCCAAGGGATCTATTGAAATCATATGATTGAATTAAGGAACAAATGAGTGCAGTGAAGAATTTCTCACACCAATGAATATGACATCTAGAATTGCAAGTCATCACAACAAAGGTAAGTAACCATAAGATATGTATGGTATATTTTATGTTTTATGGTTTAAAATATGATTCTAGGGTTTGTTAGAAATCTAGGAAAGGGATAAACCCTAGCATGACAAGAATAGGGAATAAAATCTGATCTAGGGTTTGATTTTTAGAATCCCTAGGATGGCCTCTTGAATGTATTTAAACTCTAAAAATATAGGCATCATGTTTTGGTATCGTATACTTTGCTTGCAGTGCTTGTCAATAAATATTGAATGTACAAAAATTAAATATGGATGGGCTAAGCCTTTTTTTTTAAGAAATATGATCGAAGAATGAATTTATAAAGCCATGGATGACTACATCTCAACAATATGGAGTGAAGGATGGAACATGCATCCACCAAGACAGTCAAGAAGTAGGCATCATGTTTTGGTATCGTATACTTTGCTGGCTGTGCTTGTCACTAAATATTGAAGGTAAAAAAAGTAAATATGGATGGGTTAACCCTTTGCTTTAAGAAACACGATCAAAGAAGGAATGTGTTAAACCATGGATGACTATATCTCAACAAGATGGAGTGAAGGATGAGACATGCGTCCACCATGACAGTCAAGAAGAAAAGCATTATGACATGATGCATTGTTTAGGAGGTGGCATCATTATTACATCCTATTGAAGCTAGAGCTCATAACATCAACATAAGAATTTTGGAAGATAGTCGAAGTAGAATTATCTGATATTCATCATTAGAATGAAGTAGCTCTCAGTAACCTTATTAAAATAATAAGGAGCACTTATGGGAGAACCATCTAATATGAAGCTCATCTTACATTATTGGGAAAGAGAATTTGCAAGACAAGGGTAATCAAATCCTCTACTAGAATCTTCTTTAGAAGGTTCATCTCTTAAAATATGCATTGCAAATAATTCCAATTGAGATGGGATTCATCGTTTATAAGAATGATGGTACAATGAAAAATGAATGCATTAAGTCAAATATGATTGAAGCAATCTCAATCAAGGATAGTAAGTTGTTGAAGGAAGCCTAGATGACCAAAGAAGAAAAATGTATGTATGCATATGTTCAATGAGTAAAGTCATGTCATTATATAGTTTCAGATAGTAAGGATGCCTCCTCTACCTCATGATCATGATCAAGGGAATTATCTCTTTAATTAAAAGTATGCATAAAGGCATGAGTCACAAATTAACTAGATGAAGTCAACATAATATGTCCTCATATGGAATATGAGGGGGTTGAAAAAATGAAGGAACTATGATTTGGAGTTCCTGAGAAGTAATACGTGAATAAAGAGAAATGAAGAGATCATGAAAAATGCAAGTATGGAGAAGGAAATCAACATCGTATGACCAGATGAATTGACTATGATATCTCCATGGGAGAGATATGAAGACCTTGGAAAATTATGAAAAGAAAGAAGACCCTTGACAAATGAATATCTTGGAGATGTGTCAATATGAATGCAGGATGTTGTAGCAAGAAAATGTCATGATCAAGGGCCATCACAAAAGGTAATTTTCTATTTGATGTTCATTTCTGATTTCTGAACAATATCCATATGGGCTAATTCAGGGCTATCGAAAGAAAGGTGTGGATGTCATCTAAAACTAGTACTCACATGATGGGATGGAATATCCTAAAGGATGCATGATGTGTAAAAGGTAGTTGTATGAGGAAAATCTAGATATGGTCTAATGGATCGCTCTACGATAAAAGGAAGAATGACATGACTACCCTAATTTGAGGAAAATGATGGATGGATGATTCCCTACATAGAAGTCCCAAAGATGAAGGCTCAATAATGTTAAAAATGAAATTCATGACATCAAATCGAGGAGCACTACAAGCAGCTTAAGGTCCCATGATCTCCACCAATGAATAAATAGCTAGTGCTGGAAACATGTCCCTAATTAAGACAGAGCCTCGAAGAAAGTTTCTAATTAATAAGAAACTTGGAATAAAGTCCCTAGCTAAGAGGGAGTTTAGATAAGTGCCTCGATAAGAGGGAGATTGGGTACATTCCTTTTATAGGAATAGGTACATTCCTTGATATGAATGAGTATATCCTCCCTCGTTGAGAGGGAGAGATAAACACACCATTCTTTTCTTTGCCCGAGAAGAAAAAAGGGAGGATTGAGTAAGCATATGAAATATGATACTCTTTGAAGATGTGGTAGGGAATCCAAGATAAAAGTTGTCATAAAGGACCGATATTCTTTGAGGACTGGGAATCCAAGATAAGAATAGTTCTGGAAGGACACACCTTATGAACACACGGGTGGGGTATTCTCCTAGAGAGACAATGATAAAAGTTTCTATAAATCATTGATCTCGCCAGCATTGTGCTATGATATTGTGAGAGATAGAGTTGTTATTCAATTCCTTTATATGTGACAACGCTGGATAATATGATACTATACAGACGGGGTTACCAATCTGACTCTTCTTATGAGAATTCTTGAGATTGATAATGTTTAAGTACCTTGTATGAATTATGAATACCTCCCTAGTTAAGAGAGAGTGTTGAAATATGTAAATAGGTTTGGTATTCATAATGACATATGTAATAATTATTTTATGTATTTGATGTAATGAGAAAAATAAATTTATTGTTTTTCTTGAGGCATGAGTTTCATGCTCAAGGAAATTTATTTTTAGGTCAAGCTCCCATTGTGAGCTTTTAAGGTTTGTCAATGAGTTATTGTCATGTATGAGAGACCCATTTTGGCCAAGTTACATAATTTCAAAGAAATTTTATTTGAATTAAAAGGAGTAAATGAAACCTCCAAGACCACATCTAAACTCAAGAATCAAGTTGTCCTACCAAACTATGACAAGTCAGAACACAAGAAATGACATGAAGGCTATATATTAGAATCTTGATTTCATTTGTGAGACATCCATTTAGTTCCTTTTATATAGCACAAAATCTCATGTAAACCAAACAAAGAAGGAAATGAATAGAGATTGGAAGGAATGTCTTTTAGGTTATTCATCTCACCCTTACAATGCTAGTTAGGGTTACCTCCCGTGGCAGTGAAAGTCGAAGTTACAGTCATCTCATAAAGCCAAGAAATTGAGGTGTCAAGTTCTACTAATGCAGATGAATTGTTAAGGAAAGAATATCCCCCACATTGAAGAAGTGAAGCCTAGTAAATATGTCATATTTAGTCCATATATGAAGAATTTCAGAGATCACAAGTAGACCGAAATCACACACCTGTGATATTTGTCAAAAAGGTGAAGAAGCTTGGAAGTCTATAGCAGTATACTCGGTTTGACTAGTGTTGAATTCATGGAAGAAGTGATAATTGAAATAAGTGTTGTGACGTGGTTTTGGAGGGGTAATTTGGTCAAGGTTTTAGGTATTGGAGTTCGTTAATTGAATATTCTATAAGAAGAATAATTCTTGTGGGTTTTCTTCTCATATTGGAAAGGTCATTGGCCTTGGATGATCGCTTATATCTTGTGTCCTCTTGTCTCATTGTTCTTTACGTTTTGGTAATTGTTTGATGAAAATAACACAATTATAATGAAGTTGAAGAAGAATTTAACTAAGAGAATTAAAAAGTAATCACAAGGAATTATCATAAAAAATAAATCACTCATCTTGCTTCCCCTAGATTTCTCAACAATTTCATTATAAAAAATATGAGACACAACATAAAAACTGGAAAAAGGTATGTTGTCCAAAACACATGTTGTACCAAAAATCTGTAAATGTTATAGCAGAAATGAAGGAATATGAAGAATATACATGTTGAAAATTCTCATATAGGGGTGAAAATGTGAAGTTGGGTTACACTTTTTTCCCTTTTTTGAGAAAAAAATATCATTTTTTTTCTGTTCTTCAACTTTCTGCAAGCCAAAAAAAAATTCCTATTTAGAATTTCATTTTACGATAAAAATAAAACTTGTCAAAAGTTTTATTAGCTTTCTATTACTTATTTTTTGGAATTTTTTTATTCATATTTGATATGTCAACTTAACATTTCTTTTGAGGGTGAAAATGTGAAGTTGGGAAACACTTTTTGCCCTTTTTTGACGTTGAAAATTGTAATTTTCTATGATTTTCAACTTCAACTCCACTAAACTCATATTTTTATTGCAAATTATGCTTTGACATAAAAACAATAATTGTAGAGAATTGTCTTACCTCCATACCCATATTTTTTTTTTTTTAAAATATTGACATATAGAGGGGTAAATTTCTTGTTTACTAACTGCATATACTTGAAATTTTCAAGCAAACATAAATAGTCACTTTATTATCCTTTACTTTTTTTAGGGAAGGTTATTCATTTTTTGGAAAAAAAACCATAGCATCATAATCTGCATATATTGCACTAGTGCACAGACTATTTTTTGGTAATTTTCAGATCAAATCACTATTTTTTATTATTTTTTGAAATGGACGAAGACAAAAAAACAGTGATGTTTCAGTACATTTTATTATCCTTTGATTTTATTTTCAATGTGATCATCAATAAGAAAAATGAGAGTACCCTTTTGAAGTAGACAGGGAGAGGAAGTGCAGTATGATTTTTTTGAATTTTTTGGTGTCCTCATTTGAAAGTTATTGAATTTTCATTTAGTGCAATTTTTCGAACAATGAAATTCCACAATGACACAGTTTAGTAAAAATTTATTAAAAAAATGAATTTTTTAATGAAACTCCACAAATCTCATATCATCAGAAACTAGATTCAGAGATGAATCTAATGGTACTTTGTCCGACATATAACATTATGTTTTTGTAGGTGTTCTGCCCCTCAAAAGTTGCAGGTTCCTGAAAACTATAGAATTTTCTGTGTTTTTCGTTGACCAGAAACTCTCGGCCGAGATAATGTCTCGGACGAGAAATTTATAAAACTCTCGACCGAGAGTTTAACCCGCCTAAAGTTACATTTAAACTCACGGCCAAACTCTCGGCCGAAAGTTTTAAAAACTCTCGGACGAGAGTTTGCGCCCGAGAGTTTACCCGATGAAACTCTCGGCCGAGAGTTTAGAAAACTCTCGTATGAGAGTTTTGAAAACTCTCGTATGAGAGTTTTGAAAACTCTCGTATGAGAGTTTTGAAAACTCTCGTATGAGAGTTTTCAAAACTCTCATCCGAGAGTTTTATTCCTATAATAAAACACAAAAAATTTTAAGTTTTTAGAATTGGTACGTTATATAATTTAAATAGTACTTTATTAAAATTAAAAAATGATATAAAATAATAAAATAATAATTTTATTTTAAATAATTTTATTATTATTAATGATAAAAAATACATGAAGATTTAATTAAATAAAATTTGTTACAATATTTTGTAATATCAATGTTATATAAAAAACTAAAAATATTTTTATATAAAACTAATTGATATATTAATATAAATAAAATAAAATTCTAAAACATAAATCAAAATAAAAACAACTATATATAATTTATATAATATTTTTTTTGAAATAATGAATAAATTTAAATTTAAAAAACAATTGACTAAATGCAATGAGGTGATAAAGGAGACAATGCATAGCACCTTAATATCATTATAAATTCTTGGAAATCTCGAGAAATTTTTGAAGTGAGATGAGCTTCTTGGAATGGGTCACTTTATCTTCCACTTCAGTTTCACACAATTAACTTGAAAGGAAGTCTATTTTCCTAGGTATGGATGTAAGGGAATGAACAATATTATTTGAACATTGAGTGAGATGCCCTTCTTGGAATGGGTCCTCTTATATTCCACTTTAGTTTGACAAGATTAAATTGAAATGAAGTTTATTTTCCTAGGTATGGATGTAAGGGGATAAAGAATATTATCCAAAAAGGAAATGAATGTTAAGTGTGACATTCCAAGCAGAAGTGTATGGGATTGGAGAATTATGTTATTGCATAAAACTAACCCTTGACCCCTTAACCCTTGACCCATAACCCTTGACCCCTTAAACCCTAATTCCTAACCCCTAAACCCTTAACCCCCTAAACCTTAAACCTCTAAACCCTTAAACCCTAACCCATTTACCCCCACTAAACCTCTAAATCCCTAACCCATTTAACCCCTACCCCTAACACGTTAACCCCTAACCCATTTAAGCACCTAAACCCAAAAACCCCTAACTCTTAACCCCTAAAATACTTAACTGCTAAATCCCCTAAACCCCTAAACCTCTAAACGAATCCTAACCCATTTAACCCCCTAAACCTCAAAACCCCTAACCCCTTAAACCCTAATTCCCAACCCATAACCCTTGACCCCTTAAACCCTATTTCCTAACCCCTAACCCCTTAAACCCTAATTCCCAACCCCTAACCAATTCAACACCCTAAACCCCTAAAAACCTAACCCATTTAAGTGTTTATTCCATTTAACCCCCAAAACCCTAACCCCTAACCCCTAAAATCATTCACTGCTAAATCCCCTAAACCTCTAAACCTATAACCCATTTAACCCCCTAAACCTCAAACCTCTAAACCCTTAACCCCTAACCCCTTAAACCCTAATTCCCAACCCCTAACCAATTCAACACCCTAAACCCCTAAAAACCTAACCCATTTAACCCTATTAACCCCTAACTTCTAACCCCTAAAATCCTTAACTGCTAAATCCCCTAACCCCCTAAACCTCTAAACCAACCCTAACCCATTTAACCCCCTAAACCCTAAACCTATAACCCCTTAAACCCTAATTCTCAACCCATAACCCATTCAACCCCTTAAACACCTAAACCTCTAACCCATTAACCCTTGACCCCTTAAACACTAATTCCTAACCCTTAACCCATTTAACCCCCTAAACCCTAAACCTCTAAACCTTTAACCCCTAACCCATTTACCCCCACTAAACCTCTAAACCTCTAACCCATTTAACCCCTAAACGCTAAACCTCTAAACCCTTATACCCTACCCCTAACTCGTTAACCCCTAACCGATTTAAGCCCTTAAACCCCTTAAACCCTAATTCCCAACCCATAACCCTTGACCCCTTAAACCCTAATTCCTAACCCCTAAACCCTTAAGCCCTAATTCCCAACCCCTAACCAATTCAACACCGTAAACCCCTAAAAACCTAACCCATTTAAGTGTGGATTCCATTTAACCCCCAAAACCCTAACCCCTAGCCCCTAAAATCCTTCACTGTTAAATCCCCTAACCCCCTAAACATCTAAACCTGTAACCCATTTAACCCCCTAAACCCTAAACCTCTAAACCCTTAACCCCTAACCCCTAAAACCCTAATTCCCAACCCCTAACCAATTAGACACCCTAAACCCTTAAAAACCTAACCCATTTAACCCCATTAACCACTAACTTCTTACCCCTACAATCCTGAACTGCTAAATCCCCTAACCCCCTAAACCTCTAAACCAACCCTAACCCATTTAACCCCCTAAACCCAAAACCTATAACCCCTTAAACCCTAATTCCCAACCCATAACCCATTCAACCCCTTAAACACCTAAACCTCTAACCCCTTAACCCTTGACCCCTTAAACCCTAATTCCTAACTGGGCTAACCCATTTAACCCCCTAAACAAAACCTATTTAAGTGTGGATTCCATTTAACCACAAAAACCCTAACCGCTAACCCCTAAAATCCTTCGCTACTAAATCTTGTAACCCCCTAAACCTCTAAACCTATACCCCATTCAACCCCCTAAACCCTAAACTTCTAAACCCTTAACCCCTAACCCCTTAAACCATAATTCCCAACCCATAACCCTTGACCCCTTAAACCCTAATTCCTAACCCCTAAACCCTAAACATCTAAACCCTTAACCCCCAAACCATTTACCCCTACTAAACCTCTAAACCCCTAAACCCTAAACCTCTAAAACCTTAACCCCTACCCCTAACCCGTTAACCCTTAACCCATTTAAGCCCCTAAACCCCAAAACCCCTAACCCCTTAAACCCTAATTCCCAACCCATAACCCTTGACCCCTTAAACCCTAATTCCTAACCCCTCAACCCTTAACCCTTAATCCCTTAAACCCTAATTCCCAACCCCTAACCAATTCAACACCCTAAACCCCTAAAAACCTAACCCATTTAAGTGTGGATTCAATTTAACCCCAAAAACCCTAACCCCTAACCCCTAAAATCCTTCACTGCTAAATCCCCTAAACCCCTAAAACTCTAAACCTGTAACCCATTTAACCCCCTAAACCCTAAACCTCTAAACCCTTAACCCCTAACCCCTAAAACCCTAATTCTGAACCCCTAACCAATTCAACACCCTAAACCCCTAAAAACCTAACCCATTTAACTCCATTAACCCCTAACTTCTAACCTCTAAAATCGTTAACTGCTAAATCCCCTAACCCCTAAACCTATAACCCCTTAAACCCTAATTCCCAACCCATAACCCATTCAACCCCTTAAACACCTAAACCTCTAACCCCTTAACCCTTGACCCCTTAAACCCTAATTCCTAACCCCTAACCCATTTAACGCCCTAAACCTTAAACCTCTAAACCCTTAACCCCTACCCCTAACCCATTAACCCCTAACTTCTAACCCCTAAAATCCTTAAACCCCTAAACCTATAAACCAACCCTAACCAATTTAACCCCTTAAAGCCTAAACCTATAACGCATTAAACCCTAATTCCCAACCCATAGCCCATTCAACCCCTTAAACACCTAAACCTCTAACCCCTTAACCGTTGACCCCTTAAACCCTAATTCCTAACCCCTAACCCATTTTTAACCTCCTAAACCCTAAACCTCTAAACCCTTAACCCCTAACCCCTAAAACCCTAATTCTGAATCCCTAACCAATTCAACACCCCAAACCCCTAAAAACCTAACCCATTTAACTCCATTAACCCCTAACTTCTAACCTCTAAAATCCTTAACTGCTAAATCCCCTAACCCCCTAAACCTATAACCCCTTAAACCCTAATTCCCAACCCATAACCCATTCAACCCCTTAAACACCTAAACCTGTAACCCCTTAACCCTTGACCCCTTAAACCCTAATTCCTAACCCCTAACCCATTTAACGCCCTAAACCTTAAACCTCTAAACCCTTAACCGTACCCCCAACCCGTTAACCCCTAACTTCTAACCCCTAAAATCCTTAACTGCTAAATCCCCTAACCCCCTAAACCTATAAACCAACCCTAACCAATTTAACCCCCTAAACCCTAAACCTATAACCCCTTAAACCCTAATTCCTAACCCATAGCCCATTCAACCCCTTAAACACCTAAACCTCTAACCCCTTAACCCTTGACCCCTTAAACCCTAATTCCTAACCCCTAACCCATTTAACCTCCTAAACCCTAAACCTCTAAACCCTTGATCCCTAACCCATTTACCCCCACTAAACCTCTAAACCCCTAACCCATTTAATCCCTAAACCCTAAACCTCTGAACCCTTCACCCCTACCCCTAACCCGTTAACCCCTAACCTATTTAAGCCCCTAAATTCCAAAACCCCTAACCAATTCAACACCCTAAACCCTTAGAAACCTAACCCATTTAAGTGTGGATTCCATTTAACCCCCAAAACCCTAACCCCCAACCCCGAAAATCCTTCACCGCTAAATCCCTAACCTTATAAAACCTTAAACCAGAATCTACATAACCCCTAAACCCTAAACCTCTAAACCCCACCCTAACTCAGTGTTTCCAAACCCCATAATCCTTGACACCTAAACCATAATTCCTAACTCCCTAACCCTTAACCCCTAAACCCTAAACCTCTAAACCCCAACCCCTAACCCATTACTCCCCCACTAAATTTCCTAAACCCCTAACCCATTTACATTCCCAAACCCTAAACCTCTAAACCCTTAACCCCTACCCCTAACACATTTAAGCCCCTAATTCCCAACCCCTAACCAATTCAACACCGTAAACCCCTAAAAACCTAACCCGTTTAAGTGTGGATTCCATTTAACCCCCAAAACCCTAACCCCTAACCCCTAAAATCCTTCACTGATAAATCCCCTAACCCCCTAAACCTCTAAACCTGTAACCCATATAACCCCCTAAACACTAAACATGTAAACCCTTAACCCCTAACCCCTTAAACCCTAATTCCAAACCCATAACCCTTGACACCTTAAACCATAATTCCTAACCCCTAAACCCTTAACCCCGTAAACCCTAAACCTCTAAACCCTTAACCCCTAACCCATTACCCCCACTAAACCTCTACACCCCTAACCCATTTAACCCTTAAACCCTAAACCTCTAAACCCTTAACCCCTACCCCTAACACATTTAAGCCCCTAATTCCCAACCACTAACCAATTCAACATCGTAAACCCCTAAAAATCTAACCCATTTAAGGTTAATCTATTCCAATTTCAAAATTCCTAACTCCTAACTCCTAAAATCTCTTCATCGCAAATCTCCTAACCTCAAACCTCTAAACTCAAGAACTCCATTTTAACTCCTAACCTTGGGTCCTAAATTCCTAACTCCTAACCTGTCCTCCCCAACTCCCAACCAATTATATTCTAAACTCCTGTTTTTCAACCTCATTTAAACTCCCATTAACCACTCAACTCCTTAAACTCCTGTCTTAACGCAACTCTAACTCCTGGCAACTGTCTCTAACTCATTTTAACCTCCTGGGCCCCAAAACCTATGTAACCTCCTAAACCCTAATTCCTGTCTCATCATCAACATTCTCAACCTCCTTAAACACCTGGGTCAAGAGTCACTCCTCATTCCTTAAACACTCACTTCCTAATTCTTGCCCCTAACCTCCTAAAAACCCTTAACCCCTTAATGGGTTAGGGGTTAAGGGTTTAGAGGTTTAGGGTTTAGGGGGTTAAATGGGTTAAGGGTTAGGAATTAGTGGTTAAGGGGTCAAGGGTTAATGGGTTAGAGGTTTAGGTGTTTAAGGGGTTGAATGGGTTATGGGTTGGGAATTAGGGTTTAAGGGGTTATAGGTTTTGGGTTTAGGGGGTTAAATGGGTTAGGGTTGGTTTAGAGGTTTAGGGTGTTAGGGGATTTAGCAGTTAAGGATTTTAGGGGTTAGAAGTTAGTGGTTAATGGGGTTAAATGGGTTAGGCTTTTAGGGGTTTAGGGTGTCTAATTGGTTAGGGGTTGGGAATTAGGGTTTTAGGGGTTAGGGGTTAAGGGTTTAGAGGTTTAGGGTTTAGGGGGTTAAATGGGTTACAGGTTTTGAGGTTTAGGGGGTTAGGGGATTTAGCAGTGAAGGATTTTAGGGGTTAGGGGTTAGGGTTTTGGGGGTTAAATGGAATCCACACTTAAATGGGTTAGGTTTTTTGGGGTTTATGGTGTTGAATTGGTTAGGGGTTGGGAATTAGGGCTTAAGGGTTTAGGGGTTAGGAATTAGGGTTTAAGGGGTCAAGGGTTATGGGTTGGGAATTAGGGTTTAAGGGGTTAGGGGTTTTGGGGTTTAAGGGCTTAAATGGGTTAGGGGTTAACGAGTTAGGGGTAGGGGTTAAGGGTTTAGAGGTTTAGCGTTTAGGGATTAAATGGGTTAGGGGTTTAGAGGTTTACTGGGGGTAAATGGGTTAGGGGTTAAGGGTTTAGAGGTTTAGGGTTTAGGGGGTTAAATGGGTTAAGGGTTAGGAATTAGTGTTTAAGGGGTCAAGGGTTAATGGGCTAGAGGTTTAGGTGTTTAAGGGGTTGAATGGGTTATGGGTTGGGAATTAGGGTTTAAGGGGTTATAGGTTTAGGGTTTAGGGGGTTAAATGGGTTAGGGTTGGTTTAGAGGTTTAGGGGGTTAGGGGATTTAGCAATTAAGGATTTTAGGGGTTAAAATTTAGGGGTTAATGGGGTTAAATGGGTTATGTTTTTAGGGGTTTAGGGTGTTGAATTGGTTAGGGGTTGGGAATTAGGGTTTAAGGGGTTATGGGTTAAGGGTTTAGAGGTTTAGGGTTTAGGGGGTTAAATGGGTTATAGGTTTAGAGGTTTAGGGGATTTAGCAGTGAAGGATTTTAGGGGTTAGGGGTTAGGTTTTTGGGGGTTAAATGGAGTAAACACTTAAATGGGTTAGGTTTTTAGGGGTTTAGGGTGTTGAATTGGTTAGGGGTTGGGAATTAGGGTTTAAGGGGTTAGGGGTTAAGGGTTTAGGGGTTAAGAAATAGGGTTTAAGGGGTCAAGTGTTATGGGTTGGGAATTAGGGTTTAAGGGGTTAGGGGTTTTGGGGTTTAAGGGCTTAAATGGGTTAGGGGTTAACGAGTTAGGGGTAGGGGTTAAGGGTTTAGAGGTTTAGCGTTTAGGGGTTAAATGGGTTAGGGTTTTAGAGGTTTAGTGGGGGTAAATGGGTTAGGGGTTAAGAGTTTAGAGGTTTAGGGTTTAGGGGGTTAAGTGGGTTAAGGGTTAGGAATTAGTGTTTAAGGGGTCAAGGGTTAATGGGTTAGAGGTTTAGGTGTTTAAGGGGTTGAATGGGTTATGGGTTGGGAATTAGGTTTTAAGGGGTTATAGGTTTAGGGTTTAGGGGGTTAAATGGGTTAGGATTGGTTTATAGGTTTAGGGGGTTAGGGGATTTAGCAGTTAAGGATTTTAGGGGTTAGAAGTTAGGGGTTAATGGGGTTAAATGGGTTAGGTTTTTAGGGGTTTAGGGTGTTGAATTGGTTAGGGGTTGGAAATTAGGGTTGAAGGGGTTAGGGGTTAAGGGTTTAGAGGTTTAGGGTTTAGGGGGTTAAATGGGTTATAGGTTTAGAGGTTTAGGGGATTTAGCAGTGAAGGATTTTAGGGGTTAGGGGTTAGGGTTTTGGGGGTTAAATGGAGTAAACACTTAAATGGGTTAGGTTTTTAGGGGTTTAGGGTGTTGAATTGGTTAGGGGTTGGGAATTATGGTTTAAGGGGTTAGGGGTTAAGGGTTTAGGGGTTAAGAAATAATGTTTAAGGGGTCAAGGGTTATGGGTTGGGAATTAGGGTTTAAGGGGTTAGGGGTTTTGGGGTTTAAGGGCTTAAATGGGTTAGGGGTTAACGAGTTAGGGAACAGGTGTTAAGGGTTTAGAGGTTTAGAATTTAGGGGTTAAATGGGTTAGGGGTTTAGAGGTTTAGTGGGGGTAAATGGGTTAGGGGTTAAGGGTTTAGAGGTTTAGGGTTTAGGGGGTTAAATGGGTTAAGGGTTAAGAATTAGTGTTTAAGGGGTCAAGGGTTAATGGGTTAGAGGTTTAGGTGTTTAAGGGGTTGAATGGGTTATGGGTTGGGAATTAGGGTTTAAGGGGTTATAGGTTTAGGGTTTAGGGGGTTAAATGGGTTAGGGTTGGTTTAGAGGTTTAGGGGGTTAGGGGATTTAGCAGTTAAGGATTTTAGGGGTTAATGGGGTTAAATGGGTTAGGTTTTTCGAGGTTTAGGGTGTTGAATTGGTTAGGGGTTGGGAATTAGGGTTTAAGGGGTTAGGGGTTAAGGGTTTAGAGGTTTAGGGTTTAGGGGGTTAAATGGGTTATAGGTTTAGAGGTTTAGGGGATTTAGTATTGAAGGATTTTAGGGGTTAGGGGTTAGGGTGTTGGGGGTTAAATGGACTAAACACTTAAATGGGTTAGGTTTTTAGGGGTTTAGGGTGTTGAATTGTTTAGGGGTTGGGAATTAGGGTTTAAGGGGTTAGGGGTTAAGGGTTTAGGGGTTAGGAAATAGGGTTTAAGGGGTCAAGGGTTATGGGTTGGGAATTAGGGTTTAAGGGGTTAGGGGTTTTGAGGTTTAGGGGGTTAAATGGGTTAGGATTGGTTTAGAGGTTTAGGGGGTTAGGAGAGTTAGCAGTTAAGTATTTTAGGGGTTAGGAGTTAGGGGTTTTTGGGTTTAGGTGCTTAAATGGGTTAGGGTTTAACGTGTTAGGGGTAGGGGTTAAATGGTTTAGGGATTTAGAGGTTTAGTGGGGGTAAATGGGTTAGGGGTTAAGGGTTTAGAGGTTTAAGGTTTAGGGGTTAGGAATTAGGGTTTAAGGGGTCAAGGGTTAGTTTTCTGCAATAACATAATTCTCCAATCCCATACACTTCTGCTTGGAATGTCACACTTAACATTCATTTCCTTTTCTGATAATATTCTTTATCCCCTTACATCCATACCTAGGAAAATAAACTTCATTTCAATTTAATCTTGTGAAACTAAAGTGGAATATAGGAGGACCCATTCCAAGAAGGGCATCTCACTCAATGTTCAAATAATATTGTTCATTCCCTTACATCCATACCTAGGAAAATAGACTTCCTTTCAAGTTAATTGTGTGAAACTCAAGTGGAAGATAAAGTGACCCATTCCAAGAAGCTCATCTCACTTCAAAAATTTCTCGAGATTTCCAAGAATTTATAACGATATTAAGGTGCTATGCATTGTCTCCTTTATCACCTCATTACATTTAGTCAATTGTTTTTTAAATTTAAATTTATTCATTAATTTCAAAAAAAATATTATATAAATTATATATAGTTGTTTTTATTTTGATTTATGTTTTAGAATTTTATTTTATTTATATTAATATATCAATTAGTTTTATATAAAAATATTTTTAGTTTTTTATATAACATTGATATTACAAAATAGTGTAACAAATTTTATTTAATTAAATCTTCATGTATTTTTTATCATTAATAATAATAGAATAATTTAAAATAAAATTATAATTTTATTATTTTATATCATTTTTTAATTTTAATAAAGTACTATTTAAATTATATAACGTACCAATTCTAAAAACTTAAATTTTTTTGTGTTTTATTATAGGAATAAAACTCTCGGATGAGAGTTTTGAAAACTCTCATACGAGAGTTTTGAAAACTCTCATACGAGAGTTTTGAAAACTCTCATACGAGAGTTTTGAAAACTCTCATACGAGAGTTTTGAAAACTCTCATACGAGAGTTTTGAAAACTCTCATACGAGAGTTTTGAAAACTCTCATACGAGAGTTTTGAAAACTCTCATCCGAGAGTTTTGAAAACTCTCATCCGAGAGTTTTCAAAACTCTCGTCCGAAAGTATTCCCGAGAGTTTCCGTCAATAAAACTCTCGGACGAGAAAATGCATAACTCTCGTCCGAGAGATTTTTAACTCCGGTTAAACCCAATAAAACTCTCGGACGAGAGTTTTT
>CM076570.1:1225947934-1226486801 GCA_034641835.2 Pinus albicaulis | reverse complement strand
GTATGGGATACATGTGTCATTAATTCAGATAAAAAACTATCAAATTATTCAAAGAAAATTGAAACTCTAATATGTTCAGTATTCAAAAATATGTTCAGTATCACGGTGGGATCCATCTGATGACCAAACAAACCAACAAGTATCTTCCTCATCCAGATGGCCTCACATGCCGCTTGATTGGCTGTCATTTACTCTGCCTCGGCTAAACTGAGTGCAACTGATCTCTGCTTCCTGTTGTACCAAGAAACTGTTGTCGATCCTATGCTGAAGATCCCTCCTGATGTGCTCTTCCTGTCTAATGGACTGCCTGCCCAATCTACATTGGTGAAGCCTTGAAGCTTCACTCTCTTTGTTCGTCTGTACCATAATACATACTTTGTAGTGCCCCTGAGATATCTCAAGACATGCTTCCCCGCCTTCCAAAAGAGCTTAATCAGCTTAACCATAGCTTGACTAAGTTGGTTAACTGTGTAGCATATGTCTGGTCGTGTGTTCACCAAGTACATGAGTGAACCCACAAGCTTCCTGTAAACAGTAGTGTCCACTACCTCACCTGAAGTAGCATCCTCCTTCCTCCAGTTTCCTGCAAGAGGAGTCTCCATGGGTTTACAACTCTCCATGTGGAACTTCCTCAAAATCTCTTTGGCATACTTGCCTTGAGAAACAAATAGCTCCCCAGCCCGCTGCCATATCTCAAAACCAAGGAAATAGTGAAGGAGTCCCATGTCCTTCATCTCAAACTCTTTTTCAAGATCCTCTTTGCAAGAATTTATGAACAACTCATCACCTGTCATAATAAGATCATCTACATAAAGTACAATAATCAGAAACTGGCCATCAACCACAATATGGTACAGGTTCGCATCCGCTTCACTCTTCATGAAGCCCAACCCAGTGAAATAGCTATCAATCCTGGTGTACCAAGCACAAGGTGCTTGCTTCAGCCCATACAGTTCTCTCTTGAGTCTGCACACATGCGACTCCTTGTCAAAGGTCTCAAAACCTTTTGGCTTCTCAATGTACACTTCTTCCTCAATAACTCCATTGATAAATGCAGTATTTACATCCATCTGATGTATCTACCACCCCATCTGCACTGAGAGTGCAAGGATAGATATAATCGATGAGTACCATGCAACTGGTGCAAAAGTCTCCTCATAGGCAATCTCTTCAACCTGTGAGAATCCCTGAGCTACAAATCTAGCCTTGTACTTCTACACACTCCCATCTGTTGCTTGCTTCACCTTATAGATCCATCTAGATCCAAACACTGACTTCTCGACTGGTCTTGGGACAACTTCCCATGCACTATTCCTCACGATGGATTCATACTCCTCAACCATTGCGTCAACCCAAGTTGGTTGTTGCACTGCTTCCTCAAAAGAGGATGGTTCTGTCACAATACACTTGCTCATAAGAGCCATATATCCAGTATACTTGTTTAGTGACTATCTCTTTCTACACTGTGATGTAGGTTCTCCTACATGTTCTACCGCAACAAGTCTCAATCTGTTAGCCTCTGTGGTGTGCCTCCTACCATGTTTGGTGGATGGCTCCGCATGAGTGGTTTCTGCCACTCCATAATCCTCCTCATGTGGCTGCTCCACATCTTGAGGTTCATCCTTCGAAATTAAGAGTTCCTCATCTGCATGCAAATCAAGCTCCCTCTCAAGGGAAAATCACATGGCTTTCTCCTCATCAAAATTTACATCCCGTCTGACAACTGTCATCATGTTGTTTGGAAAATACACCCAATAGTTGTGGGGAGTATCAATGTACCCCACAAATATCCCAATCTCTATTGTTGGTTCTAGCTTCTTTATGAAATCTTTGGTCACATGGAAATAAACAGATGAGCCAAAAATTTTAAAATATGAAACATCAGGTTTCTTACCAGAAAAAGCCTCCTCTGGTGTACTCATGCAGTGTATCTGATGAGGATTACAGTTTTGCACAAATATCGTTGTGTTGCATGCCTCTCCCCACAAAATGCAATAGTAGGCCTTGATAATGTAACATAGCTCGTGCTGCACCCACAATTGTTCTATTATTTCTTTCTACAACCCCATTTTGTTATGGGTTATGAGGTGCAATCAACTCTCTCTAAATTCCTTCTTTGCTACAAAATTTATTGAATTCATTGGACATGTACTCACCACCATTGTCGCCCCTTAGAGCCTTCACCTGCTTCCCTTTATCTTTCTCAACTAGTGCTTTGAACTCACAAAATTTTGAGAACGTCTGATCTTTCTTCTCCATGAAGTAGTTCCAACACTTTCTAGAGAAATCATCAACAAAAATCACATAATACCTGTGCTTTGTTGTATCTAAGTTGTATTGAATGGTCCACACACATCTGAGTGAACTCTCTCAAGGATTTTCGCTGCTCAGTTCTCCTTCTTGTGAAAAGTGGCCTTTGTATACTTCCCCATGGTACATCCCTTGCATGTGTCTATCTGCGCAACAGTACCCTTTGGAAGCCCTGTAGAAATCTGCTACATGACCTTCAAAGCACAGTGGTGTAGATGGCCCAATCTCCTGTGCCATAACTCACCCTCATCCCGGCTCACCACTATGTCTTCTTTTCTCATCAATGTTGCGTAGCCATCTACATCAAGTTTGTAGAGGTTCTTCACATGAACCCCAATCTTATTAACCTGTCGTGTGGCTTTGTGACAAAGGAATGCTTTCCCTTCACTGAAAGCCACATCATATCCTCTATCCTCCAACATAGCAACTGAAACTAAATTCTTTTTCAAGCCTGGTACATGCATGGCATCTTTTAATAAGAAATGTATACATGACTGTCTCTGGACAGTAACTGTACCAATCCCGGTAGCACTATACCTCCCGTCATCACCCATTTCGATGTGCATATGAAGATCCTTCTCCTCCAAGCTACTAAAGATTTCTTTGTCTCCTGTCATGTGGAAATATGCACCACTATCCAAGTACCACACTGATCCCATTTCACTAGACATCATGCATGCGATGAGTGATAAGTCCAACTCGAACTGTGAAGCCAAAGCATCATCCGATGCATATCTCAAAGCCTTCTTGTTGTTGTTCTTCTTTTGTGGAAAATTAGTGGCATAATTTCCATGCTCATGACAGTGAAAACATTTCACTCTGGACATGTCACGCTTCTTTCCTTCTTTGCCGGTCTCAGATTTGGAATAGGATTTCTTTCCCTTCCCCTTCTTTGCTTTACCAGCCAAGGCGCAATTTTCCTCATCATTTGTCTTGGATGAGGATCCATCCTTGGTATACCGCTTGAATTCTTCGTGTACCAAATCCGACCAAAGTCGCTCCCAATCTAGTAGCTTCTCCCTCCCATTGACAGAGTCCTGATAGCTATGCCAACCCTTGGGAAGGCCTAGAAGTGCTAGGCTCACCAAGTCATCATCTGCTACAGTAATCCCGACACTTCCAAGCTCATCTCGACATTGGATGAACTTGGTCAAGTATTTTAGAATAGTGTCTCATTTCTCCATTTTGATTTTCCTGAGCTTGTCCTTCAGTGCCAATTTCCTGTGGTCACTGCTATTCTGAAATAGATCCGTCAAAAACTTATTTAGGAATTCATATATATAGTCAAAAACTTATTTTAAACTCAAAAAATTATTTTAAATAACAAAAATTAAGATCTAGCATAAAAAAATTTCTTTTAATTTTAACTAAAATATTCCAAAAAATAGCAGGTTTAAATAACACCAAATTTTATCACACAAAACTCAAGACTTATTAAGATGTTTTAGTCATTATTCTTACGTATCATTCATAAATAAACATGTAAGCATTTAACTCATATATAATTGTAGTTAATAATATTTATTTAGGATTAAATTAAATTTAAGTTTTTATTTTTGTTAATTATTCTTACGTATAATAAATAAGCATGTAAGCTAAATGCTTATGAATAATTTTAGCTAATAATATTCATTTAGAATTAAATTAAATTTAAATTTCTAATTTTAATCATTATTCTTACAAATTATTCGTAACATTTAACTCTGAATAATTGTATTAATAATATTCATTTAAGATTAAATTAAATTAAAATTTAAGTTTTCAGTTTTAGTCATTATTCTTACCTATTATTCATTAATAAACATGTGAGCATTTAGCTCATGAATAATTGTAGTTAATAATATTCATTACGCCGGGAGGCGTTCTAACAAGGGAAAACTAAACTATTCTTGTTGCCAACTGAACACAAAAGAAACTACGCTTATGGAAATTCAAAATTGCAATGAAATAAATCTAAATCAGATTACATCAATTCATTTTCCGACCCTTCATCATTAGACCAGCTATGACTTGCGGAAGTAATCATAAACAACTTGTGTAACTGATTATTTAATTTGCAGAAAGTAAACTAATACTAAACCATACACACATAATTCAATCCCTCGCCATCAGTCCAGATGTGGCTTTCGGAGGCAACTGAAGATGTCATACATGATTTAATATATCTAAATTTGCAGAAAAGGAACTAATACTAAACTACACATTTCATCATGCAGCCCCTCACCATCAGTCCAGCTGTGGCTTTCGGAGGTAACTGAATGACGCTATGAGCAGCTTAATATATCTAATTTTGCAGAAAGGAAACTAATACTAAACTACACATTTCATCATGCAGCCCCTCACCATCAGTCCAGCTGTGGCTTTCGGAGGTAGCTGAAGACACTATGAGTAGTTTAATATGTCTAATTTTAACTACTAAATCAGATAAGCAAAACTGAAGTGTACAAAACAAGACTGAAGTTAAACAAAAGCTGTGGAAAGAAAACTAGCAGCAGAATAATGTCAGTTTCATATCATTAGCCAAAATACTATGAAAATGCCCCGGGCGGTCTACCTAAAACCTGCACAAGAAAACTGATCAGTGATTTAACAATCATAAAAACATGAAAGACAAGAATGCAATGGAAATTAATGAACAGAAATGAAGCAACTATGAAATATGAGCATGTAATGGGTTATGATACAATGATTGTTTAAAGAAATGAAATGAAAAATATATACATTAATACACAGAACCTCGGCTGAGCAGGGGCCCTCTACGCAGCTTTGGTAACGATCCTCAACACAAATTAAGTTGAAAACAGAGTTTTTCACATTAAAAGGCAGTTCATTACAGACTGGTAGTATTACGGCTCAAGGCAGCGTAATCATTACATAACAGAGTACACACATCAACTATCAATTAACAATTCAACAGCTATCAACTCAGCAACTATCAACTAACTCTACGTGCGTATGCAAACGCTCTATATAAAGCAATAAACTGTAACTGTCTCCTGAAGTTTATGATAGCAGCCAGCACGCAGACCACTAAGGCCACGGATATAGGAGTATGGCCATGTTGGAAAACGGATCTATGGAAGGTGGGTGCTTGAATTCAACTCCAGAACTTTGCACAGATGTCAATTAACTTCCGCAAGCTTGGAAACGGCCGTATGGATGTTTATATGCCACGAAACAGAGTCCAGCCGACATAGAATTCCATAGTTGACTTCCACGTGGATGGCTTTGACCGCGGCTTTCTTTGACGAATTTACTTGAACCAATAGGACACGAACCATGTCCTTGTCATTCCTAGCCTGCCCATGTGGCTCGTTTCCTTCGTAGACACCTGTAACATCGATTTCCACAAAATAGCTGCGGAAAGTTGCAACAGCTGCGGAAAGTGACAAGTTTCCGCAGCTGTATGAACAAAATCTAAATCAAATAGAAAACACACAAACATAATTAAAAACCATGTTAGATACCCTTTTGCACATGATATTGACAATTTTTGAGGTTTAGGTGAGTGAAAAAGATATGGAAAAGTGTATGGAAAAGAGGCAAATTCGGGACTCAACATACCCCCACTGTGAAGGTGTTGCATGTCCTCATGCAACCAAAATTTTGATACTCTTTGTTCAATTCATGTGCCTTGAAACTTCAGCCAGCACATCTAACCCCCTTCTCTTCTTCTTTGGTACTGCCATCATTCTGGGTTTCTTCATGAGGCACCTGAATTTGATATTCACAAGTGCTCTGCTCAATTTTTGGCATTTCCTTTTTAGCTTCTTATTTTTCTTTTGACAAATACCCAAATGTAACATAGTATTGTCATGGATAATCTTGTCCAGTTTGCCTTGCTCTTTGAGTGTTTCATTTTCATTTTTGATATGCCGATTCAAAAGCTCAAGCTCAAAAATCTCCTATTTTAATGACTGAACCAAGTCATCCTGCAATGTATGAGGCTGAGTAGAAGAGGTACTTGGACCTGTGGCTGCCTTCTCCAGGGATTCTATATAGTCATAGACCTCCTGCTGTTTGGGGTCTACTTCCGGTGTCTTTTTCATTGGACTGTCCTCAAAATGCTGCAAGGGAGAATTATGTTCTAAATTTGGCTGAGGAGAACTTTCATCAATATTTTGCTGAGAATAAGATGGAGTACGCTCATTGTCTGATTGGGAGTGAAAGGAGTCAGGTTCACTAACTGACTGAAATGGGCTATTGTCAGTTGGAGACTGTTCAGATGTCTCCTCACCCAAATCAATGAAATGAGGACCTTTAATTTGTGTTTTTCTCAGTTTTCCCTTAAGCCTGCTGCTTCTCCTCACATGCTGTGGTACACTACCCTTTTGTTCTTGTTTTCCTGTTTTTGCCTTCTTGGATAGAGATGACCGTTTTTGAAGAAAAATTAATCTTTTTGATAGAATTTGGTGATCTTCTTCTTCAGAAGAAGAAGTTTTATGGACAGCCTCAATAATTTCTTTCCCTTTTGGTATTATTGGCTTCTTAGTTTTGATTTCCTTCTTCTTCATTTTTACCAATCTCTCTTCCCTATCATTTTTCTTCATAGTAATAGTAGAAGTATCTTGGATTTCATCTACTGTTCTTTTCCTTCTACTTCTTTTTGCTGTGCTAGCTGCGGGAACTTCCTGTATAGGAGCAACTTGGGTTTCAACATCCATTTTCTTTCTTCTACTCCTTCTAATTGGATTACCTTCAGGAATTTCCTGAGGTTCTTCAAAGAAGTTTCTAACTAGGAATTGTTCCCATGTATCTTTTCTTTCTTTTAGCTCCTTTTCAATCAGAATTTTTATAAACCCGTGATGATATAAATGAGGCTCTACATCTCCTAGGTGTTTTTGCACAGTGACAGCCATTTTCTTCAAGCTATTGAATAGGAAATAAGGAAGATTGAGAGTTTGGTTTTCAAGAAAATTCATCAATAGCCTAGTATGATACATGTACATGGAGCCAAAACGGCCTTTACATGTGATAAATTTCTGAACAATGAGTAGTAAAGTGGCCCATTCATCTTTTATTGCATGCACAGGGATTCCTCTTTTGAAAACAGTGATATCCATACCTTGATTTCGGAGGATTGTTCTCCATGCCTCATCACTGATACTTTTGTTTTTTAACCAACGTTCTCCTTCCTGAAGAAGCTCTGTGGCTGCTGCTATTGATGCTTCATTAACCAAAAACTTGAGGTCTCCCACTTCTGCTTCCGAGCCATCAAATGATCTTGCAAACGCTTTGGTAACTTCTCTGTGGTAACCCCTGAATTTCTGAATAAAACGCAGCCATTTAGCTTTCCTCAACATCTCTTTTTCTTGCGGAAATCCCTCTATAAATTTCTGTCCTTCCGGCTCTGCCCTTAATAATTTTCCCATTTTCTTCTTTGTGCTTCACAGGCTTGCCTCTGTGAGGGTTTAAGCGGAAATGGAACGATGGAATACACAGAGTATAGCACAATACTGTGGGGATGTTATCACAAAACTGAAAATGGAGCACCATAAACAATGGAATAAGACTGGGGTGGATATACAGTGAATGAGTGAGCAAAGGAATTAATGAATAGAACAGAGAGTGAGAAGGAGTAGAGTGATTTGTAACTAATGACGGGAAACGAAGTAAAGAGTTAATCAGCAATGGTTCGCTTTATTTTAATTTTTTGGTATCAACATAAATATGAACACGTTTCAATCAATGATTATGAAGTTATGCTGCTTGTAAGAGTCCTTTGTCAACTCAAATACGTATCATTATCTACGGTGGGATATTTGAACATGAGTGAGAGTCGGAATTTCAATGATGAAACCGTTTGTGAATAAATGCAAGAGGATAACATAGAGATCGTGGAAGGTTACGGAACTGTCAATATAATCATTGCGCGTTATGGGTAGAGCTCATAGTTTAAAATTACATAAAAATGTGTTTTTCGATACTATTTGAAATAAACTTTATTCATACCTTTGGAATCCTTGCTTTTGTCCTTGGTCTTCAACTGATTGATCTTCATTAGTGTCTTGAATGTCCCATTGATCCTCTCCTGCATTTTATTTCATGATTTATGAAAATAACAACTAACTGTACATTATTTTTGAAAACAGAGTAGTAGCAGCTGCGGAATCTGCTTCTGGCTGCGGAAACTGGAGTCAGCTGCGGAAACAGATGTCAGCTGCGGAAACTGACACAGCTATCACTTGGCTGAAATAGAAATGAACAAATGACAAATGACCAGGTGGAAATGGTCATAAAAAGATTTTTTTGTTGATGGAATGGATGAAATGAAGTGGAATGAAGTGTAATGAAATGAAATAAAATGAAATGAAGTGGAATGAAATGGAGTGGGTGGTGAGATGAAATGAAATGAAAAACAGATTTTTTTTTTGGAAAATATAGAGTGTCAGGTGTCCCTGATTTTCACCCCATATTTTCTGTATAAGACTGCCAATCAATGATTGGTTTTCAGGCTTATACCATTTTTATTTTTATTTTTTATTTTTTTTATTTTTTTTAACTTGAAAAACAAAAGCTAGCTTGGTAGAGAAGAAGGATTCTTCTGTACCAGCCTGATTGCAGAACTTTCTTGAAACAACTTGACAAAATCCTCTTTAGAGAGTGGCTTATGATAAACTTTCAATCTATGGCCATTCACTATAAGAGGAGTTTGAAACTCATCAATGATCTTGATTCTTACAGCTCCATTGTTAAAGATCTTGTCAATCTCATATGGCCCAAGCCAATGAGTCTGAAATTTCCCTTGAAAATCTTTAAACTTGGAGTCAAATAACAATGCCCAATCTCCTTTTTGAAACTTCTTCTCTTTGATATATTTGTCATGCCACTTAGTTCTTTGATATTGAACTAGATCAGTTCTTAGAATTGCTTCTTGTCTGATCTCATCTAGCTCATTCAATTGCTCCATTCTATGCTTTTGGGCTTCTGATAAGTCCATTCCCAACTGAACTGCTATCTTAAAGGTCTTGACTTGGAACTCAATGGGAAACAAGACTTCTTTCCCATAAACAAGTTCATAGGAAGAATGTCCTGTTGTATTCCTCCATGTAGTTCTGTAGGCCCACAAGGCTTCTGGAAGCCTTTCTGCCCAATCTCTTCTATGTAGATGAACAGTTTTGGTGATGATACTTTCAAGAACTTTGTTTGTGGACTCCACTTGACCATTTGCTTGTGGATGGTAAGGAGTAGATCTTCTGTGCTTGATTTTGTATTTTTCCATCAACTTCTCCACCAAATTTGATGTGAATTGGCTCCCCTGATCTGTTACAATTTCTCTTGGAACACCAAAGCGAGTAAAAATATCCTCATAAAGAAAATGAACAACTGAATTTTCAGTAGCAGATACTAATGCTTCAGCTTCTACCCATTTAGTAACATAATCAGTGCAAACCAATATATACTTCTTTTGCTTAGATGGTGGATTAATAGGTCCAATGAAATCTAAAGCCCATTTTTCAAAGGGTTCAATGAGTACCTGTGTTTGCAATGGTATTTCATTTGAAAGGGTAGGTTTCCCTACTCTTTGGCAGCTATCACACCTTTTGACATATTTTTTTGCATCTTTGAAGAGAGAAGGCCAATAATATCCCAAGGAAAGGATTTTATAGGCCGTCCTTTTGTCCGCAAAGTGTCCGCCGCATGGTTCATCATGACATGCCTTAAGAATATCAGGCATTTCATCTTCCCTGACACATCTTCCGATCACAAGATCTGGCCCTGTTTTAAACAATTCGTTAGAAATCCATGAATATTTTGAACTCTCCTGAATAATTTTTCGTTTTTCACTTGGAAATAAATGTGAAGGTAGTTTCCCTGTAACCAAATAGTTAGCAATATCTGCATACCAAGGGGTCTTAATAGTTACCGCAAACAAATATTCATCAGGAAACTTATCTTCTACAGGAGAATCTTCTTTAGTATTTTGAATTCTAGACAAGAAATCAGCTACTGTATTCTGTTTTCCTGGTCTATCTAACACAGTAATATTGAATTCTTGCAAAAGTAAAATCCATCTTGTCACTCTGCCATTAGTAACAGGTTTGTTCATTAAATATCTAATTGCAGAATGGTCAGTATGAATAAAAGTTTCATAGCCTGTTATGTAATGTCTAAACTTATTAATTGCATGAACAACAGCTAAGAACTCTTTTTCAGTCACAGTATAATTCAACTCTGTGGGAGTCAAATTTTTACCGGTGTAATAAATGGCATAAGGAATTAAATCTTTTTGACCCAACACAGCTCCAAGAGCTGTATCTGAAGCATCTGTAGAAATATGGAAAGGAAGTTTCCAATTTGGTCCTCTCAAGATAGGTGCTTCAGATATTCTTGTTTTCAAAGTTTCAAAAGCTGATTGACAATCAGGATTCCATTTAAATTCACAGTCTTTTGTAAGCAATTTGAAGAGTGGAGATGCAATTTTAGTGAAGTTTTCTATAAATCTTCTATAGTAACCAGTAAATCCTAGAAAACTTCTAACATCTCTTCGACAATTTGGAATAGGTAACTTGGAGATGACTTCAACTTTTGATCTATCAACCTTAATCCCATCCCCTGAAATATGATGTCCTAAAACAATCCCTTCAGTAAACATCATAAAGCAATTTTCATGGCTTAATGAAAGGTTTGTTTCTTTACATCTTATAAGAACTTTTTCCAAATTTTCTAATGCCTCTTCAAATGAATTACCATAAACTGTAAAATCATCCATATAAACTTCTACACAATCATGGATTAGATCAAAAAAAATTCCTAGTATTGCTCTTTGGAATGTTGCGGGTGCATTACATAACCCAAAAGGAAGTACTCGGTAGGCAAAAGTTCCCCATGGACAAGTAAATGTGGTCTTATCTTGATCTTCAGGTGCTACCTGAATTTGATTATAGCCACTAAAACCATCCAAAAATGAAAAGTACTTTTTACCTGCTAATGTATCTACTACCTGATCAATAAAAGGCAAAGGAAAGTGATCCTTCAAAGTTGCTTTGTTCAATTCCATGTAATCAATGCATACCCTCCATTTACCATTCTTTTTAGGCACTATAACCAAAGGAGAAACCCATCAGCTATCTGAAATTGGATAAATGAAGTTTACATTGAGAAGTTTTTGGAGCTCTTCTTTCACTATCTCCCTAAGATTTGGATTCATCCTTCTTTGAGGTTGTCTGATTGGTCTACTGTTTTTCTCAATATAGATATGATGGATGCAAGTCTTAGGATCAATACCTTTCATGTCAGTATACTCCCATGCAAATGCAGTAGAATGTTTTTGCAAGATTTTGGTTAGTTCTTCTTGTTGTGACTTTTCCAAATGTTTGTTGATATTCAATGTTTTTCCTGGAAAAATCTCAATGGTAGAACTACCAAACTCTTCCATAGAGTAAAAAGACATTTGTCTTGATGATAAATATTCTATGTCAGATTCCAACTGAAATTGTGTGGGGTCATATTCTGAAGATGTCTCAAAATTTTCTAATGTGTTCAGAATTTGACTATCCTCACTAATTTCCGAAATGGTAAAGACAGGTTGTATAATGTCCTCATCATCGACCCATTCATTGTCTCCTACTTCTGTGATTGCTTTTGCTGGGGGATACAAATTGAATTTCTTTGTCGAATTACCATTAGAAATGTACATATCCCCAGATCTACAACTAATAAAAGCATCAGCTGTGGCTAGCCAAGGTCTTCCTAAGATAAGTGGGTGCCCTCCTAGATTACTCTTGGGAGTCAAAATCATAAAATCCACTGGATATTCCCAAGAATCTAAGGAGACTGAAATATCTTCTAATACACCATCTGGTTTAATAATTGATCGATCTGCAAGTTGCAGTAAAGTAGGTGTAAAAAGAAGTTTAGGAAGTTTTAGCTGTTCCATAGTCTGTCTACTCATAATGTTGATAGAAGCCCCTAAGTCAATCAATGTGTTTGGAATTTCTATCCCATTTATATGTGTCTTGACAATTTGACTTCCTGGATCTACATACTTCTGCATGGTAATTTTTCCCATCATAATATCTGCAATCTTTCCTACCAGGTGGATTCTTCTTGTGTCTTTTAGTTTCCTTCCTGGTCTTTTGAAACTCAACTCCTTTATGGTTTTTGCTAGAATAGGAATTTCTGGAATGGCTTGTAGCAATGGAATCTTGATACAAACATTCTTCAATTCATCTAGAAAGTCATAGTTAGGCAACAAGATTTGTTTTTCCACCCCCTTATCAATTTGTAGTCTTTCCGGAAAAGGAGGTGTAGATGAAGATACATGTTGCTCAACTATAGGAGTTGTGGATGCTAGCTTTTCTTTTTCTTTTTGAATTTTTTAATTTTGAAGAGATTCTTCCTCAGAACCCTTATTGACTTGAAGAGAGTCCTCCTCAGAGGTATCTTGCTCTTGAATGTCTATATAAGGTTTTTCTAAAACTCTACCAGATCTGAGTTGTACATCGTTGAGAGGAACAATCATATAGGTAGGAAATTGTTGTCCTTCTACCATATAAGTAGTTTGAGGATTCTTAGTGTTAGGATTTGGCAATGGCTGAGCTGGAAGTTGATTTGTCTTCTGTTGGTATGGGAGCATGAGTTGAGGATTTGTATTTTGTTGAGAAGGTTGTTGTTGTGGAAATGGCAATGAAAGTTGTGGATTTTGGTTTGGAAATTGTAGAGCTTGTTGATTTTGAAAAGATGGAGGATATTGATAAAATTGAGCAAATCTCCCATAAGGATTTTGCATCCCTTGTACCCATGGCTGATATGAATTTTGATGTTGGGGCCAAGGTTGTTGCCAAGGATTCCAATTTGGTGGGGTTTGAAAATTCATAGGGTTGTTAAAACCTTGAGTTTGTTGTCCCTGCCAAGGTCTTCTTGCAACAAAACAGAGAGATTCTACTGAATTTGGGTCTTCTTGAAAAACAACTTTGAGTCCAGGAATTGAAGGACAATCCTTGATCTCATGATTCTCTGAGCAAATCATACATGTTTCTACAACTTTTGCATCCAAGGGAAATTCCCTTAAAGCATGTTTCTTTCTACATTTCGGACAAAAGATGGCTAAAGCATCTGTTTCTGCTTTCTGCTTGTTTTGGATTTTAAGGGTGTCTAGTTGTTCACTAAGACCCCCTAAGATATCAGTTTTTAACTCATCAAGCATATTACCAATCTCTGCCCTACTTACTGATCCAGTTGCAGATTTGTTAGCCCTAATAAGAGAAGAATCCCTAGGCCCTTTTCCAGTTTTAGATCTTCCTCTTGAGAATTGGATACATAGTTCTGTTATATCATGAAATGGGAGTTGAGAAATGTCTCATTTCCCCATCATGTTTAAAATGTCTATCCATTCATCTCTAATGGCTTTTAATAGGAGGGCTTTCAAGGTTTCATTATCTAAGTTTCTCATCTTTGCTCTTTTCAAGTTGTATTGAAATATTTCAATTAAGTCTTCCAAATTTTCATCTTCTTTTTGCATCATTTTGAATACCTCATCCATGTGATTGGTGGGCATACAATAGTCCAAGTATCTATCCAAAAATGTTTGTTTCATATCATTCCAAGTCCTGATAGATTGAGTGGCTAATCCCATGAACCATTTCAAAGCAGATCCCTTCAATGTTGAAGGAAACAGTTTAAGTTTTTGAGAATCTTCCATATAGTCATAAGTTCGGCACACTACTTCAAACTCAAACAGAAATGTTTCAGGATCCTCACTTCGTAATCCATAAAAGTTAGGGAGAACAGATGGTGAGATATTTTTCATTATTGCATGAGTTTCCTCATCAACTATAGGGAATCCAAGAAAATTGTCCCTATTTCTACCGTTATTTCCTTCACCATTGTTATCTTCATTATCTCCTCCTCCTCTACCTCCACCTCTATTTATTACTTCCTCTGCCATGATAGTTTCTTTAGAGTCCTTATAGTCCCCTAGTTCTTCTACCAAGGAAGGATGAGAGAAAGTTTCTTTGTTTTCTAAGTGGGTTTTAGTAGGTGGTATAGGAGAATCCTCTAATTCAGCTGTTCTTTGACTTCCAAAAATCTTAAGGCTAGGGGTAGATGGTGGTGAATCTGGTCTATGCCTTGAAGAAGATGTAGTTATGAAAATCGAACTCTTGGCTTTAGCTATAAACCTTCCCCTAGAATCTCTTGCTCTATGCATGTCATTTTTTATTTTTATTTTTAAAAAAAGTTGGGCTAATAATTCTCTTTCTGATCTTCCAGATCACGCTAGGTGCAAGAAGAGAGCATACTTAAGAAATTACTAAACCAATAACTCTCTTTTCTGATCCTCCACATCACACTAGGTGCAAGAGGAGAGCATACTTCAAGAAGTTATCAAGTTTTCCCTTCTTTTATGATTTTATGTTTTTTTTTTTTAAGAAATTGGCTACCTAGTTACACTTCCCCGGCAACGGCGCCAAAATGTTTGGTCAATTTAGTGTGTCCTAAATTGCCGCATTTAATTGTCAATCCGGGAATCGTAAGCTGATGAAGTGCGGCGCACTATATGTGCAAGATAACCTCTTTCTTAACTTTTTGTCGTTTTTGGTCTTTCTAAGGTGAAATGGAAATTCTAAAGTGAAAAGCAAGCTTGGTTATATCTGTTCAAGGAAGTGATTTCCCCTATAATGATTTACCAATCTTGAAACTTTAAAAGCAAATTGAAATTACAATGACAAGACTTGAAAGAAAGTAAAAGTATACTGCTGAAATGAAAAGGTGCTGCTAATCTAATGAATCAAAACAGGAAACTAGTGAACATGAAAACTAAACTATTCTTGCTGCCAACTGAACACAAAAGAAACTACGCTATGGAAATTCAAAATTGCAATGAAATAAATCTAAATCAGATTACATCAATTCATTTTCTGACCCTTCATCATTAGACCAGCTATGACTTACGGAAGTAATCATAAACAACTTGTGTAACTGATATTTAATTCGCAGAAAGTAAACTAATACTAAACCATACACACAGAATTAATCCTCGCTATCACCAATTATAGTTTTCAGGTTGTAACCGAAGATGTCATACATGATTTAATATATGTAAATTTTTCGTAAAAGGAACTAATACTAACTACACATTTCATCATGTGCCTCACCATCACCCACTGGTGGGTTTTCTGATGGTAATCAAGACGCTATGAGCAGCCTTAATATATCTAATTTTATAAAGGAAACTAATACTAAACTACACATTTCATCATGCAATTTCCTCACAATTATCACCAAATTTCAGGGTCTTCTGAGAACCTGAAGACACATTGCAGTGTTTAATACATTAATTTCTAATCACTAACTTCAAATAAGTAAACCTCAATACAAAGCAAGACTGAAGTTAAACAAATGCTATGAAAAGGAAACTAGCAGCAGAATAATGTCAGTCTCATATCATTAGCTAAAATACTATGAAAATGCCCCTGGCTGTCTACCTAAAACCTGCACAAGAAAACTGATCAGTGATTTAACAATCATAAAAACATGAAAGACAAGAATGCAATGGAAATTATAGAAATGTATGAACAGAAATGAAGCAACTATGAAATATGAACATGTAATGGATTATGATACAATGACTTTTAAAAGAAATAAAATGAAATATATATACATTAATACACAGAACCTCGGCTGAGCAGGGGCCCTCTACACAGCTCTGGTACGATCCTCAACACGAATTAAATTGAAAACGGAGTCTTTTCACATTAAGAAGCAGTTCATTACAGACTGGTAGTATTACGGCTCAAGGCAGCGTAATCACTACATAACAGAGTACGCACATCAACTATCAATTAACAACTCAACAGCTATGATCAACTAACAACTATCAACTAACTCTACGTGTGTATGCAAACGCTCTATATAAAGCAATAAACTGTAACTGTCTCCTGAAGTTTATGATAGCAGCCAGCACGTAGACCACTAAGGCCACGGATATAGGAGTATGGCCATGTTGGAAAACGGATCTATGGAAGGTGGGTGCTTGAATTCAACTCCATAACTTTGCACAGATGTCAATTAACCTCCGCAAGCTTAGAAACGGCCGGATGGATGTTTATATGCCACTTAAACAGTCCAAATTGACATAGAACTCATGTTGACTTCCATACGGGATGGCTTTGACCATGCTTTGACGACCATTTGAACCAATAGGACACGAACCATGTCCTTGTCATTCCTACCCTGCCCATGTGGCTCGTTTCCTTCGTTGACACCTGTAACATTGATTTCCACAAAATAGCTGCGGAAAGTTGCAGCGGCTGCGGAAAGTGACAAGTTTCCGCAGCTGGATGAACAAAATCTAAATCAAATAGAAAACACACAAACATAATTAAAAACCATGTTAGATACCCTTTTGCACATGATATTGACAATTTTGGAGGTTTAGGTGAGTGAAAAAGATATGGAAAAGTGTATGGACAAGAGGCAAATTCGGGACTCAACACCAGCCAAGGTGAAATTTTCCTCATCATCTATCTTGGATGAGGATCCATCCGTGGTATTCCGCCTGAGTTCTTCTTGTGCCAAATCCGACCAAAGTCGCTCCCAATCTGGTATCTTCTCATGTTGAGAATTTTGAGGGCTAGCGATTAATTCAAAATTCTCTTCTTGATAATTACTTGTGAGGTTACTTGAGCTACTTATGTCTTTCCTTTGTTAGATTATTAAATCTTTCATCGTCAATTATCAAAAGACACAAGACACAATAATTAGGCTCCTAGAGCCAGCGCAAAACCTCTCCCTCTTGGAGAGGAAAACCCACGACAAATTATTCTTATATATTTCAGATGACAAGTGCCATGACCGAGAATCAAACCCTTAATCTATTTATGCATCCAAAGGACATAATACTTACTTTGATTTCTTTGATTCTGATCCTTTTTCTTTCTTCATAGGATTGCATTTATTTATGCACAATTTCCTTTGAACATTAGTTGAACATTGGATTACTGATATATATATATATATATATATATACATATATATATATATATATATATATATATATATATATATATATATATATATATATATATATATATATATATATATATATATAAGTTGTGAATTGGAAAGTAAATCTTAGATTTACTTTCCTAATTTCTATCACCTTCTTATTGCTCTTTCTATGTGGAATATTTACAAAAATTTCCTAGATCATTGATCCAACTTTACAAGATCTGGAGATGAATACCAACATTACCCTTTTATCTAAAATTTTGCTTCAAGATAGTCTGCATACTATTCTCATACAAATATGTACTTCAATATATAAACATGGCCCTTAAAGATTGCATGAATCAGACCCTATATGTTGTAACTACTTCTGGATTTATCGTCACAAGCTTTCATGAATAGATAGAGACATTCTGCACTTTTGTTCTTAGTAAACCGCAACACTTTTTGGCACTTAGATATCACACTAAAATATACATGTTGAAAAATCCTGAAACCCTTTAAACTTCCACACTCAAATCCACATTAAACTTCGACTTCTAATCTGTATTACTCTTCAGAGATGACCGAAAAATTGTCCCTCAAATGGTCGCAAAACAGAGGTATATATAGGAGCATATTCATGGACTTTAGGCCGACCATACTTCTTGATTGTAGGTCAACTTGACATACTATTGGAAGGCCGACTTGACACATCTTGTAGCTGATCTTTCATCATAGATTGAGGGCTGATAGTATCTATTCTTCCATGGTTTCTGGGCTAGGTATTGGAGCATTCTTTGAGACTAGATCCTTCATATATATAACACTTAATTACATTTATACTTAGTAGAAAAAACCCTAGATAGACATCAAGAAGAAGTCTATTAACCTATAATAATCTCTTACTCATGAAACCATGAAGAAATTAAAAAATACATTTTATTATCTTTGTCTTCTACTTTACATAAATCCATAATTACATATTCAATATGAAGAACGACCTAGTTACACTTTTCAACACTCCCTCTTAACTAGGGAGGTATTCATACAAGTTCATGGTCACTTTCAAACTGAATAATCTCATAAGACGACTTGGATTGGTAATCACATCTGTATAGCATCATATCAACCAGCATTGTCCTATTGCAAGGCCTTGACTAACAACCCCATCTCTCAACGAGACTATGGGCTACAATGCTGGCGAGACACATGACTTATAGACACCATAGTCATTGTCTCTCCAAGGTACATACTCCACAAAGGTGTTCCCAAAGTATGACCTTCTTGGACTACTCTTCTCTTGGGTAGCCAACCCTCAAAGAATATTGGTCCTCGACTTGAACGCCCTATCTTATTCTCAAAGAGTATCGAATGCCAGATGATTACCCAATCCTCCATTATGTCTTCTAGGTGAAGACTAGAATGATGTGTCTATCCATTCTCTCCACATGGCCTTCACTAAGACTTACGGTTGTTAGTCTTGGTCTAGCTCATGACACATGTATTAGAGAATCACATATGTAACTCCCTCTTAACTCAAGAAGGACATACTACAAGTGTCTTCCAAGTAAGAAACTTACCACGAGGCTCCCTCTCTGTAATATTCCTAAATTAGCATGCAGCTAATAGGAATATTGATTTTTTATTTTTGCACCTAGTATATAAAGAAATGGGGGAAGAGACCCATACTTAACTTGAATTAGCATAAAAACCCTCTTGGTATGAAAGGGGGTCATTCTAGTAGCTGGATTTGAAAACATCATGTGTGAACAAGGGCAATTGGATGTGGACAAAGTCAATTTTGACCAAGTCAATAGCATTCATGGAGAAGAATGGATCATCAATGCAAATAGCTGAATATGAACAAGGATCAATTTAAACAAACATATGAGAGCTGGATTGAAGACACTTGGGTGTGAAAAGGGGTGACGTAGTTTGAAGAGGTCAACTTTAACCAAATCAAGCAACGTGGTTATGGAGGAGTGGCCTTGATGGAGATACAATGTAGTTTTGGAGGGAGATTGATTATGTGATGTTGGAAACCCTAATGGGTGGGACCCAAGGTGAGGAGGCTCACATAGTTTATAAGGAAGAGGATGGTAGCCATTTCAGGTTAGCTTGATGATTATTGATTTTATGGTCTACATGACTATTTTTCATTCTCTTGCTATTTAGCAGAGTTGCAGTGCTGCTTAGCACAAGGAATTCCTGCTTAGGGATTCCTTCTCCTACCTTAAGAGGCCTCTTGTAGGAGCATTGTACTTTAGTTTTCCACATTCAGGCTTGAGGCCAAGCATCCTCCTTCAGCTACAACATTATTTCTACAAAGTGTAACATTTTGTTGCAGGGTATTGCAGTGGAAGATTCACAACACCACTTCCGGAGCTTGTTTTTCAGAGGAGGAAGCATTCCTCTCTTTGGGAAACCAGTGAGGGATACTTCTGAGCATATTTTGTATATCTAGGCACTTGGCCAAAGCATTCTCCATATTCTACAGCGTAGTCCCTTGCAGGAACTACATCATTTCTCTTGGTATTACAGTAGCAGGGTCAAGACCCTTGATCTTGAGCTTGTTTCGTGGGATAAGGGCAAACCCTTCTCCCAAGAGGCTTGCATAAAGCATTCTCTTCTACTCCTTGTATTATTCAGCTATATATATAAAGAGTTGCAGTATAACTGCGTTATTTCAGATCTAGATCTGCATATTTGGAAGCCCTTACCGGTTTATTCTTATATTGTATAAGAAGGAAGAGATCTCCAATTTTCTCAGCCATTGAATAATTACAAACTCCAGATCTATTATTTCTTATAAATTTCTGCATAAACCCTCATTAAAATAAATTTTTCACATGCTTCAGGATTTTCTGTTGGCATAATTCATGGGGTTTGGGCATTTTTGAGTTGTATTGGCTTGGGGAGACCTGTTTAGCATGGCCAGAGAAATTTTTTTTGCTCCCATTCTGTATGTGAGATGTATAATGAATGAAATAAGGGATCCAAGTCCCATTTCTCATTGTTTTTACATAATTTTATGAAAACAACTTTTTCATTGCATATATTGCTGCATGTTCCCATTCTGGGATAATACAGTGGTATTAAAGCATGATCTTTGGCTCAGCCTATGAGTTCCAGCTATTATTCTATCATAATAATAAGAATACAAAGAGAAGGAGCAATATCAGAATGATGGAGAGGATGAGCTTTATCTCATCACTTTTCAGATCCAAGAAGAACCTCTCCAAGGAGGTTGAGCAGATGAAGGAGAAGAGGTGCAATGAAACTCCTAGAGGGTTTCAAGAAGAGGAAGGACCATGCACTTCCTATTCTCATATAGAATAGGACAAGAAGCATGGAGGACACTTGGATCATCAGATTCCAAGTGAATACCTTGTTGAGTACAAATCTCAACCTAGAGTCTTCAAGGAGACTCTAGCTTTCCCACGATTCATTCATCTGGAGGAAGAGAGGAGGCCTTGGAGCACAAGGAGAATCAAAGGCAATAGGTTTCTATTGTCCACTTTTGATGGGACATCTACAGAAAGGGCTTGGGCAAGGAGACTTGATGCATTCTTCCTACTACATCCAGTGGGAGAGAGAGAGGCATTAGAAATTGCAGCGCTGCACCTGCAGGGTAAGACCAACACTTGGTGGTTCAACCATATGAATCATGAATGAGTATCTACTTTTGTAGATTTCACTCAGAGGGTGATCAAGAGATTTGATGAAGAGAAATAAAAGAAGGAGGAGCCCTCACCACCACTTGAGGAGACTTGTACTAGCACTGTCACAACCTTGGAAGAGCAGCCTTCAACATCGGCAATTGGAGCCAACACATTAGGAGGGGGAACTCTTGCAGCCATACAAGGTATTCCCAAGTCTCATCAAGGTATAATTGAATTTCCACTTTCTATTATTGCAGCAAATATTTTAGAGGATTGTGGAAATTTTCCTTTGCATGACCAACGGTCATCACATACTGCTAATTTAGAGCAATTGAATTGCACTGCGCTGTCCAAGAGTAGCAGTGAAGAAAAGAGGACCCATTCCTCATGGGAGCATTCAAATGGTAGCTTCGTTCAGGAAGAAATGGAGGAAGAAATGACAGAGGGTAGACATCTTGAGATGAAAAATATTTTCTCCTTTCTAGCTGACACTTTCTCAATGAGCATGCCACAGCTCAAAGAGAGACTTCTACTTACAGCAGATCCAAAACACCATTGGTTTTTGAAGGCCATGCATGAGAAGAAGATCTCATTAAGAGATCTCATGGGAGGTGCACTTCAACATTTCATGAAGTGAAAAGTTTTTAAATGGTTTGAGGAGGTTGGTGTCCTACAATGGGAGGATACCAAGTATTTGCAGAATGAGATCCATCACCCACATTGGGATGAGTGGATGATAGTATGGAGCAAGGGGTTTCCAAACCACTTGCAGATCTATGACACAGACCAGCAAGAAGCATGGTTGCACTGGTTGCTCTTAGGTGAGTATGGTTACTACCCAAAGGTCCATATTTTCTTGTCTCATGCCTTATGTCTCAATGATATGTTGCATAAGAAAAAGGCATCGTTACTATGGTTGTTGAGAAGAGACTTTGGACATCACATGTTATATCTTATGTCCATATATTTACTCTTATTTGGGATATGTTTCATGTATTTACATATATTTCTGTTTGGGATGTATCTCATGTATGTAATTGGGTTAGGAAGGGAGGATAACTCTCACATGATGTGGCATAAAGGAGCTTGTTTGCATTATGTTGATGAGGCATCTCACATGTCCATTATTGTATTGTTGCTCCATGACTTGCATCATGATAATACAAGGAGGCAGCAAGAGTCCTTGTTGCTATGGTTACTATTGGGAGAGTATGGGCAGAAATTTCTCCATACTCATCATGATATTTCCAGGGGAATGTATGGCACATTAAAGGTGCAAAGAGGCTACCCTTCAACATTGAAGGATAAGGAGGGGTTTCCACATAGGAATAAGATTTCCCCACATAGCAGCATGATAGTGGATGACTTTGACATGAGGAATGTCAAGGAAGGGAATCATGGAGTGACAAGAGCCTTCTCACTAAGGCCAACAGCGCTGTCACTTGGGAGTATGTTTCTATTGATGGAGTGTTCCAAGGGGAGTATGCATCCTCTCTTGTTGCAGATTTTTATGAGAAGATTCTCATGGGAGGACTCATCCATGGACCTCACTTTTAGCCTACTCACTATGCATGGTAAGAAATACATTTCTGTACTTATTGATTATTCCATTGAGTATTTGTATCTTCTCACCATCTATGGACAGTATTTTGCTCCACAAGAGAGCAAGATTACCCTTGGGTTTCATGGTCACTTTAGGGCCAACCTTTATGATGATGATGATCCTTCTCTACATGACCTTGGGCAAGTGTATTTTTATTTTGATTATACTCAGCTGATATATATTGCTTCTTACTACCACATAGTAGATGAGCAAACATGCACAGCTAGTAATTCATTGGGAGACAACTTGCCACATGATGTTCTTAAACAGCAGTTGGAAAGACTGCGATGTATCCACTTGAGAGACCATTGGTATCATCCAAAATTTTACACAACCTTCAGCATTTTTCTGATTTGGATGCCATATGGTGATGATGTTCCATTCATCTTGTATGGAATGGTTTGAGTTAGCATGATTCATGACATTGGATAGAGGATCTTTGAAGATCCAATCTACTTTTTGCCACTTGAGGGCAACCTGTCTGCAGCCCAAGATCAGCATATACTCTCTACACTCATCATGAGTGGAGATAAATACAGCGTGGGGTAGGCCATTTTGTCTACCATGTTCAGTTGCTCAGCCCACCTACATTGCAGGAGCCAAAGGTGGAGGGAATTCTTCATGAGTTACCATTCTGGAGGGCGACTCATTTTGTGTGGATGATAGCTTGGGGGTGGAGGTTTTACATGGGGATGATAGTTCCCAATCCATTTTAGACTCCATGATTTGAGAGGACCTCTAGATAGCACATAGTTGCCTCTTTGAGTATTTCACCTTTTCATGATGATGGCTATTTGGGATGCTCACCAAATGCTAGTTTGCATGCTTGGGAGGGGCACTATGGAGATTTATTGTTAAGACAACATCATATTCCTTGGAGGAGTTCATCATATGAGGATGCTACAGGAGGAGAAAAGGAGACTTTTCAGTTCTATCCTTGCATTTTATTAAGGACAAGAAAGATTTGGGAGGGGAGGACTATAATATTCCTAAATTAGCATGCAGCTAATAGGAATATTGATTTTTGAATTTTGCACCTAGTAGATGAATAAATGAGGGAAGAGAAACATACTTAACTTGAATTAGCATAAAAACCCTCTTGGTATGAAAGGGGATCATTCTAGTAGTTGGATTTGACAACATCATGTGTGAACAAGGGAATTTGGATGTGGACAAAGTCAAGTTTGACCAAGTCAACAACATTCATGGAGAAGAATGGATCATCAATGCAAATAGCTCAATATGAACAAGGATCAGTTTAAACAAACATATGAGAGCTGGATTGAAGAAAATTGGGTGTGAAAAGGGGTGAAGTAGGTTGAAGAGGTCAACTTTGACCAAATCAAACAACGTGGTTATGGAGGAGTGGCCTTGATGGAGATACAACGCAGTTTTGGAGGGAGATTGATTATGTGATGTTGGAAACCCTAATGGGTGGGCCCCAAGGTGAGGAGGCTCACATAGTTTATAAGGGAGAGGATGGAAACCATTTCAGGTTAGATTAATGATTATTGATTTTATGGTCTGCATGACTATTTTGCATTCCCTTGCTGTTTAGCAGAGTTGCAGTGCTGCTTAGCACAAGGCATTCCTGCTTAGGGATTCCTTCTCCTACCTTAAGAGGCCTCTTGGAGGAGCATTGTACTTCAGTTTTCGACATTCAGGCTTGAGGCCAAGCATCCTCCTTCAGCTACAACGTTATTTCTGTAGAGTGTAACGTTGTGTTGCAGGGTGTTACAATGGAAGATTCACAACACCACTTCCGAAGCTTGTTTTTCAGAGGAGGAAGCATTCCTCTCTTTGGGAAATTAGTGAGGGAAACTTCTGAGAATATTTTGTATATATTGGCACTTTGCCAAAGCATTCTCCATCTTCTACAATGTAGTCCCTTGTAGGAACTATGTCATTTCTCTTGGTATTGCAGTAGCAGGGTCAAGACCCTTGATCTTGAGCTTGTTCCGTGGGATAAGGGCCAACCCTTCTCCTGGGAGGCTTGTATAAACCATTCTCTTCTACTCCTTATATTATTCAGCTATATATATAGAGAGAGAGAGTTGCAGTATAACTACATTGTTTCAGATCTAGATCTGCAGATCTAGTATTTTATACTTTCATGAAGCCCTTGCCGGGTTATTCTTATATTGTATAAAAGGGAATAGATCTCCAATATTCTTAGCCATAGAATGATTGCAAACTCTAGATCTATTATTTCTGATTAATTTATGCATAAACCCTCATTAAAATAACACTGTCACATGCTTCAGGATTTTCTGTTGGCATAAGTCATGGGGTTTGGGAATTTTTGAGTTGTATTGGCTTGGGGAGACCTGTTTAGCATGGCTAGAGAGATTTTCTTTTGCTCCCATTCTATATGTGAGATGTATAATGAATGAACTAAGGGATCCAAGTCCCATTTCTCACTGTTTTTACATAATTTTATGAAAACAGTGTTTTCATTGCATATATTGTTGCATGTTCCTATTCTAGGATATTACACTCTCAACCAGGGTCTTGCAGGAACGATCTAGCTACTCTTGAATAATTCCTCCCCTCAACATCATGGATTTTGATATTGAGGAATCTTCAACTTTTTGGCTTCATAGGGCACAAATCATCCATCACTTTTAGTCACGAGTCATGTCCACTATCGGAAATTGATTCACCAATCTTTCTCATTTGGTCCACCGTTATTTCATGCTGCTTTTCTTCGAATCATATCCAAGGATCATACATCCTTTCTCATGATTAGCATCCCTGCACAAATTCATCTAGATAAACATATACATATGAACCTTTAAAACAAAAGTTACCTCAGTGATGATCTTTCACCATGACACCTTCCTGTAGGCATCAACATCCTTTATTCAGATTGACACATCTCCTAATGATATGTTTTGTCAAGGGTCGTATTCTTTACCATACTTCTGCAAGAGTCTACATATCCTCCTAGGAGATCTCCTAATCACATCTTCTTGGCTTCCTGATGATAATTTCCTCTTGACATGATTGCATTTCATGATCTCTTTCTTTCCGCACATTATTCATTCCTAGGAACTTATAGGTTTTCCAGTTCCTCATTCATATACAGCCACCTCATATTCCATGAGGATATATTATGTTGATTTCATCTATCAATGCACCAAGAGATCCTCCTTCATAGATCATACTTCTAAATATATAAGTCTATTACCTGCAACCATATGACACGGCTTCACAGCATCTAGTGTCAGCATATAAATATATACATACCTCATACATTTTTCATTTAAATTGTACTGTAGAAGTTTTACTAGAATGAAGAGCTTCATTCCCTTTGTCTGCTCCATCAATATGTCATCACATCCCAGAATTCTATATCCATGATAACCCTTGATCTTGATGATTGATTTCCATCAGTAATGTTATTAGAGAGGTTTTTCTAGAGCTGTAACACCAGGATCTCCTACCATGCTTCTATCATGATGCCATTAATATACATTGCTTTCTAGCATACTATTTTACAACCAACAAAAATCACTTAACAAGAGAAGATCATCTCAATCATAGTTGGGATCCCCCACTTCTTCTTTCTTACACTTCTTTACATCAGGTTCTTCCCTCACATCGAAGATATGGACTTCTTCCCTTTTCCTCCTATCTTTGTTAGATTTAGGACAATCTATTTTATAATTCCCAATTTCATTATATCCAAAGCATCGTATGTTGTCCACGTTTCTTCTTTTATTCTGAGGACCAAATTTTCTGAATCTTCCTTTCTTCTTGTATGCGGCTGCAAAGGCTTGAATCTCTTCACTTGGTCCTATATCAGCTTTGGCTTTCAATCTTGTTTCCTCTATTTTACATAGAGACCATAAATCATTGAATGGTGTGGCTTCTTTCTTCTTGTATAAACTTGAAGTGAATTTTCCCCATTCCTCTGGTACAACATTCACCACCATTGTAGTCATCTGAGTGTCAGACATTAATTCTCCCATTTCTTGCAGTTGATCTCTTATTTTATAAATCCTCATAAAGTATGGAGTGATTCCTTCTTCCCTTGGAAATTTAATTATATATCTTTCTTATCTCAGAGAGATTGCTTCTCCTATAGTACTCACAGAGAATAGCTCCACCAGTTTCTCATATATTTCTTTAGCATACTTTAGTTTTGATACATAGGGAATGACTGATTCCTTGATGGATTCTATGAGAATCCTCTGGGCTCTGATTTCTCCCTTCATGTATTTGGCATGAGTTGGAGCATATTATTTTGGTGGTTGAATTGTTGATCCTTTGATGTAGTCCATAACTTCTTCTTCAATTAAATTCAAATATGTCCTCTTCTTCCATGCGCTAAAGTTTGATGATCCAACCAGCTTGTTTCTCTCTTTACAATAAGTCATATTGACATATTTAACTAAGTAATAGATACTTACTTGATTAAAGTGTCTTGAAACTTCCTTGATGATGACAAAGGATTTAGGAGCTTCTTCTAAGACAGAAATCTTCAATCTAGGTGATTTTGGATCCTTGATGGTGAAGGATGTCTTCAAAGGATGATATCCTTTTCTAACAATGCATTGAATGTAAATATTTGATGGAAAAGGTTATTCTTTTGAAAGTTTGATCCTTTTATTGAGATGAAGATATTTCTCGAAAAAAGCTTAAGAGTCTTCCTTGAAAATTGATTTGATTTTTCACCCAAACTTTGATTTTTGCTTCCTAGAGTGTCTCTTTGTCAAGCAGCCCCTGAGTTCAGCACCTGAGCTCTGATTCCATGTTGAGAATTTGGAGGGCTAGTGATTAATTCAAAATTCTCTTCTTGATAATTACTTGTGAGGTTACTTGATTTACTTATGTCTTTCCCTTGTTAGCTTATTAAATCTTTCATCAAGTCAATTATCAAAAGACATGAGACACAATAATTAGGCTCCTAGAGCCAGGGAAAAACCTCTCCCTCTTAGAGAGGAAAACCCACGAGAAATTCTTCTTATATATTTCAGATGACAAGTACCATGACCCGGAATCGGACCCTTAACCTATTTATGCCTCCAAGACCTTGTCCTTACTGCTTTGATGTCCTTCAATTCCAGTCCTTCTTCTCTTCACCAAGTTGCATTGTTCTGCACCAGTACTTCCTTTGAACATTCAGTTGAATCTTCAGTTACTTGAGTTATATATATATATATATATATATATATATATATATATATATATATATATATATATATATAATTAGGAAATTAAATCTCAGATTTACTTTCCTACTTTCTATCACCTTCTTACTGCTCTTTCTATGTGGAATATTTACAACAATTTCCCAGATCACTGATCCAACTTTACAAGAGCTGGAGATGAATACCAACATTACCCTTTTATCTGAAATTTTGCTTCAGGATAGTCCACATGCTATTCTCATACAAATATATACTTCAATATATAAACACAACCCTTAAATGTTCCATGAATCAGACCCTATACGATGCAACTACTTCTGGATTTATCCTCACAAGCTTTCATGAACAGATAGAGATAATCCGCACTTATGTTCTTGGTAAACCACAACACTTTTTGGCACTTAGATATCACACGAAAATATATATGTTGAATAGTCCTGAAACCCTTTAAACATCCACACTCAAACCCGCACTGAACTTTGAATTCTGATTCATATTACTCTTCAGAGATGATCGAAAAATTGTCCCTCAAATGGTTGCAGAATAGAGGTATCTATGAGCAGATTCTTGGGCTTTAGGCCAACCATACTTCTTGATTGTAGGCCGACTTGATATATTATTGGAAGGCCGACTTGACACATATTGTAGCTGATCTTTCATCATAGATTGAGGGCTAATAATAGCCATTCTTCCATGGTTTCTGGACTAGGTCTGGGAGCATTCTTTAAGACTAGATCCTTCATATATATAGCACTTAATTACATTTAAACCTAGAAGAGAAAACCCTAGATAGAAATCAAGAAGAATTCTATTAACATATAAGAATATCTTTCTCATGAAACCCATGAAGCAAGTACACAATACATTTTATTATCTTTGTCTTCTACTTTACATAAATCCATAATTACATAGTCAATATGAAGACCGACCTAGTTACACTTTTCAACATACCCCTCCCATTGACAGAGTCCCGATAACTATGCCAGCTCTTAGGAAGGCCTAGAAGTGCTAGGCTCACCAAGTCATCATCTGCTATAGTAATCCCAACACTTCCAAGCTCATCTCGACATTAGATGAACTTGGTCAAGTATTTCGGAATAGTGTCGCCTTTCTCCATTTTGATTTTCCTGAGCTTGTCCTTTAGTGCCAATTTTTTGTGGTCACTTTTGTTCTGAAACAAATCTGTCAAGGCTTTCCACATTGCATATGGAGTTGTCTTTCCATGGAGACTTGAGATAATGTGATCTCAAAGTCCCTCTAATAAGATCCTCCTCGCCTTTGCAACATTCTTTTTCCAAACATCAAGAAGAGCAGCATCTGCTACTGCGGGCCTTAGAATATCAGTGTCGATAAATTCTTTCAACCCGTTGTCCTCCAGAACTACCTCTATTCTGTCTTTCCATGCAATATAATTATAACTACCCTCAAGTTCATATTCCAATCTTAATCCATTGAAAGCCATCTTGATCTGCTTGTCGCACCAAAGAATAGTTTTGCAAATTCGAATATTGTTCAGCACAAACTCAATTTCTTCTCGACTATAGTTATTTCTGGTGCTTTGATACCACGTGTAAATTATACAAAAAATATGTATACCAATGGATTCAATCCTATCATGCAATATTCTAGAGAAAGATATTGAATCCTTCTACAATTAATTTGCAGAAATTAAACACGGTCGCACAATCACACCAAGTAAGAGAAAGAAGAAAATCAATCGCACAACACATATATTTTTCCTAGGAAAATGTTGATTCTCAAAACCCCTCTATATTTGTTGTATAATCAACCAAGGAATCATGAAACAATACAATGCACTCTTCTCACAAGAATCTGTTGCACTCTACCAACTGTCTCACACTGATCCGGACAAAATCGACCAACACTTAGCCAATTCCTGCCATGCTTGCACAATTATAAGAATGACTGATCCCTATTAATTATGAAATTCAACCTTCCAAAACTTCTCAATACATCATGGGAAATCCTATGGTTGTCTAATTGCACGCCAACAATTTACTAATAATACAAGTGATAGACAACATCCCTTTAACCTATGTCTCAATTGGGTCTTCATCAGAACTGACATGCATGAAGAAATTAATAGTAAATCATCAGTCACTTGACAGATCACTCCATGTGAATTAAATGTGATTTAATTCACTTGACCTCTCACTAGTGCAACAATCAGTTACAACTAGTTAGACTGACTTTAACTCACTTAATTGAGTTAACTGATTTCTCATGCATTAAACTAATACACTAACTGCAACTTGGACTCTAAAACAAATAGAATCACTCTACATGCCTCACCAACCACCCTCATCTCGAATTTCATGAGCTAACTGAGTCTTTCACACTCAGTTAACTATTACAAGTGATTATGAGATAAGATTACAATTTATTGTCCAATTTAATTAAAGGAAAATTAGATTAGACACACATTTCTTGTTGACTTTTCAACACACATTTGTTCCACAAAAATAAATACAGAGTGAATACTATGATTCTAGCCAAGTCTCCATGCTTGTCCATATTATATATAGACATGCTGAACAAAATGCTGATTATATAGAAAGCACCAGTGAAAATTGGCATGTTTTTAAAGAATATCACTTTTATATCAGTGACGATCGTACACATGATACATATTTTATACAACATTTTTTTTTAAAGATTTATGACTCCTTGAAAAGTCATGAAATAAAATTCAATGAACATTGGATATGGTCAGATAGATGCGCAGGTCAATTCAAATTTTCACTGTCATTCTTTTGGTTGTGTCGTCTTCATATGAAAACCCAGATTAAACATTGTTTGAATTTCTTTGAGACTGGTCATGGAAAAGGAGAACATGAAAACGAGCACTTTGAAGATATCAAATGGACCACTCTGAAAACCGACCTGTCTCAGTTGAACAAGTTATTCAATGGTGCATCAATGCACTAAGCCATGAGACTAACCGATCAAAGGAAGTACGGAGGTATATATATATATATATATATATATATATAGAACTTTGATATGTACATGATTTAATTTTTATTGGATTTCTAATTAAACAGCATTTATCTTTGATGGTATTTTGAATAACATACTTATATTCTTGTTTGATTTTCCATATAGGTTTTTTTGGCATATTGGGGTCCAAGATGTAGATAGATCAATTGGAGATGACATTGAAACAATAAAAGGGACTCGAAAATTGCATTCAATTAAAAAAAAGATGTACAAAAATGTGTTTGAATTTGATAAAAGAAAATATTCATGTTTTTGTCATGTTTACATAGCCAACACAGAATCCAACGATGTTTGTGAAAACAAAATGTATGGAAAAGATTGGCAACATACAAAACTAAATAAAAAGGGGAAAATGTCTATTGCAAACTTTGAAGAAATGTAATCATAGGAGACTATAGTATCATCTGAAGGTGATCGAGTTTCTGATCGTGTTAGAGAAGGTAACATTTCAATTTCTTTCAAATGATAGAGATCTAGAAATATATAATAAAATCAAGTACACATGTTAATTTTAAAGTTAAATTTTCATGTTAATTATGATATAAATTTAAATGTAATTTTGTTTTATTGTGTAGGAGATGTTTTTGCTATAGTTGCACCTACTACCAACAATGAAAATGTGAAGTATTATTTAATGCATTGCACTGAACGAAAGATGAAATTATTGGAAAATTATGATGATAACGGGTTTATATATGACAGAGGGTTTATTATACTGAAAGGTTTTTTTTTTCCTACAAACTCATCAAAGTCGGGATTTTGTTTACTTTCAAGACTATGAACCTGATGTCATAAGTTGTCAATATAGTCACTTGGTGTGTGCAGCACGCATAAAGTTGATAGAAGTTCAATCAAAGAAAAAATTGAAAATTAAGAAATGGAAAATGTCAAAAGTCGATCATGAACGAATCATTGAAGATAGCATTCCATTAGAATTTTTTTAATTGAACTACCCAACAATTTCTTCTAATTGGATTCGTCTTTAGAACTTACAGAGCTCAACTAAACATTGAACTAGCCTTTTTTTTTGTGCCTTCTTAAGTTTTACAATTATTATAATATGTATATTTTATGTTATATGCACAAGTGTTTGCACATGTACAATGTTTGGTACATGCACATGAGTAATTTATACACATGTGTACACATACACATGTAGATTATCTGGTCTTAAACGTTTTCATACATTCTCTAGTATAATTTTTCATAATGTCATTATTGCAAAATGTACATATCTGTGTATATAGCATAGTTGATATAATGCAAATTTTAAGTTGCACGATTTTGTTTTAGATGTATCTATTAAGAAAATTACAATATTCATTCTTGAATGCAAAATGTGTGGTTCTTGTTTTGTAATTTCCAGTTTACTATCAACTGAAATTAGCTTTTCTATGTACAGTAATGAAAAATGTTGTTTATTTGATATATGTTTTTATGCAATTTTAAAATTTTATGACTGTTTGACACATCTATGAACACTAGAATTTTATGATTGTTTTTAGATATATACATTGATATGTATTGTACTTCAATCATTTTTACATATATTCATGAACTTAAATATGTAAAACCATCTATGATTGTTTTAAATTACATGTATGATCATGCAAAATGTACCTAAATATCACCTAAATAATAGAAATCCTAAAATTATATAACATTCACACATGTTCAAATGCATAACATGTACTAATGTATGTGTTAAATGTAATTTGAAATTTCCATCTAGATTCATTTTATATTTAACAAATAAAATGACAACTTGAGTTTTAAAAACAAAACATTATATCACAACATGTGATCACATGCCAAATGTAGTTCAACTACCCAAAGTATACATGTGTTTTGTAATTTGAAATTTCCATCTAGATTCATTTTATATTTAACAAATAAAATGACAACTTGAGTTTTAAAAACAAAACATTATATCACAACATGTGATCACATGCCAAATGTAGTTAAACTATTCAAAATATACACATGTTTTTTAATTTGAAATTTCCATCTAGATTCATTTTATATTTAACAAATAAAATGACAACTTGAGTTTTAAAAACAAAACATTATCTCACAACATGTGATCACATGCCAAATGTAGTTCAACTATCCAAAATATACACATGTCTTTTGTAATTTGAAATTTCCATCTAGATTCATTTTATATTTAACAAATAAAATGACAGCTTGAGTTAAAAAAAAAAAAAAACATTATATCATAACATGTGATCACATGTCAAATGTAGTTCAATTATCCAAAATATACACGTGTTTTGTAATTTTAAATTTTCATCTAGATTCATTTTATATTTAACAAATAAAATGACATCACGAGTTTTAAAAACAAAACATTATATCACAACATGTGATCACATGCCAAATGTAACTATCCAAAATTTAAAATCATTCTTGATAAAAGTAAATGTAGTTTGAAACTATATCCAAAATGTAAAATATGTCCAAACTTTATATCACATGAACAATAAAAGTAAATATATATAACAATGTATAGTGTTACAAGTATCAAGTTATATAGAAAAGTAAATATGACTGCATAAATAAGACTATATAGAAAAGTAAATTTAAGACTATCAAATAAAATGTTGCACATGTGCATCATAAATCAAATAGAGATGGATCTAATGTCTTTTCCAGCAGCGTCCTGAGCTTCATTGTGCTATCCTCTAAAGAATGGGGAACCTGTACAATTCCACCAAGTCCACCAAGTCCACTCTGAACATTGTCTATGATGACATCCCTTGCTTCTCAACTAATTTGAGAAGTGGCATCCATCTCTGACTGCAAAGTTTCCACACGAAGAGGTCGGCTTACCAATGGTGGCTCGAGGTGAGGCAATTCAGCATCACACTTAGTGACCCTACGGTCACATATTCGACCTTTCCCAGGACCAAAAATTTTAGAGGGAATGCCATTATAATTAGGTTTCATTCTCAAAAAGAATTCTGCATAAAATAATTTTGAAAAATAAAGAGGAACCTCGTCGTTCTATGGTATTCTTCCATAGACAGCAAGGTGTCTATCATATAAATGGAAATCTATATTAAGGTGCTTGAAATATTGCACTTTTAGCATCTTTCTTTTCGGCCCTTCTTTGAAATTAAACATAGACTTGGCCATTTATGTTGGAACTTTGTTTTTAACATCCTCCTATGTATCAAGACTCGTCACTGTTTTCTTTCTCTTCCTCGTCACTTCTACAAAAATATCAGTGGTTGGCCCAAGCTTTTTGTACACATCTACAACTGTGCTTAAATAGTGAGTAAATATTTCTAATCTTTCTTGACTCTCATCAGGGGGTTTCAAAGACAAGATCTTTCTTCAATTTTGAATAAAGATGTTGACAACTTTGTAATGTGCATTGTTGGATGTTTGTTTCCAAAGGTAAATCGGAAATGTCAGAAGGATAAGTTGTGGTTGGTGTACAACTTTCTTTTGGAATAATGCGTTCTCGCCTACATCTTTTTTGAGCAACATTTTCACCCTCTGCATCAATATATAAAATTATGTATAAGTAAAAAAACACGTGAAAAAATTTGTACAAATTTGTTTTTTAACCATAAAAAAATTATATAAATAATTTAACAAATTAATAATTGAATGAAAATAATATTCAGATTGATGGCCACCTCGAGATGGATGGGCAGCATCATGCTCACTTTAAGATCGTTGAGAACTAGAATGACCACTGATTGGTTGAGAACCAACATGACCACCCATTGATTGGCCACCGGGGGAATGCATATCACCACCCTCACGCAATTGACCACCACCTATTAATTGGCCACCAGGGGAATGTGTACCACCACCACCCTCACACGTCAAGAGGGAAGCTTCATAAAAAAATATGAATTTATAATCAATTCAAAAATACATACATACATATAAATACATGTACATATGATTGATTAAATTGCATGAACCATACCATGATTGCGTGAACCATGGTCAAGCTCCATTGATGAAGTAGATATTCTTGTCCTCCTAACTCCTAAAAAAAAAAAAAAAATTATTAAAAACTAATTTAACTCACAAAATTGATAAAAAATCAATTCTACATGTATACATGTATGTATGGAGATAAGATTATATATTCAAATGTCATTTAAAAACATGCACATTTAATATAAATACCATGAACATATCTTGATCCATGATCCCCCTCTCTCTTACAGGCATGGGATTCTACTAATGTTCGCCTTTCATCCTCCATGATATATATATATATATATATATATATATATATATATATATATATATATATATATATATATATATATAGAGTGGACATTTACAATTATTTTGAAAATTACTATTTAAAATAAATTCAAAAGAATTCAAAAAATTTATGTAATTTAGTACACAAATTATGTAAAACACAACTTTCAAAGCACAAATTGATGTGTAAAACTCACTTTAAACAAAAATTTGTTGAAGTTATGCCCATTTTAATTTTATAAAACATGAATTTCACCAAGTTGCGCTTACATGGTGGGAGCACACTTGGTATATAATTGAAAAAAACACATGGTCATTACAAATTACGCATTTATAAGTAAAACACACACATATCAAAGATATGTTACAATTTCCATCAATAAATTTTGAAGGAGAGTGTCTCAACACTAATTCATCTATGAGAAATGAATGTTGAATTTTCATTGCCTCGTATAATACTAATTCATATTTGACAGATGAATCTTGAATTGACATTGCCCCACACAATAGATCACCAGACATATTATTAACATTTGCACAATGTCTTATATTAAAAAATTGAAATTGTCTAACAATATTGTTTGATTTTCCATGCAGTTGTTTTAGCCTCTCCTTCTTAACTTGGTACACGCCTTTCATCTGGTTGCATACAAGTTCAAAATTGGTGAAAACTACAATTCCATTTGATCCATACTCCCTAGTTGTTCTTAAGCCTTCTATCAATGCAATATAATATGTTTCATTGTTTTTTGTTCTTCCCAGTATATTCATTTTCCTTTGGAGGACCTTATTAATTGCAATATTACAAAGCACATATGTAATCATTGCTTTCCATAGATTGGGATAGCAAGAAACATCTATGAATAATGTCAATTTTTCAACCATGTTTAGTGAGATTTTTTATCCCTGAAAAAAATAAATTCAATAAAATATATTAAATTAACATTTATTGCAAATGCATGGGAGAAATGACATGTACATGGTTTGCCTTAAATTTTATGAGTGAAATGACATGTATGTGGTTCCCCAAAACACTATCAAACACCTTGAAGTTTATGGGAGAAATGACATGTACATTGTTTCGAAAAACACTAGCAAATGCCTTAAGTTTATGGGAGAAATGACATGTACATGGTTTCCAAAAACACTAGCATTTTCCTTAAAAATATATTAAATGAACATTTATTGCAAATGCCTTAAATTTTATTGCAACTGACTTAAAGTTTATGGGATAAATGGCATGTACATGGTTTGCCTTAAAGTATATGGGAGAAATGAAATGTGCATGGTTCCCAAAAGCACTAGCAAATGCCAAGTTTATGGGAGGAAAGACACGTACATGGTTTCCAAAAACACTAGAAAATGCCTTAAAGTTTATGGAAGAAATGGCATGTACATGGTTTCCAAAAACAATATCATTTTCCTTAAAAATTATCTACGTTTATCTACGTAGATGACATGTACATGGTTTACCTTAAAGTTTATGGGAGAAATTACATCTACGTGGTTTTCCTTAAAGTTTGTCTTAAATTTTATGGGAGAAATGACATATAAATGACATGTATATTGTTCCCTAAACACTAGCAAATGCCTTAAAGTTTATGGGAGAAATGACATGTACATGGTTTGCCTTAAAGTTTATGGGAGAAATGACATGTACACAGGTTTGCCTTAAAGTTTGCCTTGAGTTTATGGGAGAAATGACATGTACATGGTTTACCTTAAAGTTTATGGGAGAAATGGCATGCCTTAAAGTTTTCCTTGAGTTTATGGGAGAAATGACATGTACATGGTTTGCCTTAAAGTTTTCCTTAACGTTTCTGGGAGAAATGACATAGAAATGACATGTACATGGTTCTCAAAACACTAGAAAATACCTTAAATTTTATGGGAGAAATGGCATGTACATGGTTTCCAAAACACTAAAAAATGTCCTAAAGTATATGGAAGAAATGACATGTACATGATTTCCAAAATCACTAGCATTTTCCTTAAAAATATATTAAATTAATTTTATGGGAGAAATGACACATACATGGTTTGCCTTAAATTTTATGGGAGAAATGACATAGAAACGACATGCCTTAAAGTTTTCCTTGAGTTTATGGGAGAAATGACATGTACATGGTTTGCATTAAGGTTTGCCTTACATTTTATGGGAGAAATGACATGTACATGGTTCCCAAAACACTAGCAAATGCCATAAAGTTTATGGGAGAAATGACATGTACATGGTTTTCCTTAAAGTTTATGGGAGAAATGACATGCCTTAAAGTTTGTCTCTCCCAAAACACTAGAAAATGCCTTAAAGTTTATGGGAGAAATGACATGTACATGGTTTCCAAAAACACTAGCATTTTCCTTAAAAATATATTAAATTAAAGTTTATGGGAGAAATGACATGTACATGGTTTGCCTTAAATTTTGCCTTAAAGTTTATGGGGAAAATGACATGTACATGGTTTCCAAAAACATTAGCATTTTCCTTAAAAATATATTAAATTAAATTTTATGGGAGAAATGACATGTACATGGTTTGCCTTAATGTTTGCCTTAATTTTATGGGAGAAATGACATGTACATAGTTTTCCTTAAATTTTGACTTAAATTTTATGGGAGAAATGACACAGAAATGACATGTACATGGTTCCCAAAACACTAGTAAATGCCTTAAAGTTAATGGGAGAAATGACATGTACATGGTTTCCAAATTCACTAGCATTTTTCTTAAAAATATATTAAATTAAAGTTTATGGGAGAAATGACATAGAAATGACATGTACATGGTTACCCTAATAGCCAAGGCCAATGTTCCACCTACATGAATAGAGAGTATCTGGTGTTTAGGCATCGTCTTGAGTCTCCATAGTATCATGTCTATGGTGTTAAAAATACAAAACACAAATGGTCATACAATGTAATATAAAATAAAATGTTGTTATATTCCAAAAAGTATGGTCAGTTAGATATATTTAAACAATATATTGGCACATTACCTCATGTTTTTGGTGTTAATGGTATTTGAAAAATGGTTTTTTGCCACACGTTTTGGGTTGATATTGAAAATTTTCCAAACCCATCCATATAAATCATAACACTGAATTCGATATCTGCAATGTTGGATAGTGATGCAAATACTTGCATACAAAAGGAGATTGTTGCAACTGTATATGTTGTACACTCTATATCCTATTGTATATCTATTGGAGTACACAGTTGTGGTGGGTAATAGTAGGAAAGATTTACAAAATTTGAATTACTACTTAAGGTGGATGGAGTGTTAGGTGAAATTTTCAAAATCTAAAGTACAAGAGAATATAATACAATCTAGACGAAGTCTCATAGACATTACAACACTAATAACGATAGTTGTTTTGTTAGTGTATTTTTGCTCTTCTTGTGTTGTCTGCATTCACAATTTTATGGATAACATGAAAAAAAGATGCAATAAAATTTCAATGGAGTGTGTAGTGATATAATAGTTGGAAAAAGGGGGGTTCAGTTTAATGTATACATGCATCTCCACAGTTTCCTTTCAAGGCACAACAACCATGATTTCAATTTATTGTTTGCTTTGAAAAACAGAAAGGTGTGATCAGTAATGCAGTAAGATATAGAGGTAATAAGATTAAACAAGATCATTTAATATGTAACTAATCAATAGTAAAAGAAACATAGATAGAAACAACATGAAACTGAGGCAGCTACCCACTTAAAGCGATCTCACTGTATCTAATTGTATTGTATATAGGGTGTGCTCCTTTATCCAGAAATCAGTGAAAAAATATATGCACCATGCTTACAAGCAAGAGCATATGCAAAAAATATTAGGAAAACAATAAAGTTATGAAATTATTGTCCAAAGAGTCCCAGTCGATTAGTAAACTAGAAAACAAGACAATAACACCTCACCAGAAACCTGCCTTTTTCTATTAAACAAACAGTCTCTATCAAAGAATCTAGCAATCATAAAATAGGTGACTGCTGCAGTGCACACCATTTATCAATCATCATCTCTGTTGATATCCTATGTAACTAACAGTCGACACTCTTGTCTATTATATAGACAGTCTCTATCAAAGAAGGATCTCAAAGGATCTAGTAATCATAAAATAGGTGACTGTTGTAGTGCACACCATTTATCAATCAACATCTCTATTTATATCCTATGTAAATAACATTCAAAACTCCTGTCTATTATATAAATAGTCTCTATCAAAGAAGGATCTCAAAAAATCTAGCAATCATAAAATAGGTGACTGTTGCAGCGCACGCCATTTATTAATCTGCATCTCTATTAATATCCTATGTAACTAATAGTTAGCACTCCTGCCTATTATATAAATAGTCTCTATCAATGGAGGATCTCAAAGAATCTAGCAATCATAAAATAGGTGACTATTCCAGTGCACAACGTTTATCAATGAGCATCTATGTTGATATCCTATGTAACTAATAGTCAACACTTCTTCACATTAGTATTTAGCTCTGAGAATAAAAATGAAACAATGACTCATATTCAACCATGGAGTGATGTCATCCGAGGATCAACATTAGCCAAGAAAATTAGGTATGTGCTTAAGTTTAAATTGGTATGTTTATTTATGAACTTAATTGAAATAAATATGTTGCTAGAAATGAAAATATAATGATAGGTTCTACCAGATGGATGTAGACTAATGTTTAATATATACTTGTATGCATGTATGTCTGGTGGAGCTGCTGTGTGCATGTGAAAGTTGTGTGAAGACAATTATTCTTGTGTTGTGAACCAGTGCTTTGTGAACTAGAAGTGTTGGAATTCATTAAAATTGAGAAAGGTAATTTGTCGGCTTAAGCAAAGGGAATTTAAAATTTAAATTTGCAAGCTAATAACTGAGAAATCTAGCCTTTTTCTTTCTCTAAAAAAAAAAACTTAGTTGGTACAGTGCTGGTTAAAAGACTTGAGAGGTCACAAATTCAACATTTTCTATGCTTGGTTCCCTAATTGAACCCACTATGGAGACTATGTATGACTAGTCTTTTAAAGCTTATTGCAATGGAACTGTAGAAATATTTCAATATGAAAATGAGACTCGTTCAGGTCATATTTTTCCAATTCCAATGAAAAACAACTCCAAAGTACAACTAATTTACTAATACTCAAACTAAAACAAAAATAATGTCTTTACATTTTTTATGATTTCAAAAACCAATGCCTTCAAAATCTACGATGGGCAGACAATAGATTTTTTGAGAAATGCCTAGAAATTCAGCACACACCGAGGAGGCAGGAGACAACGAGAGCGTGCATAGCAAGAAAACAACGAGAGTGTGTACGAAAAGTAGACAGAGTAGATGACGAGGCCGCAGATTGTCGAGGACGTAGATCAAAACCTAGACAAAACCTGCAAACGTAGAAAATTAGATTTAAAAAACAAAAACAAAAACCATAAAAAAATTGCAAAGCATAAACCATAAACCATAAACCTTACCTTCTCAACTTCACTTTCTCCCCTCCTCACCCCTGCAACAGCGCAACAAAAACAGAGCGAGACAACAACAGAGTAGCGAGACAGAAACAGAGTAGCACAACGGTCCTGCAACAACGCAACACAAACAGAGTGAGATTGTAACAATAGAGCAGCGAGACAACAATAGAGTTGCGAGACAGAAATAGAGCAGTGCAATGGTAACAACATAACTAACCAAAAACTTGTTGCAATCTAGGGGTTGGTATATTTATAACAAAAAGTTCGACAGAATTATTTTAAAAATTTTGGTGGAACTATTAGTTTAGTTCGGCCGAACTTTTGTTGCCAGTTTTCCCATCTCTAGCCAAAAATTTGTTTACCCGCGCCGTCAATACGCTGTCAAAGTTAATATAAAAATTAGTTCAGCCGAATTAATTTCAAAACTTCGGCCGAACTTTCTAAAATTTCATGCGAACTTCCTAAAAGTTCGGTCAAACTGTTGGGAAAATGAAATTTCCAAATGCGTTTCTCATGAAAGTGTAACCCACCTTCGCATTTTTACCCATAAACTATAAATCTCATGCCACTAACACTCAAAAAGTATTTTCACCATAAAATATAGAAAATTGTCACTGAAAACCAAGTTTGTTGTGAGAGGTTGTTTTTCCTTTAATTTTACTTTTAGCCTAGTGTTTACACATGTCATGTTGAGCTTGGGAGGTCACAGAGTGTGAGGAGCCATGAGATGAATGAGATCTAGTGGCCCACGCCTTAAGTTTACCTTGACTAGAAACAAGTTGAGGAGATTGATTAGCAAGTCAGGATGACTAATTTATTGGTTTAGAAATAGGATTAGCTCCTCAGATATCAAACTATATATGTTGTGATGGATGGATCAAAGGAAAAGGTGGCAAAGGGGGTTGAGGAGTTGTAGGCCACCCTTGAACATGTTGTGATAGTTCGGGTTGTATGATGTTCTACGATGGATCAAAGGAAAAGGTGGCGAAGGGGGTTGAGGAGTTGTAGGCCACCCTTGAACATGCTATGATAGTTGGGGTTGTATGATGTTCTACCAACCATTGTTCGTAGGGACAACCATTTGTGTTGAAATGTGTGGGGTTACCAAGATACCAATTTTAGGCTACTTGTGAATGGAGGGATGAGGGACTTGGAAAATGTGATAGCCAAGAAGATTATAAATCCCAATGTCTAATAGTGACCTCAAATCATGAAGGCCACCATAAAGGTGGAAATATACTCTTGGCTTCTTGTTCCTTATTATACCAAGGCCCCTTCTCCTGTTGCCTCTTCCATGGTTGAAGCAATTCATACTATAAAAGAAACATCATGTTATCTTTACATCGCAACAAGATAAAGTATCTTAGAATTAAAAAATCTATCATTACAAGAGTTTCAATTAACACACTTGGAATATTGTTGTAGAGGAAGGGAAACTACTTAGCATACAATGAAAATTTGTAGTTTATCAAGGAGGATATAGTCATAGGTCTGCTTTACATCATCAATCATAAACATATAATGATTTTGAAGGAAGTCAACCCTTAACAATAATACTAAATGCATGAAATTATTTTAACATATACTACAATTTATGAAAAACTTCCATAAGCATGGATTTCAATTTGACAATGGTATCTATAAGTTTATACTGGAAAACGAGATTGAGTGGCCGAAAAAAAAGAAAAGAACCATGGTGTATTATTTTATTTTTATTTAAATGAGAGACAAATATTGTTTGTGGTAATAAATGCATGTGATATTTGAATAAAATGGTGGGCCTACTATTTAAAACACTCCCAAAAACCATACTTTACTGTTGAGATTTTCCATATTATTTTGGCACAAATCTCATGGATAATGCCAACAATAGGTTTTGTTGCAAAACTGATGGCATCAAATTAGCAAGAGGAGATATTATATCCTATTTTGTTGTGATAGGATGGAATAGAATTTATTATTCATTTTCTTCTGTACATCTATAAATTGTAAGCCTGTGAGGCAATATGAGATATGAGGGATGAAGGAAGAGGAAGAGAAGATGTGCAGAGTCTACTGTTGTAATCTCCTGTTGATTAATAAGAATGTCGATACCTCTGTTTGGTGGATGTAGCCCAGATTGGTTAGGTGAACCACATTAAAAAAAAATTCTTCATTTTATTGTTGTGTGTGATTTATTTTGTTTTCCGCTGTGCTTAATTCTAACAATTGGTATCGGAGCTATCAAATTGAAGCTACATTGATTCGCTGCTTGTTGCTAAATAGCCGCTACTTGCTGCTGCCTGTTGCAGTTATTCAAGTCGACAGCGATGGAGGAGCCACACTGTTAACCAAGATCGATTAGCTACGTTAGAGATTGGGCAGCGTGGAACACTGTTGGCACAGGTAAGGGTCTGTGTTCTACTATTGAATCCATATTTGAAGTTGTATGTGCGTGGATCCATACAGGATTGCTGTGCGTAGCGTGGAAAACATGATTTCGTTGTCTGTTTAAAGAGCCTGGTATAAGAAGCAGCGTGTGAGAGCTGATTTCAAATGCCAAAGAAACTTTGTAAGTGGCTATTGGTGATGTATGTTTCCAAGTTATTGCCAATGTGCGTTTCTAAGTGAATTATTTAATTTTTTGCCAATGTGTCACATTTCTCATGTCATATACTCATTGTTAATGAGTTGAGTCTTGCGTGAGGAGGCGTGAGTAGATCGGCGTTGATCGATCTTCCTCCGGCTGTCATTGCATCGTGGTCATTAAAGCACACGATTTTCGTGGTGATTGAAGCACACGGCATTTTTTTGAGCTGGTTCGAGTATACACAGTCTCTCAAGCATTGACCATTAGCACTATACTTGGCTAAAATATTTTCATGCAAATAAATAGTGAGATTCCTCTAAGTTACAGTCAATTTGTGCTTGTATCATACAGAGACAGGAAAAAGAAAATGGCCCGTACAGAGTAACCAATGGAGAATAGAGATTTCTCCTATTGTTCAAGTTGTTCTAAATTTTATATGTAAAAGTCTTTTAAATTCTGTTGTTGTTGCCGTGAGCTGGTGTAAATTCAGGATCTAGTTTGATCGGATCATTCAAGATCTAGTTTTTTGTATGGTGCATGAATTGTAAACCGAGGTAAATAGAATTCGTATTTTCACGCGGAATTTAGATCGCTAGGAGAGCAATTTGTTTGTTGTTTGGAATTTGTTGAACAATTGGGGAATTTTATCAAATTGTTAATTTGATTAAATTAACTATGTCAAAAACTCAAAGTGCTCGGTTTGAAATCGAGAAGTTTAATGGGAGGAATAACTTTGAAATATGGAAAGTCAAGATGCACGATTTACTCGTACAACAAGGTGTGGCAAAGGCACTTTTGGGAAAATCCAAACAACCTTTCGCCATGACAGATGACGAATGGAGTGAAATCGATGACAGAGCATTGAGCAGTATATGATTGTGTTTGGTGGGTGACGTTTTATTTAACATCGTGTCAGAGAAAATAGCCACTAGTCTATGGACAAAGCTAGAAAAATTGTACATGACTAAATGCTTAACCAACAGGATTCTTCTGAAAATACAGGGTTACAGCTTGCGCATGAAGGAAGGTATGACAATAACTAATCATTTGAATACCTTTAATACTCTCTTGGTGCAGTTAGATAGTATAGAAGTAAAATTTGATTCAGAAGATAAAGCTGTAACTTTATTATGCTCTTTGCCTAAGTCATGGGATCATTTTTTTACTTCTATAAGTCTTAGTTCATCAGAAACCCTTGAATTTGATGATGTTGTTGGAGCTATGCCATCTGAAGAAACCAGGAAAAGTTCAAATTTAGAAACCTCTACCTCAGAAGCAATGATGGTTAGAGGTCGATTTAAAGAAAAACGCTTCAGTCAGAAAAACAACTCTCGATCAAAATCGAAAGGGGAGAAGAGTAAGATAAAATGTTGGTTTTGTGGCAAATCGGGACATTTGAAGAAGGACTGTTAGAAGAGACAGCAAACATCCAAAGGGGACTCTTCAACAAAAAATAAAGAAGCAAACACGACAAATACAGGTTTAGGTTCAGCATCCAGTTCAGGTATAAGTGATGAAGTTTTATCAGTTAATTTTGAAAATCATGATCAACATTGGCTATTAGATTCCGGTGCGTCCAATCACATGTGCATTCATAAATAGTGGTTTAAATCTTATAATTCAATTAATGATGGAGTAGTTTACATGGGAAATGATCTCTCATGTAATGTTGTGGGAATTGGAAGCATCTAGATTAAAATGTTTGATGGGACAAATAAAATCTTAACTGATGTAAGACATGTGCCTAAACTCAAAAAAAATCTTATTTCTCTAGGAGTGTTAGACACAAATGGATATAAAACTTTTATTCAAGGTGGAGTAATGAAAATTTACAAAGGAATCCTACTAGTAATGAAAGCAAAGAAGGTTGGAAATCTTTTTCAGTTAGAAGGAAGAACAAAGTCAGATCATGCTTCTACTTTATCTGAAAACGACAGTGATTCTATTCGACTATGGCATCAACAGTTGGGCCATATGAGCAAAAGAGGATTAAAAATCTTATCTGATCGTAAGTTACTTCCTAGTTTAAAGTCTTTTAAGTTAGATTTCTGCAAACATTGTATTTATGGGAAACAAAGCAAGAAGAAATTTAAAATTGGAAAACATACTAGCAAAGGAATCCTTGATTATATCCATTCTGATGTTTGGGGTCCATCTCCTACAACCTCATATGGAGGATCATCATATTTTGTATCTTTTATAGATGATTTCTCAAGAAAAGTATGGGTCTACATGTTAAAAAGAAAGTATGATGTATTCACAGTTTTCAGGCAGTTTAGAGCATTAGTAGAAAATATCACTGGAAGAACCATTAAATGTTTAAGAACTGATAATGATGGTGAGTTTACTTCAAAGGAATTTGATAATTATTGCAAGGAAGTTGGAATCGAAAGACATAGAACTACTGCTTATACTCCTCAGCAAAATGGAGTTGTTGAACGCATGAACATGACTCTCTTAAAAAGAGCAAGAAGTATACTAAGTAACGCCAATTTACAGAAGGAATTATGGACAGAAGCAGTATCTACGTCTTGCTATTTGATAAATCGATCACCATCAAATGCAATAGGGTGCACAATTCCTCGAGAGGTATGGAAATGTCATCCTTGTGATTATTCTAAACTGAAAGTTTTTTATTGTGATGCATATGATCTAATTCTGAAACTTCAGCGTTCTAAATTAGATCCTAAATCAAAAAGATATATCTTTGTTGGATATGGTGATGGGATTAAGGGATACAGGTTGTGGGATCCTACTACTCACAATATCATCATTAACAGAGATGTTAAATTCAATGAATCTTCACTTGATAATCCAGATGTAGATATTAAATTGAAACAGGAAAATGTACCTAAGTTTCAACATATTCGGTTTGAAACCAGTTCAAATACTAATGATAGTAAAGATGAACAAGTTCTAGATGAAGATCATGAAGAAATTCCTACATACAATAATCAGCAAATTGTGGAAGAACTAGAAACATCTTTAAGAAGGTCCACGAGAATCAGACATCCTCCTAAAAGGTATGATGATTATGTTACTTCAGTTGCTTTAATCGCTAATGATGATGAACCCTTATGCTATCATGAAGCTGTAGAAGGTTCTAACAGTGATAAGTGGAAAGAAGCTATGAAGGATGAGATGAAGGCATTAGACAAGAATGCCACATGGGACCTGGTAGAACTTCCTAATGACGGAAAAATTGTAGGATGTAAATGGGTTTACAAATTGAAAAGGGGTGTTGATGATAAAGGAGATAGGTACAAAGCGAGGTTGGTTGCGAAGTTTTTTCTCAGAAAGTAGGAATTGACTTTCATGAGATATTTTCACCAGTTGTTAAAATTGTTTTAATTCGGATTTTCTTAGCATTAGTTGCTTTACTTGATTTAGAATTACAACAACTAGATGTTAAGACTGCATTCTTACATGGAGATCTAGATGAAGGGATTTATATGGAACAACCTAAAGTTTTTTTTCAAAATCGCAACAAGAAATTTGTCTGCAGGCTCAAGAAATCATTGTATGGTATGAAGCAGTTGCCGATACAATGGTATAAGAAATTTGATTCTTTCATGATGTGTCAAAATTATATAAGAAGTGAATATGATCATTGTGTTTACTTTAAGAAATTAAGTAATGGAATATTCATTATCTTAGTATTATATGTTGACGATATGCTTTTAGCAAGCAAAATCATAACTGAGATCAACAGGTTAAAGGCTCAGATGGCTAGGACGTTTGATATGAAAGATCTAGGAGCAGCAAGACAGATTTTGGGCATGGAGATTTTCAGAGATAGGAGCAATGGTAAGCTGTGGTTATCACAACAGAAGTATATTGAGAAAATACTCTTAAGGTTTGGTATGAACAATGTGAAGCCAGTTTCAGTCCCTTTAGCTTCCCATTTTAAGTTTTCTTCAAGTTTATGTCCTAACACAAATGAAGAAAAGGAATATATGTCTTGAATACCATATGCTAATGCAGTAGGAAGTTTAATGTATGCAATGGTTTGTACACGACCAGATATTTCACATGCAGTTGGGGTTGTCAGTAGGTATATGGAAAATCCAGGGAAAGAACATTGGTCAGCAGTGAAATGGGTGCTTCGGTATCTGAGAAGCACAAGTGATTATTGTATCACTTATGACAGAAGTAGTGAATTTTTTTGCAGATTTGTTGATTCCGATTTTACAGGTGATTTGGATAAGAGAAGGTCAACTTCAGGATATGTCTTTACTCTTGCAGGTGGAGCTATTAGCTGGATGTCAAAGCTACAGAACATTGTTGCTTTAGCAGAATACATCGCTGCTTCACATGCTTGCAAAGAAGCTGTTTGGTTGAAAGGTTTGTTTGGTGAGTTTAGTAGGTTGCAAGACAACATTAAGTTATTTTGTGATAGTCAAAGTGCAATTCGCTTGGCTAAAAATCCTGCCTATCCTAGTAAATCAAAGCATACACCTATAAAGTACGATTTTGTAAGACAGGTTATCACTGAACGGGGAGTCTCTCTTGAAAAAGTGCATACAAAGGAAAATTGTGCAAACATGTTCACGAAACTAGTTTTATTAAAGAAGCTACGATGGTGTCTGGTTTCTCTTGGCTTGCAAAAAAAATGAATATAATAAAGAAACAAGGTATCAGGCTAATTGTTGTCAAGGTGGAGATTGTTGAGATTTTCCATATTATTTTGGCACAAATCTCATGGATAATGCCAACAATAGGTTTTGTTGCAAAACTGATAGCATCAAATCAACAAGAGGAGATATTATATCCTATTTTGTTGTGATAGGATGGAATAGACTTTATTATTCAGTTTCTTCTGTATATCTATAAATTGTAAGCCTGTGAGGCAATATGAGATATGAGAGATGAAGGAAGAGGAAGAGAAGATGTGCAATTCTGCTGTTATAATCTCCTTTTGATTAATAAGAATGTCTATACCTCTGCTTGGTGGATGTAGCCCATATTGGTTGGGTGAACCACGTTAAAAGTGTTGTCTTAATTTTATTGTTGTGTGTGATTTATTTTGTTTTCCGCTGTGCTTAATTCTGACATTTACAACTCGTGCTTTCGAAAATTAGAGTGGGACAGAATAGGTATAACAATTTTATGTGCACAGTGATGTAAAATTTCTTTAATAATAGTATGACTATGACATAGAACCATGAACAATATACATATTGTTCAAAATTTACATAGAGTTAGAGTATGGGGGTTCCATTAATGATCATTTATCAAATGATTCACTTCATTCCCAGAATTTTGGGGAATGGGTGTGTGTTTTAATATTTTTAATACAGTTATGAAATACAAATCAGAAATGAGTTGAAAATTTCATGTGAAAATATGTGTGGTGGGTGTAAGCAATGACATATGCATATATTTGAAAAGAAAAATTATTGATCTTATTAGCATTTGAAGAATGTAAGTGTAACAAGCATGTATATGTAACCTAGGTAGCCCACAAATCTATTTTTATTGCAATCTTGAAAACAATTGTGTATCAAAATCCATTTTGTCCATAGTCTAGGTGGGAAGGAATTAGTTGAGTAGCATTTGAATGAAAGACGTGCTTTTGTGCTCGAAACCCTAAGGCATCAAGGTCTTGCACTTGAAATAATGCAATTACATTGTGGTGGACAGGTTTGCAACGATGCCCGTTTTTACACATAATTTAGAATAGATTGTAGGATTTTTATTTTATCTGCAACAAGAAACATAAGACATGCCCAAATCTAAATTTCGAGAGATAATGTTAGTGTTACAAATAGCAAGCAAACTACATGTTCGAAAAGGTAAATACAATGATAGCCCTGGGTTCGAGAGATAATGTCAGCGTTATAAATAGAAAGCAAACTATAGGTTCGAATTGGTAAATACAATGATAGCCCTTTGTTAAATGGCTTTCTTGAATGAGTTGGATGAATACCTAGAGGTGGATATCCTTGGAGAGATAGTGGTGTATGTTTGTCTTATTAAATAAAGTGCACATGTTTATCACAAGAATGTTGAGGAGTTTCTACCAATTAGAGCTATATTAGAATGTAAGTGGTTAATTTAAGAGGAGGGAGGGATTTTTTCTCTGCCATTATACGTATATTCAAAGAGAAAATGGAAGAGCTTTCTTATTACACTGAGTAGTTTAGAGACAACAAAAGGAGAAGACGGGGAGTGAGAGAAAAAACACTATAAATTCAATCTATTAAATGCCAAAAGTAATTCAATTGTTGCTTGGACGTGAGGCATACCTTTTCTATGATGTTTTGCACTAAGAGAACTATTTCCCTATGTTCCAATATTTCCGTGTCACCCCCACCAACACTCACATGCAATTCTAGTAGCAACTGACTCAAACTTGCAAACTACGGGAGAGTATCCTGAAATTTCACAGTGGGTGGGCTCAAAACTCAAGCGACAACTCAATGCGGATGTTGATGAGAATAAAGGCCCTTTACAACAGAGAGTAATGGCCAGCGTGGGATTTATTAACATGGGCAACTGCATCAAGAACTTTATTAAGAAGAGAACTACCATGTTGGATTAATATTGTCGAACTCTGTTAATGATCTCGAACACCGAGCATGCTATGTTATGGATGTTCATGTGAATTATTACACATTGTTTCCTATTGGCATCATTTCATATATATTTATGAAATCAAACATTTCATTAGCTACCTATGATTCCACCGAGAGAGGACGATGTATTATACAACACTAAAATGAAATTCTAATGTGGAGGTCTCAAGCTAGATGGACCATATACAAGCATTGTTGAGAGAAATCAAAAGAAGGAACATCACGATGTGTAAAATACATACCTTCATCCTTTAGACCATACACATGTTATACCTCAAGAGCCATAGAAATTGATTGACAAATGTGTCGACATTATATGTGACATACATGTTTTTTTTTCACAAAGTATCACTTGATAATATTATGAAATGAGTGATTCCCAACCCATTTAATCGTGCGTAACCACCACATATAAGTGTTTTTTTGTTTTGTTTTTTTTTTTTTTTTTGTAAATTTGGTAGTACCTTTCTATTCGATCGTCTAATTAAAATAGTAGGTTACATTATTAGATTATATACTTGGTAGGCTCAACCTGCCCGTAGGAAACTAGGTATGTTGGCCACCTCAAAGAGTTATAAGCCAACCAAAATTGGAATAGTTTGAATCTGTCTCTAGATACCTTATTAGGTCTATTATCTACAATATCTATTGACATATAAAGAAATTAAATGTTATCCACTCTTTGCATATCAAATAGAAAACAATAAACCTCTCAAATCATTCATCTGATGATTCAATGGGTGTTGGTTCCTTGACACTTGACTTGGGCATATAAACCTGATTCATACTTTCAAGTTGTCATTATATTCAACCAAGGCGGACATTCTAATGATGTTGTTGCAGGTGTCTTTCCTAAATATATATACACATTTTTGCCAATATGGAGGCTTCCTTCGGGTTTCCTCCTACCTCTTGAATAGCTACAATGGCCTTTGCCATTAAACACTTCATCATCCAATAAAGATGAATAGATTGCTTAAACGAGGACAGTCTTCCTCTAGTATTCCCAGGATCAGTCAGCATAGGATCCATTTCTTCATCAAGGATATCTTCCTCCACTTTAGTTTTAAGGTCATGTTCCCATCTAGAAATCAAGGATTTTACCTAACCAAGTGTCCCCACTGCATAAGCATGGAAGAGGTTTTGCATGATTTTCTTTCCATGTTTTCTTCCCCTTTTACTAGGCCCCACCTTTTTCCTTGCCTTCTCTTTTTCTAGCAGGTCCTTTTCTTGCCTGTGCTTTCACCATTTTTTTTTTATGATACTCTCCCAGCAGTTGTACGTTCAGCCGAATCCACGCTGGGGTTCTCCCCCAACATGAAAAGACTTTAGGGTGAGAGGTTCTAGGAGGTCCTGTACAAGGAAACAAAGTAACACCATTGGATTTAGTGAGTCTACATAGAATATTGTCCTGTCTATTAAGGGTCTCCACCTCATCTGTATTAATATTCCCCTAATCTTCTGCCCAGATTCCCCTATCTCGGGAAGCTTTCCTCTTTTCAACCAACGACACCCTCTTAAACTGATCTGATAGCATTATACACTCCTCATACCCATCAGTTCCCAAAATAGGACCTATCGAGCATTGCTCTGCATTCAAAATTTTGTAATAGTTCCACTTCTCAATGTGGAAACAGAGTAAAGACTTAACATACAGGAGTTTTATAATACCACTCACCTCAGACAGTGAGACAAATCCTAGACAAATACTCTAACCATAGACCTAGTCGACTAATCCCATGAATCCCAAGAAAACATTCTCATACTGCTTGATTATTGAGTCAACACCCCCATCAAACAACAACCCAGAGTCTTTCAAACTTAGAAAATTACCCCTGACCCTATTGACAAATTTAGCAGACCCCCTATATCCCAAATAGTCATTGTAAGACATGCATGGAAGTTCATATAATTGGCTTGCAAAACTAGAAATTTTACATGCAGAGTTGTAGAATTGACATGCAGAGCCACGGGCTTGCTATGCAGTGTTGTAGAATTGACATGCAGAGTTATAGAATTGACATGGAGAGCTATAGAATTGACATGCAGGGTTATCAAAGAAAATATGATAACATAAGGAGTCGAGTTTCAGGGTTTACCCATCACCATCTCCCACCACCTCCCCTACAATCTTCATGCCTGGGATACAGAGACTAGAATTTTGAGTTCTGAAATTAACATGACCAACAAAATAACAGACACTAAGGGAATCATGAAGGAGTACCAAAGCCAAATATCCCATAGAAATTAAGAAACAAAGAATAGACTGGTAAAGTCTATCAACATTGGAAAACCATGTGGAAGCCCTCCCAGATAGAGCATACTCCCAAATAAACATCTTGACTAAAATAGGGCAGTACACATCCATTCCAATTACAAGACAGGGATTCAGAGCATACGGAATAAGTCCTCCTCTTATCTCAGAGACAACCATACTCAGTAAGGGACAAGATATGAAAACATACCCGAGGAACCAATGTGCAATATCTGCAAACACCCTCCTCTGCCCAACTGTCTTTTGCCCAACTTCCTTCACTGCATGCTCCACAGTCATAAGCTCGATAACTAAAACCAACCTTCTACTCGGCCTTTTCTCCCTCAAACGCTGACGTTTTTCCCAAAAACTTTCTCACATTATTTGTTGTCTTCCACCCACATTAAGTGTCGTCTCTATTCGGCGTGAGTCAAGCCTCCCACAACTTCCAACGCATGTCGACTGCATTACAACGTGTGGCCCACATTACTTCCTGCCACCTCACACCTCCCTCGGCACACTTGGCACCCCGATCGAGGAACCACCACATATAAATACTATTACCATAGTGTTGACAATAAAACATACTAATTCATAAAACATGTTGCATGCTAACGTTTAAAACATTAGATTTGGTAGAGTCGATATCAATTCTATGGTGTGTGTCTATATATATAACTCCCCATTATTAAACCTTGGGCATATTATTAATTTTAGGGGAGGCAAGGTTTAACACGTTATCATGCCCTTTTAAAAAAATAGACTTGCACTCAAAATTTCATATTTATTTCCATATCAATGTACTTTCACCAAATATACTCATAAGAAAATATTCCTTATTGATTCAAATCATAATTGAGACCCAAGGATGTGTATCTTCAACATAAATTGATGCATTGATGCAAACTTTTATAGCCCTGACTTAAGGTAGGGCCACACCTACTAGTATTTAATTTTGTTTCCTTTTTTCATGTTCATAATTTAATTTGTTTGTTAGGGAGAGAGAATTGATTAGGAGAACATCACAATGATTTGTGAAATTTTTAATATTGATGTGTGTCAATATATTGTCGAGATGTAGAATCATTAAGGGCATGTTAGTTATAGAAGGGTTGGTACCTAAAGGGGTTAGATTAGACTTGAGGGTGTATGTTATATTAATGGTTACAATTTTTTAGGTGGATTCCTATGGAGTTTATATAGATATCTTAATAGATGGGATAACTTAAGTGACATAAGTTAATCATAAGGACCTATATGTTTTCTACATGAACCTGGATTTCATTGGGTATTCACAATGAATTGTTAGGGGAAAAGAGTCCATGTGATTACATGGTGTTTTGGTGGATAAGATGGCCCTTATGGAGTGTTAAAACCATGGTTCTCCATCCTTTTCTTCATTCCTTTGATTCTTTTTATGCAAGGATAATTTTGGGTATAGTTCCAAAATTCTTCACATAATGCATACAGTAAGTTGGTGTAAATTCAATTGTTCTTCCCTTTCTTAGGTGCTTATAGTGATCTAGGTGGCTCCAAACACCCTGAGGAGACCAAGAGGGCTCAGAAATGGTCAAAATTCAAAATGGTCGGATTTCTCTTGAACTAGGTTCAGATTGAATTACTTGTCACCCTGATTCCAATGATGCAAATGGATCTCCAATCTGAATCTGTATGGAAAAGTTAGAGCAAGTAAAAGTTTTGGTCAAAGTTGGGCAGTGGGCCATGTTTAAGTGCCCCACAAATTCACTGTCAACTAGCAAGTTAGCTCTCGAAAATGGGCGAAATTGTGGCATCTTTAAAAGTCCCAATAACCCTTATTTTCGTTAAATTAAAAAATGCAGAATTTGTTTAATAATATGAAAAAATATATAAAAATAGTGGTGGCGAGCTACCACACCCGCATGGTTACATATTACAAAATCAAAATATATGTATTGGGTTGGCAGGCCATGACCCCCGTCGAACCCCACCACATAAGCCAAACATATATGTAATGGCACATATAACATAACCAAACGTTGGCTCGGTCAGGACACATGGAGTGGACCTACCCACCGTATTTATATTCAAAAGACCGCAAAACTAGGCTAGCAATATTTGAACCCATGTCGACCGGGGGGGCCGGCACATCCAATGCAGCGACCCAACACCATATACAACAATATTCCAACACAACGCTTATATAACATGCGTCCAAATTATAACAGTGGTACAAATATGTATGTGCGTGGGGGAGGCAGGATTTGACCCCCCAACCTCCCCTTAACAATTCACTTTAATTACCACTACACCAATGGTGCATTTGTGGTAAACTCTGCCACGGAAATGTTATATAAACTCTCAAATGCGCAGTGCACCCAACACAGAGAAGGCAGACTAGCACAGAGTTCGAGGAATATATTTTTTTATTTGCAGGTGTGGAACCGTGAGCTAGGCCAAGGTGGAATCATGTGTGGGCATGCTTTTTGAGACATAGAATCTTTTGCAGAGAATATTATTTGATTCCTGAAAGATTCCATGGGGAGGTAAATTTCATTTTATCAGAATGATATGAAGTTTACAGTCATTTTGACCATAATTTCGCAAGGTACGCAATGGTAAAGTCAGAATGGCCATCTGAGTATCATATCTGTAGATTCCCGGCAGAAAAAAATCTTAGGGAAACTTGAGGGCATCAAGAAGATTCCTTGAGGCCCAAAACTTGTCAGACTCCATTTTTGACAAAATTGATGTCGATTTTACACCTCTCAGTGACAAGAATTCAATGGCGATGCTCGTTTTAGTAGTAGAGCTCCCCATTTTTCGGCCATTTTCCAGATTGGAGTGATGGTGTCAACTTTTCAAGTGTGGACAGTCGATTCTATGCCCCTCTACGCCACGAATTCGACGATGCAACCAGATTCAATAGCTGAGCATCCACTTCTTTACCAAATTCAGGGGTTGAGGTATATATAGTTTGATCATGTGCCTCTTTTTGTTGTGAGATGTATTATGATTTCTAGATCCTTGCTTGATGCATGTTGTGGGATCTTGTTTTTTCTTCATGTGAGATTATGTCATGCTGATAGGAGGTCCATTGTGAGTGCAAGTTCTTGTAGTAGAACGTCTCGTGGAGAGACAAGACACTCATGTTGAGGGCATATCCTTGTATGAACATCATCCATGTACATATCACTATTTTCAACACTATATGAAGTGGCCTACCCCATTTTGACACCGGGCCTAGACATGTAGCCCACACTGGGTGAACTCCGTTATCAATGTCTCATGTTTTATGTTGTTGATGGTTGTCTTCTTTCCTCTTATTTATAACATGCATATGTGTTTTTTTATTCTCTTTTAAAATGAAATTATAACAACATCACAGAAGTAAAAGATCATGGGTAAATCCAGTAGCTGATGGATCCAGATCATATAGATACTATAATTTTAGTGGTGGTTACCACAAGGGGTGTTTCCTTAAAATTACAGATTTTGGGGATTACTCCTCCCTAGTTTCCTATATGTTTACCATACCCTTTTTTCTTCACAATATTTCAATGCAGAGGATGATTGGGTATGTCGAATTGCTCAAAATATTGTTGTTTTTGCATGAGAGAGTCTTTAAAAAAAAAATACCCCTATCTTTTTATTCAAGGTGTGGGGTTATAAAGTTGATTTTGAGGCTAACCAAGGAATGGGTAGTAGGGGTTCCCATCTTATAGGTTCTCATGTGCATTATATTATTATTACATTCTAGTTTTAGACCATTCAGTGTTGTATGAAGGCCCTTGCACAATAGGGACAAATTTATTTCCATGACAAGGCATATGGGTGACAAGTGTGTTAGCGTAGTGCCCCGCCCCATAATGACCATGGAGGGAGATGATGTACATGCCATGTTTATAATTAATGGTCATTTTTTCCTCATTAGGGGAATTTTGAAGTCTTAAATGGGCCTCCTAAGGAAATAATAAAATAATAGCTAAAGCAATAAAATAATATTTATGAATTTGCAATTCACTTTTTGCACCAAAATCCATGTAACCATGGTTAAATTCAATTCAAAAGTTGTACTAAAATAAAATTAATAAAAAAATTGTATTGATGTGACTATAAATAAGAATGAGATTTCCTAGGAAAATTCATTATCATTCCACAACTAATGCATTTGTCCTTTGTACTTAAATAACTTAAAATGAAATATAAATATAGATTCTTAAATTCTTAATTATAGAATATACTATTAATTAAAATTTATATTATCTAAATTATATAATAACATGTAATTAATATACTATATAAAAATAATATATTATTTTATGTATGAATTTTATATTACATATTGAATTGATTTGATTTATAAATAAATATTTGAAAATATACAAATATAATATTTATTGAAAAGTGTGTAAATATATGAAGATTGTGTAGGGATATACATTGTTTCTTTCAAAAAATATGAAATGACAATAATAATATTTTATTCAAAAAGTGTGAAATGACATTTATTATAAGTACTTTACTTTATGACTTTAAAAGTACTTAGAACACTACCATGGTTAACCATGAATTTTTATCCACCATTGAGAAAGTGACAAGTAAGTACCGTTAACTCAAGCAATTTCACCTTAACCATTAGGGATGATGTCATCCCCTAAAATGTGATTGGTTCTCATAAAGTGAATTTTGATTGTACATTTTCCTTTGGAGGCCCATTTTATACCTCAAAATTCCCCTAATGATAATTTTTTCTACATCAGGGAGGATAATTATTATATATGGGTTGAATTATGACATGGACCTAATGAGTCCATCGATAGTGTTAGATACCCCTAGTTTTATTTGATTGAAGGGTTGAGGGAGATTAGAAATGGAAATTATTGTGTAAAGGTATCTCAACTGACCACAAATCAATAGTTAAGGTTTTAGAATGGAATCTTCCTTATTTTGAGGCATGGTGGTGGCTATTCCTTTTACAACTATGGTAAAAAGCGATTTGAGAAAATATTCTAAGAGAAGTTAATTTGGTGACATCAATTTTTCCAACAAGGCATGAGTTGATGAATTTTCCTTAAACTGAATGATAATTTATAGTCCTAATTTATGATGTATTTATAACTAGAAAAATTCTTGAAAGGACTTGGATAGGGATGTGAATTTGATATGGGTCCCATTTTTTTCACTAGTGTACTATTTAGCCAAGTGGATAGTTAAGGTTTATTTAAAAATTATTAGATGGACTAAGCCATTAATGATGTCATTAGAGGAATACCACCAATGAAATGCCACAACGTAGTTGGTTTAGTCTTCACCGTCCTTCCCTTCAAATTTTGTGATATCCAAAGGAAACTTGGTTGGCATGATAAACCATGCAAGATCATGAGAAATGGGGTCATTTATAAGTTTTGTTAAATTTGAGAGATACATTGAAGCTACAATTGTAAAAACTACGATTTTTAGCCACAATTACATGAGTTTAGTGACTACAAGCTACGTTAAAATCATGGCTAATGCAAGGTGGTGTAGGACCAAGAAAATTTTCACTTAACATTGGCAAGCCTGACAAAGTGGTGTCAATAGGTTTTGGCTGAAGGATAGGTTGACAAAGTGGTGTCAATAGGTTTTGGTTGAAGGATAGGTTGAAGTGATGAGATAGTAAAACTAAGAACACTTAGGAATGCTAAGTATAGGACTTTCAAGCATCTTGAATGTTGGGATGTTATAATGTCTCATATTGTTCTCTACTTGCGATGTAGAATGTAAGATTTTTGAGTCGAGGGATAAAAAAAATTCTAGAAGTGAATTAATTGAATCAAATTGTTATAATAATAATAATAATAAATGTGATGCAAAATAGTCCAAAATATATGAATGTTTCTCAATTTCTATGTATTACAATTCTTTAATAAGTTAAATAATTTTCTCATGTTTTGTTAAAAAAAAATGTAAAATATAAATGTCCTATGAGACTCAATGTCCTTGCACTAAAAAATGTGACATGTCCTTCAAAGAGATTCCAACAATGAGGCACGAATTCACTTGAAGAAACCTTGTGATGGTTGAAATAAGGGCTATGAGGAGGGGTAATAGGGGAACACTATAGAGTGGTTTGAAATGTTTTCCATTGGTAATTCCAAATTTCCCACAGGTGAAATAATGTCTCGTGCCCCAACCTTAGGTATATACCCTATTATTTTGTCACTAAGTTACCTTTGTCCAGCACATGCAAGAGAATCTCAACTTTTAGGTTTCAAGCTTTGATTCATAACTCAGACCAAGAGCTTGAAAACTCAAGGAGGTTCCGAAAATCATGGGTCTAAGTCTTACCCCCTTCATGGTTTCCTTCTTTCCACTACCATTTCTTAACTTGGATGATGAAGGATTTAAAGATCCCTAAAATAGATAAATTCTGTGATTTAAATGAGAATGATCAATGTGGTTTTTTTGGGTGCCTAACTCTAAAGTACTAACCAAGCTATTCTATTGTTTTATCACCTGCTAAGATATTGTTTTATCACCTCACAATCTAGGAGCTTAGTAAGTTTAATTAAGGTTTTATTTAATGAGGCTTAGTTTTTGGGAGGTGGTCCAACTTGTTTAACTTAATGTGTGAATGAAACGAGATCTTTATAGATCATTATCAAATTTTGATTCCCCCTAATCATTCATGGTTGCAAGGAGAACAACATATATGTCTATAATGGCCCTAAAAGAACTTGATGTATGTGATGGTGATTGTGTGTGAATTTATTGGTCCCAAAAAACTAATGAGAAAGTGTAATCTTATAAAAAAAATGCATATGTTTTGACTGGGCCACAATATGGAAAAAGGAAATAAAATGGTTGTTTTTAATGTATTTTATAGAACACCTTGGGATATCTATCTAATTATTTTCAATGAGAAGCTACATGATATCATAGGCGAAAACTTGTATTAGAAAGTAGAAGGAAATTTTGGAAAAATTACAATTTTTATAAATTAGCCTAGGTAAGGGCCATAATCAGGTGAATCATGCATAGAGAAAAATAATTTTTTGCATGATTTTTTTTTCTTTGATAGTCTCACTAACCATCTCCTTAGGAAAAATGGATACAAAATTTCAACAAAAGGCCATGAGAATTACTTTGAGCTCTTCTTGAAGCTAGTTGGGGAAACTTCAAGCAAAATTGAGAATGGGAAAGATCCTAACAAACAAATAAAGAGAGTATGAATGATGATTTATAATTTATGGATTCATCAATTTGTTTAGTAGGAATTTTTAAGTGATTCAACAATATCCCACATGTTGTAGGACTAGATTCAACAACATAAAAAAACAAAGATGCTTAAGAATAACATGAAACAAAATATAACTTAAATAATTAAAAATGAATGAATAAACATGATAGTAGACAAAAACAAATAAAAGACATAAAAATAGGAAGAGACACTCTATTTTATTATCAATGGAGTACATATTTTTTTATCTTTAAAGGAGAGAAAATAAGATTGGATTAAGCAAGACAAACCTTCTCCAATCCTCTAGAGGAGGGTTCTTATTGTTCTCATTTTTTGTTCTTTCCCTCCATGTCAATAAATTAAAAAGCTTCAATGGTGAAAATATTGCCATGTAGTGATATCAACATATGGAATTTCTTGATAGTTAGGAGAACTCTTGCAAAAATTGGGCATAACAATACTTTCACTTCTCTTACCAAATGTTGACCCATGGCCTTATATCTATAAATCATTTTGCAAGTTCCTTAAAACTATCTCCAAGTGTGAATGAATCTTAATCACATTGAGAATTCCCATGTATAAAGAAACCTTTGGGGTACCAAAAGACCATCTATTATTGTTATGGTCCATAAATGTCTAGATGCAAGTAAAATCTTTGATTTTGATGGGATGTGGTCATTTAATTTGTTAATTTAATTACCATGGGTAGCTTTTGTCCTGCTATGCTAATGAATTTTTTGGAAATCACCTATATTGTGTTATGAGTGATTCTTAGTTGATAGTAGACATAAAAAAAAATGTACCTTCATCCAAAAAAAATTAATTTCCTTCATTAATATAATGATTTTTATCTCATTTTATTGATTTTTTCCACAAATTATAAATCTCTCAAGATTACTATTTTATTTTCTTTATTTTTATTATTTTGTATATTTTTTTATTAATTTTTTTAGTCACTTATAAAATCATTTTTCCATATGCAATGGATTTCCTTTTTCATTTATACTCACATTTCCATATCCCTAACACACATACCACTAATACCTCATGTAAATATGTCAAATTCGTAGTTTTACTTCCTATACAAACATAGATATTTTCTTTAAGCTTTTGCTTTCAATTATCTTATTTACTTTTTTCCCATACAATGTTGAGAACCCAAAATAAATCTCAACATTGTTATATGCCTGAGGTGACATAATCACGGGGCCTCATTCTTATGTGAATTATTCAAAATATAAAAACCATGTTTTACTACATGCATTATTAGACTTATTTTTAGTCTATGTCATGTAAAATGTTGTAACACTAATGCTATAAACAAGTGTAAGTAAAAACTATAGAATCAAATACATGATCCATGAAAAATTATGGATGTTAATAGTGAAACATATGATATTTTAATTTCATTAAAGTTTCCTCTATATCATGTGATAAAATTTTAATGTGTTAAATCCCCATATTTTATAAAGGGCATAGACTAAGACATAATCTACATTGTATATACGTTTCTATGTTTTTTCATTAATTTAATAAAAATAAATAAAACAAAAAATAAAAAATAAAAATTACTATGCCCATTGTGACTAGAGTAAAATGATTAAATTGAGGTGGTTTGTTTTATCATGAAGTGTTGAGAATTGTGTTCATAAAATACCATGACGTGCCATCAAATATACTTGGCTATGAAAATAATTTCGCAATACATCATATGTTTGATAATAGAAACACAATATAGAAGATATTTTATGTTTGAGCTCTTTTAACATTTTCGCTACTTTGTTGAAAAATACTAATATTGCAACTAAGAGGCATCCAAAATTAATGTATAAATGAGATGTAGATGAGATATAAAATATATTTATTTAAATTATTTAGAAATGAAAAATAAAAAGTGATTTAAAACTTTTAAAATATTAAGAATATTGTGAAGTGTTGGTTTTCATTATTTTTTACTCTAAAATATTGGTTTTCATAAAGTTGCGGAAAGTTACAAATCATTTTCACAACCATCTTAAAGAGGGAAATGAGAACTAACATGTAAAGAATTGATTAAAATATAAATTAACAAGGATTTAGTATTAATATGTTTTTATAAAATTTTGGAAGATCTCATTTTATATATATATATATATATTAGTTTTATCTTTTTTATATTTCTTATAGATAGTTTCTAGGGCTTTCTTTAACTCTTGTCTCCCATGATTTATGTGTTTCCCAAATTGCTTAAATTCTCTTACTTCATAATGTGAGTATGGGTTTCCTATCAAATCAAAATTAAAGTTTATGAGGCGTTTCATCTCAGTTGTTGCTCATATTCTCACCACACATATGTTGATTAGCTTCACTTCAACCACACTAACTTGCTGGAAGGGACATTGAATATGAAATAGCAAAAAAATCTATCTAAGTTAGCTAATCATAAAATCTAGAAAAAAAAATAATGCAAAGCATAAATAAATAAGAACATAAAGCAATCATAAGGTTCACTATAAATAAAATACTTTCTAGTGGAGGTTATAACGGAGGTTTTTAGTTTTATGAAATTGGCAAAAATTGTCAAGAAAAAATTCTACTAAAACATATGTTTATGATAACGGATGTTTTAGCGGAGATTATAATAGAATTTCATCACAATTGAAAAAATCTAGGAGGTTGAAATTTTAGCGGATGTTTTCTTTCCGGTACGCTTAATGGAAAAAGTAGCATTGGTGCATTACATATATCAAAAACACCATTGTTGCATACATAACTAAAAGCACTGAGGCGTTGAATGTAAAGAACATCGATCCCTGAAATATATACTTCCCCAGTGCATATACATCAAAAAACACCCTGGAGCATTCTTTTAAGGAACAACATCGAGGCATACAAAAAAATATTGTAGGGCCTGATGCTTTTATTTAAACTTGTGACGCTGATGCGTATTTTTTGTATAAACACATTGGTGTGCTAAAATTATAAAAAAAAAACTAGTGTTGTTAACTTCGATAATGAAATGGGGCTAGAAATAATATTTTGTAGGACTAGGGTGTTAGTTCTATGAAAGCATTGGTGTGTTAAGAATTGAAATGCATCGGGGCGTTAATTGCAAAAAATACAAGTGCTTGAAGAACTGAATGCCCCAGTATTGTCATTTTTTTAAAAGACATTGGTCATGCAAAAACGATGTCTTGACTATGTTTTTATATAACATAACACACCGATGCATGTTTATGTTATGGACACACCTATTTTTTGTATGATATTTTCTCTTTTTTAGAAAAATCGGCCTCTAAAATGCAATTATTATACTTTTTTAAATTCGTTATTCATTGAAAAATCGATATATATCTTATAACAGTATTCATATAAATTATAACATTATAACATTTCACTGCGACACTGGATAACACAATAGAATAAATTATATATCAATAAGAGGCTCTTTGTCATACAAAATGGGACCCCTTGTCTTTCAATTGGAAAACTATGTCCATTACATTAAATTAGATGTATGATTTTCATAGACAATTATTTCAAAAAATACAAGTTGCTTTGATATGCAAATAGATCATCATTATTTGTTGGAAATGTTGTGAGTGCTTGAACTACTTCCATGACTTAGGTTATTTGGATGAATTTTCTATTGATTGCATCGATTGTTTTCGTCTTCTTGATCTTGTTCCATCTTCAAACACAAAAATAAAGTGTAATGAGTGTATCTACATTGGTAAGAATCATGAAAATTGAAATAAATAATATGCATCAATAGAAATTGAATAGAAATCTACCATAGCAAGAAGTGACTCATAAAATTTACACATGTTTTAAAAACCAAATCTCATGCCTACTGGAATAATTCCATATTTTGTTCCCTGCATGTTTCAAACCTCATTATAAACCATAGATTTAATATAAAGGATTTTTTTGTTCTAATAATTATAAACTCAAAGAATTAAAACAACATAGATGCATACAAATTCCACAATTAATTTTTGATATGTCGACATATACTCACAACCCATATTCAACCTAATGTCAATCAATTCTTCCAATGGCTCTTTTTGTATGTTAACACCTATTTGAAGACATTCAAGGATGGCTATTGTAAACCAACTTAAAACATACAAAAATGAAACTTTAAGTTGTTATAAGGAAATATTAACAATTACACACAAACTTTGATATCAACTATTTTCTTCCTTTTCATTCTGTTTTATGTGTTGAATGAGTTCCATTTTGTTTTCTTTTCTGTAAGAAAATATTTGAAAATCAATATTTAATGCTAATTTTTTTTATACGTACAAATTCAATCGTGAATATACATTTGAAGCATGTTGTTGTTGCGATGGCTCATCTTGTAATGAAATTATGTCCATTTCTTTGACCATATCCTTGTACACTTTTTTCAATAGTCCTATTGGCATGTTTCGCATATCAGCTTCTTGATCATTTGGGAATTTCATAATCTTCCCGAAAAAAAATAAATAAATAAATAAATAAACTATTTTAATATTGATATATGAAAACTAAATATAACAACATTTATATTAATAAATGAATGGTTTGTAGTAATTATATAAAATCATTTTAATTAGGAATATTACCTTTTGAATGATTATTTTTTGTTGTTGTATGTTTTCTCTATTGCAAGTCTAACATGTCTCATTGACTATTACTTTGGAAATTCTTATTGTAGTTTAGATATAATTTTTTTCTTGGAATCATTGAATTGATTTTATATTGTAAGTGGAAAGTACGTCTATACATTCATTTCACTAGATCCCTCATAGTTTTGTAAAAATCTCCCCCCCCCCACGCCTCCACCCCCCTTCATTAACCTCCAACACCATTCAAGATGAGCTAAGGACCAATTCATTGTCGTTACATGTTTTGTAATTTTTCTTTTCTCAGAACGACATTGATATTTTCCTTCATTGTTGCTCCCTGTAGAACATTAAACATATATGAATTAATAATTTTTTTGAAACATGTTAACTAATATATTTAAGTATATTATTAATGAAAATTCAAAAAAAACTCAAATTGAATACGTGCCAGGATTGGGTATGAACCTAATTTCCATGTCCCAGTTACAGAATAAGGGGTACGATGTACACTTCATAGGGAAGAAAACGTATGTCAAACACTCCAGTTGGAAGAAGGTGAAATAGATTGGAGCTCGGAGCAACAAGTTATACAAGTTGCAGCTTAATTCTCCAATGGCACTGATAGGTAGTGATAGTAGCATCAAGAATGAGATGAATGGATTATGGCACATAAGGATGGGACATTTACACCCTAGAGCACTTAGGATGCTTAGAAAAACTGTGACAGGTGTTCCAGTTCTCATCACAAATCACGATGATGTATGTAGAGAATGTGTACTTGGGAAGTACATGAAGGCAGCATTTCCAAGAAGTGACAGTAGAGAAAATTGTGTGTTAGGACTGATACACTCAAATATTTGTGGTCCTATATCCACTATAGCTCTTAGTGGTTCTGGATACTTCGTCACCTTTATTGATGACCATTCTGGGAAGACCTGGATCTATTTCTTAAATACCAAAGATGAAGTCTTTGATCGGTTCAAAGAGTTCAACGCTCTCGTAGAGAATGCGACATGGAAAAATATCAAGGTGTTGCACTCAGATAATGGTGGAGAATACATTGATAAAGACTTCACAGACCTCTACGTGAAGGAAGGAATCAAAAGAGAGTGGAAATCTCCATATAACCCTCAGCAGAATGGAGTAGCAGAGTGCGAGAACAAAACAATAATTGGGGTTTCAAAGGCTATGTTGTATGATCAGGGTCTACCCAAATTTTTATGGGCAGAGGCATGTAACACAACGATGTACATTCAAAACAAGACACCTCATAGAGCATTGGGGAAGAAAACTCGAAAGGGAGTCTTCACAGGAAAGAAGCCTGAAGTGAGTCATTTGAGGATTTTTTGGAGTGTGGCTTACTGCCACATGCCAGATGAAAAGCGCAGCAAATTGCATCATACTACAGAGAAGGGGTTCCTTGTCGAGTATAGTGAGACCTCAAAGGCATACATGATCTATATTCCTAATAGTAGGAAGATTGTAGTTAGATGAGATGTAAAGTTCATGGAAGATGGAGCTTTCAGGAGATCTCGAAAGATGTTTATGGGTGATTCGTCAGCAGAAGTTACGTTAGTCCAGCAGTAGGGACAACAAGTGGGACCAGCAGGAGGACAGTCACAAGGATCGAGTACAGTGACTAGTACCAGAATATCCTCAAGGGTAGCAGATCCAGAGAGTTCCCAGTAGACGAAGTAGCAAGGATAGGAGGAGGAACTGATCGAACCTCCCACCACCAGTGGTGGAGTTAGTAGGGAAGTGCGTCAGACCTTGAGGGACATAGAGGAGTTTTTCCGAGCTCCTAGGATGGACAAGAGACATTGCAAGAAACCTGATAGATATCAAGCTTTGGTAGCTCATGTTGCAGAACCCTCAAGCTTTCAAGAAGCCACACAGCATCAGGTTTGGTTGGATGCCATGTTAGAAGAATATAGTTCTATCATGAAAAATTATGTTTGGGAGGTAGTGTCGAGGCCAGACGACAAATCAGTTGTGGTTTTCATATGGATCTATAAGATCAAGTATGTTGCAGATGGCAGTGTAGATAAGTACAAGGCTAGATTCATTGAAAATGGATATGCACAGAAGGAAGGAATAAACTATGAGGATACCTTCACCCCAGTTGTCATATATACCTCTATCATCTCTGTTATATCCCTAGTAGCGCAGATGGGATGGGAGTTTCACCAGATGGACGTCAAGACAACATTCTTGAAGGAGGTGACAGAAGAAGAGGTGTATATGGAGTGGCCTGAAGGCTTCGAAACTCATGAGAAGTGCATTCATGTGTGCAGACTGAATAAATCCCTATACGGGCTCAAGAAGGCACCCAGGGCATGGTATGGTTGGATTGACAGTTACTTGCAGCAGTTGGGATTCGTCAAGAGTGATGCAGATCCAAACCTCTATTATTTTATGCTGAAGAATGAGCCTCTCATTCTAGTTTTGTATGTGGATGATCTCTTTTTAACAAGATCATTAGGGCTCATAAAGGACTGTAAAAGGAACTTACATCAGAATTTGACATGAAGGATATGGGGTTGATGCACTATTTTCTAGGATTGGATGTGTGGCAAAAGAATGGGGATATCTTCCTTAGGCAAGGGAGATATGCGATAGATATTCTGAAGAGATTCAGAATGCAGGATTTTCGACCCATGGCAACACCCATGATCACCAATTGGAAGAAGATATATGCATCAAGGGACAAAGAAGTTGACCCCACCTTGTACAGGCGGCTCATTGGGTCTCTCATGTATCGAGTTAACACTAGGCCAGACATTTTTTTCGTTGTCAATATCGTTATTTAGTTCATGGTGGAGTCTAAAAGGGTACATTGGGCATCAACAAGGCACATTCTTAGATATTTGTGCAGAACATTCGGTTATGGGTTGAAATATACTCATGGATATCATGTCCCGTTATGTGGATTCACAGATGCAGATTAGGCAGGCAGTTCAGTGGACAAGAAAAGTAACTTTGGGTACTACTTCGGTGCTGGATCAGGGATGGTATCTTGGTGTAGTAGGAAGAAAAATTCAGTAGCATTGAGCTCAATAGAATCAGAATATATAGCGACCATCATAGCTTGTTAGGAGGAAGATGGGAGTGACCACTGTCTATTGTGATAAGCAGAGTTGCATAAAAATCTCTAAGAATCCAATGTTTCATGATAGGTCAAAACATATAGATATCAGATATCATTTCATCAGAGACTGTGTACAGTGTGGGTTAGTCTAACTACAGTATGTTCCCACAAGAGATCAGGTAGTTGACATACTCGCGAAATAACTAGGGAGAGTTAAGTTCATATAGTTCAGGGAACATATGGATATTATGGAGAATCCATTTCAGTAGCAGAGACAGGGTACTACTCAGTTGCAGTAGCAGCAAATGAGAGGGAGTTGCAGTGCAGATGCAGTAGTTGGTAGAAGTTCAGTAGGGTCAACAGCAGCACAGATGCAGCTCATATCAGAGTTGGGTAGTGGTTGGTGGGCAGTATGTCTATACTTTAGCAATGTGGCAGGATATGGTGCAGAGACAATGTGCTATGGAAGTGGTTGCAGCACTGGAACACTTTCCTCGCTAAGAGGGAGTGTTACTTTTTTTAGCATCGGATGTTTTCTAGCCACAAGATTTGGTGGAGAAGCTAGAATATATGTATTCTCCAATACCCACAAATTATTTCTGGAAATTACACCTAGAGACGACTTTATTAGATTTATAAATCAATTTTTAATATTTCCTAAGTCTAAACTTACGAAATATGATTACTTAATCAAAATTAGTTAAGTCCTAGTGTGAATGTTCTAGAAACTCACACGGATCGACAGGGAAATAATATGGGCCATCGATTATGTTTTAATCTTGGTCATTGGTTCTCCAACAGAATATTATAAGAATAATCTGATGGGTAGATGGAGAATACACCAATGCAGTTACTCAGTTGCCCAGGCAGATCGATTTGATCATTGGCTGAAGTTCAGCAGAGGAGATAAAGCTAGAGGGTGAGTAGAGTGTGTGAGAGAGAGGGTATAAGTAGGATTCCTAGAAGTACATATCAAATTCAGGAGGAGGAAGTGTGAGGAAAGACACAGTCCACTCGCGTTTTGTGCAGAGAGTGAGGCAGAGGCATCAACGTATGGGAATAGGGTTCATTCCTGGGTTAGGGAGTCATTGGGGAGAGTGAGAAATTTATCATAGAATTTATCTCAGTGTTTTTTCCTCTGTTTTGGTTGTCAAAATTCTTGTACTCACACTGTTGCTAAATATTAATAAGAAAACCCTCATCTGTTGCATTTTTTTTCCCACATTAGGTTTTTCCGGGGACAATTGTCCAAAAATAACAGTTGGGTAGTATAAATGCTAGATTTTATATGTGGACAACCTAAATTTGGAAGGCCCCACCAAAGCGGATGCGTGGCTCTTCACTCACGTCTTATCGTCAATTCTGCCCTCGAGTTGCCCTGCAGCTAAGATCAAACCAACATTTACACCGACATTTAATTTGTCAATATGGGGTCATAATACTTAGAGACGTAGCATATTATATGCCAGAAAAAGACCTCAAGGATTTGTGTAAAACCCTAGAAATAATTCGAAAAGGAAATTATTAAGGAAAAGAAATAAGACTCTTCGAAAGAAAAGGAAACACACTCTGGGAATCTACTTATGGATCCTCTTCTGGGTTGATTTGACTCCTTCAGTAAGTCTTCCTCAATTGTCCAAGGGAAAATGGAATGTAGGCCCCATTCAAACTGACAAACCATTCGGAAAATGAAGAATGTGATTCAGGAAAGAAAGAATGCAAAACCAATGCAAATCCTCTTTAAAATTATTGTTATGCGGCAAAAATGAAAGGGCATAAAATAAATTATAAATCACAATACAAATTTTCTATGGAAACAAATGAATGCTTTAAAATAATTTGTTGTTTCCATGGAAATAGAAACACGATAAACAAGATAAATCTACATTACAGTAGAAATAAAATAAAGCTATCTATTTCTTTCAAGATTACTCTAATCATTGAGCACTTTTTCCTTCAACATAGAAATACTTCATATGATATGTGCAGCATTAATTATGATGAAAGGAATATTAATCACAGTTATCAATCTTCAAGACATCAACTGATCCTTGCATTAGTGCAGAAATTAGTTTCGCACGATAATTATGATTGCTCTAGATAATACATAATAAGCTAAAACAACTGAGACTTTTGATGAGAAATAGTTTCCTTCACCATTATATTATGAGAGTAAACCCTGTTATGTAAAATTTGAGATCAAAACAAATGAGATGCAAAAAATACATATGCTCTGCCTCAATCCTTATAAAAATAACCTCATTAATCAAATTCTAATGACATTCAAAGTAATCAAAAGGATTTTTAAATAGAATTGCAAACCTCACATAGCCAAATTGCAAACTATACTAGACCATGCTTGTTATAGGTCAACTTGGGCACCATTCCCAATGACCTGGTTAAACTAGACATCATTCCTAGAACCAATGAAATAGGGTCTATCATCCCCTATCATTTCAGTTACTACATGCCCTAAGATAAAGAACAAGAACAAATCATGCATGACTTCCATTGCAAGGTTTAAAATATTTAAATTACATGTTATATCACCTATGAGCTCACCAACACACTGTCTCAAGGGACTAACTGCTTTGCATATGCAGTTACCTCCATTCAAGGGTGCTCTACAAAGCACTTCCCGACATTCAAGAGTGTGTTGGTCAATTGGGAGCGAAATTCTCATTGTTCCGGAATCTCCACATGGCAAGTGCCTTCTAGAAGAGTCCATATGTGTCAAACTTCAAGTCCATGGGTCCATCTAACACCTTTGATCTTGGGAACATGTCTTGACTATTATTAGAAAGTCATTGATTGAGAAACTACCTTCAGCTGTTCTATAAATTGAGCACAGATCCTAGTGCTCGAGAAGGAAGAAATTTGGTAAAGAAATGTTGTTGAATTCTCAATTGAGTGTGATTAGAGTGATATGCTGCTGGTGAGATGTTTATTGTGGTGAGGCTGGGATGAATGCTGGAGCTGGTGACATCAAATCAATCATTAGTTGTAACCTCCCCCTTCTATCCATTAATAAAGATTGTTGTTCATTTTCCCACATATGTATCTGTTTATGTTTCTATCTTTCATATCATGGATTCTTAGTTGATGTATATGTTTCATGTTTCATTGATTTAACTGATTAAGATAAATAGCCATCTGTATATTGCAATCTCTTTGTTGTTTAGTGTTTATACTTGCAGGAACTAGTTTGGCGATCAAAGTTGGATTGGAAGTTACAGCAAGAGCGATAGAAAGGAAGCGCTTGGATCACAAGTAAGTTTCTCCATCTTTCTATGTGTCTATTTACTCTTAGAGAAAGTGTCTGCAAAGCCTTTGATCTGTTGTTCTAAATGCATAGCACCACATTTAGGGATTATGTTTTATTCGTAATACATAATTCCGCATAACAAATTGGTGACTCCATTGGGGAGTTTCCCTTCATCCTTGGTGTGTTTTTACCTCTGCTTATCGACCCAGTAGCATATACTCTCAATTATTAGGATTTTGAAACAAAGAATTGCATTAGAATTGTGTTTAATAGCTTGAATTTTGTTCTCTGTTGCACCCAATGCACTGTTGGTCAAGACACAGTGCTTTTCATAGCACTGTCTCCCACTCAGAGGTGCTTTGCAATGCACTGTCTCCCCTTAGAGATTGTGTTGCCCCCTAAGCCAACCAAATTCCCTTTGATTTTTTAATTTCCATCACTTTCAGCCTTTTTTTTGTTGTGTTTTCAATTGTCTGATACCTCATAGAGACCAATGAATTTTCCTGAATCTTCCTCCTTTGAAAACTAAGTTTGTTCAATGTCTCTTTAAGTGTTTTTCTTTATCATTGACAAATCATATTCAAAGTATTTTATTTCTGCATTAGATCCATTTGTTTTCGTAAGGGAAATTGTTGTTAAATTCTTTTTTTCTTGTAGGAAAAATTGTAGTTCTATTCTTCATTTTTCCTAAAAGAGAAATTGTTGTTAAATTCATCATTTCTCAAAGAAAAAAGCATTTTTTTTATTGATTTGATGCATATAGTTTCCTTTTTGCATTCACATGAAGGGGAATGAAAAGAAAAACCTGCATTTTCATGTAGTGAATTGTGTGTTTTGCATAGGAACAAGTTAGGAAAGCTGCATATTAGTTTGTGCTCTTTGTTGTTTTCTCTTAAAAATGATTGCTCTTTCCCCTTTAGTAGCTAAAATTTTCATTGAAAAAGCCAAAAATGAAAAGTTTGCTTATCATTTTAGGAATTTCCATCACATCATTGCGGTGAACCTTGAAAGGCAAAATGGTAAACAAGTTCAACTTAAAATTTACATCAATTTACCTAAAAAAGCATTGGAACCATAACGATAACATTTAGAAGGTCTAGGCTAGAGATGTGTTCTGGTGTCGTAAAACATAGTAGTTGTTGTTAATTGTCTACAATACATTCCGTGTGTTATACCTCACTCCACATACGTAAGTATATCATAGCTCATGCACGTACCTTTGGGTATATCAGGGGATGCTATAGTACGAAAAGTATAAAGGGGTGCTCTCACTGTGTGGTTTCGCATTAGACAATGCTAATATGAACTTGGGCCTCCACGTACCTTCAGGTATATTTCGGAGGACAACTCTAGGTTGTTATCCATCCATAGTGAACCGAGTCGGCCGCCTTGTAAATTGTGATACACCGAACACAGCATTCAAGGAGATTGCTTACCCATACTTCTTGGTTTGCCAGGAGGTATTCTACAGTTCACAGTTTCTTGGTAAACCTTTTGCCTAGAATTACCCTTTTATTTTGTTTATTTGTTTTTGGTCATAAAATAAATCAGTCATTGTGGAAGAAGAAAATCCCCTTCCTCGTCGTTCGCGTAGACTTGCATTGAAACCACCTTTACCACCGAAAGCTACTTCTGATCAGCGAAGGCGATATCGCTCTACTGAAACCAATACAATCAATACCTCTGGTGAAGCATCATCTTCACATATACGAGAATCGGCACAAGTTGTTTCTACAAATCCTGGTTCATCTACTGTTGTCGAGACGAAGTCCTCACAGCTACCTGTGGTCACGATCCATCCAATTAGTGAGACCATACCTCCCGAACCCGACGTTGTTCAACTAGAAGTTGATTTGGATCCCATCGTACTTTAGGGGGCAACTGTTATTGGTCAAACTGGACATCATCCCCAGGACCAATGAAATAGGGTCTATCATCCCCTTATATTTCAGTTGTTATAAGCCATAAGTGGAGAAAATCTAGATCTCGAAGTCGAACAACCAGAATTTGTTCCTGTATTGGTCGCTCCACAATCTATTGTAGCCATTGAGTCTCCCATATCGCGCAGTCAACCACCTGAAATATACTTCGGGCCTGACAACGAAGTTCGTCCACCTGGTTTGATTTCGATTGAAGAAATATCACAAGACAAGACACCTTTAACTCCAACTCATTTTTGGGAGGAGCTTTACCTGTACGAGTCTTTTCCTCAATCACCTTCCTCTGCTTTTGTTGATCCTGTTTTACTTCAAGTTCCCATAGATTCTATAGGGTATACACTGGGTCATTTATCCATGGCTGAGATAACATCCCAGACTGAACCATCTATTTCAGTTGCAACAACATCTATTGTTGCTTCATTTTCGATGTTTTGTCCATTGACTTCGCCCATGTTTGATCCAGGTGGATATTGGTGGCCACCCGCCTATTCCACTTGGGGCCCCACCATTGTCTCTTTCAGTTTTTTTTCACAACTTACTATTTTTAGTAGTTTTTCGGGTCCTAAACTTCCAGAGCCATTTTGAGGCCCCAAACAGAGATAGTATGCCAAATTTACGTCCTCGGGAAGTTGAAACACCAATTTACCCAAAAGGGGCCCATAGTTTTGGCGCTTCATCTCCTAGGGTTAGGTTTTTGGATGTTTAGAGTTCTTCATTGTTTCTCCATAATAAATATGCCCTTGAGCCTCATTGTAACACAATTCAGAGGTTTGTAATCACCACATCTCTTCTCAGATATTCGATACCAACACCCTAGCTATTTTATTTCCATCATTTTTGTAAGCATATTTCTGTGATTTGATATTAAGGAAATGAAGCCTTATTTCCGTTGTATTTCTATGTTTATGGTTATTTCTATATTCTGTTGCATTCCTGCATAAATCCAGATCAGTGGTATCATATCGGTCTGCTTTTTCTCGATCCTTCTTTGCATGTCCTCAACGAGGTCGAGGTATAAGGAGTTAGGGCTCGATCTAGTGGAACCTTTGCAAGATCAGCCTCGCAAACCCCGATAGATGCCCATGGGGGACGAAAAGAAATATGAGGGAGCAGGAGATCCTATCAAAATATTGCTCGAGGAGGTGCTCGAAAAACAAAGGAATGCGATGATGGATAACTTTGCCGAGATCCTTCAACGACTACCCACCAGCGGTGCATCTATTTCCAGCAACCACTCTGGAGGCGCAACTCCCTTTAAGGTACAAGTAAACTTTGACATTCCCATATTTGAGGGTTAAATAGATGCAGATGTCATAGATAGATGGTTGAATCTATTAGAAGGATATTTCTCAGTTCATGACATTTCTGACCAGGAGAAGATTATTTTTGCACTCCTGAAAGCTACCCCCCATGTCAAGGACTGGTGGGAAACCTACTGTGAAAAAAATGACAAGACAGAACCCTCTCTATTCTTAGCCGTACCCACTTGGAATTATTTTCGAGATGCCATCAAGGAACAATACTATCCCATGGGGAGCTATGAGGACAAGTACATACAATGGACCATGTTGTGGCAACAAAGGGATCAAGATGTGCATGAGCTAATGAATCTGTTACATACCCTGCGCGCAAAGTTGGGTATCAAAGATTCAGAGAAACATTTGGTGCTAAAGTATCGTAGCTGTCTGCACAGATACATTCAGGAGGAAATGGAGTTCCTCGACATCTCCTCGCTTGGTACGACATACCGGTATGCTGCCAAGATTGAGCAGAAATTCAAACAGAAGAAGTGAGACTTTGGATCCGTGAATCAAAAGCAAGGGAAAGGTGCCCCCAAACCGCAGAACAAAGGACAAAGCCAAGGCATGGTGGCCCAAGACAACCTGCCAAAGACACAAGCAAAGAACAACACCGTGAAGCCAAAGAAGGACACATGAAAGTGGTGTGAGTTCCATAAGAGCTCCACTCACAACACAAGTGAGTGTTGGGCCAAGCAATCGCTGGTGGACGAGATGAGGGCGTCTAAATCAGATGCATGCTCCAACTCTGATTCAGAACCTGACAAGGGGAATGGCAAAGGAAAGTAGATTATTGATGTGGAGCCCAATGCCACTATTGCCACTACGAAGATCCAGAAGGAGGAACCAGAAGATCCAGAGGAGGCAAAGTGTCTCTTCCACTCCCAGATGTGGGTAAAAGGTTCCCCGCTATGGTTCATTGTCGACAATGGGAGCCAAAAGAACCTCATTTCAGCAAATGTCATGAAGCAGTTAGGCTTGCCGACCACAGCGCACCCACAACCATACACCATCGGGTGGCTTCACCGAGGACGGGATCTCCGTGTCAGCGAGCAGTGCCCCCTTCCCTATAGCATCAAGCCCTTCACGGATGAGGTATTGTGTGACATTGCTCATATTGATGTTTCTGATGTATTTTTAGGCCAACCATACTTTTGGAAGCGACATGTTGTGTATGAGTCCCGGCCTCGTGCTATTATTGTTACTTTGGGAAATAAATTGTACAGAATACCATAGGTACCACTGCATCCCACTATCTCTTTGGTTACTTCAAAACAATTCATTAAGCTCATTTCCCAAACCAGGAAATTTGTTTTCCTGATGATCCGCCCCTAGGGCAAGAAGAAGATTGTGGCCACGACCTCCAGACATGGCTCCTCTACATGACAACAACAAATGGACAAGGTTGTGGAGGAGTACAGGGACATCTTCACCTCTCCCACAGGGGTGCCTCTACACTGTCAGGTCAAGCACCCCATTGACCTGACCCCAGGTGCGCCGCTACCCAATGGATCGATCTACAGGTGCTCTATTCTAGAGAATGATGAAATCAAGAGGCGGATTCAGGAGCAGCTGCAGAAAGGTCACATTCAGCCAAGTTCATATCCCTGTGGGAGCTCGATCGTGTTGGTACAGAAGAAGGATGGGACTTGGAGACTCTATATTGACTATCGGGCATTGAACAAGATCACTGTCTGGAATAGGTACCTGATCCCATGGATTGATGACCTTCTGGACCAACTCAAAGGGGAAAAATATTTCAACAAGATCAACTTGAAGTTTGGGTATCACCAGGTACCAATCGAACCCTCTGATGTGTGGAAGACTACCTTCAAAGCCAAGGAACGCCTTTTCGAATGGCTCGTCATGCCTTTCGGATTGAAAAATTATCCTGCAACCACTAGTACAAAATGGCTAATTAGTTACTAAAAAAATGACTAAAATTTGCATATAAACGACTATTTTTCAGTCAGTGACTAATAGTAGCTAATTTACAGTATCTTATAACGCGACCAACTTTTGGTTGTTTTTAGCTTAATCATTAATTGATTATCTCAATTTTGTTGTCTAGTTGTATATTTGGTCATTAATTTAGTCACTAATTTAGCCATTAATTTAGTCATTGATTTAGTCATTGATTTGATCATTAATTTAGTCATTGATTTGGTCATTGATTTAATATTTGATTTGGTCATTAATTGTTACAATTAATGACCAAATATACAACAAAATATATTGTTGGTCGTGTTATAAGATACTATAAATTAGCTACTAATATGCCATATATATGCAATTTTTAGTCATCGTTTGAAACCAATTAATGACCGAAGAAATATGACTAAATTTTAGTCGTGTTATAAGATACTTTAAATTAGCTACTAGTAGTCATATATATGAAAAATTTAGTCGTCATTTGTAGTCACAAATTTATCATTTGCAGTAGCCATTTATTCATTATATAAATGACTAATTTAGTAGTTTATATTCATTTCATTTACTTTCATTAATAATCATTATAAATAACTAATTTAGTCGTATTTTCATTTTATTTGTGTTCATCATTAACCAATATAAACTACTAATTTAGTAGTTTTAAATTGATTTTGTGTTAATTATTAATCAACATAAATTAATTTGTATGATTTAAAAAATGTCATACAATGTGCATGTTCATCTAATAGGAAAACACAAAGTCGCATATTTTAATTACAATACTAAACAATATCAAATGCAACTATAAATAATCTCAACCACATAAATTATATTATATGAAATGTTAAAGTATTACAATATGATTCTCCAACTTAATATTGGTTGGACTACAATTTACACATGAAATGGTGTTTCATCACTTCAAAACATTATCGTTGTGTTTTCAAGGCATTGCAGGTGAATTCACCAACTCTGAAGACTTGACCATCAGTCTTTATATGTGTGTCTTGTGCGAGATATTGGCTCTAAGAGTATCACTGGACCAGTTCTTCTCTCTCTTTTTGCATTTGTCGCTCCAATGTTATTGCTCCCCTCTTTTTTCAATTCATGGTTTTTCCCATCAATACTGAGTTTATTTTTTGAAAACAAAAGAAGATACAATGAGTTTAAAACATGAAAGACAATGAACACTAAAATATCAACTAAATTAGACTATAAATAGTTTATACGACATATACTTCAACATCAGCAATGTCAAAGCCATTTTTCCCCATACAAGTAAGAAACTCGAACAAATTTTCTTCATTGGGGCGATAATTGTCACTATAATGTGGTCAGATAACCTGTATAAACAAAGCAAATAAAATATCACCATATATAGAAAACAACACGTTAGTAATTTAGTATTCAACTTTCAAGGAAAGCTTAAGAACAATCATGTCAACTAAGTTATACGCTAAAAAGCTCGAGTTGTAGATAACTTGTGAAAATAAATAATCAGAGGTGTGATGTTTAATCATTGTCATTTTATTCACAACAACATTTCATTTTCTAACGCATGAACTTAATCAAGTATATAACAACATGTACTCAAATAACAACATGAAAGTAACTTTTTATGATAGTCATAAAATTATTTTAACACAAAATAGCTATAAGGACTCCAATCAATATAGTGTAATACTAATTTTATCTTCAAGCTTTGGTTGTTGTTTAAATGGACATGGTACTAAGTATTTTCAATTTCATAGTTAAAAGACAAACAAAATCAAAAGAAACATCCTAAATACAATCAAAGAATAAAGAGAGGATGTCATGGAATGGAAATTGCAATTATAAAAAAAATTGTTTACCTGTCCACCAATGTCGTGTGTAGCATTCCTAAGATATTTTCTTACCCAAAATAACCATGAGGTGAAATAATAAGAACATTAAAAACCATAGGAATTCCCACTAGAAAAATTTCCAAAGTCAGTGGCTTAGGTGTCTAAGTGATCTTTAATAGCAAATGAACCATGTCCAAGACGTGATATGCATCATCTTCCCGTCATTTTTCCAATCACATTTCCTATAACTTGCCCACAGCAGAGTCAAGTAACAATCAAACAAAGACATTGACATTTTCTTTTATCTTTTATATCTATAAAATTTGAATATTATTTGTTTCATGAATATATTAATTCATATTTAAAGCCTTCCTGACATGTGAGAAAGTATTAATCAAATAGGACATCAGAAAAATTGACCTCAATGAAGTCCTCAAACAATTTCTACGATATCAATATTTTTCTTGTTGTGATATCTAGGGTAGAAAAAATAACATATCTACAATAGAAAAATGCATATACCACTTATGGTCAAACTTTATATATGGTGTATTCTTAAGCAGTTTTTTAAGATGTTCCTCCGCCTTTACCAAAGTGAATTGTAGTTTGGTTAAACTATGTATCATTTCATTCAGCATCAATTTCTGCAAGATAAATGTCACACGTTATCCTTTCCCATTTCTCAACACACTACATATGATAAATTGAAAGTTGCATAAAACAAAGAGCAAACCCTTTTCTAACCAAAACAAACAAACAAATAGTGTCTCTAATAAAACTTCATTATACTTGATCCAGGGTAAAATCTTGATACCCTTAACCAAGACCTTTTAATTCGGCTGATAAATAGAATTGCATTTAATTAAAGGCGTTAAAGAACTTAAATGAAAATTTTTAGCTGTAAATAAGAGGAACATAAATGAACAAGATCAGCAATCATAATAACACGTCATTTGATGACGGAGTTCGTCCAGGAAGGACTACATCTCCGGGCCTCGGTGTCAAGATGGTGTAGGCCGCTGCATTATGTGTTGTGAGAAGAAGATGTACATGGATGTGCTTTCCTATGACATACAAGGAAAAATTTCCCTCACGCGGGAGTGGCTTGACTTCTTTAAGATATGTTCCCCTTCAGAACTCTCATACATAAAGAAAGACTCTTATCAGTATGACCATAGCTGACATGTAATAAACAAGAGTATCCCGCCAATCTTAGCAAACAAGGGATCTCGACAATACACATATGAAATTGAGCATCCCGCCAAATTGGCATAAAAGGGACTCATACATGACACAAATCCATAGCTGAAAAGTACATCAATAAAAACACAAAGCAAGATCCCACAACTCATGTATCAACCGGGATCTGCAAGACATAATGCATCTCAAAGAGAAATAAACGAAGAAGTACATGGAATCCACATCATATACCTCATGCTGCCATTTTCTGAAGGCTGAGAAACTCTGCGGCTGAATCTGAAAACACCATCAATCTTGTAGCGTCGAGAAAGTTGAAAACGACTGCTCACACGCAAAAATCTGACACCAACATAACACACTTCCAAAAGTGGCTGAAAAATCGAAAACTCAGATGCAGAAACTGAGCATGCCATCAGACTCGTGGCGTCGAGTAGTGCTGAAACGATATAAAATTTGTCCCATTTGGACAAAGTCAAAATTTTGCCCTCCTGAAAGTTGGCCTTAATCAGGGTTCCGCCTGCCTCTTTTCTGGCTCATGGTTCCACTGCACCTGCAATAAAAAAATAATAAATTTTGAACTCCGTGTGCGCCGCTCCATTGCCTGGGCGCACTGATCTGCAATTAAAAAATATTAAACTCGAACCGCATGCGCACATCCCTGTTCCTCCATGGCTTTGGGCACATTGTGCAAATTCTGGGTTTAAATAAAAATTGCTGGGCGGAATTATCAAAGTCGAGTCCGTTGGTGTGTTGGTAAAACGGGCGGTTTGTTATGGGGAGGTCGGGGGATCAAATCCCACCTCTCCAAAAATATACATACAGTTTTGTTGAAAAAACAATATAATATTGTTTTGGGGGGTCGGACCCACATTGGGCGCCCCCCCCCCCCCCCCAACCATCTGCGTTTAAAATTGGGCGCGCATTTGTTTTAAACCAATTATGGGGGTCAGGCCCGAGTCGGGCAGCCCGCCCCGTATGTAACCATGCCAAGTGCGGTGGTGGGCGGTGGGGTTAACAACCCCCGCTCCATTTTAATGCACAACCGTTGTTTAAATTTGATATGTATTGGGCCGCCCGGGCCGGCGTCGGGCAGCCCGCCCTGTATGTAAGCGTGCCAAGTGCGGTGGTGGGCGGTGGGGTTAACAACCCCCGCTCCGTTTTAATGCACAACCGTTGTTTAAATTTGATATGTGTTGGGCCGCCCGTGGATCGGGTCGGCCCACGTGGCTGGCCGGGTTCAATTCCCACCGGCCCATTATTATATGGTGCCATATGGTGGTGCCGACGGGGGTGGCGGGGGTCACAGCCCCCACCCCCTTTTTTGTTTAAATAAATATTTGTTATTAAAACAAACTGGGAATTTTTTAGAATTCGGTTTTGGACCGTAGGGGTCATTTTAAACAGGCCACAATTTCGCCCGGAATCTGGCCTAAGCTTACCGGAATCCGGTGGCCGGGAAAAGTCCAACTCGTGCCTTCCTTAGGGCTGTCCAGTCACCAAGTCAACCTGGAACTTTGACCGCTTATAACTTCTTCATATGGACTCGGAATTGAGTGTCGTCTGCGCCGTTGGATTCAGAATTACGAGATCTACAACTTAAACTTGGTTCGAGAGATTTTTGAACACTTTGATTTTTGAGCCTTGTACTCAAGCCATTTGTACCTGTACCTGATTAATCCACTTGGATCAATACTATTAGAAAATGAGAAGGGAGTGGACCATTTTTGTTGTTTGAATTTGCATATTTTTGTTATGAAAGTGCTCAAGCTTCGAGAACCAACAAATGTGAGGGAAGTCGTAAATGTGAAAAAAAGTATGTTTACCTAATTTGTAGACTTCTTCAAAATGATGTGAATGATCCCATTTTCAGATGCGGTAAATCTTATAATAAAAAATGGCATGTATTCTAATAAATTACATTGCAATAACTACCATGGGCCTCCACGGGTTATAGGTCCTTAGTATGTTAATATTGATGATGAAAGAGAGATGGCAATGATAAGTATGGGTGGTCCTAGTTTGTATGGTGGATATCTTCAAACCAAGGTCGCCATCTCAATGAACCTAGAGTCTAACATGGTAAACCTGGATTTGGTCTTCACCCAATTTCATTCCATCATACTTTGTCAAGACTCAAGAGGACGTAATGGTCCTTTAGCTTATAATAGGGTTTCTTTTGAGGTTATAAATAAAGCTTATCCAAATCAAATGTATTTTTGGGCTCCAAGAGATATGGATAATTTAAATGATAACAATTATATGTTTGTTTCCCAAGATTCAAATGTAGGGATACATTTTGTGGATTTTACTAATAAATAGAATGAGAGAAATAATCCATGAGGAGAATCTATTGGTCATTATGATTAGTGAAATACTCGAATATAATAAGACTTTTTAGGTTCAAATCAAAGATGGTGTTGATTCTTGTAGCTCCTCAATTGTTGGTAGTTTTTAAGGTAGGAACTTCAGTTCTTCAAGGGTGGAGTCGTTCAACATAATTGCATCTACCTTGGTCATATCACCCAAAAGAAAAACATAATCAACAAAGAGTAAATATGTCAAGTTTAGGGCAAATCCTATTTTTATAGTTGCCAAGCTTATAGTTCTTTTTTACTTTGTTATAACTCTGTTGAGACCACCTACTCTACAGTAAAAAATGGCAGAGGAGCCATTAGTGATACCTACCCATGGTCTCTTGTAGACATGATGGAAGAATAGGTTGAGCCATTAATTAGAATTGCACATATATTGAGGAAAGACAATTCATTATCTAGTTAACCAATTGCACATTGAACCCTATATGGATGAGTAGCCTAAATAAAGCCAGTTTTCTCTATCATATGCATTGGAAAGACAAACTAACATTGCTTGTAATTTTTTGGTTTCATGCTATAAAGTCCTTCTTGGGAAACTCCTATTCTTTAATGGATTTGTTTCCCAGGAAGGATGCAAATTGTTCTAATGACATGGAATTAGCTTAGTGGATTTTGACCCTACATGACCAAGGAACTCAGGACCCTTGGGCGCATGAATGGTAGCATCCTCCAATGAAAATAATACAATCTCCAACCTAGAAACATCAAAATTATATATATTTATAATTCATAATCGCAAATGACCATAGACTATAGCAATCCTTAAATAAATTCAAACTTGAATAAGAAAAAACATAAAATTTCACATTACCCTTCAGTAAGATGTCTTTGATTTAGAAAGAAAGGCTCAAACTTGCATAAATGTAGTAGATTCCCCATAAGATCAATTTCAACATCTTTCCTGAAAAAAATAATCTAATATCCAAAGTGAAACCATAGTTGAATGGAACAATGGTGCTTTAAGGTCATCTACACAAAAAGTTGCCTCCTTCAAATCTCTCACACTGGATGGTATGTCATGCAAAATTAAGAAAAAGTCAGGGAAACTTGTCGTCTTCTCTAAAAGACATAATGAAAATGCATGGAAGCTTTGTAAAGGAATCCACTAGTCCAACTTGTGGAAGTGATGCTTGTACATAATGCCCTCCAGGAAGGATGACATTCATACTCATTTGTGTTGCACAGGTATTTCTTGCAAAGCCAGTATTATAACCTTGGCCAATTTGAAACACAACAGAGGAACCACTAAGATCTGCATCCATCCACATATCACAACCATTAGTAAGAGAATCCACCGGCTTGGCCCATCTATCATCATCCAAACTGGCGATATTGCTCCCACGACATTCAAGTAGATAATTCCCACTCGGTTGCCTGTCAAGTCCTCTTGCAATGCTTGCTAATGCATCAGCCTCTCCTATATTACTTGCAAGTGCTTGGGAATTTCCAAGTAATTCGATAATGTCTAGACAAATTTCAAAATGATTTGGTAGATATTTGCACTGATCTTTGATTGTCAACAAAAAATCACTGGAGTACTTTCTGTCTCCTGAACATTCAGTAACTAAAATAGCTACTTGATTCATAGGAGTTGAAAGCTCAGCTGCATCTTCCAAGTCATCCACTTCTTTCAGGACTTGCTTCTCAGGCCCTTTTGAAGAAGTCTTACTCTTGACAACATTGGTTATTATTTTGGATGGTTCTAGAAGGTTCACATCTTCCTCCTGTTGGTCAAGGTTGTCATTGATGTCAATATGACATTAACCGAAATGTCAATATTCTTGAGATGCCTAATTCAAGATGATGATGTCATGCCATCAATGAAGATTTCAAATCACGAAGAAGTCAAACCACTACTGAAAGAAGCCCTAAGAAGTCCTTGATCTAATGTTGCATGCACTTGATGATCTAGATCTTAACCCTTGATGTTATGTGATGATTTCATACACTTTGATACTTGATGATGACATGTGATGATCATGGTTGGAGATCATTTAAGGGTTGGAAACTATTTTTGATTTCTCCTAAAAATGCTGCATTATAACATATCACTGCACCATTATGTGATGACAAAGGTGATGCACTCATTGCTGGACATTATCATGATGATGTGGATGTCCTACATGTTCCTATGATGATAAATAAGCCAAATAATGGAGAAGACAAACAATGGAGAAGCCAAAAAAAGAAGCCATATTGTCCTAATCATTTTCTGCACTAAGTAATTCAAGGGCAGTCACAAAGAAAAAAAATTTCACCACCTTAGAGGTAACCCTTCAAAATAGATCCTATACCATCTTGTAGAGTATATTTTTCCCTTTCTAACGAGCCCTTACTTGCCCCGAAACACCAAATAGTTTGGGAGATATTGATTTTTTAAGTTGAGGAAATTAACTCTGACATTGAGCTGACCTAAGCTGACTTGTGTTGGCTTGACATGTCATCCAAGAGACGTGTCTCTTTGTCAAATGTAAAACTAGTATAAATAGAAATCTGTACTCTTCATTTTATCCATTATTTTTGGTCAATATTTCAAAGAAGAATCACAGAAGGTGAACTAAGGCCGAGGAGGACAGTTAAGGATATATTTGGGCAAATATATTTATGCATTTCTCAAACTTGGACTTGCTGATCTAGAATTGCAATAATGTATGTGAAAGCTCAAAAGCTTGAAGACAACATTCAACCAGAACTCGGATTATCTATGCTACAGCAAACTGTGGAGGAAAAAAAAAAGACACACTTCAGATCGCTGGTTTTGGGCATATCTCTGAAATATCTACAACATTTTGATTGTCAGATCTGTGTAAGCCACAAGAAGAGCCACACTAGGCCTGTGTAGGTTGCAGGAAGAGATGCAGTATAAGCTTTTGTTAGGTTGCAGTTAAAGGCACGTTCATGCCTGTTTGAGACAATGTTTAAAGGACTGTTTTGAGCCTTATTTAGAACAAAAAAATTTAGATCTGTAGGAGAGCTTCAAAACTGAGTCCTGTGGAAAATAATATAATCTGTTATGACAGACTTGTTATGGCTTATTTGAGCACATTTCAGGTCTAAGTTTTTTGGAGCAGGTTGCAAAATTTTTGGGAGCAGTCCTTAAGCACACATAGTTACATATTTTTGGAAGCCTTTGTGAAGCAGTCTTTGAGATTGGAGAATAATCATTGACCCTTATTGAAGGAGGCTTATTGAAGATTTTCCATGTTTATATAGGTCGCTTACTAAGGTAGACATCCTTGTGGTATTGTTGAAGATCTATTGAAGACTTGAATCAGCAAATTTTGGAGGCATTCTTGGAGACCGGATGTATTGCTAAAGCCCTCATGGAGTAACATTCCCATGCTCAGGATGGAGAACATTTCCAAGATCTTGCTTCTCTCCAATTATAGAATTAAAAAAATTATTGATGTAGCTTTGTCTAGCATTATCGCTTGTTGATTCAGATTGCTTATTCTTTACATTTCTAAGTTTTGAATGGCGCACGGTCACCTCTAAAAATTCCCTTTAGGGGTTGTAGAAACTAAAGATAAGGGAAAGGAATCCTTATTGAAGATGAATAGTCTTGTCATATTGAAAGAACAAACCAATATCTAGGAAAACAACAGGACTTATGCAAACCCATAATTGATTAACTACACAGTGAGAAAAATCATTTCCATGTTTGTCTCTTATTGTTTATAGGTATGATAAATTATCTTCAAAGGAGTTTCTTCTCCTAACTATAAATTATATTCGGGTAGCTTTAATTTCTCATATAAAACAGCTCCCTGTCTGCAACATTGATGTTCATGGCCAGCATAAAAATTTTCCTATGTTTGATCCAGAAACATTGGAACTTACGAACTTGAGGATAACGATGGATCTGTGGCTTGAAGAAGTCAAGCATTAGCTCCCCTCATATTTCCTTGAATAATTTCTACCACAACACGATGTTATATTTATCAATACCCTATCTGTCCAAGAGTATTCCCATCTTGAATATGGGATCCTAAAGCTTGCTAAAAAGATCCTAGAAAAATGCCATGATCTAAGCCTAATTTATCTAAATGTTTCATTCATGAAGATGGGGTCACAACAAAATTACTAAGAGAAAGACCTGCAACAAATTTATGGATGATTTACTAGCATGCACAGGGTTGAGCTATGGAAGGTCATTATTCATAAAAAAGCACCGAAATCCATACTAGAGTGATGAAGTTGATAATTTAGTGAAGACAAGAACGTCTCAAAGCTTAAGCATACCACAAATTCTAGCACTCCAGGGACAAATGAATGAAGCCATCAAACTATTGCTTGCAAGGGTTCAAACTTCAAGGTAATATCCTTTGGCTCCAAGACACAGAGTGCATAGACTAAAATGTTTACCAAAAATTAGTATCCCTAGGAAAAGAAGATGGTAGGAACTCGAAAGGGTTATAAATTAGCTCAATTAAAAAGAAGCTTCAAAAATAGGAAGCCATTCGTGTTTCAAGTTATCTTACACGTTCCAATAGGGATCTTATTGTTATAACGGGGATAAGGCAACAGATTCACCCAATTTGAATGAGTTTTCCTGCCATACTAGTATGTCACTCAACCCCTTTGATTGTTATTTCCAGATAAATAACCTCAAAGACTCCCCTCAAACCTTAGGATGTTATAATTATTAATTCCAAGCAAAAATGAAGGTAGCTCTAATTCATTTCCTAAAAAACATGAATGACAAGGTAGAAGGACATACCAAGCCATAAAAATTGACCATGCCCAAAGTGATGAGTTGGCCTAGAAACACCATATTGTTGACCTGACCAAGTCTGGGTCAGTCAAGTCCAATGTTGGAAACTCAGAATCTTTGGCAATAGTTCCAACATTCCAAGTCAATAATGTCAAACACTATTCCCAACCCTTGGTCAACTCATGCAATTAGTTTCCCAAACCATGCCATTATAACTTAGTCAAGTCAAATTGTTCCCAGTTCATATACATTGAACCCATCAACCAATCTAGATAGAGAAGATGTGCTTCAACAAAAACACATGAATGTAGAAGGTGGAATATGCATGGTAAATGCAACCCAAAAAGAAAATCAACTTACAGTTCAAGAACAGGAAGAACCTAGAAATCTTAAGTCTTTCATTTGCAATATTGACGCTAATTCACTTCTAGACAAGTCCCTCAATCCTGTCACACAAATTTCTATTATTTTGGACTCTTTAATCAACAATGGTATCTGTCTCTTAAGAGTCTTTGCTAGAGTCAATAAATTTAAAGAAGCGAACAAGAGAATGTGGATCTCAGTCATTTTGTTTCATTCTTCCAACAACAAATAATAAATGCAGAGCATGTTGCCACTGTTGTAATACTCGGCAAGGGAATTGTCATACATAGATTAAGGAACTAAAATTGAAAAAAGTCTATTAAGGATACTTTGATAAATTTTCAACAAAGATAAAATAGTCATAGGGCATTGCTTCAAGTTTCAACAGAACTTGGATTTTCCTCACATGGAAATTTAGGACTATATTATCGAGGAGGAATGGATCTTTGGAGGCCATGTCTTGCTTGGTCAATTGAAGACCCTAACAAACTCTTCAAATAAAATGAATTTTCACTTTTGAAGACCAACCACACCATTACTCAGTTCTTGTAATCACCCAATTCTTCTTATAAATATACAAGGCAATTCCATCTTTCCTAGCATATGCTAAATTTATTGAATGATTTGGATGATTGATAGTGTGAGAAAAGGTCCTGAATGCAGAGGAGGAATATCAGCAGGAGTGTAGGAAACAACTTTCTACCACTCTTGCAATCACCATATAAGACTTAGCACGTGATGACATGGGTATCATGCCATGCCTTTTTTCTACACTGGAAAATGGAAATTCAACCAACATATGACAAATCCTGAGCGCAGATGGAGATAATGAACCAGACTGTAGTTCTAGTTTTCCTGAGAATGAGAGTAATAAGACACTCATAAATGAAGGTAAATCCTGAAGATCCCTTAAGGTTCAAGATACCAACACTCCTATCTATGATTTTGAATATGGTAGAAACTTTGGCACGCATAATTATGTGCATCTCCAATCAACATTGCCTATTAAATTTGAACAGAACAGTGCAAGATCTGATATTTTTCCTTTAATAGTCATCCTACATATGACATGGACTCTGATGAGGAATAAAATAAGGTTGATCATATCATCAAGCTGTTTTGTGAACCATATGAGACAAAGGCAAAAAGGTCCATTCCATTTGTTGAAGGAATCCTTATTGAAAATAAATAGTCTTGTCATAACTCAAATATAATAACTTCTGTATTGAAAGATATAGCGGTAAACCCAACTATGCCAATGCACTTGATTAAGCAAGAACAACAGAGATTGTCAGCACAGGCGGAACAAAAGCCTGATCAATGTCAGCAGACAAATCCTCCTTTAGGTCCTAGTAGAGCATTTGTTACCACATCTAGGAAAGTAATCACAGCTGACCCAAGCACACTAAATAATTCTAATGTACAACATAAAACGACATTAAAAGCACTAGCAACTGCTTCCAAACCTGCCACTCAAGGAACTTCCACGGTAAGACATGCTGCTGATTCAGCAGAGTTTGAGTTGTATCCTGCGAGTAATGAGTGTTTGAGAGATGTAATAGTTGAAAAGATATTTTTCTTTCATTTTGTGTTCATTTCATTCCCTATATGTCGGTTGAATCAATTGTCCTAAGGAATCTGGCTTTTGTGATTTTTCTTGGATTAACTGGTGGTCTTTGAAAATACAAATTTGGATCATTGTTTATGTGTTGGAAGAGACATCTATTCCATTAATTCTAAGCATTTCAAATGTAACTTTTTTCTCTATTTAACTATTTCTTCTATTGTTTTCCAACATTCCTTTGGATGAATTATTCATGTTATCTGTTGGTTGGGTAGGCTAGAGACTCTGGGAAGCCTTGAATGAAACCTCGTGATCCCCGCCATATTCTTCACATGAATTTGGGAATGATAATGTGAAATTGAGTGGGACAGATAAACATTTTGTCCCAATGAGTAGGCAAATACGTATGGCTTCAGGACTAGCAACTACAGAGTCGGGTCCAAATTTGCAACAGGCTCCTTTTTTGCCTAATATTGAACAAAATTTCACGAAAAAGCTTGCAAAAAATGTTGAAATGCTAAAAAATTATGACATGAAAACATTACGAGTTCTATCATCATAGATGCCTGTTGGCCAATCAATTAGAGAAACTGACCCCGTTGACTTGGAGCAGGAATTCACTGAATCTTCTAAATCTCCAGAAGAAGATATTAAACAAGACATAGCAGTTCCAAAGGATTCAGGCATGGTTATGCCCCTCTCACAGATTTTTCCAAATTAAAATACGACAATCACACAAAATCATATGAATCCTTGTGGTGATGTGAATCATCTCTTGGAAGGACTAAGTGAAGAACAACGAATTGCAATCCAACAAGAACGAGCACGGAGAATTGATGAACAAAATAAGATGTTTAGTGCCAAGAAACTTTTCCTTGTTTTGGACCTTGATCACACACTTCTAAATTCAGCTAAGGTGTCATAAAAATAAAAACCGTCTTGTTCTACTTCTGGTGATTCCTAGGCAAAGAGGGATGTGAAGTAAATGAACTGATGATAATATGATTATATAAATGTTGCTCATTCACGATGTTGTTTGTCCAACAATTTACTGAAATAGATCATGTGGATGAGGAAATGCTAAGGAAGAAGGAGGAGCAAGACCGAGAGAAACCTCAACGTCAGCTTTTTTGCTTTCCTCATATGGGAATGTGGACTAAATTATGGCCTGGCATCTGGAATTTTTTGGACAGGGTTAGTAAAATTTGGATTGAAATATTATTATCTTTGCAAACTATAGTTTCTTACAGGGAAGATTTGATTTACAATGTGGAATTGACAACTTCCTTATATGCAAATAGATGGATATGTTCTTATTTTCATCTAATTCATTATGTGATGGTTTATGTTGCAGGCAAGCAAGTTGTACGAACTACATGTTTATACAATGGGAAACAGAGTTTATGCCACAGAGATGGCCAAAGTACTTGATCCCACAGGAACTTTATTTGCAGGACATGTTATTTCAAAGGGTGATGAGGCCGACCTAGATGGAGATGATAGGCTACCTAAAAATAAAGATCTAGACGCTGTTTTCGGAATGGAATATGCAGTAGTAATTATCGATGATTCTGCAAGGGTTTGGCCTCATCATAGACATAATTTAATTGTGGTGGAAAGGTAAGTTCATTTAAATTCTTTTCCAGTGTCCAATCAAGACCTTACAACTGTTAATTTCTGTCTTTAAAAATTGGTAGTTAAAGATATATGTGACTATTCCTAAGAACTTGGAGACTACCATGTACAAATACATGTATTTTCCCTGTACTAGGCGCCAATTTGGATTGTCGGGGCCATCACTGTTAGAAGCAGACGTTGATGAGAGGCCAGAAGATGGAACACTGGCATCTTCTTTAGCGGTGAGATGCTAAAATTAATCTATAACAAACATTGTTTTTGTGACTTCTCACAATTTAGAGATATTTCCTGAGTTCATCATATGGTTTCATTTCTAACACATATACCCTGAAATTCAAACATAGGTGATTGAGAAAATTCACCATAATTTTTTCTCAAATAAACAGTTGCATGAAGTGGATGTCCGGGAATTTCTTGCAATTGAACAACAAAATATTTTAAAAGATTGTAAAGTGGTTTTGAGTAAGGTTTTTCCAGCTGAAAAATTTGGTGTAGTATGCACAACACAAATTGATGACGAAGTGACTCATGTTGTAGCCCTTGCCCCTGGGACTGACAAGGTATGCATTTTACCTTTTGTCAATTCCAATGTTGGAAACTCACAGAATCTTTGGCAGTAATTCCAACATTCCAAGTCAATAATGTCAAACACTATTCCCAACCCTTGGTCAACTCATGCAATTAGTTTCCCAAACCATGCCACTATAACTTATTCAAGTCAAATTGTTCCCAGTTCATATACATTGAACCCATCAACCAATCTAGATAGAGAATTAGTGCTTCAACAAAAAAACATGAATGTAGAAGGTGGAATACACATGGTAAATGCAACCCAGAAAGAAAATCAACTTACAGCTCAAGAACAAGCAGAACCTAAAAATCTTAATTCTTCCATTTGCAACATTGACGCTAATTCACTTCTAGACAAGTCCCTCAATCCTGTCACACAAATTTCTATTATTTTGGACTCTTTAATCAACAATTGTAGCTGTCTTTTAAGAGTCTTTGCTAGAGTCAATAAATGTAAATAAGCGAACAAGAGAATGTGGATCTCAATCATTTTTCCTAATTCTTCCAACAACAAATAATAATTGCAGAGAATGTTGCCACTGTTGTAACACTTGGCAAGGGAATTGTCATACAGAGATTAAGGAACTAAAATTGAAAAATGTCTATTAAGGATACTTTGATAAATTTTCAACAAAGATAAATGGTCATAGCCTATAGGGCATTACTTCAAGTTTCAACAGACCTTGGATATTCCTCACATGGAACTTAGGACTATATTATCGAGGAGGAGTGGATCTTTGGAGGCCATTTCTTGCTTGGTCAATTGAACACCCTAAAAGACTCTTGAAAGAAAATGAATTTTTACTTTTGAAGACCAACCACATCATTACTCAATTCTTGTAATCACCCAATTCTTCTTATAAAGATACAAGGAAATTCCATCTTTCCTAGCATATGCTAAATTTATTGAATGATTTGGATGATTGATAGTGTGAGAAAAGGTCCTGAATGCAGAGGAGGAATATCAGCAAGAGGGTAGGAAACAACTTTCTACCACTCTTGCAATCACCCTAGAAAACTTATCACGTGATGACATGGGTATCATGCCATGCCTTTTTTCTACACTGGAAAATGGAAATTCAACCAACATATGACAAAATCCTGAGCAGAGATGGAGATAATGGACCAGACTGTAGTTCTAGTTTTCCTGAGAATGAGAGTAGTAAGACACTCATAAATGAAGGGAAATCCTGAATATCTCTTAAGGTTCAAGATACCAACGCTCCTATCTATGATTTTGAATATGGTAGAAACTTTGGCACACATAATTATGTGCATCTCCAATCAACATTGCCTATTAAATTTGAACAGAATAGTGCAAGATCTGATATTTTTCCTTTGAAAGTCATCCTACATATGACATGGACTCTGATGAGGAATAAAAGAAGGTTGATCATATCATCAAGTTGTTTTGTGAACCATATGAGACAAAGGCAAAAAGGTCCATTCCATTTGTTGAAGGAATCCTTATTGAAGATTAATAGTCTTGTCATATTGAAAGAACAAACCAATATCTAGGAAAACAAAAGGACTCATGCAAACCCATAATTGATTAACTACACAGTGAGAAAAATCATTTCCAGATTTCTCTCTTATTGTTCATAGGTATGATAATTGATCTTCAAAGGAGTTTCTTATCCTAACTACAAATTGTATTCGGGTAGCTTTAATTTCTCATATAAAACAGCTCCCTGTCTGCAACACTGATGTTCATGGCCAGCATAAAATTGTTCCTATGTTTGATCCAGAAACGTTGGAACTTACGAACTTGAGGATAACGATGGATCTCTGGCTTGAAGAATTCAAGTATTAGCTCCCCTCATATTCCTTGAATAATTTCTGCCACAACATGATGCTATATTTATCAATACCCTACCTATCCAATAGTATTCCCATCTTGAATATGGGATCCTAAAGCTCGGTAAAAATATCCCAGCAAAATGCCCTGATCTAAGCCTAATTTATCTGAATGTTTCATTCATGAATATGGGGTCACAGAAAAATTACTAAGAGAAAGACCTACAACAAATTTATGGATGATTTATCAGCATGCACAGGGTTGATCTATGGAAGGTCATTATTCATAATAAAGCACTCAAATCCATACTAGAGTGATGAAGTTGATAATTTAGTGAAGAAAAGAATGTCTTAAAGCTTAAGCATATGAAAAATTCCAGCACTCCAAGGACAAACGAATGAAGCCATCAAACTATTGCTAGCAAGTTTTCAAACTTCAAGGTAATATCCTTTAGCTCCAAGACACAGAGTGCATAGACTAAAATGGTTACCAAAAATTAGTATCCCTGGGAAAAGAAGATGGTAGGAACTCCAAAGGGTTATAAATTAGCTCAATTAAAAAGAAGCTTCACAAATAGGAAGCCATTCGGGTTTCATGTTACCTTACACGTTGCAGAAGGGGTCTTATAGTTATAATGGGGATAAGGCAACAGATTCACCCAATTTGAATGAGTTTTCTTGTCATACTAGTATGTCACTCAACCCCTTTGATTGTTATTTCCAGATAAATAAGCTCAAAGACTCCCCTCACACCTTAGGATGTTATAATTATTAATTCCAAGCAAAATGAAGATAACTCTAATTCATTTCCTAAAAAAAATGAATGACAAGGTAGAAGGATGTTGAGATTGCAACAAGATGATGAGCTTAGTGGAAAGAAGTTGCCTTCACTAAGTGGGCCTGCAGGGTATTTTTGGCGCAAAGTCTATTTTTAGACATATGGATCATGTTCTATGAGTTGCAGGATGCTATTTGTGGATGATTGGTCAAGTAAAAAAAAATAGATGGACTTCTATTTTTAGACATACTGGGCGGAATCTATTTTTAGATTGCCAGTCTAAAAATAGATATGTCGAATATTATTAGCTCTTAATAATATTTGGACTCTAAACATTATCTTATCCTCTTAGAGCACTTCAGTTTGATGCCTGGATGTGGCACATGCAGCTGACAGAAGGAATTACGCTATTCCTAGGGTTTAGTGGAGCTATTGCATGGTTGACCTCAGTTAGAACTCATGTGACAGAGTTTGGTGGAGTTGATGAGACAGTTAATGGAGTTGTGTTCGGTTTAACTTAGTTGAGCTAGTTGTATCTAGTCTAACTAATTGATACAATTAGTGAGAGTGGTGTGAATTAATTATTAATTAATTCACTAATTATTAACTCATAAATCAACTAAAGAATACATCAGTTAACTGCAGTGCATGGACAGTTTCAGTGGAGACCAGTGGAGAGGTAGGTGAAAGAGCAAGTGTGACTATCAGTTGTGACTATACTGGTGCATGAGATGTGCACACACATTGATGGAGAAGCCAATGAGGATTGCGCAGTACATACCAGTGGGATTTGAACCTGGATCTGGTAATTATCCATATTGGATTGCGCAGTAGAGGCTGGCTAACAGGTGGAGTAGATTGGAGCATGTGTTTTGTATGATCTGAGCTTGTGTAGTGTGTAACAATTGGAGATTGTACTGAGAGCTTGTGAGGAGTTTGTACAATGATTGTTACATGATCTATATCATTATAATATACAGATAGTTGGGGGTTTTCAGCTTTAAGATTTCCCATAAATACTGTGTTTATATGTGTGATTGTTTATGGTTTTAATGTGCGCATGCGATTGTTTATTTTCCGCAATTAATGATCAATGGTAGAAGAGGTTATGTATTATGCATGAAGCTCAAATAGTGTGTGATCAGGATAATCTCGGTGAATAATTTAACATTTATTCAAATTTCTACATGGTATCAGAGCGATATTGATCATTGGAGCAATTGCAAAACATTGAAGCGGTTGAGTTTTGTGCTGGTGGAATTCGAATTTGCAGTAGTGTTTTCTTGGTGTCGAAGTTGAGATGTCTTTCAACGGATTGCGATTGGAGTATGCCCTTGAGGGCAGCTCGAATTATATTTCATGGAAAGACAGGATGGAGGCGGTGTTAGATGACAATGGGTTGAAGGAGTTCATAGATGCAGAAGTCCCAAAGCCTACTTCTAGCGATGTTGCCGTACTTGACGCATGGAAAAAGAAGACAGAAAAGTGTCAAAGGATTTTATTGGAGGGTGTGAAGGATCACATAGTGTCCAGCCTGCATGGTAAGGCTTCTCCATACTTGATGTGGAAAGCCTTGACATATTTATTCCAAAGCAAGAGCGACCAGAGGAAGTTGGTGCTCAAGGATAAACTCAGAAACATAAAGATGGAGAAAGGCGACAGTATGCCCAAGTACCTCACGAAGTTCACCCAATGCAGGGATGAGCTGGGAAGTGTGGGGTTGACTATAGAGCATGAGGACTTGGTGAGCTTGGCTCTCCTTGGGATTCCGAAGAGTTGGCATTCCTATCAGGACTCTGTCAATGGTCGGGAGAAATTTCCAGGGTGGGAGCGACTTTGGTCGGATCTTGTGCAAGAGGAGATAAGGCAAAGTACCAGGGACGGATCTTCATCAAAGGCATCTGATGAAGAGAATTGCGCTTTGGCTGCCAAAGCAAAGAATGGGAAGAGAAAGAAATCTTCTCAATCCGGTGCAAAAGGCAAGAAGCAAGACATGTCCAAGGTGAAGTGCTTTCACTGTCACCAACACGAACATTATGCCACAAATTGTCCGTAGAAGAAGAAAAATAAGCAGGCTGCTGGATCTGCAGCTGGAGAGTCCTTAGTGTCGCAGTTTGAGCTGGATTTTTCGCTGATCGCATGCTTGGTCTCAAGTGTGGTGGGATCAGTGTGGTTTCTGGATAGTGGTGCATCTTTTCACATGACAGGAGATCAAGATTTGTTTTCTGATCTGGATGAGAAAGATCTTGGAGTGCACATCGAGATGGGTGATAATGGAAGATACAGTGCAACCGGTATCGATACCATTTCCTTTGAGAGGGAGTCTGGTAAACCCTTCATATTGAAGGAAGTGATGCATGTTCCAGGATTGAAGAAGAATCTTATCTCTGTGGCGATGTTAGAAGACAAGGGATATGATGTTGTCTTTAGCAAGGGAAAGGCTTTCCTGCGTAGTAAGGCAACTGGTGAGACCCTGAGGATAGGGGTTCGAGTTAAGAACCTTTATCAATTGCAGGTAGATGGATGCGCAGAAATGGCAGGCAAGGCAGAAGGAGTGGTGAGTCGGGATGATGGCAAGTTGTGGCATCGGAGATTGGGCCACCTTCACCATGGATCTTTGAAGATACTCCAGCAAATTTATACTGGGCTTCCTAAGGGTACTCTTGCGCAGTCAGATCAGTGCAAGGGATGTACCTTGGGAAAATTTGTGAAAGCTACCTTTCACGAGAAGGATAGTCACGCCACGACGATCCTTGAGAGAATTCACACAGACGTGTGTGGACCTTTCTCAGCAGCTTCGACAGCAAAGCACATGTATTATGTGATATTTTTTGATGATTTTCTCGAAGTGTTGGATTTTCTTCATGCGAGAAGAAGAGCGAGACATACTCGAAGTTCATGAGTTCAAGGTATTTGGTTAAAGAATCGGGAAGTAGGTGAAGACGTTGCATTATAGTAGGAGCGTGATGGTGGTGCGTATTCATCTCTACGGCGAAGATTCAAGGACTTTGCGCAGAAGGAATTCGAAGAGGGCTCATAGCACCTCATAACCCATAGCAGAACGGGGTTGATGAGCGGAAGAACAGAATGATCATGGGTGTTGCACGGGCGATGTTGCATGATCGGGGCCTACCCATTCACTTGTGGGTGGAGGCATGCAATACTGTAGTATATGTGCAGAACCATTGTCCTCTCGCGGGATACTTGGCATGAGTACACCGGAGGTGTTTTACGTAGCGGCACGATATTTCCCATTTGAGGATTTTTGTTTCACACATTTACATTCATGTGACGAAGGATGCCCGGGAAGAAGCTGGAGCCGACCGCGAGAGGTTGGGATATTTGTGGGGTACAACGATATGCCCCACAACTATCATGTGTATTTTCCGGTGATCATAAGGCTGTTGTGCGAACGGGATATCAAATTTTGGAAGGAAAGCCATGAAGTGTTCGCTTGAGGAGCCACATATGCAGATGAGGAGCTATTAGTTCCTAAGGATGAGCCTCAGGATGTGGATCAGCCACAAGAGGAGGTTCATGGAGTGGAAGAGACCACTCATGCAGCGCCAACCATCAGAGGGCGGAAGCGGCCTACAGAAGCTGAGCGACTGGCTCAAGATGCAGAGAAGGTTGTAGGAGCACCTACATCACAGTGCAAATAGAAACAGTCACCTGATCGGTACACTGGATACATGGCTCTTATGAGTTGGTGTGTTGTGACAGAGCCATCCTCTTTTGAGGAAGCTGTGGAGGATCATGCATGGGTATATGCCATGGTGGAAGAGTATGATTCGATTGTCAGAAACAGTGCATGGGAGATTGTCCCAAGACCACAGGGGAAATCAATGGTGGGTTCGAGATGGATCTACAAAGTGAAGCAGGCAACTGACAGGAGTGTGGAGAAGTACAAGGAAAGATTTGCTGCCCGAGGATTTTCACAGATTGAGGGGATCGATTATGAGGAGACCTTTGCACCTGTCGCAAGGTATTCTTCCATACGGACGATTCTTGCTCTCTCAGCGCAGATGGGGTGGCACATTCATCAGATGGATATGAAGACTACATTCCTCAACGGATTCATTGAGGAGGAGGTGTACATAGAGCAGCCCGAAGGTTTTGAGATCTTCAGCAGCGAGTCGCATGTGTGCAGGCTCAAGAGAGCGTTGTATGGGTTGAAACAAGCACCTCGTGCTTGGCACACACGGATAGACAGTTATTTCATCGGACTTGGATTCTCCAAGAGTGAGGCGGATCTGAACCTATACCAGATTGTGGTGGAGGGTAAGTTGCTGATCATTGAACTTTATGTAGATGATTTGATTCTGACAGGTGATGAGTTGTTGATACTCGCATGCAAGGATGATATTGCAAAAGAGTTTGAGATTGAGGACTTGGGCCTCCTTCATTATTTCCTGGGATTGGAAATTTGGCAGCGCAGTGATGGACTGTTTGTTTCTCAGGGTAAGTATGCCCGGGAGATACTGGAGAAGTTCAACATGCATGGCTGCAAGCCTGTTGATACTCCTCTTCCTGTAGGTTGGAGGAAGGAGGATGCTACTTCGACGGAGGTAGTGGATGCCACTGTTTATCGACAGTTGGTGGTGTCGCTTATGTATCTAGTCAATACACGACCCGATATATGTTGTGCAGTTAACCAGCTTTCACAAGCTATGGTTAAGCCTACCAAGATCTTTTGGAAGGCGGGGAAGCATGTATTGAGATATCTCAGAGGCACATTGGGACATGGATTGTGGTACAGACAGTCGGATGAGGTGAAGCTGTGTGGCTTCACGGATGCAGATTGGACAAGGAGCCCAATGGATAGAAAGAGCACATCTGGAGGGATTTTCAGTATCGGGTCGACAACAGTTTCTTGGTACAGTAGGAAGTAGAGATCCATGGCACTCAATTCAGCAGAGGTCGAGTATATGGCAGCGAGTTTGGCTGCATGCGAGGCTATATGGATGAGGAAGATCTTGGTCAGGTTGTTCGGTTCACACTTGGATCCTACTATGATTTATTGTGATAACGAGAGTTGCATCAAACTCTCGGTTAATCCAGTATTTCATGATAGATCTAAGCACATTGACATCCGGCATCATCATATCAGAGATTGTGTGCAGCGGAAGATCATGTTATTTTCATACATTCCTATGGAGGATCAGGATGCTGATATCTTGACGAAGGCGCTCACCAAGAGAAAATTCGAATACCACAGGGGCAGGATAGGGGTTGCAGATAATCCATATCTTGTTGAGAGGGAGTGTTAAGATTGCAACAAGATGATGAGCTTAGTGGAAAGGAGTCACCTTCACTAAGTGGGCCCGCAGGCTATTTTTGGCGCAAAGTCTATTTTTAGACTATGTCTATTTTTAGACATATGGATCATGTTCTATGAGTTGCAGGATGCTATTTGTGGATGGTTGGTTAAGTCGGAAAAAATAGATGGACTTCTATTTTTAGACATATTGGGCGGAATCTATTTTTAGATTGCCAGTCTAAAAATAGATATGTCGAATATTATTAGCTCTTAATAATATTTGGACTCTAAACATTATCTTATCCTCTTGGAGCACTTTAGTTTGAGTCACGGATGTGGCACATGCAGCTGACAGAAGGAATTACATTATTCCTAGGGTTTAGTGGAGCTATTGCATGGTTGACTTCAGTTAGAACTCATGTGACAGAGTTTGGTGGAGTTGATGAGACAGTTAATGGAGTTGTGTTCAGTTTAACTTAGTTGAGCTAGTTGTATCTAGTCTAACCGATTGATACAATTAGTGAGAGTGGTGTGAATTAATTATTAATTAATTCACTAATTATTAACTCATAAATAAACTAAAGAATACACGCTTAATCCTGCATGGAGCGCTGGAGACCAAAGGCAACAGGTAGGTGAAAGAGTGCTGACTATCGGGCCTGTGACTATATCGGGTGCATGATATTTGCACACACATTGATGGAGATGCCAATGAGGATTGCGAGTGCATACCAAGTGGAAAATTCGGGAATTTGATCCGTACATCGAATATCTCGGGGATTGCGCAAGAGAGGCAAAGTTAACATGTGGAGCAAACATTGGAGCATGTGTTTTGCTAGATCTGAGCTTGTGTAGTGTGTAACAATTGGAGATTGTACTGAGAGCTTGTGAGGAGTTTGTACAATGATTGTTACATGAACTCTATCATTATAATATACAGATAGTTGGGGGTTTTCAGCTTTAAGCTTTCCCATAAATACTGTGTTTATATGTGTGATTGTTTATGGTTTTAATGTGCGCATGCGATTGTTTATTTTCTGCAATTAATGATCAATGGTAGAAGAGGTTATGTATTATGCATGAAGCTCAAATAGTGTGTGATCAGGATAATCTTGGTGAATAATTTAACAGTTATTCAAATTTCTACAAAGGACATACCAAGCCTTAAAAGTTGACCCTGGCCAAAGAGATTAGTTGCCCTAGAAACACCATATTGTTGACCTGACTAAGTCTGGGTCAGTCAAGTCCAATGTTGGAAAATCATAGAATCTTTGGCAGTAGTTCCAACATTCCAAGTCAATAGAACCAAATACTATTGCCAACCCTTGGTCAACTCATGCAATTAGTTTCCCAAACCATGCCATTATAACTTAGTTAAGTCAAAATTTTCCCAATTCATATAAATTGAACCCATCAACCAATCTAGATAGAGAAGATGTGCTTCAAGAAAAACACATGAATGTAGAAGGTGGAATACACATGGTAAATGCGACCTAGGAATAAAATCAACTTACAGCTCAAGAACAGACAGAACCTAGAAAGCTTAAGTCTTCCATTTGCAATACTGATGCTAATTCACTTCTAGACAAGTCCCTCAATCCTGTCACACAAATATATATTATTTTGGACTCTTTAATCAACAATGGTAGTTGTCTCTTAAGAGTCTTTGCAAGAGTCAATAAATGTAAAGAAGAGAACAAGAGAATGTGGATCTCAGTCATTTTGTTTCATTCTTCCAACAACAAATAATAATTGCAGAAAATGTTGTCACTGTTGTAATACTTGGCAAGGGAATTGTCATACAGAGATTAAGGACCTAAAATTTAAAAATTTCTATTAAGGATACTTTGATAAATTTCCAACGAAGATAAATGGTCATAGGGCATTGCTTAAAGTTTCAACAGACATTGGACATTCCTCACATGGAACTTTAGGACTATATTATTGAGGAGTGGATCTTTGGAGGCCATATCTTGCTTGGTCAATTGAAGACCCAAACAGACTCTTGAAAGAAAATGAATTTTTACTTTTGAAGACCAACCACACCATTACTCGGTTCTTGTAATCACCCAATTCTTCTTATAAAGATACAAGGCAATTCCATCTTTCCTAGCATATGCTAAATTTATTGAATGATCAAGAAATTTTTGACTTATGAAATCTGATATTCCAATAATAATGGATCAGTTTACCTGGATTTTAGGAAATGGTAAAATATTAATATTTGGAAGAATAACATCATGGGTTACCAGCTTCTTGACTCTCAAGGATCTCACTCCTTTAAATATATGATTGGACAACAAGGAGAAAATTCCCTCTTTGACATTTCTTCATGGGATAGAGCTTTAGGATTATTGAGAGGGTTGGATTTTGGGGCTCCATCTTCACACTTGTTTCATTTGGTGGCCTCAATGGAACAAAAATTGCATGGATGTGCCCTTAAGAACCTAGAGGAATCAGACTATAGTGGGTGGGGTTTAGCTGAGTATCTAGTTAAGCAGAGCTATGCCCAACAACATTATCGATGTTCACTTCTCCACAAAGCCTCAATCTGGAGCAAAATATGGCATTAAGATGCCTTGCCAAAGATTAATATTTTCTATTGGACCCTATCTTATGACAACATATTAACCTCAGAAAATATGAAAAGGAGAGGAATCCAGGGTCCCTCCTAGTGTGCTCTTTGCCTTTAGTTTGGAATCTTCTCATTGCCTGTTTTTGGATTTCCATTTCACTGTGGCAGGTTGGTTAGTGGTAGTAAATGGCCTTGAGAGTCGGTTCAAGTAGTCAATTCACTGAAGCAACTATTTTGGACATGTCATAGTCATTACATGGGGTCCTTTCATTGCAAGGCTCTTTTGAAAGGGTCTATTTTGCATCGTCTAAATTCGTATGTTGAAAATCTTACTGGCAAAAAATCGTGCCATCTTCCAAATAGATGATGAGTGAAATGGAGATGGTGGAAATTAAAGCGAAAGCACTGCCATCTAAACATCTTAATTCAAAAAGGATTAAATTCACTCCAGATCAAGATCTAGACAAGTAAGAACTTCAATTGCTAGATCAATTTAATTTTAAATATTCTTGTTCTTCTTCTTGACCCAGGGACCCTGGTAAGTATGTCCAAAATCATGTTGGCAGCTTCATATAACTCCACAAGAATTTCATCAGTGGAGTCAGACTCAAAAAGCCTTCATTTTTTGTTTTGATGGTGCCTTGAAACGAAACCCTGAACTGGCAGGAGTCGATGGGGTTCTCATTAGTCTAAGAGGGAAGATATCATTTCCCTATGGTGTTGCAAATATCGACATTGGAATATAGGAAACTCGGTCCTCCTCAAGACAGGAGAATTCCCTGTTTTATGTAATAGTTCTCGCAATTAATATATAAATGAATTATATCAAAGCTAATCATCTCAATATACTTGATGGTCTTCTTATGTGAGGGAAATCTGATCCTAGTTGAACCTTCAATTCATTTACTAGTAATACAAAATATTATTACACCAAATTCTACAACATACCTTATCTAGAATATGGTAGACAAAAGACACAAGAATGATGCACACAACCCTTGATTACAGCATTGGTGTTTATAACGAGGCATTTCAGCTCAAAAATCTCTTTTTCCACCCTCAACTAAACTCTTTTCACATGCAGATGCCGTTACTCACAGCTTGAGAGAAGGGAATTTTGACCAAACTAGGTTACACAGTGTTCCAGGTAATTTCCCTGCAATCAAGACCATTGAAATGTCATTGGAGAGCACATATATAGAGCAACAAAATGATATCCATGGACCATACAAATAAGGCATTAATTAATATATTTTAAGCACATGCTAAGAGTCCTTCACAACATCTAAGCAAGCATTGCTGCTTTCTACAGTAAATATCTAATGGATAACCAAAACATTGAATAAGAGTCCAAGAGAAATGAAAAGTAATATGCATAACTAAAACAAAAAGGCCATAACCCTAAAATAGCAAACCTTTGGAAGGTGCTACACAACATTCTACAAAAATAACCGAATGTCCTTCCTTAGGACTTGATACACATTGAGAAACAATCCAACTCAATCAATACCATTAAAATGTCACTAGAGAGAACATATACAAGACAACAAAAGACAGCCATGTACCATAACAGGTAGTTTTTATGTATAAAATTGGGCAGAAAAATAATATGGTGAAAGGCATAGCCCTGAAGTAATATAGATGACAAAGGAAATTAACATCTTTAAAGCACGTGCTCAGATTCCTATGCAATTTCTAGGCAAGCCTCGCTGCACTCTACAACAATTATCTCCCAAATGACATGAAAATGGAATAAGAGTCCCACAATATTATGAAAAGTGATATGCATGACCAAACAAGAGTATACCCTTAAAAATCAAACCTTCAAGCAATCCACAACACTCTACAAACATTGTTGAATGTCCTACCTTGGTAATTTATATGCATTCATTAACAACCCAAATCAATAGATTGAAATGGATAAAATGACCAAACAAAGCAACAAGTCCTAAAGGATAGGTCTTTAGAATCTTCTTGTATGAAAACAATGTGGCACTTCCACACTAAAACACACATTTAGGAAAAGCCCAAAGAAACAACAAAAAATAGTGTGGGGTGATGAAATGAAAAAAATATTAATGGACTTGCAATTTGTCTACAAAATTTTCCAGATTTCGAATTTATGGAAGTTTTCTACCTTCAGTGCTGAAGCAAAATGATAAAGCATATTTCACTAAATGCAGATGAGTAAATTATAACAATATCCAACTTGCATAATTAGCTAGATCGTCTACACAATGAGAAGCATATGAAATTGCCAAATTGCCAATAGAAACTTATCCATATTGAAAATGAAAAATTCATTCATCCCACCAACAAACTAAATGAACTAATGTTGTAAAGAGGAACAAATCATCATTGCGCATCAAGAATTCACCAAAGTAGAAACCTACAATATGAGTAACCTTTACCTATGACCAAACCCATGGAAAATCAAATTAAAGTTGACCCTGGATGGATTCAAAGATTCACTAAATCCATGGTTGAAGGAATCATGCTAGTGAATTCAACCTAAAATAGTATCTCAAAGTTCATGCACACAGTTTGGCATGTATCAAAATCACAATCCTTGCACTATTCAAAATTTAGGTTGCATTTTAATTTGTTGCACTACTTTAGCACAGGCCTTTCATATCAGTCACACCCAGTTCAATTCACAATGGGCAGACTAAAGTGGACAAGCAGCTCATCTAATGGTTACACATGGAAACCCAAAAATCATTAAGGATCACCATCTTCCTCTCTGTCTCTTCATCAACACTTGTACAATAATGTTCTATTGGATGTGAACAAAAGGGACATGAAATACTTCACCTTCCCTTTGGCTGTATTATTTATAACACATTCTCTAATAGTAAAAGGGTTAAGTTGGATTCATACAATTAGTAGGCTATGGGATAGCTAGTGTTGATGTAAAGCTTCATGTTGTTCATATAATGTTGTACAAGCTTATTCTTTAAATGAGAATTACTAGTTGAGCCACTGCCCGATTTATCATGTCATTTCTTGAAATCATTTTATTTGTTTGTATTTCTTAAGTAATTGTTGCACCACTTTTTAGGGACTATGTATATAAGATTTATTCATTGTAATTATTGTGGATGTGCAGCTTCTAGTAGCATGCAATTGGAATCAATTTGGCATGACAGAATTGTTTTGCAAGAAGTCACTAAATATTATACATACTTATGGAAAAGACTCATTCTCAAAGAACAAAGTAAATGGAGGAAGAAATGCAGTCCTATTGAAATACTCAAGAGTCAAAGCCAATGTTTCCCAATATGAATATGAAGATTGAGTCTATGGATTGAACGCTAACTAATATCGCCCGTTTTCTACAGAATTTAACATCACGTGTTGAAATTTTACAGGCATCTATCCACTAGAAACCCTTTAGAAGTAATTTCAAACTCAAAATGAAGTAGTATTGGAGGAGGCTCACTAATGAATCTGGGTTCCTCTCTCAAAGTGGGAATGAATGTGGAGATTTCATCCCACGATGATCAGATGGACTTCTTGCAATTGGACAATTGGATGTGTTAGTTGGATTCCTTTTATGGAGTACATTAATTCAAATGTGAAGTTTTAAAGTTTCCTTTGCAAAGTTATTCATGCAATGTGCACAAAGAAGCTTTGATATGTGAGAATTTACGTGATAACATAGTGACCCTCAATGCCGCATAAACCATGACATGGAATAAATTCAACATCACACTACCAAGAATAAATTAATCCTGTTGATTAGCATATGGCGCAACACCAATAGAGGCAATACAAGTCCAACCAAATAGTAAATTCCAACATCCAGAAGTCCAAGAACTATAAAATTTAGCAAAATGTGATGGACCAAAAAGAAAAACTAGCAACCAAGGTCATTGGTGAACTAATTGCACCAATTTAGATGGAGTTTGAGATGCTCGACATTTGCACTCTTGCATATGCCTGTCAAAAAGCTAGGTTAGCAAAGGCTACAAACAATTGGAGGAAGATTAATAATGTTGTTGCCACTAATTCCAATTAAGGAAAGATGACCATTGCAAAAGATGGTATGACCATCAATCCATTCAACAAAATTTTCTAGCAGAAGACAAACACCACATTAAGGAAGACAAATTTTCCCTTTTATCACTATCGATAAGTGCAATGGACATTCCAAAGATGGATGTTGGACACTACATCATAGAGAAGCCTCAAAATTCGATTATGATAGAGTAAGGAGTGAAATAGATATCGATATCTAACAGTGTGATGGATTGCATCTCTTTGATGGCAATTGTACATCCTAGTTACACAAAGAGTTGGAAACTATCCTCCATTAATATCCAACTCAGGAAGGATCTTGTGACTTTAGTGTTTGACATTGGAAACCAATGAGATATCATCACAAAAGAAATGATAAAGAAGCATAATTTACGTCTAATCATGCATACTTAACCCTATCCCTTGGTTTTTCTTAGCAAGAACAAGTACTTTCCAAATGTGCATGTAAAAGTGGATGAAGTTCCCCATATCGATAGATAATGTAGATGAAGTGGAGTTTAATGTTGTTTCATTCGATGTCTGTGATATGATATTCAACTATTCATATTTGTGGGATTGAGATAGTCTATCGTCAATGCCTAAACAAAGCCTAGTCAAAAAAGGCCAAAAATACTCAATGACCACACAAAAAATATCCAACTCCCTTGGTGTTAATTCAACCACTAAAGGCTAGAGGCTAATAAATAGCTTCAATGTAGTTTTCTTTAATAGCCTTGTGAGCATAGGATAGTGCCACTCTCCAATGGTCAACCAACAACAATAGCCCAAGGCCTTGTTGCATGCATATCCAACACGTATGAGAAGTTAGAAGAACAAAATAAGTTGGACAAGTTATTGTAGCACTATTTCAAGTTGTTATGGGAACTACACAGGATGCCTCCAAGCCATGCAGTCCAACACATCAATGAGTTGTAACAAGTTTATTTGCTATTGAATGAGTCATTGTGCAAGGATTTGTTGTTGGAAAACTAGGAGATCAAGAGGTAGATACGAGACTTAATAAATAATGGCCAAATATGAACCAACTCATTTCTTTGTGGATCCGTTATTTTTTCTTTCCAAAGAAGGATGACACATGGAGAATGTATTATTATCTATTGAATAGAAACACCATCAAGAAATGGTATTCATTGTCATGCACCAAGAACCTAATCGATTACATTCATGAAGGTAATTATATTAGTAAGCTTAGCCTAAAGTTTGGGTACAACTAAATCTATATCAAGCTCGAAGATATATGAAAGAAAAATTTTGAGCCACGACAAGGATTTTTTCAATGGTTGGTGAAGTCGTTCAATATAATTTGTGCCCCTATGACATTCACAAGGATATTGAACTAAGTGCTCACATTGTATCTTAACTATTTTGTGATTGTGTACTTGAATAACATACTAGTTTTTAGTAAAACTTGGGAGTACCATTTGAAACACTTGGATCAAATATTATCAATACTATGAATATAAAAGGAATTAATCAATACAAAGCAACATACATTCAAGCATACAAAACTAGTGCATATTAGATTTTGCAAGAACCAAGATCGATTCAACATTGCTCTAAAAAAGATTTCAGCTATTGCCAACTGACCACTACTAAAGAACATTCACAACCTACAAAGCTTCATGGAAACGGAAAATTATCTAAAGATATTTCTTGTGTAGTTTTCCGATGTCACGCACCCTCTTAATGCACTAAAATGACCAATTCAATTTTAGTTAGGGCAATTCACAGCAAAGATTGTTCAAAGAGATCAAGTGACAAATTGTGACTACTACTATTCTTTCCTTACCTCACATTCAACAAGCCCTCGATAATAACATGGATTCTTGGAAAATTTCTATGGGTACGTCATTGATGCAACATGAAGACCAGTGGCACACCACTCCAATACTTTTTCAAGCATTCTTAATTACACAATATATGACCAAGAGATGTACACATTGGTTCAAACAACACATCATTGTAGACATTGTTTGAGTGGAAAAGAGATCTTCATTCATAGCAATCACAAGTCTCACCAATCCTTTGAACATTGAGCAAGATCAAGAATGCACACCACATTAAGTAGTCCAGTTATTTGCATTTCAATTAAGTGTTGAAAAGGAAGAACAAGTAAACTAGCACATTACCTTCCATGACCACTAGCAATCGGGTTGATAGTGTTGATAATAAATTCATAAGAAGTTGTTCCCTTCATATAATTTCAAAGCCAAAAAAACAAAAATTGGGAAAGTATGCTCTACTTCCGATCCTAAGTAGACCATGAGAGTCAATTTCAATGGATTTCCTTTAGGTTTGTTGACAACTAGTAGGGGCAATGACTATTTGATGCTAGTTGTGGATGGCTCAATAAAATGAGACATCCTCCCATCTATACTCCCATCTATAAAGGCACAGAAAGGGTTTGAACCTTCAACCAAGATCCCAATCAAATAAAAAATCACACACTAAATTGCAAGTAGGTAACATGTACTTGAACCCTGAACCTTGTCAACTCAAAATTTAAAAAATAAAATAAAAATAAAAAACTCCTCGGTCTTCTATGTTGGAAAATCTCAAAGTACTTATGACCATTTATAATTGAAAATAAACCTCCATTTAATTTTTTTTGTGCAAGAACGTTTGATCCAGATCATATTGTTAAAGAACCAAACTCAAAAGAATTCATGGCAGATTTTACAGAGTTTTGTGAGAGCTCACATGTCTACGATGTAGACAAAACTGACTACACCGAGCTCTATATACTATTGTAATAGAATTTGGTCACATGCATACCAATTGACATTGGGCCTGTCCCTTGGTTGTTCAGATCTCCACAACCATTTCAGAATCGAACTTATTATTTCATCTAATAAAAATTCCAATATGAATCACATGCCGAAAAAATGCAAACACCTGTAAAATCTCTTGTTTAATCGGATTGACCTGACCCACAACATCATGTGGCAACTACATCAATTAGAACTAGTTTCCACTGCAGGCTCCAACATATGACCATCAAGAACATGCATTGTTGTTAACAATGAGAGTAGCAATAGCTCGTTCTATGATTTTCTTGCTGGGGCTTTTTAAGGAATAAAAACAAATGAGCACAGAACAAAGTGCACATCTAATGGTTGTGGGGCGAGTCCCCGCCATAGGATGCACATTCAGGGCAGGGAAGGGTAGGGAAGGTAGATAATATGCCCTTTAATTCGATTGATTCTTCATATAAAATTCATAACTCTTTATACAGCCTACCAGATCTGATATTTTGTAATGAAGAAAATTACACACAAAATCCTTCTCTGGTGGTCCAGGTTTGATTAGTACGTACCTGAGTAACTTCGACAGAGGTAACCCATATGAAAACCACAATGCCAATCAGCACCAGCCCTGTTCTGTATTGCCGATATGGCCAATCCACTAGCCCTGCTCTGTATTCCCATTATTGCCAATCCATTACTAAGAGAAGGCATTTCTTCTTGTTGGTCCTAATGGTGATATTCTAAAGAACCCACGCAATGGGATTTAATTTCACTTTAATAAGTTCTATCCTTAACGTTGTATCTTTTACCATACATTTGACTTCCTTTGTAATAGTTTTTTTTCGTAAATATTTTGAGTTGGATCATCAATCCCTGTGAGAGCAACTCCTTCAACACCAGCGCTTAAAGAACTACGTTAGCATCCAGACAGATACATACATGTAACATTAAGCACCAGGCGTACCAGCTATCTTTTTTTTCAGAAGGAAAAGAACGCTGTATTTTATATCAGATATAAAAGAACAGTACATCTTTACAAATAGATAGGCCATGATAGGCCATCAGCGCATGATCCATATAAATGGGCCATATCCAGGAACTATTCAAGGAAATTCCAAACATAAAACCCATCAGAAACATTGGAGAAAAGGATGACACCATTGCTACACTGAATATTCAGAAGAATCACAATTAAAACGGAAAATATTCATCACCTCTAGCCCATAGGCCAGGGAGGCAGTATGATAATACCACCGAAAACCAAGAAAAAGGAAAAGACCAGTAGGGAAAACACACATTGTGATTAAAAAGCCCTGGAAAAAAAACTTTAAGCCGGCTCGCTTGATGATCAGGTCGGATTGTGCAGGCTCGCATGATGTTGTTGTCAGGCTCGCTTAATAAAAGTTAAGCAATGGAAGATATCAGGCTCGCTTGCAAAAAATAAAATAGGCTCGCTTGTTATAAACATATAGAAAATCAAAGTAGAATTCCGAGAAACAGCAAATCAAAAATCAGGGAATGGGAATTTTGTTGTTCCATATAATCTTTCCATTAAAGAACTATGAGACGTTCGGAACACCCTTATCCATCTCAATGCCAAGTTTTGATAATCTGTCAGCTCTAGTGTTGTTTTCCCTATAGACGTGTTGGATAGGGGGAGATTGAAGCTGCATCCATAAATATCTAGCTCTCATAAACCAACTAGAACATCGAGGGGAACTGAGGGAAAATCAACCCATGATGGTATCAACTATGATTTTGGAATCCCCATAGAAATGGGCCCCCACCAGAACCAGGCAATTTGTAGCCCGCAGCCCACTCCATAGGGCCATTAACTTTGCCAAGTTGTTGGAGCCCATACCCCCATTCCACCAGATATGAATTCTCTGAGATTGAGAGAGTTTGATCCACGCACCACATCCCATTACCCCATCCAAACAGGCACCATCAAAGAAAATTTCTGGAAGAGCAATGGAATGGGAGCGAATCTACTTGGAGCCATCAGAAATTACAATGTTTATGGAATCCCTGTTAATTATCCATTTCATAATTGCATCATAGATGTGATTGATGCTAATAGGTATATCTTCAAAAATTGCCATATTTCGAGCATGCCAAATTTCCCAAATCAAGAAAAATGGCAGAGACTGAAACTTACCTTCCAGACACTCCCATCTCTTAACCACATCCAAGAAATTCAGTGGAGACCAGGCATCATTTAAATGAAAAGGAGAGAAAATATTCCAAATGATCCTGACAGTGGGGCAAGTAAAAAATAAATGATCCGTAGATTCATTTTCTTGCAAACAATAGACACATCTACCAGGACTGTATACACCCCGTCTGTTTAGGCCATCCCAAGATAAAATTTTATTTTTCCAAACTAACCAACCAAATAGCAGAATTTTTGTTGGAATATGTCTATGCCAAAAACATTCAAAGCCAGAATCTGTGTGCTCGAGAACAGTAAAAATGTTGATATTGAAATAAATGTTCTTTACCATAGGAACACCCTTTTTGAAAGCACCGGCCCATATAATATAATCTCCGCCCTGTGAATAGCAAAGACCAGCCAAACAAACTTTTCCAATGTAATTACTCCACTCACATGCATCTTGTGCAAATAGGCCCATCTGTGTTGCAGACTTAAAAATCGTCGCATTGTGATCCCAGCACAAAATGGCCTGAGAGAGGTAAAAAATGCCCTTGTGATTCAACCTGTGACTCATCCCATGAGATAACACCAGATATTCAGACATACCACATATTTTGTCCCTATGAAGGAGTATGTTTTGGCCATTCCCAAAGAGCCATACCATCCCATCTGCAAATATGTGCAAGATCTTCCGGAAACTATGCCAAATAGCTAGCCTCAAGGGTTAGCTCAATTGGTTGAGTCCCCGCTTGAAGTACTCCCAAATTGAGAGGTCACAGGATCAAATCTCCTAGACACCCGCGGGGTTAGGCCTCAGTGTTAGGCCGATAGTAATATCCCTTCAGGTAGGATTTACTGTGGTTTCTTAAGACTGTGGATGTAGCCAGTACATGTGCGCGGGCACATAGGAACGTGAACCACCAGGAAAGAAAAAAAGAAAACTATGCCAAATAGCTGACATGGAAACAGGAAAAAGAAATTGTTTACCATATATCTAGCGCATGGGCTCTCCCAAAGTGTATTTACATTTAACTATTTTTGACCATATTTCATTGAGATTTAAAGCCTGCCAGAAAGACTTAGTGAGCAGGGCTGAGTTGAAGGCCCGACTGTTTAATATTCCCCAGCCGCCCATATTTTTCAGGTAGAAAAGCACTTCTAATTTGTATAAATAATACTTTTTTGACATGCAAGCCCCACCCCATAAAAACTGTGCAATGATCCCATTGATCTATGCCATTGTGCTCTCAAGGAGATAGTATAGATGGCCCCAGTATACAATAAATTGGGCCAGAACCGCCTGAATGAGGACATAGCAACTGCCAAGGGACAACCACTTATGGGTCCAGTTTGATATCTTAAGCCGGAATTTATCAATGAGCCAGGACCAATCTTTAATATAATAACTGCATGGTTTTATTCTAAAACCAAGATATAAGAAACCATCAACTGCCTTACACACTTTCACCCCCAAAAAACTGGCTATAAAATAAATTTCGCCCTCATCCCCATTCTCATAAATAAGAAAGGACTTGTCCTTGTTAATATACAACTCGGAGGCAGCAGCAAAAAGGGTGAGAAAATAGTGAACATAGAACCAATGACCTCTTTTGAGTGCACCAAAAATGATTAAATCATCAACAAATAGAGAGTGTGATACACTTACAGAGCTAGAGAAGGAGAAACCGGCAATGAATCCTGTCAACGAGGCCATCTTCATGAGCTGACTGAAACCATCCATGATAAGAATGAAAATCAATGGTGATAGCACACACCCTTGTCGTAAGCCCTGTTCAGCACCAAAGAAAGGGGTTGGCATTCCATTAATAATGACTGCATATTTAACAGAAGAGATGCATCCCATAAACCATCGGATGGACGCAATAGGAATGCCAATCTTCATAAGCATTAGGTGGATATAAGACCAATCGCATAGTCATAAGCTTTTAGGAGGTCAACTTTGAGGATGAGACCATCTTTTTTCTCCACATGCATGGAGTGCATTACTTCTTATGCAATGGAAATTGCGTTGTGTATAGAGTGGCCTTCGAGAAAACCATATTGCTCCTGAGAGATTGAATTTGATAGAGTCCGTCGAATCCGATTTCTAGTGATTTTGGATGAAATTTTATAGACCACATTACATAGGGAAATGGGTCTGAAATCCTTAAAAGTTCGTGGATCGGAGGACTTGGGAATCAAGGCCAGAAATGTAGAATTCATGTTGGAAGGAATATGCCCCATGATCCGCCCCTGTTCCACAATGATGGTGAGCTCATCCGCCAACAAATCACTAAAATGGATGAAAAACTTCATCGGCCACCCATCCAGCCCCGGGCACTTATCGTTGGCAAAACTCTTTAGGGTTGCAATGACCTCATCTTTTGTGATAGATGCACCAAGAGATTTGATGGCCGCCTCATCAAACAGTTTGGGCAAGTATTGTAGAACCCATTGTTGGCTCCCCGGGTTCACGGCATCATCTGTTTTATAAAAGGCAGAGAAATGATTATAAGCCTCCTTCAAGATCTCATTTATAGACGAAACCAACACCCCATCCACTTTCTAAATTTTCCATATGGTGTTTTTATTCCTCCTTGCATTTGCAGACTAATGAAATAATTTTGTATTGAGATCGCCTTCCTTCAACCAATTTATTCTTCTTTTCAACTTCCAGGTTATTTCCTCAATACGCAAGATCTCCAAATTGCGCTTCTGTAACTCCCAAATTTTGTTATATGTTGCTTGATCGGGAGCTGTGGAAGTAAATTGATAGTGAATGCCATGCAACTCATCATCAATACATTTTAGTTCCATTCGGAGAGTCACCTTCTTCTTGATCTCCCATTCCTTTGTCCTTCTTTTGAGTTCTTGTAATTTTAGATGAAAGCATGACCACCCAAAAGTTCCCGCAGAGGGAGAACATTCATTCCAAACTCGACGAACAAGTCTGTTATATTTTGGATCCCCCAACCATAATTTATCGAATTTGAAGGGAATCACCCTACTCTTTGACTCTGCAGGCCAAATGATAGAGATTGGCAAGTGGTCAGAAATTTCAAAGACAATTACCCCAGATCGTAACTGACCCAGCAAAGATAGAATTGAACCACTAACCATGACTCTATCAAGCCTTTTGCCAATAAAGTCTCTCTCCATATGATGATTGGTCCACGTGGGTATGATTGGGGAGGGACGAATGTCTTTGAACATGGCCAACTCAAGCACCGAACCGAAATGACCTGCCAATGAATCTCTTCTAGCCTTTAGTCCCCACAATTCATCAGAGTACAGGGTGACATTAAAGTCACCGATAACCATAAGATTTGCCAAACACAGAACGCCAGATGAGCCAATTCTATCCCAGAAAGCATATCGGTCATGACACAGAATATACAGATTAATGATGTTAAATACTCTGGGAAAACCCCTCATTTTTCCGGAGAGTATGATGCCCCCAATAAACCTGTATACTCTGAAATCAGAAAATGATGGGTTCCAGATAGCCAAAAAACCTCCAGCATGGCCATCCGCATGTACACCAGCTGCATGCCAACCCGGGAAAATATTCATAAAAGAACTAATTGCGTTCTCTCTACAGCATAAAGTCTCTTGTATCAATACAATGTTAGGCTTCCTTTCTGTAAACATATCTCTTAGGCGAATGAGTTTATCGGAGTCGCCTATACCCCGCATATTTAAAGAGATGATGTGATTCATTTGTCACCCACAGAAGGGTTGCCTGCTCTAAGCGCCCTGAGGTCCTCTGGATCAGAAATAGGAACATCAACAAGATCAAGCAACTCATCACGAAAGAGAGTTTTAGACTTCAAACGACCTTTGAAATGTCTAGACCCTCCTTTGGTCGTTTTACGAACAGTTATGTTTTTCCACGACTCCGGAGAGATGAAAACCCTCGACTCCTTGACAATATTGTCAAAAACAGTTAAGGCCACGAGGTCAAGGAGTGGATTTCCGAGAAAGGACTCAATGTCACTTCCAACGGAATTTTTTGGAGAGTTGCCAAGATCATTCGGAATTGGAGAGGGGGGCGAAGGCGGAGGGGAAGCCCACTCAAGAGGAGGCATCGATGGGGAAGTGTAAGGAGGTTCAGCAAGGGATCAAGTTAGTGGATTGGCATGTGAGGACTCAGATAAGTTAAATCGAGCCGAAGGTTTACAGAGAGGAGACAGACAATAAGGATAGGGCATTGTTTTCTGCCTCCGAATCAAGCATTCCTGCAACAGGGGAAAGGGGCGGAGGAGGAATATACAGGGGGAGCTGTGGTTGATTTCCGCCGTTCGGGGATGGAATACAAGTTGACACAGACCAAACAGGGAAAATTGGGGAATACTGACAATCATTTGGCACGAGGTCCCTTTGAAGGTTCATAGATCCCAACCCCAACAATGACTCCGCCACCCCAATTTGGGCTGACCCCTCATCAAGTCCAGCCAAAACATTTTTGACCATGTTCTCTTTATTTACCATAACAGACACATTTTCAACTTGGGAAACATCATTATCTTCATCTATAGGAATGGTCTTATCACTATTTTCGCTAGCAGAAGCATATATTTCTTCATCAGATACCGAGGGATTAGAGTTACTTGAGTTATGATTTGTCGGACGTCCCCTTTGTTCCCCTAAGACCCTTGCTTCATCTGAAGTCGGATTTACAATCAAATTGCCCCGAGTGCGCATCGAGCAGCTAGCTTTAAGGTGGCCCATGAGGTGGCAAATGAGGCATCGAAACGGGACACCCCAGTAGTCCACACGTTGTTGGTGCCTCCTCATCCCCCATACCAAATCAATATTAGTAGGTAAGCCACCCGAGAAGTTGACCTCCACCCACACCATCTTGTTTTTGGGTGCTTCCATGATCAGATTGAAGCCAAGATACCAAGGCAAGAATTGTAAGAAACTCTTCCCACAAACCCAAGGCACATTAATAATCCTGTCAGCGTCTATTTCATTTAGAAAATGAATACTAAACCAGTTATTGAGTAGAAAACTAACCTTTGGAGTATATCCCACAATGGGGCACCAGAACTTCTTTTCCCACTCCATCATATCAACCTCATTCCCCTCAGAAAATATCCAACGCCCAATAAGGGCCCATTTTTTGAGACTAGTAACCCACCCCCATAGATCGTCGTATTCTAAGACGACCTCCCTGACATCCATGGTGGATCTATAATAGGAGAAATGAGCTTGTTTTTGCTTTTTCCTACCCCGTCGATAACTTACAGCAGAGGGAGCACCTTGCACACCTAAAACCTGTGGAGCATTCACCGACTGAGCGATCAACCGCGCTTCAAGTTCAAATTCCTCTTGCCACCTACTTTCCGCAACCACTGCAGCTGCAATCATCGCCTCCTGGGTAGATATGTCAGATGCCAACACATCAACCCCATCTACTATGTTTTGATATTTACGACTAACAACATTCCAAGTTAGAAAACCGATGAGCAAGAAAACAAGTGGCAGGCTGTAAGGAGGGTTATCCAGTCAAGGCAATTCACACCGTCGAGAAGTAATAACCAAAGGACAGACCAGAAGAATGTTTCATATCATCATTAATAGTCAACCTCTACTCCCATTCATCGATAAGAGAGGTGTCAGACAATTAACTTGTTTTTCGAACCAACTGGTCTCCACAAATATAAATAAAGCCTATTCCACTTTTGTCGAGAATGATGCCATAAATGGCAACCGTCACCGGGAGAAAAACAAGCCTGGATCCACTATACCAACTGTCCTAATCGATAACACGCGCCCACCAACAGATCTTCTTGGGATCCCACTGACCCACACCCTACAGTTAAGATCACCCTCACGTCACTTAATCGTCCGACCAACAGATTCAAAAAATCTGGTAGGATTTGGGACGGAAAAAAGGTGGTAGAAGAAAACTCATCGAAAAAACCAGTCCTTCCATAGCTGAGATTAAATATGGCAACAACAGCAATAAATACATCCAGGGCATGTCCACCACTTAGAACCTAATCGGAACCCGAAATTTTTGCACGGTCTAGAAATAATAAACGATTCAAGCCATTTACACCACACGAAATACAATTTTGAGGACCATTTATAATCTTCTTGGTTCGACTCAGAAGAGGATGATTGCGAACAGTCACAATCCTCAAGACTTAGCATTTGTCTTACATCTAGTGTTATATATTGCCACTAAAACGAAGATTTCCATGTATATTTAGGAGATAATCATAAATACTTCTATGATGTCTGATGAATTCATCTAGAAACAAGACTAGTGCCAATTGCAAGACACAACAATAGCTTCCTAACTTCAACCCTACTACAGCACAAACCTCGGACCATGAAACTTCATTCCCCACTAAAAACTATATCCCTACAGACTCATATCCACAAAAAAGCAGACCCTAGGGACGTAACTCCCCCTATTCTAGGAAAGGAGCCCTGACAACCATCCAGAGGCCAGATGAAACCATTTTAATGCTCATATAAGGACATACCAAAGTTCTATCCCAGTCCCATATCCCACCAATAGAGCAGCATTCCCACAACTAGAAACTTGAAAGGATTCATCAAGAATTACCTCCGCAATTGCTCTGGTTTCAGTGGACTCTATTGCAGTGTACATGAAGGAGGGAAAGGTAACTGCATTGGGGGAAGCAGATCATGTGCGTGTTGCAACAAAACTAAGAAGATACACATCAAAAATGCTCTGCCTTGTAAATTTCAGCACCCATGTATTTATGGGAATTAAGGAAAATTGGAAAGCAAGGGAAATTGGAAAGCCAATGATCTCCTACAGTTATGCAAGGCCTTGTCTAGTACCTATGGCCTCTTAGACAACCAAGATCAAGATCAAATTCACCCCAACAGGTGAAAATAATGCTCAGGGGAGAGGGATACGACTCTAGTAAGAAAAAATCTTACACCATAGGGACTAAGAATGATGATAACTCATACAACATAAGTTTATTATATCTTAGCAACATATATTAGATGAGAGCCTAGCACATTGCCTTGCATTGTCAAAAGAGAGATATCCATGTGCAAATTAACCCTTGCTCCATGTGAGACTATTGCAACTATGGGATAGTTAAAGAATTGGTCATGGCAGTTAACACTAAATTGGGCTAGTTTTAGTGTTGTCCAATTCGGGCTATTGCATCTTGTCATAGGCAAAGATTGCAGGACATTTCAACATTGCAAAGATTGTTTTAGGTGACTTTTGAGAAATCAAGAGAATACATTTCATGCAGTTTCTTGATAAATAATTAACAGGTCTTTCAAACACTAGTAAATCATAAAATCAGAACCCTAGAAAATATACAAGTCCCAGTAACAACCGAAACATAACCCCTGACAGATGATTCAAACATGACCCAAATCAGGCATAACAGCTATCAAAGCAACAGATGTAGTAGCTCTCATTCAGTGGCTCTACTTCTTGGGCTCTCCTGCTTGTGTTGCTCTCTCTTCTCCGGATAAGAACAGATATCTCCTTGCTTCGTGATTTTTCTTTGCGTAGATTACATAGATTGATGATCGGTACTGAACGAGCTTCAGTTCAACTGGTTCAATGGCTAAAACTGTAGCTTTTTCTAGGGCAACCAGGTCGATTATGGGTAAACAGATTAGAGGTAAATAAGTAGATTTGTAATTGGAAGGGATGCAACGACTCTTTAAGAATAATCTTTTTTGAATCAGGATGGAATACAGGATCAAAACTACTCGCTTACATTAGCTGACAAAAAGTTTCCCTCCCTTTGTGAGCACTGTATTTAGAATACTGCATACTAAATAATAACTACTCCTCCAACCCACAAGGCTCTCCAACCTAGTAATTGATAATTTCCAATTAATAGAAAGAAACGGCCCTCCCAAATCTCCTACCAAACAACCAAAGATCAAAACACCAGTGCTCCCACAATTGTCCACCTTGATTATTTGCGCAGTTGTGATAGTAATACTCTGAACACACCAAATGGGATATTCCCGCGCATGGCCAAACCAAAATTCTGAAGTTAGTACAAATGCGCGCGAATGTCATATATTCAAATATTTACATTGCCAATGCATGAAACTATTATATATTATAAACTAATTATATATTATAAACTATTATATATAGTGTAATAAAATAATTATATATTATAAACTATTTTATATTTTGTAATAAATCAATGGTACAATGGTATAAGAATAAGGATTAGTATAAAAGTATAAACTATATACAGTGTAATAAACCATTATATTTGTAATAAATCAATAATATAATGGTATGAGAAGAAGGATTAGTATAAAATTATTATATTTTATAGATTATTATATAGATTGAGGTGGTCTAATGGTTAAGAGTGTGTGTTTCCTTTTAAGAGGTCATGTCTTTAAAATTAGAGGGGATAAAGTATGTATGTCTTCGTAGACTTAGTAGTCAAATTGTTGCCTGAAGGTGGGTCACTTGTTCCACAAACAAGGGGTCTCATACACCAACTTGGAGTCAATATTTATATCAATTGACCATGTATAAATCAACATACTTTGAATTCAAATTAATGAAATCATTCTCTATGTATCTAGTGCAATAATCAACCATGGTATGTAACAATGCCACAAAAAACCCATAACAAATAGTGTGTCCACAATTAAAAATTACTAACATAAATGACTAATTCATATACTTGTTGTACTTGTTATTTAGTCATATTTTTATTCTTGAACTATAATAGTCATTTACGTTAATCATTTTTTATTTATTATCTAATCATATATTTTTTTCCTAGAATAAATTAGTCATTTAAGTTAGTCACTTTTAGTTTAGTCACTTATTATCTAGTCATATATTTTAGTCCTATACTAAATTAGTCATGGTTAGTTGCTTTTATTTTACTCTCTTATTATCTAGTCGTATATTTTATCCCTAGACTAAATTAGTCATTTAAGTTAGTCATTTTTAGTTTGGTCACTTAAAATTGCTCAAATTTAGTAGTATTTCACTTGAAATAATTTCGGTGACTAATGTTTTTAGTCACCTAGTCACTAATTTCATCACTTTATACAAGTGAACCTTCATGAGGTTGATGGATGACATCTTGCATCCATTCACCAACTCATTTGTAGTGGTATACTTGGATGACATTCTTATCTTCAGCCAGACTTGGGAAGAGCACCTCCACCACATTCGAGAAGTCCTCCAAACACTGCGGCAACACAAGTTGTGTGCCAATTTGGAGAAGTGCACTTTTGGCATGACCCAGGTTCAATATCTGGGATACATTATTGATGAAAGGGGGTGCATGTGGATCCAGCCAAGATCCAAGTCATTCGGGATTGGCCAGCCCCAACCACCCTTACAGAAGCCAAGCCTTTTGGTTCTCGCTAGTTATTACCGCAGTTTCGTTTGGGATCATATCACTGCCCCGAGTCAAGTCACCAAGGGAGGAACGAAAGAAAATTTATGTTGGTCGAAATCTCAATGTAAGGCATTCGTAGAGTTCGTAGAATTGAAGCAATGCCTCTCGTTCGCCCCGTTGCTCACATTACCGTACTTGCAACAACCCATTTGAGATCGAGACGATGCCCTTCGACTATGCTATCGGGGCAATTCTTACTCACCAGGACATCCAGCTGGCATATCACAAGAGACATTGTTCGACACAGTTCAAAAGTATCCCACTTATGACAAAGAAATGTATTCCATTGTGCAGGCTTGTCGACAATGGAAGCATTACATTTTGGGGAAGGAGACAATCATCCACACAGACCACCAACCCCTGCAGTTCATACAGACATAAGGGAAGTTGCAGAACGATCACCATCAAAAGTGGTCCACATATCTGCAACAATTTCATTTGAACATCAAGTACAAGAAGGGTAGCACCAATAATGTTGCAGACTACCTTAGCCGACCACCAATCGTGGCCATAACCACAGTTCTCAACTCTTGTGGGCATGAGACTTTTGATTGGCTACTTCTCTACAAGAGTGATCCAGAATTCAGCTACACATACAAGGCACTCTTGGGGGTATGCAAGTTCCAAATTTTAACCTCCAAGATGCACTATTATGTCACCTGGGACACCTTTGTGTTCCTTCAAGCGAGCATGCCAAGATGATATGGGAAGCACACTACAGTCGAGTCGTTGGACATTTTGGGGTCGAGAAAACAGTGGCAGTACTGCAGAAGTATTTCTATTGGCCGAACCTTCGACAAGATGTCAGGAAGTACATCAGATCCTGCACTTCTTGTGCCATTGCCAAACCGACCATCAAGAAGCAAGGGCTCTATACTCCGATACCTACCCCTAGTCGACCTTGGGAATCCATCTCCATGGATTACATGTCAGGTCTTCCTTCTACTAAGCATGGAAACGACTATGTTTTCGTGGTCGTCGACAGATTCTCAAAAATGGCCATTATGGCGGCCTGCAAGAAGAATATCACAACCGAGGCCACTACTAAACTCTTCTTTGAACGAGTGTGGGTGCACTTTGGGATCCCACAGTTTATCATATCATATCGCGACAGCAGTTTCCTCAGCACATATTGGTCCAGCCTCTGGTCAATGTTGGACACCAAGCTCACCAAGTCCACAGCTTTCCATCCCCAAACTAATGGCCAAATAGAGGTCATCAACAAGATGATTGTACACATTCTGTGCATGTACAATTCAAAGCATCCACGCACATGGGATGAGAGCCTTCCCTATGTACAACATAGTTATAATTGAGCTCTCCACAGCTCAACTGGCCACAACCCCTTTCAGGTGGGCTTGGGATTCCAGCCACTATGTCCTATTGACGTAGCCATTCCATTTACAGCTACTTAGGTCGATTTTGCTCATGTCCAGTCTGAAGTTGACAAAGCAAACAACTTCATCGAGCGCATTCAGCACATCCACCAACAGGTTCATGACATATTGGACAGAGCCAATGCTAAGTACAAGCAACGACATGATCAACATCGGGTGCCACACAACTTCCAGGGGGGCGAAAAAGTGTGGCTACATTTGCAGAAGGAATGCCTCACTAAACCCCACCGCAAGATTCACCCGCTCTGATATGGGCCATACACCATCACCAAGGTTGTAGGGAACAATGCCTTCGAGCTCCGTATTCCACCATTCCTTGGTCTGCACCCACTATTCAATGTAGACCGCCTTTGTCCCTACTTCCCACCTCTATTGGACACCTCTGACATTGCAAAAGAACTCACACCAAAAGACTTAAACCCAGACTGCATGGAACAGGCCACCACAGACTGTATCATGGACATGCAAATCAAGAACACTTGCCGACAAAAGATCCAACTGTATCGGGTTGTCAAAGCTAGCCAACTCCTGCACCAAGGCAAGTGGTTCACCAGGGACCAAGTTCAATAGAAGTTTCCTCATCTCATGGAGGAACTCAACACAATGGGGACCATTTCTTCCTAAGGGGGGAGGAATGATCGAGGTGGATATTGGTGGCCACCCGCCTATTCGACTTGGGGCCCCACCATTATCTCTTTTAGTTTTTTTTTCACAACTTACTATTTTTAGCAGTTTTTCGGGTCCTAAACTTCCGGAGCCATTTTGAGGCCCCAAACAGAGATAGTATGCTGAAGTTACGTCCCCAGGAAGTTGAAACACCAATTTACTGAAATGGAGCCCATAGTTTTGGCGTTTCATCTCCTAGGGTTAGGTTTTTGGACGTTTAGAGTTCTCCATTGTTTTTCCATAATAAATAGGCCCTCAAGCTTCATTGTAACACAGTTCAGAGGTCTGTAGTCGCCACATCTCTTCTCGGAGATTCGCTACCAGCACCCTAGCTATTTTATTTCCATCATGTTTGTAAGCATATTTCTGTGATTTGATATTAATGAAATGAAGCCTTATTTCCATTATATTTCTATGTTTATGGCTATTTTTGTATTCTGTTGCATTCTCAATGTCATCATATGGAATCCTATCTGATTCCTCCCTTATGAGTACTGAACAACTTGATCCTTTATTCACATCTTCAGTGCAATATCAAGGTGGTCCCATTAGTTATTCTCCTTGGAGGCCGGTGATATCACAGAAATTACCCTCTGACATTCCTAAATTCAATGGAAACCCTGGAGAAGACTCGTCAACACATTTATAAGTTATCATTTTTGGTTCTCATCAAACTCCTTAAATGATGACTCCATTAGACTACGTCTTTTCCATCACACACTCACTGATCCAACTACACAATGAGGATAGTTATTTTACTGTGTCAACCTCGTTAAAAATGAATCAGACCTTGAGGATAGTTCTTTTACTGTGTCAACCTCATTAAAAAATGAAACAGGCCATGATCATAGTTCTTTTCCAGTGTCAAGCTCGTTAAAAAATGAAACAAATCCTCCCCTATAATGAACCTTCATTCCATCCAGTTATTAGTAACTAGTAATCTACTCTTACTTAGATGAATGAAATGAAGCTTGGGGGGCATCTACTCTTGTAGGGAACATTCGACATGTGCTCTTGTAGGGGGCATTCAAAGCATTCTTATCAATTGCGCTAAATCAACAGTTGACGTTCAGGGGCAAAAAAAGGTTCAAAGCACCAAAATGCAAATGGTAACTTTCAAATAGTAAAAATGAATAGTAAAAATATTTTAATTAGTCATTTGATTATTTGCAAGTCATATTTATTGTTGTGACTATGGTTTTATTCTATTTTTTATCATGAAATAGGTATTTTTAATCCATTTGATGTTGTTCTGAACAGGTTTTGCAATTGATGAGAAGATTAGTCATGCAGATTTATTTCAAGAATGATTTGACCACAAAGCATACTTTTATCCTTATTTTTCGAGCTTTGATAAAAATGAAAAAGGACTTAAAGCGCACTTTTATCTCTTTTTCGAGCTTCGATAAAAGCAAAAAAGAAACCCCTGAAGTCTTCTTTTAGCTCTATTCAAACTCCGATAATATGAAAATATTTTCGAGCACTTGTCTTTCGAGCTCGTAAAAGTAAATAAATTGATATCTACTCAATATAAGTTTAACCCTTTTCCAGATTGAGGTAGATTATTTACTAAAATGGAATGCCTTAGTCGAACATGGCTAGGAGGTTCTCTCAGATATTATTTTACACTTTTTCAGATCTAAGCGAAAAATTTACGAAAAATTACTTATGAAGTTTTCTTTCGTCCTCTTTTTCAAACTCTCTAAATATGAAAAAGGACCAGGTTGTCACTGTCGTTAGGCTCGTTAAAACATTAAATAGTGACGGGATTTTCTATCATGGAAAGAATCAAGTTGCATTCATCGCTATACTCATTAAATTATTAAATAGCGATACATTATTCGCCCGAAGGGTTGAATTATAGATCAAGCATATTTTATCCTCCTCAAGCTTGTTAAAAAATAAAGAGTTACACGTCGACAAATGACTGGGGAAAATTTGGGAAAGTGAATAGAACTTTTTATGGTAGAAGGTCGCTCTTGAACATGACACTTCACTCCATCATCATGACTGTTTGGGTTGGGTAATCTTCTTTATGGTTCATTCATACCTATGGTTCATCATACCTTCACTTCGGTTTTGGGTCAATGTTGCCAACTCATCTCAGTGTCGTCGATATGTTCAAGAGAATTCATCTAGTGAATACTCATCCTTCTGTAATACTCATAAACTTTCATTCTCATGACAATCATCCCTAAACATTGCTATATTAAGTCATATTTTTTCTCTGAAATCAGTAACTCCAGTTTCGCAATAAAGTAACTTCCTGTCGACGTCAAATCATCATCCAGGAAGTTTACTTAGAAACATCATCTTCCAGTACCATGAGGCTTGTTACAGCATAGACAAGATCCTCGCTTCCGTACTTTTGACTGAAAGATCTTATTTGGCATTCGACATCAAATCATCTATTCACACCTTACGAAATGTAATGCAGTACCTTGAGGGCCATTGACATCAATGGTGGTTCTCTCATGTTTGTTAAGAGCTCACATCATTAGCTGGTAATCAAACGATGTCTTACCATGTTCGACTACAAATCATATATTCGCATGGCTAGACTTGTACCCGAACGGTTGAGTGAACGAGATAAGAAGACCCTGGATTTAGTTTCAGCCATCCAAGCTGCAATTTCAGGATTGTTGTACACATCATCTGTATGGTGACCTTACATACAGATCGTCATCTGAACATGGGCCTATATCTGTAAGCATGTTTGTATTGGGCAACATTCCAATGTAGACGGGTTTCTGCACTCTGTACATGTTATTAGATAGTTTATGTGCTGAGCATGGGAATGCCTTCCCTCAGCAATTCATGATCAAGAGGATATATCATGATGTAATGTATTGTAATATTGATGCAGGTCGCCACTCTGCTTCAGTTCCAACCCATCACAGTGTAAAGCATCTCATTCAAAAAATATTGTTATTATTATTCCGACTTCATGCTTTAGGGGGGAATTGTTATAGGTCAATTTGGGCACCATTCCCAATGACCTGGTTAAACTAGACATCATCCCCAGAACCAGTGAAATAGGGTCTATCATCCCCTATCATTTCAGTTGCTACATGCCCTAAGACAAAGAACAAGAACAAATCATCCATGACTTCCCTTGCAAGGTTTCCAAGATTTGAAGTACATGTTATATCACCTATGAGCTCACCAACGCAGCCTCTCAAGGGACTAACTGCTTTGCATATGCAGTTACCTCCATTCAAGGGTGCTCTACAAAGCACTTCTCGAAATTCAAGAGTGCATTGGTCAATTGGGAACGAAATTCTCATTGTTTCAGAATCTCCACAGGGCCAGTGCCTTCTAGAAGAGTCCATATGTGTCAAACTTTGAATCCATGTGTCCATCTAACACCTCTAATCTTGGGAACATGTCTTGCCTATTATTAGAAAGTCAATTATTGAGAAACTACCTTCAACTGTTCTATAAATTGAGCACAGATCCTAGTGCTTGAGAAGGAAGAAATTTGGTAAAGAAATGTTGTTGAATTCTCAACTGAGTGTGATTAGAGTGATATGCTGCTGGTGAGATGTTTATTGTGATGAGGTTGGGATGAATCCTGGAGCTGGTGACATCAAATCGATCGCTGGTTGTAACCTCCCCCTTCTATCCATTAATAAAGGTTGATGTTAATTTTCCCACATATTTATATGTTTATGTTTCTATCTTTCATATCATGGATTCTTAACTAATGTATATGTTTCATGTTTCATTGATTTAACTGATTAAGATAAGTACCCATATTTATATTTCAATCTCTTTGTTGTTTAGTGTTTATACTTGTAGGAACTAGTTTGGTGATCAAAGTTGGATTGGAAGCTACAACAAGAGCGACAGAAGGAGAATAGGAAGCGCTTGGATCACAAGTAATTTTCTCCATCTTTCTGTGTGTCTATTTACTCTTAGAGAAAGTGTTTGCAAATTCTTTTATCTGTTGTTCTAAATGCATAGCACCACATTTAGGGAATGTGTTTTATCCGTAATGCATAATTCCGCATAACAACATTGTCACACCATGCAACTGAAAGTAAATTGCAATGAAATCTGGGAAGGCAACTAAATCCTAGTAATTGAAGATTTAAAAAGAATGATATAAATAAAACTGGTGCCAAATAATATTAATACTTAAGTCATATTACATAGATGTTGAACAATACAGAGCTGAGATCTAATGGTCCCCACGGATCATCCCACTGAGCACACAGACCCTCACTTTCTACACAGCGAAAATTGCCCTGCCTCTATTAAACACAATATACAAATTATTTTTTGATTCCTTCCCCCCCCCCCCCTTTTATCAGTGAGCAGCGCTCTATTATATAGTAACAACATTGCCCCTGAATAAATGGATCTATTGTTACATTGCATGTAAATTTAGAATTAATACAAATTGGTTAAGATTTATTTCAAATTGGATTCGAATTGGTGTGAATCTAGCTTATGGAAGTAATTTAACTTTATCATATTGCTGGCGCACAACTGGAAAGCTCCAATCCGTCATCATCCTTTCCTCTTACTGGATATCAACGTCATAGTTCCAATCATTTGTTAGCAAGAAGAAATTGTAAAAATAACCAGTGGATAACCTCCTGCGGTCTTGTGATGTAGAGGCATGCCACATACTCTATCATTGCTCTAGTTAGCTAGGTTCCATCACAACCACCAAAGGGAAGAGTTGTTGACACTAAATGTTGTTGATTATGTGGGCAAATCCAATTCTATCGCTGGAAATGCAGTTATCATCTTCGCATTTGATATTGTTCATAGGCACGTTGTTGCAAGTCTTGTGAAATTAAGGAATGGCAGTTCTGGAAATAAATCCTCTTGCAGTTGTGATTTCAAAAGCACGGATCTTCATTTTGTGAGCCACATAACCATCAAGCCAATTTCTAGCTCCATCGAATACCAATCCCACAAAAGCTGGAAAATGCAATTCACTTAGAATCATCCATCCAAGCAATGGACCAGCCACCATCCAGGATATGGAGATGGCATTGGGAAAATTCATAAAAACCTCGGTTTCACCCGAAGATGAAATATCTAGTCTAGGCACACTATTGAAGGATGTTGGTACCCACTGAACTCCCACTAACGATAACTCGAAACTCGAGATCCTTAATTTCACCATAATCTTTATGGGGCATATTTAGCTCTGGCAGTTTTTGCAAGCTTTCGACAATGTTCTCACAATGGCTTACACCCTCATCTTAATCTCTTTCATCAAGGGAGCGATGTTCATCTCTTTGATTAAGAAAAGTGCTACCATTTTCCTATGAATGGCTTTCACTCCTTTGGAGATTGGGACCTTTAGTGTTAATGCATGAAGGAGCTACTGAAAGCGTTGTTATGTCTTGCTGGCTTGATATCGATTCCCTGAAATGTCGAAGATCACGTGAAGAAATATTGCTTTCAGCTGATGATGGTATCAACCCACTAGCAGATATTTCTAGGCTAGATCTAAATGTACTGCCAGCAAAAATAAAACAACCCAATCGAGGGAAAATGAGCCGATTCCAAGACCCTTTAGCCCTGACCCAACCTGTTGAGTTGTAACAGAACTCTTTGAAGTCTAGCAAGCTATTGATAACGCTGCCACTGATGGAAAGAGGAAATTTGGCACCAAATAGTATGAAAAACTTGTTATCAGAACTATAACAAATAACTACATCCTCTTTAATCCTTCCTTTGGCCTCTCCTCATCTTCATGCAAATCCCTGAACAGGGAAAATTGTAGAAGGTTTCCAAGCCACAACATGTAGGAAGTCTCTACCAAAATATTTCTGAAAATGCCAACCCACCCAAATATGAGGACTCCAATAGGTTTTGAAATAAGCTTGACCTTTTAGGTAAAGACTCCATCCTCCATCTAAGTGGTAACCGATAGAAACCAAGCAGCTAAAGAACTGATTTGGAATTTGTAAAATGCTTGATTATGGTTAGAATACTTATTTCATAACACCTCTAGCTCCAGCATTTGCAAAAATGGTTATCAGAAGATGTTCCTTGATATTGAATGGCCCTGAATTCAGTGAAAAATCCAGTTGGTGCATGGAAACCACATTATTTTGGTGGGCAGTGTTGCATCCATGAGATGAATCCATACTCAAATGCATTCCGGCACTAGACTTATTCACCTAACACCAAGAAGGCATGTATTAATGAAATTTTCACAAAAATACTCTTCAAATTAATTAATAACAAGAATTCATAAATTAATAGCTATTGTCTCTAAATTCCTTTAATCATCAACTTAAAAGGACAAGAACACCAGGTACAAGAATATAATTATTTGATAAAAAACCGTAAAAATTTGGACAAAAAGGCGGCCCAACATCTCCCCATGTTGAGCTTCTTGCACGGCCTCGTGCAAGCCAAACCTTTAAACTATAAATCTGTGAAAGAAGGCAATGAAATGTCAGCAAATACTTTAGCAAGTAAGGATGAATATGCCTGGCAGTGTAATACATTCATTACCCTGCAACATCACTATTATAATACCAGCTAAAACCATGTGAAATTATCAATTGTAGGAATGATAAAACAAGATCAGGTACCGAAAGTAGACATTATGGAGAAAACGGATTGCACATACCTGTTGTCTTGTGGACTCCCTATTTTGCTTCTGCCCAAAGTCTTATGATAAAAATCAAATTTTGCTGAAAAATGCAGTTTCAAAAGACTAACACAAGATTCCTGCACCTACTATAAAAATCTTGTACCTAGGTCATGCAACACATATTTAGAGGCAACTACAATCAATACACATTGTTGGCAACCAAAACCTTGTGAGTAGTCATCATTGAGTATTTCATCACTTCAAATACCATAAAAATTAAAGTTATGATACCAGAAAAGGGAAATAAAAATAGAGTAATATGACACTTTCATGGACCAATCAGCAACCTCTTTATTGAACACTCTAAATTTCATTATCATCCAGATTCAAAACCAAGTTTTTGCTTAATCTAGTATAAAGAATTACCTTCACTAAGGGTACCACATCATTAAAGATTCTTGATTTTTTTTTGAAAAGTAGAACTCAAAGAATTATGTTCAAATCATCTTAAAACCATTGTCCAAGAAAAAGGATTATTTTTCAGGGAAAGAGAAGGATAACTAAGCAAATCATAGTGTGCAATTAACTTTAATACCACAGACATGGCCCTGTTGCCCGCAAGTGTCCATAACCTCGACAGGGATGTCTTTTAACCCAATGAAATGCCTTTGTCCCACTTACTTGATAAAGATTCAAAGTTATATTATTTGACTTTTAGATGAAGGCCATCATCCTGGCTTGGTAACTAGATGACGGAAGTACCACTCACAAGAAGTAACATGGATGAACCGGCCAGCTCGTGATGAGACCTCATGTCTTCCAGCTTTTGGCTGGAAGCCATTACTCTGGTTTGGTGACCAGCGGCAATAATGTCATGCATGTTGGGTCTCATGATCGTGGTAGATAGGCTTATCACAAGACCTTCTATCCTCCCCTAAATCCTTTGTAAACTTTGATTATGATTAACCTTAAAGGTTACTTAATAAGTGGGGAGACAAATATACTCTTTAAGAGTACGGGATGGAAGAAATTTTTTTAAAGACTAATCATTACTGGCTAGTTACTCTACCCTAAACACTTATTAAAAATATCCTAGATAATGACTGAAAGATTCTTTGAGTTAAGAATGCTAGTGTTCGCATGAATAACTCATTATGATATTTACAAGAGTGGTCCACCATAGGGGGTTTTTCAATAGTACATTCTAAGGGAAACTGAAAACATATATCTCAGATGACAACTCATTTGGAGTGATTAATACTGGTTAATTTTGTAAAATCATGAGGTATTAGAGTGAATCATACTCAACAATATTTGGCACAAATGTGTGTGTTAACAACTAATGTGGATCAAAAGTAGTTTCAGCAGCCCTAATTTAAAAATTAAAACCCTAATAGCATTATTATAACATCTTTTATTCATGGTGTTGTATTCTTCTACCCTACCCTACCCTAAGAAGCGGAACACTCCCTTCTAAGAATAGGAGTGCTTCCAATGCATCCATGTGCGCAACAGAAGGATAATTATACTGATGTTGAAATTTGAAAAGTATATACGAGACAATACCAGAACATGAGGTACCAATTGCATTAACTGATGTGATGCTACAAATTACTGAATGATAAATGAGGAGTGGATACTGACAGACATCTGAAACCAGGATTATATAGGATCCATATACTCTCTGTCACTTGATTTATGAGTAACATTTAGTGCATCATGAAAATCCTCCACATTTATTACCCTCTAAAGTGCATGTCATATCAGATAGATGTTCTACTTCTGATGGCTTCTCCTCATCATGCATGATCCACAACTTCTTGGTCTCCTTAGGAATATCTTCCAGATCTTCATGAAACTTCTCTTCCGGAGGAATAGACCTTTCTCTCATTGATGCCAAAATGTGATCTTTCTGTGAAGCAGAGACCCCAGATTCTGATAGGATTTGAGATAGTTTTTGGAATAACATCACACTTCTTGACATTTTCTTTCTAACTGGAAAGTATTATTAGAACCAAACTTGAAATCTTCGTTTACGGGAAACCAAACTTTGGAGTGACCCAAAGCAAAAGCGGATGTGTGGCTCTTCACTTGCGTCTTACCGTCATCTCCGCCCTCTAGTTTCCCTGTGAAGGTAAAAGTGAAAAATAAATCAACTTCAATTGCGGTAAAGAAAGCAATCGACACTTTGCAGAAAATAAAATCACACTTTGCAGTAAAGAAGATCACACTTTGCAGTAAAGAAAGTCATACTTTGCAGTGACGAAAATCACTCATTTGCAAGAAAGAAAACCTGGCCTGTGAGCTTTCTGACAATATCATTGAGTATGCTTTAGCAAGCAAGGAGAATCTCGTTAATCTAAAAATTTAATTGCGGAAGAAAAGAAAAAGAATAACAAATCACGGGGCGTTATCCTACAACGCCTCCCCGACAACAGCGCCAAAATGTTGGGAGGTATAAGTTCTAGATTTACACAAACATTCAAATTGTCAATCTGGGGCCGTAAGACTTAAAGACATAGCATAATATATGCTAGAATACGGCCTCGGGGATTTGTAAAATAAAAACCCTAAAAATAATTCAAAAGGGAAATCATGCAGGAAAAGAAATAAGACATTTCAAAGTAAACACACTGCAGAAAATAGAGGATGCAAAGATTCTTAATGAACTACAACTAAAATTCAAATATGAAAAGAATGAAACAAATTCAATTTCAACTATCTTAAACTTTGTACTAAAAATGATGCTTTAAAATTTGTACTTAAAATGCTTCTTCCAAATGGTGCAAGTACGGTTGCTGGAAAGAAGTCATAATGGAAATGTTCAATTCAGACTTTTAAATAAAATTATTTGTTAGGCACTTACTTATATTAATTTACTTATATGAATCTTGGTATTAAGCTTATGCTAATTTTGTTTCCAAGATCAATTTCATGTGACGATTTAAATTATTTAGAAGTGCCAAACAATACGAAATTAAATGAAACCCTAGTTGATTTTATATCATTATTACTCTCATTTAAAATCCCTGCAATTTTAATATATTTTGTTATAAAATAAGTTGAACAGGGCACGATGAGGAAAAATAAGAAGCACTTGCTAATTTGTATTCAATTGAATTGCTAAAACAAAAATCAATTCCTAATTAACTACATTGTTAAATTTACCAATCAGAACCTGGGCATTTAAATATTAAACATAAAGGAAATGGCAGAACGATATTGAATCACACCACACCATTTAGGAAATAAAACACAAACAATCCTACAATTACAGCAAAATAAGTCATTCTAGCAATAAACTGAATAAATCTTAAATAATCTAGACAATGAGCATATTGATGGGCTTGATCTCCCAGCTCAATATTCTTGAAAATAAACTACATTAATACATTAACTTATGAATTCAAAATATCCCGGAAAATATAAATTGGATGCAAAAGCATATTACTGCTGAAATAAAATTACATAAATGCTAATAATTAAATGTTGGGCTCCAGTGGATCATTCCACTAGGCTTAGACTCCTCTCATGGCACAATTACAAATCAATATCTGCCATCAAGGTAATATACAGGTAGGCTAACATTCTTCTCTGCAATCTTGCAGTCTTCTCCTCTATCTCCCCCATTCTTTGTCCCTTCAATTCCTATTTATTGTTGCGCATTCCTCCCTCGTTCTGCTTTCTTTCCAAGATCAAACGAATTACATAACTGATTGACTCAAAAAGAAAGTAATTTGTTTCTAGGATCCCCGTGACAACTAAGTTCATTGGTTTTCATTGGAGCTTTGACAATTGTTTGAAAGAACTCAACCTCTGTCCATTATATTTACTATTATTAATTATTTGAAGAGATATTCCTACCAGAAATTCGAGCTCTATTATCGTATCTAGTTGATTAACTCCTGGAATTTGTTTGAATATGACAGCTCATCTGGTAATTAATGTTGCTGGAGACGTCGTGGTTATCTTTCCTAACGAATTGGGATTTCCCCTGCATGTGTTCTATACTTCTCGCTAACAACAAATGAGTTCTTCTAGATGAACGTTGATTTCCCAAAACGGGCTTACAAGGGGCATCGCCTAAACAACATCATCATCATTATCTGGAAGAGGTCGGGCCGCAACTGCTACTGTCGCATACTACTGCTGGGTTGGATGGTTTATCGATCCTCAAGAGAAGGTGACTCCACGAAATGAGGGTTGGATCCCTTGAGAGCTTGTGTGCCAAGTACATGAGTGGTTCTTATGCAACAAATCTTATTCATAATAAACTCCAATCTAGTTTGTATTGACATGAAGTACATTTGTCGGTGGCGGATTCTAGATATTGGAATTGCATTATGGTTGAACGATATTGTCTCATGTAAAATTTGTTCTTTTCCTCCAAATCCCAAAAATTATTCATGCGCTGGCGGCTTTGGAGGAATTGTCATAGAAGGGACAATTTTGAATGTGTTCGAAGTGATGTCGGAAATTTGCTGAATGTATAAAATAAGTCATAATATCTTATCATATAAACGACCCTGAGGCTTCTAGAAGTATTTCGACCCTTATCTCATTACCGGTGATGGTGCCTTAATGCACAACTCAATGAGTTGTTGATCTTTGGAAAGAAAAAATGACAAAGGAACACCGGTAACACGAGCCATCTCTACATAATTTTATATAAATATTAGTTTATCCAAAAGCCTTTTTGGAAGATAAACATCCTTCAGACAACATACAGCAAGCCTTCTCCTTGTCTCTGAAATAAATCGAACTGAACTTTGCCTTCAATCCTTGCTTCCTTACTCTCTCATGTACCATATTGTCTTGATGAGAAATAGGTGTCCCTCACATGAACACGATTATTTCTAATACGGCCCATGAAAGGAAACTATGTTATTTTCAATGACTTTTCCCTCTCTATGAGATATGGCAAGTCAAACTTGCATATATTATAACCAATGTTCAGATCAGGATCAACTTCACAAATAAAATCATGGTGAGGCATACATTGCTTGATTGCAGTTAACATTACACACTACCACCTGCCACCAAGAAGGCATTCATTAATGAAATTTACACAAAAATACTCTTCAAACTAATTAACAAAAATAATTTATAAATAAATTATTATTTTCTCTAATGCCTCTAATTAACAACATAATAGGTTAATAATGATACAAACACTAAGTACAAGCATGTAATTATTTGATAAAAAAACGTAAAAAAATTGGACAAAAAGGCGTCCCAACAATAACTGTGTCAAAATTTTTTATGTGTGTGATATAATTTCTCTATTTCCAGCATTTTATTTTTCGTTGTAATTTATTGTGAAAATTGGAGTAGTAAATTTATTCAATATTTGTCATAGCAAATAAACTGCAAAATTAACTTGTTAGTTAGAAGAATATTTTCAGTTATTGCAATAGATGAAATTTTCACAGGACTCATTAAGCATGACGAGACCAAACCACTCCTTCTTAGGATTCGTTAAATATAATCAGAAGGTTTCATCTAAGGGATTAACTTATAAGCCAAGCATATGTTATCCTCCTTAAGCTTATAAAAAAATAAAGAGGTACTAGCCATAAATGGTTAGGAAATTGAGGAAATAGAGCATGAAACTTATTTATGGTAGTGAGTCTCTCTTTAACGTGACATTCTCTCACCTCCTTGGTTATTTTGGGTTGGGGAATCTGCTTGTCTCTCTGTTGATCACATCTCATTCAAAGCCTTCATGATGGGTCTTTGAGTCAATGTTGCCAACTCCATATAAGTGTTGTCAATATGTTCAAGAGAAGTCCACCCTCAGTTTACATCTACTATAATACCTTTAAGCCTTATTTCATGTCTTCCACCCCTGAACCAATGCTTAATCATCACATTCTATCTCAACTATTGATATTTGTTTCATGTCATTGACGGGGGATACATTAAGGCCCTCCCGCGACGAGTCGCTTCCTATCAACATCATCACATTATCTAGGAAGTTGACTTAGAAGCTCCCTTTAGTTCCTTGGAGCTTGCATACCTCAATTGGAAGTTTCCACAATTTCGGCCACAAATTTTCATCATTGTCCTTCGAGCGGGAGATTCTATGTGGTGCTCAACTTCAGCTCATGCATTCACACCTCAAATATTGAGTTGTAGTACCTTGAGGGAAATTATCACCATCGTTGGTTTCTCTCACATATGCTAATGACTTTCATCACTGACTGATAATCAAATGGTGTCTACCATGTTTGAATCCAACACATCTATTCACATGGTTAGACTCGTACTATCGAGTGATGAGGTAGAAGACCTCGAACCTAGTTTCACCCATATAGGTTACAATTTTAGGATTCATACAAGATCACAAAGTATGATGGCTATGGTCATACAAAAATTCAGCCAAGCATGGGTCCATAACCTTTCATAAATATACGTGGCTCTGATCATTGTACATGTAGACTGGATTATATGTTGAGTATAGGTATGCCTACCTCAATAGTGATATCATGATGATAATGAATTGTAATAGACAATTGATGATCTCAATCAATTGAATCTTGATCCGAAATTTTCACATGGTAAAGCACTTCAGTTCTCAGCCACTGCTTCTGACTCTGTACTTTAGGGGGGGAATCTATTACAGGTCATCTTTTCACATTCAATTACATGGCCTTAAACCCGGATCAATCATAATCCATTCACATTTTGAGATCATCCCCCATAAATAAAAAATCATGTCCTTTCCATAATTTCCAAGAATCCTAGATTACATTGGCTACAAAACCTATTTTTGTGGATAAGCGCACTTCCCTTTTGGGAAACCTGCAATGACGCGGTTTTTACACATGAAAATTGTGTTTTTTAACACAGGTTGCATTTTCAAAAAGTGTGATGATATATGGAAATGAGTAAAAATAAAAAATAATTTTGAAGTTTCTCTTTCTATAAACTTTGGGAGTGGTTTTAACCATTTACTGTTGGATCATATCTCAAACTAATACTATTTAGGTATCATCTATTATCTTCTAGAACTTACCTCTTTCAAAACCATATCTAAGCCCTAGAATGGTAAATCCCAAACCACCTCATTTACCCTATAAATCCCACACCTGCCATGGAATCCTGGTTAGCTTTTGGAGACTCTTAGTTATGCCCTTATGTTGCGCATTTGTGCCTATAGGTCCATAATCCATACATGTGCTTGAGGTGTGATTGAAGGCTTGTTATTATGGCAAAGGAAGGATAAGATAACTATGAGGGATCTACAAGTTCAAGGCCTACAAGGGTTGTAATCTTCTCCTACATTTTATTAATACAAAAGTGTCTTGCTTTCCTATAAATTATCTCTCATTTATGCATATGTAGAACAATGAATCCTTAACTTATTGTTTATAGATGTTTGTAAATGTTATTTGTATTTTTTGATTCTCTTGTTTGTTTTGGATGATTTTCAGGTTCCATTTTTAGTATTTAAAGTTGAAGATGAAGCTTCCAAATGAGGAGGAGAAGAGAGCTTACATTGGATCCCAAGTAAGTATTTCTTCCATATTTCAAACATCTCTTAGGAAAGCATAGCATTTTTGTCTCGGTTGTTTCTAGATCAAGACACTAGATCTAGGGAGATTGCTTCTGTCTACACAAGTAATTTATCCATCAAACAAATATGTATAGGAAATCCCTCTTGGTTTGGATGTAAATATGCAGGCCACTCTGGTACTTCAAAACCAAGTTCCACTTGGAGTTTTGGATAGCAAAATTTGAGTATAATGTATGCAAAATACTGGTGTACTTTGGCATTTTGTAGCCACTCACCTATCACAAAGTTTTCCATCTTTTGTACTAGTCATCATAGTTCCCTATGGGGTAGAATCCCTCCTTGAGAACATCAACAAAAGATAATCAAGTGGGTCATTTCTTGAATATCGCATACTCATCTTCATTATATCTCTTACAATATCATTTAGGTAGTATGCAATATGAAAATGATGATGTTTCCATCTATACATCCATTCATAACCTCATATATTAGGGGAAACTATTATCACCTAAAAATTGCTCACAAAACTCTATAAGTGATTAAAACATCATTAATACAACAATACAAGGGCTCTCTAAAGCTATTAATTAGTAACCCACAAGTAGTTTATTTAAATTTACATATTAAGTATTTTTATATTTACACACAGTCACCTTTTAGATTTTTCATGATGTGCATCCACTTGATGATCACATGGATTCATAGATAGTGACATTTCCTTTAAGAGAAACATGTAAAAGTAGAAAGATCATATTAGATACAAAGTACAAGGTTGAAACAAACCACTTGTAAACTCCCACACACATAGCGAAGAGTACTTGGAATCCCCAAAGGACTCCTCATATATCCTTCAAAAATGAGGAGAAGAAACATAAATCAACATTTAGTTAATGAACTAGACCCTTGAAGACCTTGGAAAAATTATAAATACCAGGCTTGGAGTGGTTTTGGAAAGTGAAGAATTGTATTTCCACGCTACCAAAATCTAGTTGGAAACTCACTCATATCTACAAAGTTCATTAAATGCGCATTACAAACTTTTGAAGCCTTCACCTTTTAAGCAACTCAAAAACTTCTTGAGAAGAGAGAGAACTAACAGAAGGAGAAATATGGAACCTCCATTGGAGGATTGAAGAGGGAAATTACATCTCTTCATATTCCTTTGTGCCTCATTAAGCAGACAATTGTTGTCTTAAATCACAATCAATAAAAGAGTCTTTGCTTCCCATTTTATATTGTGTCTATTGCCTATTTGTTTTGTTTATTCATCCATGTTTGAATATAACAATAGTTTATCTATGAGTTTTCAATTTCTTCTAACTATTGTGATCTTGTGTAGGTTGCAACAACTTGCATAACGAGTGGGATTTTGTCTTCCAACAAATTCCACTACACAACCATTATGTGTACATTTATTTATTTTTGGTGCAAATTGAAAACATTGGCTAGTTACTTGAAGGAGGCTAGCATATATACATGATTTTCTTGAATAACGGTCACATAGGTACATGTTATACTAGAAAAAAAAGGTGTGTATGTGAACTCAATTTTTTTTTTTGAAGATTTCTTCAGATGGAGAATGTCTGGAAAAGGGAGGGGGGTAATGCCATCAAGACAAATCATGTATATATAATAAGTGTGGAAAAAAATACTATAAAATACTTCAAATAATTGGAGGAATACCAATAAAATTGTCGGAACTATATAGAAAATGAAAATTGTTGCAAAATATGGCATACTAAGAAGTCCCTTAGTGAGACCATATAATAGAAAATGCTTGCAAAATTATAAGGAAGGATATTGTGTCGTATCAAATGAAGAAGAGTGTATCTTTTTTCCATTATTACAGATAATGCATGAAGGAATATTGTTGGAGACTACATTGAAAAAAGAAAGTTATAAGTATACATAAATATAGAAGGAAGAAAAAGCATAACAATAGATGAGAATGTGACAAAAGGGATTTTCTTAAAGTCAATTATCCATCCTAGTTGCATTAATTCCAATAATTTTTTTCATTAAGATCCAAAAAAATAATGAACTTATCACTATAAATTTTGGTACAAGTAACTAGCAAGATCTCACCTCAAGCATAATAATTAGCAAGATCTCACCTCAAACATGATAATGAAGAAGCTCAATCTACCTATAGTTCTACATTGTGGACCTTATTGGTTGGTTGGCTCAACAAGAACAAGTATTTATGTGTTTAACACAAATTCAAGATTGATTTTTCCCTCTTAATCGATTTCATTAGCAAAATAAAGTCCAACTATATTTCATTTGATGTATGTGGTGTCATTTCTGACAATTTCTATATATGGTTTTGAGATGTTACCTATTGATGATGCAAGAACTAGTATTGATTAATCAAATATGGACAAAGATTATTCAATGATAATGTATAAATATCAAATACCCTTATATTTGGTTTCTATAGTTAAATAAATTTGGTTCCTATAATTGAAGATTAGATTGACCAAAGCATCACGAGAGTTTACATTACTTGTTTTGTGATCAAAGAAGGAAGAGAAATTTTCATTTTTCAATTGGTTCCAAAACTTTGAGGATTTGTTGTGTGTTATGGTATCAACATAAAAATAGAATTTAGATGAGTAGAAGGAGTTGTACAAGTTATTTTAATGTTATATTTTAATTTTTTTCAGTAACATTAAGATTCCTCTTAGACGTGCAATTCTTTACAATTAAGAATAAAACATGTTAAAGATTGAATAAATCTTAATTCATCTCCCAATTATTTTTTGGGAAAATAAAATTCATGTAACTTATGTAAATATCAATAGAACCATTCCATCAAATATCAAATATATACACTTACGCATCTATTGTTATTTTCATAAAATAATAAATTGAAGTGACCTATTTTATTTTAAGGAGGCTAGCATATATACATGATTTTCTTGAGTAACGGTCACATAGGTACATGTTATACTAGAAAAAAAAGGTGTGTATGTGAACTCAAAATTTTTTTTTTTGAAGAGTTCTTCAGATGGAAAATGTCTGGAAAAGGGAGGGGGATAATGTCATCAAGAAAAATCATGTATATTATAATAAGTGTGGAAAAAGATACTATAACATACTTCAAATAATTGGAGGAATACCTATAAAATTGTTGGAACTATATAGAAAATGAAAATTGTTGCAAAATATGGCATACTAAGAAGTCCCTTAGTGGGACTATGTAATAGAAAAATGCTTGCAAAATTATAAGGAAGGATATTGTGTTGTATCAAATGAAGAAGAATGCCTCTTTTTTTCATTATTACATACACATAATGCATGAAGGAATATTTTTGGAGACTGCATTGAAAAAGAAAGTTATAAGTATACATAAATATAGAAGGAAGAAAAAACATAACTGTATAGATGAGAATGTGACAAAAGGGATTTCCTTAAAGTCAATGATCTATCCTAGCTGCATTAAGTCCAATAATTTTTTTCATTAAGATCCAGATAAATAACGAACTTATCACTATAAATTTTGGTACAAGTAACTAGCAAGATCTCACCTCAAGCATAATAATTAGCAAGATCTCACCTCAAACATGATAATGAAGAAGCTCAATGTACCTATAGTTCTACATTATGGACCTTATTGGTTGGTTGGCTCAACAAGCACAAGTATTTATGTGTTTAACACAAATTCAAGGTTGATTTTTCCCTCTTAATCGATTTCATTAGCAAAATAAAGTCCAACTATATTTCATTTGATGTATGTGATGTTATTTCTGACAATTTCTATATATGGATTTGAGATGTTATCTATTGATGGAGCAAGAACTAGTATTGATTAATCAAATATGGACAAAGATGATTCAATGATAATGTATAAATATCAAATACCCTTATATTTGGTTTCTATAGCTAGATATATTTGGTTCCTATAATTGAAGATTAGATTGACCAAAGCCTAAGGATAGTTTACATTACTTGTTTTATGAACAAAGAAGGAAGATAGATTTCCGTTTTTCAATTGGTTCCAAAACTTTGAGGATTTGTTGTGTGTAATGGTATCAACATAAAAATAGAATTAAGATGAGTATAAGGAGTTGTACAAGTTATTTTAATGTTATATTTTAAATTTTTCAATAACATTGAGATTCCTCCGAGTCATGCAATTCAACATGGGATTAATCTATCATAATCACTTGGTATGCCAAACAAGGTGTTGTATAAGGTTTCATTGTTGGAAAATTAAGAGATCAAAAGAGAGATTTAGGAATTATTGAATCAAAGACACATTGAGTCCAAGTCATTAGCTACTGAATTTTTCATTATTTTAAATATCAAATATAAATTATATATAGAAAATGTGCATGCATTATTTTTTTACTTTTTGAATCCCCATTATAAGTTAATATCTATTATAATACATTAGCATGATGATGATTAACATCCACTAAGAACAATATGGTCTATCGTACCTTAAGAAAGCAAGAGATTAGTTGAGATTCTTTAACATTTTATTTCTATGATTAAAAAGAAGGGAAAGAAGTATACCTAGATCACTATTTTTTTTGTTCTTAACAAGTTAAGAAGGTTGTTGGAAAATGTTTATAAAAATAGAATGGATGTGTGTAAGAGATGGGAAATCCAAAGGAAAGTTCTTTTTATCGTCAACCCTCTTAGTATCCCAAAGGTGACAAACTCTTATGTCCCAAGGTGTCTTCGGAATAGATAAATGTCAGATCTCATTTTGAAGCTCATGAGAATTAGTTTTAATCTTGGTAATGCTTATTTTCTTCTAAGCACTGGTAAATAAATAATTGTAATTTTAGTTTTTGAGATTGGCATTCATCACCTCCTTACAACACCTCAACTTCATTTTTCCCTCTAAGTCCTTATCATCCCAAAACATATCCTTAAATTTGGAAGTAACATCATTTTTAATATTATGCTTAATTTTCAATATGGTTTCCTCCCTTTCCCCCAATGATTTAGGCAAGACTTGCATCCTTCCGCCAGTCTCGCTTGAGCCAAAGGTGGTGGCTTTGGCTTGAGTTAAGCAATTTTAGGATACATATTGGCTTCCATGTTGTATAATTTCTTTAGCCATACTTTCAATGGAGAAAATACAAACTTCAATCAAAAGAATAAGATAGAGAGTATTTCAAAATCACCTAATCAAAACTGCCTATATTCTTAAAAGCTACCTATAAACTTCCATAAAATTCATATCAAACATTCTCTACTTTATCTTTTCATCTAATCCATGTTGAACTTTATTTTTTATTACTTACCTTGATTCACACAACTTATAAGTCTTTACAATTAAGAATAAAACATGTTAAAGATTGAATAAATCTTAATCTACCTCCCATAATAATTATGAACATAAAGATCATTTAACTTATGTAAATATCAATATAACCATTCCATCAAATATGTACACTTACGCATCTATTGCTATTTTCATAAAATATTAAATTGAAGTGACCTATTTTATTTTAATATTTTTTAATTAAAAAATAGAATAGTTTTTTTTCCTAGTTGTATTTAAAATAAATGCTAAATTCTTCCAAAATATATATATATAATATTAAACACATATATATTGTGAAATTATTTTATTAAAATTTTAATTATTAAATATATATTTAAATATTTAAATATTTAAATTTATTTAAATAATTAAAATAACACTTTATTAATAAAGTAAACACAGTATATAATAATTTTGATGAAAAAAATATAAACTAAAAATTTTCCTCGTGATGTATTATTTATAAAAATCTATAATCTTCTCCAAAGACTTTGAAGAAAAAGATACAATTCATTACACCAAAATTCATCGTAAACCCAACTATCTGCACTTCCTTGTAAGTCTTCAAAAGTTTGTAACCTTTTATAAACTTCACTTATATCTACCATAGATGTCGTTACAACTTCTATATTTGAATTTGCTTTTCTAATTTCATCTACATGGTCTAATACCATTGGGCAATTATATATTCTTATTTTTTGAAGTGTTTTGAGATTTACATAACCCATTGGCATCATTTTTAACGCTGGGCATTTCATCATGGTGAATATTTTAAGAAAAGGCATCGCACTTTCCTCCACTACGGGCAACTCCTCTAACACCTCTAACTCAACTAGTGACAATATCTCCAAGGCAGGAAATGCACCTTTTTCACTAAATTCTTTTGGATACCTTTTTAACTCAAGACAACAACGCACTATATCCAATTGTCTCAAGCTCTTAAGCTTATGCAGTGGTGGAAGTTCCTCTAACCTATGTAACTCCCACAATCTAAGATGAATCAAATTTTGAAATGCAAGAAAATCCATTTTAACCACAAGACGGCAATTTAGCATAAGTCTTTTCATCTTTGACATTTTATTTAGGTCATGAGGTGGAGCTGCCATCCCTGTGAGGGTCAGTTCAAGTGTCTCCATGTTAGCTAGTTTCCCAAATGTCCCCTCGCTAATTGTCTGTCCATTATTCTCTAAATATAAGCTTTTGAGTTCTGTTAACCCGCCCAAGTCATCAATGGAAGCCATTTTTGACCATTTGTGCTTTCCTTGAGGTCTTCTCCACAGACTACGGCAGTTACTCATGTACAAGTACTCCAAAGACGTGAGGCCTGATATACTACATGGTAGACATTGCAAATCATCACAGTCGTTGAGGTCCAGATACTTTAAAGATCTCAACTTATGAATGGCAGACGGTAGTTTTGTAATTCCAGATCTGGAAAGAATAAGGATTTGAAGATTCACAAGATTTGTGAGAGATGCAGGCAGCCTTGTCAAAGGAACGTGAGCCAAACTTAAGAATACCAGCTGTTTCAAACTGCCAATACTCTCCGGCAATGATTGGAGCAAGGTCCAACTCAAATCTAGAACCTTAAGAGAGATCATACCCCCAATCAGCCTTTTTGGAATTTGTCTAATATTATTATTTCCAACAATCAGTGAGCAAATTTCCGGAGAGCTCAATGACTGGGGAAGGGAAGTCAATCTGTTGCTGTTCAACAAAATCCGAGTCCCTCCTGAACATTGATTTTCGTTTAAAGTTGTCAAACCCTGACCTGCCCCGCAGTAGAAGTTTTCTTCCTGCTCAGCAATCTGAACTGCCACACCACGCAGGACGTCGTGTATCCTGAACCATAAAACGCGCCCATCTACGTCTCTGCCAATGGGTTCGATCAAACAACGATCGGCCAAAACATTGACGTAAATTCTTCCCATCTGGAATGGGTCGCCGCCACGTGGATGTTGCAGCTGCTTCTTTGCAAGCAGGCCTTCTCCTATCCACAATGGAATCGCTTCGTCCACCTGAACAATATAGTCCTCTAAGAAGGCAGCTAAGTAGAGAAAGCACATTTGCAGATTAACGTCGTATGAACTGCCCAGTGCGTCGTAGCTCAACCGTAGGCAATGATGGAGAGCTTCTTTGTCATGGCCAGGCAGCCTTCGGGCTGCCAAGTGCCACTCATATTCACTAGTAACCCCTGCCATTGCTCTCCCTACCGCTTTGATTGCAAGAGGGAGCCCTCCACACTTGGCGCACACAATCTTGGCCGTTCCTTCATTGATATTTGGATGCGTCCTGGTTGTCGAGGGAAAAGCATAATAAGCAAACAACCGCCAGCTATCATCCGCGATCAAATCCTCCATTGTAATTATGCACCTCTCTTCAACTCCTATTTCTAACAGTACTTTGCGATTCCTTGTACTCACAATAACTGTTCTGGAGATGGAAGAGTCGGTTAGCCGGAGTAGACCCAATTCCTCAAGCAATTTTGCACCCTCTTCCCATACATCATCCAATATCAGGACAAACCTCTTTCCCTGCAATCTCTCATACAACCATATTTTTACAGCTTCTTGGTTAAGATTTTTACCACGATCTACGTTTGTTTGCATGGCTATTTGTGCAGAGAGCTCATTGAGAAGACTTGGTATAGACGGACTCTGAGAAACAGTAAGCCAAAGCAATAATCCATCGCTGAAAAGATCTCTTACCTTTTCATTATTGAAGATTGTCTTCAGAAGTAGAGTTTTGCCGGAACCACCCTTGCCTATCACGCCAATGCGCAAGAAAGGAGAACTAGCCGCTTCATCCAGGACCACTAACTTTTCGAGTCTTGCTAAAGCATTCTCTTGTCCCACAATAAGGGGTTCGTTGATGAATAACCCCGATGAAGCAATTAGAGACTGCGAGGTGCTTGCAGATGTACTTGCAGCTGAAGAAGAAACCATGGTTTGGACGCTTTCCTTAATCTGCCCAAGTTCCACTTGGAGCAATGGAGTTTGTCCCGCAGTTTGGGCCAAGTTAACCAAAGGAGCCAGTTGGAGATGGTGGCCTATCTCTGAAATCAAAGAATTAATAGTTCTACTCGCTTTATAACGTGAAATAACGTCATACCATGGTTTTGTGCAGTGTTGTGCCACTGCTGAAGCTTGTCGGAGAAGCGTATCCAACTTCTTAAGCCAACTATTAACAGCTGAAGCGCCCTTATTGTTGGTTTGACTGTTGGAAATTTTCTTCTTATTTAATTCCAGTCGGTCTTCCTGAATGCCCTTGACAATAGGCTCGATTTCCATTACCAGATCTTTCAAATTGGCTAACTCCTTCTGGCAACTGAGTGCAATGCGAATGTGCCCAAGAATTTGGCCAATTGTCATTTGTATGCCCACACCAATAAATCCAGAAACAAAACCTGGGTCAGGCATGATATAATTTCTCTATAGGAACAACAATATATGCAATCCCCTCTATAACACAACAAGAAGACCCAGAAGACTAAAAATATATGTATTCAATAATCTCAAAATGAGAATTTCTTTTCCCTTCACTCAACTGGTGAAGCAATAATACTAAAACTGCAAAAGCAAAGGTATCACGAAGTTAAGCAGAAATTGTGCAACTAGAACCCAATCCAAAAGCATGGCCTTCCTGAAGTTAGCCAGAAATCGTGAAACTAAAATCCAACCCAAGATGATGGTGATCACTGATGCAAAAGCTTTGGTGACCTCAATCCCACACATAAATTTGTGCAGACCATTGCATATACTTATACAAGACGTGGTATGCCTGTCAGCAGTGCCATTGTTTATTCACATTATTTTATGTTTTTTCAAGTTCAATACTTCGATTATTTCAAATTATTTTATATTTTTCCAAATTCAATACTTTTCCGAACAATGCGCAGCCACATTATTTTATATTTTTCCAAATTATTATGTTATATTTTTCCAAATTCAATGGTTTAAATAAATGGGAGGCAGTACGTGCTTCCGAACTATGCGCAGCCACCTAAAACTGCCGTTTCCATATTTTCAATAAAAATATTATTTATTTATTTATTTATTTTGTTGTCTAAAATACAATTAAGTCGACATAATTGTTATCAAAGTTGAATGTGTGTAAATTATTGAAATTATTGTACCTGCCTCCAGCGGTTACTATGCATTGGATTTTTTGTGATGTTGACATTAATTTCTCTATTTGCAAAATTTTTGTTATAGTTTTCCATAGTTAAACATTAAAAAAATTTATTGTTTATTTATTTAAATTATTTAAATTTATTTTTCTGATTTCTTATTAGTTCATACTTTGAACATGTTATTGGAAAATGCTTTGTAAATTGTGTTAAAAGTACAATGCATAATTAACAACATTTAATAACCCAAATCCAAATTTACTTCATAATATACTATATTATGTAATATATTTATTTATTCTACATTGCTTGCCATATTCAATTTCCATATAAAAGGGAAGGAATTCTATACATTGAAAACTGAAAGTACACCGGAGTTAGGAAATGAAAATCGGTGCCCAGAGATGGCCACTTGGCCCATGAGAGGCCATGATTTCAATTGGATAGGTGTACATTGTTACCAGCATTAACATTGCCTACCATACATTATTGAATTGTGTCAAAATTCATTAAATCTCAAATTACAAAGCAGATAACTGAGAGTATTCGAAGTATTGTTTCAAACCAATGTGGGATTTGTAGAACCATAATCTACGGTCTGTCCAGAATATCTCTGCCATCATTGCAAATTCTGACTCGAGAGGGCAAAAAGTTACCTCAATTCCCACAAGAGATTTTACGTTACCCAAAACTAAGTTACCTCAATTCCCACAAGAGATTTTACGCTACCCAAAACTCCCGTGGCCACCTCGTTGTTCCACTGTATTTTACTATACATTACTAACATGGCTGACGGTACATAACTAGTACCAGTACAATATGGCTGACAGTGTATAACTAGGACAAGTAAATTTGTGCAAAGTGTAATGATTACCAAATAAAACTATGGTCAATTATTGCATATAAATAAATTAAATTATTAATAATAAAAAATAAAATAAAATTTCTAATGGTAAAAAATAGTTTAATTTTTAGTAAACGCCAAAACTAATTCAATGTCAATGCAAATCGAAAATAAGTTATGTCATTAATGAATGAACCAAAATTTCTGTGTTTCACTTAACCTTGATTTGATAGGATATTTATTAAATTTATAACAAACACAACCTGTAACATTTCACCAGTAATAATAAAATAATCAGAGGTTCAAATTTTGATAAATGAATTATATATATATATACACTCGTACAATAACGAATTTCTATTCACAGAAGATTTTGATTTAATAAGTTATATCATTAATAAATGAATCAAAATTTGTGTGTTTGCTTGATGCGATCGCATGGTTATTAAAGTTATCATAAACAATTTCTACTCAACTTGTGATGATAATAGTTAACGTTTAAGCAATACAAGTTACGACAATAATAGTCTGAGGTTTAAAAGTAAAATGATATATGGCGGAGGTTCAAATTTCGATATATGTATATATATATCGAAAGTTCTTATTGTATCTGCTTCAGTCGGTATTATGTATTGGGTTATAATTTTTCATATTTAATCATTAAAATCTTTTATTGTTTATTTATTTAAATTATTTAAATTTATTTTTATGATTTCTTATTGGTTCATACTTTGAACATATTATTGGAAAATGCTTTGTAAATTGTGCTAAAAGTACAATGCATAATTAACAACATTTAATAACCCAAATCCAAATTTACTTCATAATATTTGAGGGGAAGTTTTCAAGAAAACCATGATAGAAAACTAAATGACCCCGCACGAACAGATCTTTTGATGTAATGACAACCAAGGGAAGAAGGCACAAGAAGAAGCTCCTTCCACCTACCGATGTTTTCTTCAAGTTTAGATAATTAATTTAAAAAATAACGCGTCACAACATCTCAAATGGACGCACCCTGAGAGTCAATATTAATAGTAATTTTATGCAATTTTTCAATGGATGCAATGTAATTAATAACCTTGGGAGTCGTAATTAATAATCCGATGCAATGTTTCAATGGATGCAACATAATTAATAATTCTCCGCAACGTTTCAATGGATTCAACATAATTAATAATACCGAGAGTTGTAATTAATAACGACATCTCCAAATAAAAATTTTGAAGCCTACAACTGACGTTCCATTCATACAAATTGTTTGATTTTACCATTAAGTTATTTTCTTGATAATATCGTTATTTATTTAATTAGTAGATTCCTTACACAAATACTTTTATAGGACAGCTTGGCAGATATTGTGTACAATGGAGGAATATAAACTAATTCAAATAAATGTTTGTAAGGAAGGTTTATTAAAGGCTTGCTTTAAGTTAAATTTGTTTTTGACAGAAAAATTTTTTGAATCATTTTTCAAGGGTCGAAATAAGATATTATGTATGACAACACAAAGAGTGGAAACTACTTCAAATATATACATTTCCATGAGGACGTATAATTATTAAAAATGAATTTTCTAAAATAAATTCATTTTAATATATTAAACTGGTTTGATAATAGGTTTTGTTGATTATGGATAAAGGTTAATCTTTCAAAATGGTTAGAAACTCAATTTAAACTCCATATATATATATTTGGGTTATTTATTTAAATTTTATATATTTAATTAAAGCATTTTTATTTTATGTTAAGGTATTTTATTTTATATAATATGGAATTTATATATATATAATATTTCAAAAATATATATAGTATCAGATTATTACTGTGTGCCTAATTTTTAATATAAAATTTAATTATTTTATATATTTTTTAATTTTATTGATTAAAAATTTATAAACTCAACACTAAAATCTATTACCTAATTTTTTAACCTTTTTTTTTAATACCACATTACAATAATTAGATCCTCAAACCAGAAATTTTAGTGTACTTTTTTTCCTAAGTGAGATATGAAAACTCTATATGTCATTTTAAACTTACAATCAATAAAGCAATTTTACCAAGCAAAAACACAACAATCCTTACATTTGACTTATATGCTTATTATTGAATAGCAAATATATTACTGAATTTTAGTTCTAGTATAGCATACATTTTGTCTATATAATATTAGCTCATGGTAGAGTAACAAAAGTTATTTACAATTCAAATTTTTCCATAATAATTTAAGCTTAAATTTCCATGGTTAATAATATTATTTAATGCATATATTAATTATTTTTATAATTAATATTTTTTAAATGTGAATTGTATTAAAATGACTTTACATTATGTTTTAGCTCATTCTTAAAATAAAATAAATTTTATATACTATATAATTAACTTACTTTTACTTAATTGTACATAATTTTAAATTCATAAATACATGTATTATTTTTTTAAATATTTTTTTAGAACATGACTAAGTTGAAATAAATAAATAAGTTAAATATTAATTACATTTAACGAATACTAATTACATAATAACAATACAAAATAAATTAGTAATTAAATTAAACTAAATAGCAAGAACTAAAAATAAAATTAAATATTTATTTAAAAATAAAAGTAATTTTTTATAATATAGAAGATGTATAAATATCATGCGAATTAAATTTATAAGAACTTTATCATACCTAAATATTATAAAAAATTTATTAATAATAATAGTTAAGTGGAAACTTATTTTAAAAAATAATTTATTATATTTATTTATCATAATTTACTAAATTTACATTAATAAAAATTATATAAATTAAGAGTATTTTGCAATTGTAATTCAATATTTAATAGTAGAAAATAACGAATAAATATAATAGTATAAAATAATAAATAAACAAACTATTAGCACAAATAATTTAAAGAGAAGTGGCAGATTGAACAAAATAAATATCTACTACATATATATTTATTAAGTATTAAATTATAATTAACGTAAATAAAAATTTATTTTTTTAACTATAATATATTTATAATTAGTTAATCTATGATTGAGCATTTTAAACGTGATAGATTCCAATCTTAAAGTGTTATCCATATGTTCTTACTAAGTGAAAAAACAATTACTCATAAACATACTCAAACTCAAATTGTAACATTTCTATATTTATATTAAGGGGCAGGTAATAGCTACCTTGTAGCCTTGTTGATATTTTGAGATGATTGAAATTATTGATTTTCATATCAAAATATAAAGCGGAATTGTTTATAGGTGAGATATTTTAGAGTTTTTAGCTGAGTTTTTGTTTGAATCTCACAAAAAAATTATGATCAAATCTTGAATTGTATTTTTTAAATTGGATTTTTGAATATATATATATATATATATATATATATATATATATATATATGGATTCAAATAATTTTTAAAAACTTTAGAGTCTCTAGACTGCCAAAATTTATCATTAAACCAGACTTAATAAATCCTGTCAAATCCCACAAATAAATCAATCAATCAATCAAAAAACTTTTGAAATAATCTCTCTTAACAATGTCATTTAAAAATGTATAAATAATCAAAATTATCGATACATGTATAATGCAGTTTTCCTGATCAAAATTAGTTTAACTTAAATTACTGCAAGATTTTTTCACCGCAATGAATTTATATATAAAATAAAATAAAACACAATTCAAATAACCCAAAAAGAGAATTAGCCTTAAAAAAATATATTACTAAATTTCAATAAAAATTCCAAAACGGCACACCTCCCATAGCTAGGAAACTCCTCCTTTTCCATAGAAGCTGAAATCATTGATATTCATGTCAAAGTTGAATGCTCGTAAATGGTCAAAATTATTTATATAGATTTAGATTAGTGATAAGGGTAAGTTTTAATTTCAATTAGATGGGTATATATTTATGTTGTTTTTCTATAATGAAAAGATTATATATATATATATATATATATATATATATATATATATATATATATATATATTTGACAATAGTATATTAACTTTATATTTTATTTTCAGAAAGAAAAAATCAGCAATCTTTATGTTAATAAAATACTGTTACATATAATAGAATTTTCAAAATATATCTCATTTCCTAATATATCCCAATTCAAAATATATCTCTTAATTTGATTCTCATCAAACAGCTCCATATCTCCTTGTTTTTACCATTGTTGTTAAGGTTGGTTTCTTCACTACATGTAACACGTTCCACCTTAAGTACCACAGTCTACACTTGTGGGACTGTACTAGAGAACCTCTTTGAAATTACACTACATCGTCCCAAGGCCTTAATATCACCAAAATTGTTGAATATAAGCAACACATATAAATCTAGGAGCTTGTTAAAGTGTTCTACCGATGAATTAAACCCCATGTTTGGATCAATATAGATATTCATCAATATAACACATAACCACATAAAACTCAATTGATTTAGGACTTGATCAAAAACTGCTTCACAATCAAATGCAAATCTTAAAATCTTTGATACATCTTGAATCTCATGAATTCTCATAATCACTTACACAAAATTTCATACTATTCTGGCTAGGAAAACCTATAAGAACCTTCAGATTTATAAAAAAACAAATAAGCCAGGCTCATTCTAGTGCAAATATTCAATCTTGTTCCAACTCATGCAATCTCATATTATTCATTATCAAACCCAATCCATTAGAAAAACTACAAGAACCTCAACACAATCATTAAACTCCAAATTTCATCGGAATTCCACAATGATCCATACTAAACTCAATATCATTAGAGCTCAGAAAACTCCATAGAAAGATAATTCTAAAACAAATCTTTGGTGCCCCTCAAGTCTCATCTATTTCATACAACACACAATGTCATTGTCTTGGAAAGAATTCATCCAAATCCAAATCCTCCACAAAAATCAAAAGCTCAACACAACAAATTGTTAGTGCCCCCTCAAGTTTAACCAATTTCATACAACACCCACTACCATTCTGCCTTAGAAAAATCTCATCCAAATGTAAATCCTCAACAAAAATCAAAAGCTCAACACAAAAAATCTTGAGTGTAGAAATTATACAACATACATGTATATCTTGGATTCACCCGATTTAAGAATGTACTAAAATTAAATATTGAATCGCTTCTACAAATATTTTGCGGAATTAAAAACAACACAATTGACAATCACATGAAGCAAAGAAGAATAGATAAAAACCACAACAATAGATATTCCCGGGGAAAGCTTACTGCTCAAAACCCCTCTATCATATATTGTATATTCCACAAGGAATCATGAAACAATTACATACAAAACTCTTCTCACAAGAGCTCTCAGTACATCGGCTAATTGTCTCACATTTTCATACAAAAATTGGCAAGTTCCTTAGCCAATTCACTATCTCTAGATAGCCTGCCTTGCTCACGCAGTTCCTGATGAATGCAATCCTTAATCACAAAGAATTTCTGGCTTCCTCAACTGCGCTAAGTATCATGGGCATCCAGTGGTGTTATACCTACACCTGGGTAGCCTGCTAATATCACAACTGATAGTTACACTTCCCTTTCACCTGGATCTCAACTAGGTATCCACTGGATCTGGCATGCATGCAGCTAATAATAGTAAAACATCAGTTGCAAGTGAGATCATTGCATGCGAATTAATTAATATTTAATTCACTTGATCTCTCACTAGTGTATCTGCAGTTACAACTAGCACAATTGATTTTAACTCACTTAACTGAGTTAAACTGATTTACAACTTGCATTAACTAATGCACCACTGCACTTCCAACTATGTTACAACTAGAATCACTCTGTTACAACTCAAGTCACTCTGTATGTCCCACCAACCAACCGCTTAAGTCGAAATTCACTTAGCTAACTTATTTGCCACTTCAGTTAACTATTTTCAAGTCCACATTGAGAATAAATTATTGTTTATTGTCCATCTAATATTAAGGGATAATAAAAATGCACATACATCTATAAATAGACATACAACTAAAAATAGCCTGTGTGGGCCACACCCTAGTGTAGGTGCTTAATTTTCACTAGGATCATGGATGTTGTTTCCGAATGCCAATTTCATTGTTTCTTGTTGAAAACTTCAACATTTAGTGCCCCTCAAGTGTAATCCGTTCCATACAATACCCACTCCCATTCTGCCTTGGAAATATCTCATCCAAATGCAAATCCTCCACAAAAATCAGAAGCTCAACCCAACTCAAAACTCATATCTTTCTTCAATCTCAAGCATTCTCACGCTAGTTTGAACTACACCCAACATTGCCTTAGCTAAAAAAGATTGGACCACAACCCCATTAAAGCTAAAACCACCGATTTCACATTGTTACCTGAGTGAGAGGCATGTAATCCACAACTTTTCATGGTTTTTCCCTCAATATTAATGGCACATCAGTGCACCGAATGTAGATGACTAGGGATTTTCTCCATGACCCCTGCATTTATTAATTTTATAGCCCTATGTGCGGCCAAAATCATGACATTCGAGCTTGCCTGTGTGTAGATGCCCATCTTAAAATACAAACAAAGCAGTAAAATAATATGATTGCAATCAATGGAATCTACATTAATCTTGATATCAATTCAAGTCATATACATATTACAGAGTGAGGTAGTTTGTATTTACCCAAAGGGAAAAAAAATTCTGAAAGGGTTAATTACTAATACAAATAAGAGGAGAAATAGTATATACTTATAATTTATTGGATATAATTACAGTTGACATTGTGTATCTATCAATCAATACAATGTATACAACATAAGAATTCATAATCACCAAACCTGAGGACTAAATTTTCAGTAAGTGAATATGTGCAGGACCTAAATATAAGTGAATTTGTTAAATGGGTGGGAGTAATATTTGGATCATTTGAGTGGGTGTCATACATATATTCATCAGAAGTAGGGCCACTAGCTTTTTGAAACCTTCATACAAAGGGTGTTTTATATACAGATTGTTCTATAAAAAACAAAACTATGAATTGGTGGACCCTTTTCATGAAAATGAATTCCATAGGGATTCCATGTCTGGTGTCTCTTCATGATATGGTCGGTTTAGTTGATTGGAAACTACATATGACATATCTATGTTGATTTCAGTGCTCACACCAGTTTCCTGTGAGAGGCTCACCATGGGTTGATTCTACATTTGCTACTATTGAGGGACTCCATACTTTGGCTCCATATTATCTTGATTTTTGTGGTCATAGGAATTGCTAGTGCTAATCTAGTGGCTTGAGCCTCGTTGTTGCACTGTTGAGTTCTTGACTGTTCCATAAGCAATGAACAACGGTGAAGGAGGCTCCATCTTGCATTGCTTAAATATTTTGTTGGCAATGTCAGCACAAGTCTTGAAGATATTATTATAAGAATTTGGTTGGATACCATCAGGATAGAGGAGATTGGAAAACGTAGGGAAGTTAGAATTAGGGACCATGGAATAGGATGGAAGCTGAGCACCCCGATAAGATATATGTTGTGGGATCAATGTAGCATTGTTGTTGGAATTCATACCCATTAGCATATTTTGTAGAAATGTGAAACTAACATGTCAAAAGAAATGGAACCTAGGTTTTGTTGACCTAATTAGGGGGCATCCAAAAACCTTGGTTATTGTTGGTGTACCCTGGAGAGGAGAAGCAGGTCATATTTTGTTGTTGATCCATGTCAGATCTTGTTGATTCACTTTCAAAAGATATTGCACCCCCAACACTGGTGGGGATACAAGGAGAATCCAAAAGTGGAGCTAGATACATGATTCAGACTTGGATACACGATCTCACTTTCACGTGAGCACGATCTAACTCTCACCTGAGCTGGACCCCAGCTAGGACTAGATACACACAATATAACCTTCCTATTGTCTCCCTCTCACCAAAGTTGCATCTGAGGTAAGTTATGCTTGGATCGTGCTTATTTGCTCAGAAAATTCCAATTGAATTCACTCAGGTAATTTAAATAAATATATGACTTTACGGATATGACAACCAAGGTGTTTTATATGACCCAAATTGAAAGGGATCATGCTTTTTTATCTTACTAGCGAAGGTTTTTGTTCTTACCCAAATCGATGCGGATTTTGATAGGGATCATTCGTCTATGGATTACTAACTAAGGTACATTAGATCATCCTATCGCAAGGTACACGATCTGATCTGAATCCATGGGTCACAATATAACCTATGCACAGTCTCACTCTCACCTTTGCACGATATAACATATCCGCCTAATCTTTCGAACATTTCAGACTTTGCTCCAAAAGACACTCTTCTGGAAGATACTCTGTTGGAGGGTCTTGTCGATAGAATTTGGTCGACATAGTAACAAGTGATGAGAATTCATTTTCACAATCATGCCAAAGCAATATTGAGGAATTAGAAATCATATGGATGTGTGTCTTAGCAGGTCATTTGCTCTATATCATTTTATATAGCTAAGCACACCCCAGTGTTTTCTACGAATGTTCAAGTTTGATATGCATAATTGTTGTTTTGAAAAAAAATAACACCATATTCAGAGATAAATTATGCATAAATATTTCCCAAGTTGAAATATTGGATGGATCACGATTCACAATGAGCTAGACTGCACAGAATGTAAACTAGCTATGGAAAAATAATGTAATTACTTCTCATTTTAAAAGTCATAAAGGGATGAATCATTGTTCCGTTTTCTAATCACCAACCATTATTGATATTTTAATTAGTTGCTCCTTTAATATCATTTTCCAAATCTGAAACAGTTAATATATGGCGTCGTTCAAACTCAACATGAAACCATTAATAGTATCAAACCCTAAGAACGTGGTTATTATAATTGTAAGTAGTAAAGGAGGAATGTCTCAAATTTTTTTTCCTTGCTTTTATTGTTATTCTGTGCATAGTTCATTCTTCCTTCTATTTTAGTTCCTTTCCTAAATGAGGCAAACTCTTTTACATTTCCAAAGTTCGTGTAGAAGTGAGGGAAGCTGAGGTGCAATATAGTTGATGAACTTGAGCAAAAATGTAATGAAATAAATCATATTCCAAAAGCTTGTATAACATAAAGGATTGAAGCATGAACAAGTGAAGAAGACAAAATTTCCATCAACAAAGCAGTCATTAGAAAGAAAAAGTTGAGATTGAGGTTGAATTTGCATCATACCTGGTTGTTGTTTTTCAGCATTCAATTGAAGAAGTTGCTGACGCCTTAGTCCTGAGTATGAATGTGTAATAGAGGATTTAGGAATGGCTCTTTCACTGCAACAGACTGTATTTCTCTTACAACTGAATGAAAAAAGAAAATCCTTCACACTGGAAGCTTAGCTATCAGTCATTGTTGAGCTTGCAGCTCCCCAATGCCATTGTGATGGTTTACTTGGTGTTGGCAGTGGAAAATTGAAAATCAACAACCTTCGGCCTCCAGCTCCCTTGTCAATAATCGTCTTCAATGTTGCAACAATCTCCGAACAATGAAAACAACCCAAAGTCCAGTCACCGGTGGAGTTACTGCATACCCTGGGCAGAGTCTATGCGTGTCGTGGACCCGTGGGCCATCATCCCATGGTGATTGGTGACAAGAGTAATGGTAATTTGTAAATTGCAATAAATAAAATTTGAATTTAAAAAATTGTTCCTTGGGCTAACGACCCTTGGTAGGACATTTCATAATATTATTCATTTTTTTTAAACTTGTAAACTTGGAATTTTAATTTTATTTTCACAAGTAAAATTTGTTGAGTACTTATGTGACATGCCAAGGCCTTTTGAAGAGCTTCGAGGTTTTCAATTCTAAACATTGATTTGAATAAAGTTTTCTATTATTAAACCAAGTTAGTTTAATTAAAACTATTTTTAGTTTTTTATTTATTTTAGTGATATGATTTTTTTAGATTATAATATTATTATGAAGAAATCTTTCGGTAATAATCACATAACAATGAACAATGTCGACGCGTTTTGAACCAATCAGTGTGGTTCATCATTAGGACTAGGTGAGAGATCAAATCCGGTCGTTGAGTTTAAATAGATGTAGAAATGGCAAAACAGGCGTCGAACCAAATAGTGTGGTTCATCATCAGGACTAGGTGAGAGATCAGATACGGTCATTGAGTTTAAATAGATGTAGAAATGGCAAAACAGACGTTGAACCAGCGTGGTTCATCATCATGACTAGTTGAGAGATTAGATCCAGTCGTTGAGTTTAAATAGATGTAGAAATGGCAAAATAGGCCGCTAGAATAACAACTAATTTGACTTTGAATTTTAATAACGGTTAGTTCTATTAATTTAATTATTTAATAAAATCTTAACAGCTAGTTTGACTTTGAAATTAATAACGGCTAGTTCTATTTAATAGTTTAATTTATATATATATATATATAATTATTTTATTAATATAGTTAATTAAATAATTAAACTAGCTATTAGGATTTTATTAAATAATTAAATAAATTAATAAAACTAACTGTTATTAAATTGAAAAGTTAAATTAATTGTTATTCTAACAACCTGTTTTGCCATTTCTACATCTATTTAAACTTAACGACCAGATGTGATCTCTCACCTAGTCCTGATCATGAACCACATAAAAGCCGAAAATCTATAGATATTTAGGCCGACAGGCCTTCTCTTTTGAATTAATACAGTTGCTTTTTCGTCAACCAATTCATTTTGATAATGACACATGTCAGTGTGCAAAAACATCATAAAATCATAAAATTAAAATCATAAAAAAATCATAAAATCATAAAATCATAAATTACTAAATAAATTTTGCTGAAATTTAGAAACGAATTCGCTAAATAGTAATTTCTATTTAATAGTAAATAGTAATTTCTATTTCGAGGTGTCGTAAACCATCATGTACACTTCTTTCATATATTCGACTAATCCCATCTGCTCATTACACAAAAAGTCCGTTAGAAGATAAGCTTGCAAATATCCTTCTAAAATTTTCTTGACTAATCATCATCACCTCTTAATTGCCTATGTGAAGAGTTGAAGCTCCTTAAATGTTCCGAAGAGGTTGTACATGTCATCGAGAACTGTGATAACATAACAGGTTTTGGCAAAGCCGAGTCTGAATCCAAAATGTTGAGGCTCAAACGCGGTATAAGAAGCCAGAGTGTTGAGAGATTCAAGGATATTTTAAATATGAAGCAGGGATGGCTTCTTGGTGGCATGTGAAGTGGTGATGTTCGATCATTTGTTGTGGACGTTGGAGAACGCCGATCCATAGACCACTGTGAGTGATTCGAGCTTGCAGGAAAACGCTGACTACATGGATGGTACCTCTTGCACATTGAACTCTGAAAATAGGGTTTGAGATGTCAATAATTAAGACCTCCATCGCATATCAGATTGTGAATTTTCTTTAATAATTTTCCTGAGAGGACCTGTTTGAATCAGTGGGCGGAACCTGCAACAACATTTACTATTTACTCTGCAGTCAAAAATAAAATAAATGCTTATTTTTTTCTCATTGTATTTGGAAACCCTAATAGGTTTTCCGAGTTTTATCTTGTACCGAAAGGATCGGTTGAGTTCAGTTCCAAACTGCTAGTTAGCATTCTGTATACGCCGAACCCTAATAGGTTTTCAGACTTTCGTTCCACGCTGCTAATTAGCTTTCAGTATATGCCGATTTGGTGTCATGTTTTTATCATTATGAAATTGAGAAATTTTACTCTTTCTCATAATGATTTAATATCTATGAAATTTTGTGTGAAGAGCCTTCTTATATTTTTCCCATTAATTTTATTTTGCATCTATACATTTTTTATATATATTTATTAAGAGTGAAGAGAGTATAATATTCTACAAGTTTTAAAATTCAAATATAATTTTATAAATGAATTTAAAAGTTTAAATATAAATATGAATCATATTTATATAAAATAATTTATTTTTTCTACTACATTCAAGTTTCCTAAAATATTATTTCTATGCTATCCTAACATGCAGTGTTAATAGAATATATTAATCATTAAAAAGATTATTTTTTATACACATTAATATAATATATTTATATTTATTTACAACTTTTTTTTATTTAGAACTCCTATACAATATATTTATTATTTAAACTTCTAAAAAATATATTTCAACTTCAATAGTATTTAAAGTGAATTTTAATCTATTATTTTTATATAGCATTTTTTACTATGCAAAATTCTCACAATAATAATTGAACATGGCTGGAGAATTCTTCTACAACCTTACTAAATGGTAAGTGCATTTGAGAAAAATGAGCCCTCTCCAATATTGCTTTTAAAATAATTCCAAATTTAAATAGAGAATCAACATTTTATATCTTTCCAGGGTTAGGATGTTGAGAAAGGCTTTGACCTGAGGATTTGTTGTTGTACACTTTGCATGCTAATTTTTTTATATAATAATTTGCTTAAAAATATTTGTGTGATTAAAATTATTTTAACATAATGAAATAAGAAAGTTTACCATTTTCTTAAAATAGAGAAATAAAAATAACTTATGTGAACTAAAAATAATAGAAAGTTAGTTTAAAAATAGGAAGTTCACATATTTTCTTAAATTTTTAGGAATTTTCCCTTGTAACTTATTTTTTTTAATAGAATTAGAGATCTTTCCAAAAAGATTATTTTTCTTTATAGAAAGTAACCATAAACTTCTAAGTTGCCCAATTTGAACTCACATGTCACTAGTAAGACTTGTGTAAAAAAAATAGTAAGTTCACATATTTAATTAATATTTAATATATAAAGTAATATTTAAACTATAAAGTAATGAATAAATCTTTAATTCACATATTTATTTTAACGAGATTTACTTCACATTTTTCTATTATATTGTAATTGAATTTCCACTAATCTTTCTTCAAGTTGGGTTTTTTACCATTACACTCTAACTAAATTTCAATTCGTCTTTTGCAAGTTGGGATAATTATATTAGTTGAATCCCACATGTTGTTGCTATATAGCTATGATAAAGCTTATTTTTTATTGCAATGTATGATTTATGAAGGAAGCTATACTTAAATATGAATTCGATGTCTTTGCCTAGTGATTTGATTCCTAGATGTCTATTTTCTACCTTTTTGAATTTGAACTTTTAACCTTTTACAAGAAGGCATGCATTCTTAACTATTAGAAGTTTAGAACCACTCTATGTATAAATGGATCCTTGAGACGTTCAATTTTTGTAAATTAAAATATCATCGCATCTATTAGTTAAATTACTTTAAAATATAATGTAATCAAATTAGTATTTAATATTCCACCATGCGGTTCTAATGACATTGGAGAATGTTTTTGTTAAACAATTTTAATATAGTTACATATTATAAACTTAAGAAAAAATACAAAAAAATTGACTTAAATTTAACGTATCAATTGCTATTTTCTTGTACAACTTTTTTGATTTTAAAATCCTATCGACCTCTCTTTGCACCTTTTGGGGCAACTGCTAGTATAATATTATGTTATTTAAATTATATTTGAAATAAAAAATAATAATTTAATAATTTAGAATCACAATTTAAAACAATGGGAAAATTGCGTGGGCTTCTTTATAGTGTAAAGTTTTCCTTTTTTCCAAAATAATTTTACCCCTAAATCAAATTGGAATCATGTTGTAACTCAAAATTCCAGCGTTGTATAATTCTTTTTACTTAAGACTTAATCCACCGACTTTAAAATAACTCAAGCAACAGATTTTCAAAAAAATCAAAATACACAACAATAAAACTTGCCCTAAAAACACGGCTATGAACACTACGTATTACGTCATTGAATTTAAATAATTTAAATCCAATGTACCCGGATGCTTGCTGCCCACCTGGTACCAAGATTGCTTCCTCGCGGAGTCGCGAGTCGTGACGTGGGACCTTAGAAACTACTCGAACATCCATTCACGTCACGCGCGCACGGTATAAAGGAAAAGCATCAGTGTCCAGAAAAAATCATTTCATTCATGCAGCTGTCCGTGATAAAGCCTGTTCAGAAATGAACGGTAAAAGCCATAAATGTGTCACTTCAAAGAAAAAGCATGAACGAAAGTATTCTGTTCAAAAGTTACGGTAAGGCATCTATTTACTATTTGAAACCAAAAAAAGGAAGTACATTACAGCAGTCACGCATCGTTTGACTGTAACCCACCATTCCCGCACGAATCTTTTTACTCCCTTCCGCGAAAAAGACGATATTCCATTTTCACGTTTCTTTTTACTACTTTCCACACGGAAAATAGATATTCCATTTCAGGTTTCTGCAAAAATCTATTATAATTGAACTTTCAAATCTACTGATAGTCATTATTGATGAGAATGTAAGTTATTAATTAAGTAAAATATTTACAAGGGGCAACTTTTCACTGTTTTTGGGTCTTAGTCTTAGTTGAATAAAAACAATTTTAGAGCTTCTATTTCAAATTTTTGTGCATCAAAACTTTTCTATTTTCTCTTGTTTTTCTAATCTTTTATCTTATTTTATATCAACACATTTTATTATATATATTTTTTTCTTTGGGTAGTCATTTTATTTTATATATATATATTTTTCTATTATACCTATATATATTTTTCTATTATACCTACAACTAACAAATATAAATAGATATTGCATTTAGTTTTTGGTTTGACTGTCTATTATTTTTTTCATTCTTTTCCAAAATTTAACATTAAAAATTAAATTTTATTACCATTCTTTTTGTGAAATTATTACATTATACACTCAAATATTTATGAAATCTTTGTAAAATCATTACATTGTACACTCCAATATTTATGAAATCTTTGTTAGGTAACATGAGATATCCAGTTCTATTATTACTTTGATTACTTTACAGAGCGGATGCTGACTTTTGCCTGGGCCTTGTGATTTCTGTGGGCCACAACATGCCAAGAGACCATATGGTGCAGCTCTATCGTACCAATGGAATATGGTCATCACGTGATTCCCTCCAATTATTTAATGTAGTCTATAATGGGACTTTTTGAAAATGGGATGGGACGTTTTCATGGATGATGATCATGGTTATACATAACAGGCATTTAATATTTTTTGAGTTTATTCGCTATTTAATGATTTTTCAATAGTTTTCACTCTATTGACTCTCTATTGACTTATTAATGCTCTTAACAGTACCAACAACCATACTATGCCCATGCTCATAACATCGATCATCAATACTTGTCCCCACTTGCAGCCAGGCCCGAAATTTCAAATAATTTTTCCGTCAATTGAAAATTTGAAGACAGGTGTATGTTTTCTGTCCCTGTCAATTTACGTTTTCAGTAAATTGATGACTGTCAAATTTTTTTGTGTTGCATATTAAAAAAATTTACAAGAGTAATTGCAGTTTAATTTTGCCATTAAGATATATGACATTTTCCTCGTGAAGAAATCCTCCATCATGGCCACAGGATCACCAAATTTCTTACTATTTTGGCAGTTTGTGTCTCATGCTCATCGTTACACCCCTAGCCCAATGTTAAGTTGCACAACTGCATCCATCAATCTAAACTCCCCTATTACCCTTACTCAGGAATAGACAATGATATTGCAGAATCGGTCAGACTAAATTGGAACACTATTTTAACGGTAATAAAATTATCCTTTCCAGGGTGACTCACAATTACATTCAAATGATACTGTTGCAGTCATTTAATAGCATAGTAGATCAGAGTCGAGGAAACTCTATTTTCTTCCCTCAAATTGTCTTCTGAACAAGCCAACTTGGACGGCATCTACAGTTCGAAGATTCCTTCAAAGCCTTTATTTATTTGAATTCCCATAATGCTAAGCAGAAAATACCAAAAAACAAAAACACTCCCCTTCACGTTAACCGCTACCTTTTCACTAATCCCTAGGCAAATTAGAATTTTAGTCATCTTCATTAGATTCCATCCCTTTCATATTTTTAGACAAATTAGAATTTTAATCCTTTTTCATTCGATTCCCTCCCTTCCATTTAAATTTCTCCCCCATTATTTTATCACAATAAAAATTCATTGAACATTCCAATTAACATATTTGGCTGCAGCATCTCATCTCACCTTAACGTTACCTCCCCGTTTTTCCCTGCCCTGCCATAAATTATTTTTCCCTGCCTGCAATAAATTACAGCTACAGTGGAGACAGATATGCCAGAATGCCCAGTACATAGGGCAAAAATAAATCCCAAGCCACCAAGGCCAGACTCAATCAATTTATCAAGTGTAATCTCTACTACAACAACAATAAAAGGTACTCCGTGTTCGACCATCTAGAAAGACTAGACATTAACCCAAAAGAAAAACCCACCACTTTCCAAGTCCATACCATGCAAACTCTTTTTTTTCTTCTTAATTTTCTCAGCAAACTCTCACCAAACAATACAAAATCGATGCCGCACTCATCTGCATATTTCAGTTACATGACGAAGTCCTTCCATGTTGACGTCACATGCTCATGAAATTTCAATTAGAATTTTTATTCACAATCTAAAAATTTTCAATTGACGTCCAATTCCAAGCCTGAATTTCGATAGCCATTCCCTTTCTCTTTCATGACTTACAAGGGTAAAAGTCAAGAAGTAATTGACAAGTAACTGCGACATTAAATCTTACAGGGTTATATTATTTAGTTTTCTTTAAATTAATTCATTAAGCAAGATGAAGATATTATTCAAAAATCTAATATATTTCTTCCTCTAAAACAATAAGTTATTCACGAGTCATGAATATTAAGTCTCTAAAAAACTTCGGAGAATTTTATACGAAAAAACTAGCTTGCAACTATAAAAGTTGAAATGAGAGTCATGAATGCACAATGTTGTCAAAGATGAAGCAATAATGTCGTTTCCACTTTACCTCAAAGATGAAGATCATAGTTGAAAGTATCCATGTTATGAAGAAATCAAACAGGTTTCTGTGGAAAGTACCAGAAGCCGATGACTCAAATCCAGGCTTGCTAGCAAGTCCCAATCACACACCTTCAATTCGCCAGAGAGAACAGAGCCGCATGTCCAAAAATCACACTACACTTGATTTTCTGTGACGCTGCAACAGTTCGGTCAGTTCGGTCACACTGAGGTAATGAACATCAGATACCACGAAATTCCAATACAAACATAGAGCACCAACTTAGCATTCGACATACAATAGCTACATTCAGATTCGCGAAAATGTATCATGAAATGGCTAAACAGTAAGAAATGTAAAGTTGCAATTTGCACGTTTCATCATATTAATTTTTCATATCATTCGTATGGGCCGTAAAGATTTTCCTATTATTCGTATTGGCCCAACTGCTGATGAGTTTAATGGTAAGCACTAGGGTAATAGGCAGCAAGACAATGCAACATTTAAACAACATTTAAGTTGAAACTGTGTTGTGTACATGTATGAAATTGGGTATTATAAATTTTTAGGCCGATAGGCCTTTTCTTTTGAAAGAGACCAATTTTTTTTGTCAACACATCTTCTCTGGACACGACACCTGTTACTCATTTAAAAAATGACACTTGTTACTGTTTCTCATTTGATGGGCTACGCTAATTAGGCTCCAAAACTGTTCCATGTCGTTCCAGATGTTTCGCCCTATCTCCGAGTATGTATGTTGAATATCGTAAATCTGCTGCTAGATGGGAACCACCCACCGTCCACGCCCCCAATGCCGGTGACACCTGTAACTTATTGGTTTATGAGAGGCTTCTTTGGTTTCTCCGTTGTGCCATTTGTTTTTCAATTCTTTCCTTGCATTCTTCGCACCTATCTTGATTCTATTTTCAGTCAGTCGACGGATTCCCTTTCAGCGTAATTTGTTTGATTTTTAGGTTGATTTGAGTTTATTTCCTTACAGAGGGTTTCATGGCTATTCTATCAGTGCATATAATATTTATTTTCTCCTCTGGAATGTGTTTCCAGGTTCTTAGTGTGTTTACCCACCTGTTTCTCCTCAACTTTGACGATGGAGGAACTGAAACTTACAGCCTTAGACTTACCATTCTGTAGCCTCTATTTCGCTGAAGGTAATTAGTTTATCTTGGATCTTTACTGCGGAATTTCAAGGTAACTATTGTTCTTGTTTTTCTCATGATTATAATTTACTTTCCTTACTTCTCACCCTTTCCTGTTGTGGTTTTATCAAGTACGTGGTGAGAGAAATCATTACCTCATTCTACCCTCTCTTGGGCATCTCAGAATGCAACCTACAGGTTCTCAGATTTCCCTTGCTTTTTTGTCTCAATTTTTTAACATAAATAGTCTTTTGCTTCTGGTTCTGAGGACTGCATCCTCCTATCTGCACAGGGGCAACATTCTGACATTCTTAGAACTTCATGCAACTCTCCATACTAAGAAGCTTCCGATTTCTTGCAGATAATTTCAGTTCTATGTAAATTTCTTTAGACTTTCTTGGATGTTTTTACACACCCCATTTGTTTTTTTTTCTCTGCTGGTTTTGGATGTTACGAATTTTGTGGCATTTCCTTATGTGGGCAGTTTTGGCTTCAGGAAGGACTATTTTTCACCATGGGTGGTGCTCTCTTGAGTGAATTTCTATCGCAAATATTGATACTTGTTGCTGCTGTTATTGGAATTGGGTTTGCGCTGCTTCAATGGATGTTGGTTTCGCACATTAAAGTGGGTCCTGAGAAGGCCTCGTCAGTCAATAATGGAGTGTATAACGAGTTCTTGATCGATGAAGCTGAGGAATATGGCAGCGATTTAAATAACATTGTCTCCAAGTGTGCAGAGATTCAGAACGCCATTTCCTTTTTCATTAAGATTTCCCTTGCTACTGTTCTTTTTTCTTAAAAGCATTAAGCCGAAGTTGAAAACCCTCTGTAAGGAAATTTTAATAGATAGAAGGTTCTGGGTGAAGTTGGGTTTAAGTCGAAGTTGAAAACCCTCTGTAAGGAAATGTTGCTCTCTCGTTACATCAAGTTTCTTAAATACTTGTGAGGGTGGCGAGAGAAATTAGGTACGTGGCGAGAGAAATCATTACCTCGTTCTACCCTCTGTTGAGCATAATACTGATTATATTTGAATCCTTTTATTATCCTTGATGTTACTGTATCTTGGCTTCTTAGTATGGAGAGTTGCATGAAGTTCTAAGAATGTTGGAACCTTCTATCTATTAAGATTTCCCTTGTTTTCTATTCGGCTTAATGCTTTTCTTCTTGTTCCAACAAGTACTCTCTTGATTGGTTTATTACATTTAGTTTATCCTTTTATTTGTACCTCTACTCATTTGATTTTATTTCATTGTCTGTCCCTCCTTGATGTTATTGTATCTTGGCTTTCTAGACTTATTTTATTAGTTTGCAGATTTTATCTTTATGCTTAAACTTTGGGCAAACATGCCTGATGTTAGCGTGATAAGTACGGTGCTTATTTTGGTCTCCTCTGGGTTGGGTTCAATTTGAACTATTTTATTTTAATCTCTTGCCTGGTTTACAACTTTGAGATTTTTTCGAATTCATTAAATTTGGAAAAAATGATATTAGATCTACGTTGGCAAGCCCCATCACTATCTTGCATCTATTTTCCCATGACAGCACCGGTCCTGCACCTTCTTGAAAAATGATCTTATCCAAGCTACTATTCGACATGTAATCATTGACCAAAAGAATCTCTCCTTTCTCATGACACCATCCTTGTAGATGGACTAGGTTTCGATGACTAAGGCGTCCTATGATTGACAACTCTGCAAGAAATTCATTCTTCCCTTGATTGTTACAGGTAGATCTCTTCACTGCCAAATTAGATAAGAAGAAAGTGAAGCAGAGCAAGAGGAAAACCAGGCAGCAGCAAAATAAAGAACCCTAGGTGGAATATCGTTCTGTTTTTAGATTTTTCTTTAAGGTATTGTGACCCTTCCTGAGACTTGGGCTGGCAGGCTCTCCCAATTCAGCATTTGAAAAAAAATGAATATTTGGTGTTGTAAGTTTCATAATAGGTGAAATCCATTGTGGGATACACATGTGAATTCATAAATCTGCAGTTTAATAGAAGTGGTGGATGTGAAAATTTGAGTTTTCCCATCATTTGCTTGTGCCTTTAAAGTTGTGTTTGCTTCCTTTTATAAGCGTTATGTTCTTGTTTGAAGAAGATTTGCAGCCCCTGTGGTTGTGGTTGTTTCCATGCCTACCTATGGGCTGCACCACATCCAACATGGCAATAATTTAAAAAGTAACAGTAGCCTCTAGCTTTAGCTTCCAACGACAACATTTGAAAGATAATGCATCATAATAGAAAGAGTGAAGAGCAGGATCATTTGAACTTCGAGGGTGAAAAGAGAATGACAAACTCCAACAATTAACTGTTAATGAACTAAACACCAAATACAAAATGAAGATAATAAAGAACGAAAAGCATACCTGCTGAGCCATAAAATGCAGCCCAGAGTGTCCAAAATTTAAATGCAACCCAAAAACACAAGCCAGAAATGCAGTGTCCCAGCCCAGAAATGCAACCCAAAATGTAAGAAACAAAGAAACATAGGTGTTACCCCATGGAATGGTGGATTATAGTCTCAAAAATGCACAGAGAACAGAGAAAGCGAATACAGTACTTGAAGCAGCAAATTTTGAGGGTGTTTATAGGTTTTGTGTGTGATTTTGGTTTTTGGGCACAATTTTTGGATTTATTAGTGCATTTTTTGGGTTTTTTGGTCAGCCATGCATTATGACATACCTCAGTTGTATTAAACTATATAGGCACATATATGGTATGGTAAATTCAACTATATGTTGACTGTACAATATTCATACCATAGAGACAGTTTTCCATACCACACAGAAGCTGAATTTCGTACAGGAACCTCCAGTATGACCGAATTTTGAAACTATACTCCGTTGGTGTAATGCATAAAACATCAACATCTTCAATGGTTCATCAAGCCGGAGACAAGGTATATGCCTTCTTTGAAAACTGAATAATAACAGGATCAAGCAAACATCTGTATCACAGTTGCAATTTCTAGGCAAGTGTGCAAAAAAATTGTTACTATAAACACTTAAGCTTGTACCTATGCATCACTCCTACAATATTAGAGATGAACTACATGTAACTGTGCCAATAACCACACAGATTGAGATTCTTTGTGAATAAGTTACTAGCCATTACTAGCTGTCATTACAAGGCAACTAGGCAAAACAATTGCATCTATGAATATTTGTGCTGTGCCTTTTCTAAACTAGCAATGACCAGTAATCCTCACAAGAACATAATCCATTCTTGAAATGATGGAGATGATTTACATCCATCACAATAATCTCATAGCTGACAATCTCAAAGATGAACTTTGAGGCACTCTGTTAGACACCACAGACAAGAAGATTTTTTGTGATGCAATCACTAGCCATTACTAGCCGCCAATCGAGGGAATGTACACAAAAACTTTGTATCTATGAAAATTTATGCGTGTGATTTTTTTAAACTAAGTATTACCAGTAATCCCCACAAGAACATATTCTGTTCTTGAAATGATGGAAACGATTTACCTCCCCTCACAACAATCTCACGATTGACAATCCTGGAGATGAACTTTGTCGCATTGTGGGGGTCACCACACACACGGAGATTCTTAGTGATCCAAATAGGGGTGCCAGGTCTTGTGTTAAGTAGCCCAAAAGCAATTGCCAACTTCTCGCTATGACTGTGGAGCATGTTTCTTTCACCTCCTCCTCTACATCATGTAGCACAAAATTTGTGATAGGTATTTATCTTGCCTCCTCCATCTATTTGCCCAAGGTCTCCAACGTAGCATAAATTTTGTCTGATTGAGGATGTGATATGTCACCGACCAGGATTCTGTGTATCTTGCTATTTAATTCAATCAAGCTGCATCCTGGTGTTTTTTTCAAACCTTTGTCTTTCATTCTTGTTCTCGGCTTTGCCAATTCGTCCCACCTGCCAGCAGCAGCATAAATGTTTGATAATAGTACATAACATCCAACATTCTCAGGCTCTAAGTCAAAAAGTCTTTTTGCCACCTGTTCACCTAGCTCAATATTGCAATGAATACGACATGCACTAAGTAAAGCTCCCCACACCCCAACACCAGGTTGAAATGCCATCTTCTGAATAAAGTCGTGTGCTTCATCTAAATGTCCAGCACGACCAAGAAGGTCAACCATGCATGCATAATGTTCCTCAGTGGGTGCAATGCAATAATCTCGAATCATACAATGAAAGTATTCCCAGCCCTCATTGACCAGGCCTGCATGACTGCATGCATACAAAATAGAAACAAAGGTGATGTGGTTTGGCTCTATGCCTGCCTCTTGCATTTGTTGAAAAATCGAAAGGGCGTCCTCACCATGTCCATGCATTCCATAACTAGAAATCATTACACTCCATGACACCACGTTTCTTTTAGTCATTGTATCAAAAAACCTTCGTGCAATCTCCACACAGCCACATTTAGCATAGATGTCTATCAAAGCAGTCCCCACAATAATATTAGCTTCGAATCCAGTTTTAACAATGTACGAATGCATCAAATTTCCTTGTTGCAAAGCTACTAAGTGGGTACATGCCAAGAGCACATTTACCATGGGAATTGAGTTAGGCATCACATCTTCTAATTGCATGTCATGAAACAGTGTTAGGGCTTCAGCGGCATGCCCAGTTTGGGCACACACAACAGTCATCGCACTCCAAGAGACCACATCTTTTTTAGAAATTTTGTCGAAAAATTGTTGTGCAATTTCCATATAACCGCATTTGGCATACATATCTAGTAGGGAATTCAGCACAAATGTATCTGATTCAAGTCCCCTTTCAAGGACGAATTCGTGAATCTACTTACCCTGTTGCAGAGCTCCTGAAAGTGCACATTCTTGGAGAGCACTTACTAGGGTGAAAGAATTCAGCTTCATGCCTACTAATTGCATTTCATTAAAGATATTCAAGGCCTTAGTAGCATGCCCACTTTGGGAATACCCAGGAATCATTGCATTCCAAGAGACCTCATTTCGGTGAGACATGTTGTTGAATAATTCTTTTGCAATCTCTAATCTTCCACACTTGGCATACATGGTCACAAGAGAATTTTGCACAAAGACATCAGCCTCAAATCCGCTTCTAATTATGCAACTGTGTATCTGCATTCCTTCACGCAGGTAAAACTAGTGGATAACAAAAATCGATGTTGGATAAAGAGATTAGAAATACTAACTGCAGAACAGAAGATGACAGTCCCCAGAAGTTTGCCACTAAATCTGCATTTTCTGGCAGACCTCAGGGTATGCAGTAGTTGCAACTATTGCATGTCACAGTTAGGATAGAAAGAAACAAGGATTCATTACAAGTTGCAAATACTGATTGTAGTAGAGTGCTGATATGATTATCAACAAGTAGTGATTAATTAATGGGAAAATGAGATAAATATTGGTGTTAATAGAGGTCAGTATGAGCAATGGCAGATTACATCATATAAATTGTCTACCTCTTTATGTTTCAGCTCATAATTATATATAGGAGGATCACTCAAGATTCACAGTATAAGATCTGCATCTGTTGACCCGTAAAACGATGTTTTTCACAGTATAGTGCTCTACACTGCAAATTTCTTCATCTTTTGGGCCATCAAATTGGTCCTCTAAATCAGAAAATATGTTAACATGTCATATATCTGTATTAATGGAGAAAATTTCATCTTTCTGTTTCATGAGTTAAATTCTGATGACTGAAATGCAATTTTATTTTTTCCCTTCATGTCAAAAACTACAATTACTTCAAATTAATAATTCACAAACAATACTCCTATCGGCCTCTCTTTGCACCTTTCCGGGAAATTCAAAGAAGTTACGTTTTACTTGGGAAATTAGACGTCATTTTGACAGGTTGGAGAGGTATACGGCACGTCAAAGCTGAAGTGTATAATTTTTTATTGGTAGTCAAATACGTTCTTAAACCAAAAATACGGACGTCAATTTCCATGCCCTGTCAGCTCATTACTCTACCCAAGCCTCGGAAACTGCATCAAGCTCGCCTCCCCCATTTTCTGACAGCTCTCTGACTCCGGAGGGTGAACCCAACTGGCGGACAAGACAGGTAGAGTTGGGCGCCAAAATTTTGAAATGAAATTTGGTTGGGAGATATGAGTTTATCCCACCTTGGAAATATGAGTTTATTCACTCGATGTAGACTGGGAAATATTGGTTGCCTTCTGTATCGGATCGGTTGTCGCACCGATTTATCACAACTGAAGTTGCTACAGAGGCGAAGGTGATATGTGTGTCCATGGAGTACAGGAAAGCGCCGGAGCATCGCCTACCTGCGGGTTATGACAATTGTTTGGGTGTCCTTGAATGGCTTCACCGCCAAGCAAAGGCAGCAGAGGGGGTGTCCGTCGATCCGTGGCTCACTTACTATGCAGATTTCAGCAAAGTGTTCTTGGCTGGTGACAGCATTGGTGAGAAAATGGTGCACCAGGTGGGCATCCTTGCGAGTGGAATGAATTGGGACGGATTGCGTTTACAAAGGGCCATTCTGGTTCACCCCACCTTCGGCGGATAAGAACTAGTTGACCGCGAAGTGGGGCCACAGGCAGAGGTAGAGTCTTTTAAAGAGTTTTTGGATGCAATATGGGGTATCGTCCCGGAGCGCATAAATATTACCCTCTTTCTCTAATCCAAGCTTGGACCCCATTCTCCCTCATCGACTTTGGTATATGAACGAATGGTTGTACTCGTGGCAGAGAAGGATCTGCTGACATATCGCATTGTTTTGTACTACAAAGGTTTAAAGAAGGCAAGCAAAGACGTTGATCTGGTTCTGATAGAAGGCAAAGGCCACGTCTTCCATCTCTTCGATCCGAAATCTGAGAATTCCTTTCCCATGTTGAAACACATTTTGGACTTCATGCATTCCTCCCCCTCCTCCTCTGATGAGAGTAAAAACCATACCTAGAATCTTTCCGTATGAATATCAAGACAAATATATGTAGTTTTTCGGTATATACAGTTTCATTGCGGAAACATAAAGGCTACAGGGTAATATCTGTACTATCGAGCGAATATTGAAAAAACTGGAAAGCGTTAATTAACATAAGAATACTAAAGCTCTACCATGGAGTGAAAATTAAAGATATTGAGAAGTGTTATTCCGCAGATATTGAAATTGATCATTTCTGTTTCTCGTGACTTTCTTTCGCTACATGCCTATGGAGGCCGTGTCTGCAATTTTCCACTCATGCATTATCTATAATTTGTTGTCTTTTACAAGTAGCAGGATTAATTTATCTGTAATTTGGTATATTTTTACAAGTTGAAAGATCAATGTTACTTGATTGACTGTGAGAGACTTAAAAAGTAATTAAAAAATTGACGCATTGCAGGAATAATTTATCTGTAATTTGTTATATTTTTACAAGTTGAACGATCAATGTTACTTGATGGGCTGTGAGAGCCTTTCAAAGTAATTAAAAAATTTATGTGTTGCAGATATATTTATTATTTATTTAACTGATTAATGATTTTAAAAAAAAAGTGAGCAGAGAATTATTATTATTATTTATTTTATTATTTAATAACAATCTAACTACCACAAATATAATCACTTTATAACTCATTAATCAATAAGTGATTAGTTGTAACTCATTAATCTATAATTGATTAGCTATAAGATGTTAAAAATAATTATAAAATAAAAATTGATAAATATATTTAATTTAGCAATGATTTAAAAAATATGTGAGAAGAGAATTAATTTATTAATTTTTTTTATATAACTATCACAGTTATATTTTCATTATAATATGGATTTTTGTTTTCAAATTTATATAAAAATTCTAACCACAACCAATGTTAATGTCATATGGTTTCATTTTGGTTTTGGTTCGGGTTCAAGTGGTTTAGCAATGATTAGGTTCAATCAAGTTTGACTTTTTTATGAGGTTCACTATTATATATAAAATGAATTATAGGATAAAATAGTAAAAAATCAACATCAATAAACATTAAAAAATCTTATTACCTATATGGAAATTGTAAGGATAAATTACAATATTGTGTTGCGATATGAAGTTATGTGTTTTGAACTATGGTCTTGGTCAATGACTATGAAATCAACATCAACAAACATAAGAAAAACCTTATTACCTATATGGAAATTGTAAGGATAAATTACAAGATTGTGTTGTGATATGAATTTATGAGTTTTGAACTATGGTCTTGGTCAATGACTATGAAGTTCGATGAGGTTCGAGAACCTCAAAATTCGAAGGTCAAGGTTAAAGTTCACCTAACCTTATGACAGACCACAACACATATATTTTCATTATAATCTATTAATTATATTGTTTAACTTAAATTTTCCATTATTATTTTATAAAATTACAAAATTCATGATTTCTTAGATTGTCTTTATCTTGCCACTTGGGAAACAAGACTAAAGATGGAGTAATTGTTTATCAATCAATACCCAAAAACTAGATGAAAATAAAAGTCAAACTAAGAAAGGAAAAGACTTAAGTCCTATAGTGTGAAAATTATCCTAAGAGGATGAAATATAACAACAATGGACTAGATTAATATTAAATTTTTAATTACAAATTATGTTTTTTATATACATTAAAAAAGAGAAAAGAAAAGGGAAGATATATACAAAGGATTCATATCTTTATGTAGAGAGTAATTAAAACCATTATAAAATCTAAAAAAAATTGGATTAATAGTTCGACGTCTCTAATTAATCATGCTCCTTTGTCTAGGATTTACATAGGTACCTCATCATGCCATAATTGAGAAAAACATGATTGAAAACACATTCGAAGAAAAACTCATCAAAAAAATTCCTTTAGCAGATTTTCCAAAGAGTATTAAAACCAAATTGTCTTAAAAAATGCCAAATACTAGACAAAAGGTCCTTAATAATTGATCTATAATCTCCCAACAAAGTGCCCACTAATGTAAATAATCTAGAGCATGTGAGCGAACTAGGATTGAACCTAAGCCCATTAATATTTTACAAAGGAATATTCCCACATAATATCCTTCACTATTTCTAATCTCGAGCAAAAATGGATCGTACATTAATAAAACCACTTTTGGCTAACCAAACTTTGTAGAGGAAACCTTGATAAATCACCAACCAAAGATAGACTCAAACTTTATAAGACACTCTAGTCAACTAGAAAACATGCACTAGGCTAATCCAATAAATTTATTCATCTATAGAACCCATTTGACGTTAAGAAATGGTCCTAATTCATGACATAGATGTAACATAATGTATAGCTTATGAGAATCATATAGAGTCAAAGGGCACTAAAATCTCCACTCCCAATCTCTAAAAATGCGACCATTTGTATCAATATTCATAATGAAAAGGTTTCTTGAGGAATTACCTTAATGATCTCCATAAAGGTAGCTCTATCCAAAGAGGACCAGGAAAAATCCCAAGCCACTAAACATTGATTTTTTCAACAACAAGAACTAAAATTCCATTGATCCCTCCAAATAAAAACTTTTTTTACTAAAACTTCTTTGCTTGAAAATGAGGAATACCAAAAGTACAAGTTTCTTCCAGTTTCCAACTTCAGGTTGATCTCTTGGCCAAATCCCAACCTGATCTAATACCTAGCCCCTATGAACACACTAAGTGTACCACCTTCCTCCAAGTTACTCCAATACTCTTAAAGATGATGGAACCAAAAATATGAGTATGAGGGGCAAAAATGATGTCAGATAATCCAAACTTAACCCTAATTTTTCCAACATGTTGGGTTGAAAGCAATGTATGGTACTTTAACACTTTCTAAGGGGATGAAATCTCCAAGCATCTAACCACTCATTTGGAAACCAAAATGCTTCCTTGAGACACCACATTGATCAAACCAGTACCTCCCTTATCCTTGGGCATGATGCAAACATCCTAGGGAACCATAGGAAGACATTGATATCTACCATAGTTGGGCCACATAGAATAATGTACAAACTTGTCTAGTAAATGGAATTGAGTCTTACAGGGGACCTAACACGACACATATCTAATCAACCAGAAATCCCACATAAAAATGGAGGAAAGGCAAACCCCAGAAAATACGAAAATTCGCTAAAATTTGATTCTGTTGTGAATATAGATGTTTAATTAATAAAATATTAATTAAAATTTTAGAAATTTAACTAGCCATGTGGTTAATTCCATTCCAAGATCAATGTTTAATTAATAAAATATTATTTAAAATCTTAGAAGTTCAATCAGCCATGTGATTTATTTATTCAATAAATAAATAAACTTAATATTTCTACAAATAGATAATAGTGGAAATTATTTACATAAATATATAGTAAAGTAAGAAAAAATAAAAGAAAATGGAAAATCATACTGGAATAAAAATGTTTACCATTTTCTAATTTCTTTTTTACTTTTGAAAGTCTAAAAACTTAGAAAATGTGAAAAGAAAGATAGAAAAATACATGTTAGATTGTGAGAGTTACATATGTTAGAGAGACTCCCACCACTGCATAAGCTTAAGAGCTTGAGACAATTGGATATAGTGCGTTGTTGTCTTGAGTTAAAAAGATATACAAAAGAATTTAGTGAAAAAGGTGCATTTACTGCCTTGAGATTTTGTCACTGGTTGAATTAGAGGTATTAGAGGAGTTGCCCGTAGTGGAGGAAAGTGCGATGCCTTCTCTTAAAATATTCACCATGATGAAATGCCCAGCGTTAAAAATGATGCCAATGGGTTATGTAAATCTCAAAACACTTCAAAAAATAAGAATATGTAATTGCCCAAGGGTATAAGAGCATTTAGATTAAATTAGAAAAACAAATTCAAATTTAGAAGTTGTAACGACATCTATGGTAGATATAAGTGAAGTTTATAAAAGGTTACAAACTTTTGAAGACTTGCAAGGAAGTGCAGATAGTTGGGTTTACGATGAATTTTGGTGTAATGAATTGTATCTTTTTCTTCAAAGTCTTTGGAGAAGATTATAAATTTTTATAAATAATATATCACGATGAAAATTTCTAGTTTATATTTTTTTCATCAAAATTATTATATATTGTGTTTATTTTATTAATAAACTGTTATTTTAATTATTTAAATAAATTTAAATAAAATTTATATATTTATATATTTTTATATATATTTAATAATTAAAATTTTAATAAAATATTTTTAATATATATATATATATATATATATATATATATTTTTAAAGAATTTAACATTTATTTTAAATATAACCAGGAAAAAAAATTATTCTATTTTTTAATTAAAAAATATTAAAATAAAATAGGTCACTTCAATTTAATATTTTATGAAAATAGCAATAGATGGTAAGTGTACATATTTGATGGAATGGTTATATTGATATTTACATAAGTTAAATGACCTTTATATTCATAATTATTATGGGAGGTAGATTAAGATGTATTCAACCTTTAACATGTTTTATTCTTAATTGTAAAGATTTAGTTGTGTGAATCAAGGGAAGTCATTAAAAATAAAGTTCAACATGGATTATGATGTTCATAATTATTATGGGAGGTAGATTAAGATTTATTCAACCTTTAACATGTTTTATTCTTAATTGTAAAGACTTAGTTGTGTGAATCAAGGTAAGCGATTAAAAATAAAGTTCAACATGGATTAGATGAAAAGATAAAGTAGAGAATTTTTGATATGAATTTTATATGAATTTTATGGAAGCTTATAGATAGTTTTTAAGAATATAGGTAGTTTTGATTATAGGTGATTTTGAAATAATCTAGATTTCTTATTCTTTTGATTGAAGTTGGTATTTTCTCCATTGAAAATATGGCTAAAGAAATTATACAGCATGGAAGCCAATATGTATCCTAAAATTGCTTAACTCAAGCCAAAGCCGCCACCTTTGGCTCAAGCGAGGCTGGGGGAAGGATGCAAGTCTTGGCTAAATCATTGGGGGAAAGGGAGGAAACCATACAACATGGAAGCCAATATGTATCCTAAAATTGCTTAACTCAAGCCAAAGCCGCCACCTTTGGCTCAAGCGAGGCTGGGGGAAGGATGCAAGTCTTGGCTAAATCATTGGGGGAAAGGGAGGAAACCATATTGAAAAATAAGGATAATATTAAAAATGATATTACTTCCAAATTTAAGGATATGTTTTGGGATGATAAGGAGTTAGAGGGAAAAATGAAGTTGAGGTATTATAAGGAGGTGATGAATGCCAATCTCAAAAACCAAAATTATATTTATTTCTTTACCAGTGCTTAGAAGAAAATAAACATTACCAAGATTAAAACTAATTCTCATGAGCTTCAAAATGAGATCCGACATTTATCTATTCCAAAGACACCTTGGGACGATAGAGTTTCTCACCTTAGGGATACTAAGAGGGTTGACGATAGAAAGCACTTTCCCTTGGATTTCTCATCTTTTACACACATCCATTCTATTTTTATAAACATTTTCCACCAACCTTCTTAACTTGTTAAGTAGAAAAAAAATAGTGATCTAGGTATACTTCTTTCCCTTCTTTTTAATAATAGAAATAAAATGTTAAATAATCTCAACTAATCTCTTGCTTTCTTAAGGTCCGATAGACCATATTGGTCTTAGTGGATGTTAATCATCATCATCATCATCATCATCATGCTAATATATTATAATAGATATTAACTTATAATGGGGATTCAAAAAGTAAAAAAATAATGCATGCACATTTTCTATATATAATTTATATTTGATATTTAAAATAATGAAAAATTCAGTAGCTAATGACTTGGACTCAATGTCCCTTTGATTCAATAATTCCTAAATAATTTTCCAACAATGAAACCTTATACAACACCTTGTTTGGCATACCAAGCGTTTATGATAGATTAATCCCATGTTGAATTGCATGACTCGGAAGAATCTTAATGTTATTGAAAAAATTTAAAATATAACATTAAAATAACTTGTACAACTCATTATTCTCATCTAAATTCTATTTTTATGTTGATACCATTACACACAACAAATCCTCACAGTTTTGGAACCAATTGAAAAATGCAAATTTCTCTTCCATCTTTGTTCATAAAACAAGTAATGTAAACTATCCTTAGGCTTTGGTCAATCTAATCTTCAATTATAGGAACCAAATATATTTAACTATAGAAACCAAATACAAGGGTATTTGATATTTATACATTATCATTGAATCATCTTTGTCCATATTTGATTAATCAATACTAGTTCTTGCTCCATCAATAGGTAACATCTCAAATCCATATATAGAAATTGTCAGAAATGACACCACATACATCAAATGAAATATAGTTGGACTTTATTTTGCTAATGAAATCAATTAAGAGGGAAAAATCAACAAGGTGTTAAACACATAAATACTTGTGCTTGTTGAGCCAACCAACCAATAAGGTCCACAATGTAGAACTATAGGTAGATTGAGCTTCTTCATTATCATGTTTGAGGTGAGATCTTGCTAATTATTATGTTTGAGGTGAGATCTTGCTAATTATTATGCTTGAGGTGAGATCTTGCTAGTTACTTGTACCAAAATTTATAGTGATAAGTTCATTATTTATCTGGATCTTAATGAAAAAAATTATTGGACTTAATGCAAATAGGATGGATCATTGACTTTAAGGAAATCCATTTTGTCACATTATCATCTATACAGTTATGTTTTTTCTTCCTTCTATATTTATGTATACTTATAACTTTCTTTTTTCAATGTAGTCTCCAACAATATTCCTTCATGCATTATGTGTCTGTAATAATGAAAAAAAGAGGCATTCTTCTTCATTTTATACAACACAATATCCTTCCTTTATAATTTTGCAAGAATTTTTCTATTATATAGTCCCACTAAGGGACTTCTTAATATGCCATATTTTGCAACAATTTCATTTTCTGTATAGTTCCAACAATTTTATTGGCATTCCTCTAATTATTTGAAGTATGTTATAGTATCTTTTTCCACACTTATTATAATATACATGATTTGTCTTGATGGCATTATCCCCCTCCCTTTTCCAGACATTCTCCATCTGAAGAACTCTTCAAAAAATAAAAATCGAGTTCACATACACACCTTTTTTTTTTCTAGTATAACATGTACCTATGTGACCGTTACTCAATAAAATCATGTATATATGCTATCCTCCTTAAAATAAAATAGGTCACTTCAATTTATTATTTTATGAAAATAGCAATAGATGAGTAAGCGTGTATATTTTATATTTGATGGAATGGTTATATTGATATTTACATAAGTTAAATGACCTTTAATTTCCCAAAAAATAATTGGGAGATGGATTAAGATTTATTCAAACTTTAACATGTTTTATTCTTAATTGTAAAGAATTGCACATCTCAGGGGAATCTTAATGTTACTGAAAAAATTTAAAATATAACATTAAAATAACTTATACAACTCCTTATACTCATCTAAATTCTATTTTTATGTTGATACCATAAAACACAACAAATCCTCAAAGTTTTGGAACCAATTGAAAAATGCAAATTTCTCTTCCTTCTTTGTTCATAAAACAAGTAATGTAAATTATCCTTAGGCTTTCGTCAATCTAATCTTCAATTATAGGAACCAAATATATTTAACTATAGAAACCAAATATAAGGGTATTTGATATTTATACATTATCATTGAATAATCTTTGTCCATATTTGATCAATCAATACTAGTTCTTGCTCCATCAATAGATAACATCTCAAATCCATATATAGAAATTGTGAGAAATGACACCACATACATCAAATGAAATATAGTTGGAATTTATTTTTCTAATGAAATCAATTAAGAGGGAAAAATCAACCTTGAATTTGTGTTAAACACATAAATACTTGTGCTTGTTGAGCCAAGCAACCAATAAGGTCCATAATGTATAACTATAGGTAGATTGAGCTTCTTCATTATCATGTTTGAGGTGAGATCTTGCTAATTATTATGCTTGAGGTGAGATCTTGCTAGTTACTTGTACCAAAATTTATAGTGACAAGTTCATTATTTATCTAGATCTTAATGAAAAAAATTATTGGACTTAATGCAGCTAGGATGGATCATTGACTTTAAGGAAATCCCTTTTGACACATTCTCATCTATTGTTATGCTTTTTCTTCCTCCTATATTTATGTATACTTATAACTTTCTTTTTTCAATGTATTCTCCAACAATATTCCTTCATGCATTATGTCTCTGTAATAATGGAAAAATGATGCATTCTTCTTCATTTGATACAACACAATATCCTTCCTTATAATTTTGCAAGCATTTTCCTATTATGTAGCCCCACTAAGGGACTTCTTCGTATGCCATATTTTGCAACAATTTTCATTTTCTATATATTTCCAACAATTTTATTGGTATTCCTCCAATTATTTGAAGTATGTTATAGTATCTTCTTCCACACTTATTATATATACATGATTTGTCTTGATGACATTACCCCCCTCCCTTTTCCAGACATTCTCCATCTGAAGAACTCTTCAAAAAACAAAATTTGAGTTCACATACACACCTTTTTTTTCTATATAACATGTACCTATGTGACTGTTACTCAAGAAAATCATGTATATATGCTAGCCTCCTTCAAGTAACTAGCTAATGTTTTCAATTTGCACCAAAAATAAATAAATGTACACATACTGGTTGTGTAGTTGAATTTTTTGGAAGACAAAATCCCACTCGTTATGCAAGTTGTTGCAACGTACACAAGATCACAATAGTTAGAAGAAATTGAAAACTCATAGATAAACTATTGTTATATTCAAACATGGATGAATAAATAAAACAAAGACACAATATAAAACAGGAAGCAAAGACTCTTTTATTGATTGTAATTTAAGACAACAATTGTCTGCTTAATGAGGCACAAAGGAATATCCAGAGTTGTATTTTCCCTCCTCAATCCTCCAATGGAGGTTCCATATTTCTCCTTCTGTTAGTTCTCTCTCTCTCCATATTAATGCTATGGGATGGTCTTGTTTATTTTCAAATTTAAAATTTGAATGCTACATATCACCGTCCCATGCCTCTCATTTGCTCAAAAAATATTTGTTCCCCCTTAGATGCCTGAAGAACCATGCAGCAAACACAGGGGGTGAGACAAACGATGGTTGCGGCAAATTCATGCCCAACGATGATAAAGTCACTCTGGAGGCCCTTAAGTTCTTTGCATGTAACAACTACCGTAATTTCTATAGGCGAGACACCAGCAATAGAGGAACCTACCCCTCGAGTGCTTCCTGCTGCTAACATAGCAACTGCAATGGCTCCTCCAAGAGTCCCGGTGGTGGGCTTCACCTCCCGGTGCTAGCTCCCCATGTACCCCTATAGTTCCCCCTACAATCCATCCAGAATCTTGTGCTCCCATATGCAAATGATCATGGTGATCCGTGACACTATCACATGATGAGCGATGTGGGTGTTCATGCGTCGGCGGTGAGGACCACTATCACATGATGAGTTGTGTCAGTGTTTATGCCTTATACATGGCTGGCCACTCTAACCACTGGCCAGAAATATGCAGTACTAAAATGTTGAGACACAGAAAGATATACTGCATCTATTCTACCATGGTAGGAGTAACTTCTACGATGGGAGTTGGGAGTCATATGCGTTTACTGTCCCACTCATCTTGTAAATACTTAATGTCACCCATGGCAGCCAAACAACATTACATAAATTTTAATGACCTTAACGACAATGGAAGGAAGTTTTCTCTGTAGTCAAGATATAAAAAAAATGAGACTTTATGTAACTTCAACTATTTAGGTGGATCTACACATGGAAAGCAACATGATTTCTAAACACTACTTTGTTTGTTTAAAGTATTTCCATTTTATTTTTTTTTTGGCTGAACTGGCAGTTGCGGTAAATATCGTGGCACATTAGCATTGGCAACTTCTTCTTTATTGCTCATTTTGCAGGTCTGTTATGTATCACATAAGCATTTGTAGCTTCGTCTTTATTGCTCATTTTGCAAGTCTGTTATGTAGGGTACATATCTTCAATTGTCTAAAATGGAAGAATAAATAATACAATGGTACAACGATATTTTTTTGGATTTTAGTAGCAAATGTTAATTATTGACTATTTGAAGAACACTGTCTAGCGTATTGGGGTTTTCTGAATCTATCTTAGAATATTATTAATTTTTTTTAAATAAGGTTTATAATAGGTTTATGGTGTTAACTTCACTCCATTAAGTAATCATTAACCAAAAGAGAAAACAGGTTGGTATATTTGGAAAACTTTTGTTATTATATGGCCAAATAAATAATCTCCATCTGCATTGTCTTTGGAAAAACAGATCCAAATAGATTCCCAATTATGTAAATAAGCTGTAATTGTTTAATTTCCATTTTGAGTTTAATAATGGATATAAAAGTTCATTTCAATCTAAAATATATATTTTTGAATTTTATATATATTTCACTTTTAAATTTATAAAAGCTCATTTCAATCTAAAATATATATTTTTAAAATTTATATATATTTTAAATTTTTAAATTTATAAAAGCTTATTTCAATTTAAAATACATATTTTTTAAATTTTATATATATTTCAAATTTTAATGTTAGGTAAATTTGACTCGGGATAGAGTCAATATTTGACTAGGGTAAACAGTGGTGGTTTTGGGGCACATGGTTTTGTGCACCCATAGTTTTCAGCCTATGGTATTGCATGTAATGGAGCCTATAAAAGGCTGGGAAGACTTCATTGTAATGTAGGCCTGGAGGTGAGCGGTGAAGGCTCATTTGGCTGGATTGGCCAGGGTTTTGGCCAAGGCTAATGAAATTTCATTAGGATGGGTTTTCCCCGGAGTTTTGGAGTTTTTCCCGGTTAAACATTTGTGTTTATGTTAATGACTTGTTGCTGGCCTTTTATGCTTATTTCTCTGGGCAAATTCTTTATTGTTTCTGCTGTGCATAATTTCTAACAAGTGGTATCGGAGCACTTGAAAATCTGTAACACAGACTTGCAGACGCTGGTGTTTTTTTTTTTTTAATTTTCTGGGTGTTGCATTTAGAGGTTTTCGCATGTTCTGTTTAGATCTGCGTGTGATGGAGGCAGATCTGCATGATATTTAAAATCTGCAGGGTGGTCTTTTACTTTACAGTCATTTGCCAAGATTTATGTGAAACTCCATGGAATTACGTTTTGATTCAGCTCGTTTTGCAACCCGCCTTTGGGCGGACATGTATTTTCAACCAGATTCTAGGACTTTAAAAAGGGGTACTGACTAATTCCCCGAGCGTCCGCTGTTGTGTTGCCGAAGATGGACGATAGTCTGCATGACGAGTTCGGGAAGGTCCTGAGATCGAATCTGACGAGGAGTTGGATCAGGATGAAGCGTCGTGGCGGTGTTGGCAAATATGGATCGGGTCACGAGACCAGATCTGCGTGGAAGAGACCAGATTTGTTGATCTCCAAAGTTTGCGGAAGCCGTGTTAGCGCAGAGCAGAGTTGTGATCTGCCAAGTCTGACACCATCATCATTAGATATGTTTGCAGCGCATGAATTAATGGGGAACACAGTGCATGAATTGGAGCTGGAGGTTCAACAGCGCCGAGAGCTGGAAAACCTACAACGTGATCTGGTGCTCTGAAGGATTCACTGCACTGTGATCAAATCGAATCCATACTGTGCGTGCGTGGATCGAGCTGCAGGGGATCGATGAGATCAAATCGGCATCTCAGTTCTGTTGTGCTGTCCTGACCGGCGTGCTAAGGAGAGGCGTGAAGGCTGTTGTTGACAGCGAGTTGAAAGTGAAACTACTTCGCCGAGCGCTGGTGGAAGAGGCCAGATCTGAAACGGAAATAGCTTGCGCAATATTGTGACCATGTATCGGGTTACTTAGAATCAGAGATTCCTGCAGTAGGCAGAGCCGACGTTGAGAAGGATCAATTGAAACACGTTTGGCATTTGTAGGCTAGTTGGGTGTGATATCGTTTGTATGGATCTGAAATACGGTTGCAGCGCCATCAGCTGGAGCTGAAGGATCCACAGCCGTGAGCTGGAGGATAAATCGCTGGGATTGCCTCCGAAATTTTATCAATAACCTTTTTCGTGCTACTAGTTACCAGTCATACAGTAACTGCAAGACATGGATAGTAGGGAGGCGGATCCAGGAGGCAAAGCACAGATGCTGCCAAGCCGTGGGCTACCGAGGGCTATGAGCTGCCAAGCGCTAGGCCGTGAGAATTCAATTGCTTGTGGATTCTTTGCAAGCAGTTGAACACCGTCGTGAGCTTGAGGAAAAGCTTTGAATTTTGGAGAAACTTCTGTGTAGAGCTGTAATGCGTGGGAAGAGTTGGAGAAATCCAAGTAGTCGAGAAATAGATGTGATGATAAATTCCAGAATTGGTGGCAGTAGAGGGTGGTGCCAAAAGACCTGCTTTTGGTGCCTTGTTCAACATTTGTGGAGATGAAGCCACTGCCAACACAAAATATTTTTGTGTGATAAATCATATCGGTGATGAAAACAATCAACAGGCGCAAATCTAAAATTGTGTACATGGATTGGAAACTTTTCATAGCGCGAATGGGAGGAAAAAGGAAAGACTCGGTTTCATGAGGGCCATCATGGTCGATGGTGGAGAACATGAACTTCACTAAGCAACCAAGCAGAAAATTAGAAGGGACCAGCAAAAGCATAGAGGGCAGATTCATGTACAATTATGATGTCCTCTTTGGAGAGGACATCATGAATGAATGTAGAGAATGGTAATTTAAAGAATAGCAACAATGAAACAAAAAAAAATATTATAATGGAGTTAATTTTTACATGTAAATGGGCATACTGTTGTAAGACCTGATATGGCATGCGTACCCCTGGGTAAATCACTGGTAAAGTCTGGGTTAGACCTAGGTGATAGGGGGGATGTCAAGTTAACAATTACCCTAGGTAAAAATTTGAGGGGGGAAGAGCTAGAGTGAGCGGGGTTGTCTCACTTAGCAGGTTTGGCTGGATTTAGTCAAGAAGCCCCAAGTCAAGTTTAAGGGGGGAATTGTTAGGTAAATTTGACTCGGGATAGAGTCAGTATTTGACTAGGGTAAACAGTGGTGGTTTTGGGGCACATGGTTTTGTGCACCCATAGTTTTCAGCCTATGGTATTGCATGTAATGGAGCCTATAAAAGGCTGGGAAGACTTCATTGTAATGTAGGCCTGGAGGTGAGCGGTGAAGGCTCATTTGGCTGGATTGGCCAGGGTTTTGGCCAAGGCTAATGAAATTTCATTAGGATGGGTTTTCCCCGGAGTTTTGGAGTTTTTCCCGGTTAAACATTTGTGTTTATGTTAATGACTTGTTGCTGGCCTTTTATGCTTATTTCTTTGGGCAAATTCTTTATTGTTTCTGCTGTGCATAATTTATAACATTTAAGAAAACAAATAATAAAGTAAATTTAATTAAAATTATTAAAATTTCCATAATTTTTAATTAAGATTAAAAATTTAATTTATATATTAAAAATAAAAATAAAAAATAAAAAAAATTTACAATGATAAACCTATTATTTAATCTATTACAATGGTATTCATTATCTTAGAAAATTATCATTTGTTTTTTAATAATGCTAAGTAATATCATTTTTTTAAGATGTTAATTTTTAATGCTAAGTTTTACTCAAATGAAGATTAGAATAAAAATTTATTTGTCAAATTTGAAATGGAAATTGTTTCATTTTTTTTTTTTTAATTGAATGGTAAGGAGCTTTCTATCCTTTTGAGGCTCTTGGGGTTTGAATTTACAAATGGTACCTACAAATACTCCATGGCTACACTTGCAGATCTTCTTACTTCATACTCCACTTGCTTGTATTTACTAGTTGCTAAATTAGCTCCCCATCTTCTTGGGGTTCTGACTTACAAATGTTACCCACAAATCCTCCATGGGTGCATTTGCAAATCTTCTTACTTCATACTCCACTTGCTTGTATTTACTATTTGTTCTAGTTTTTTTTGCATTTATGAATATTACCTTTATGTCTGCTTCATGCCTAATTAATGTGAAGACACAAAGGTGTTCTTTTATAGTAACGTCATGCATCATAATTCACATATGAATAATTATGACCTTTTCTTTAATTCTTATAGCAGATTCTTGGAAGTTTTATTTCTTTTACGAAGACTCCATTATAAGGTTTTAAATAGTTCTTAATGTTTCATTTCTATTGGAGATTGCAGTGACTGACATAAAATAATATTATATTTTGATTTCCTTAAAAAAAACTCATTGCAGTTATTTTAATGATTGGCCTATTTACCTTGCATAGAAATAAAATATTTTCATTGTATTTGAATAATAGTATCCATGACATGAATGAGAAAATGTTCTTATTAAATTCCCTCCATATGATTCATATATAAAGTGTAAACAAATCTTCCTATTAAATTTTATGCCTGTGATTTTTATATAGATTGTAATGTTGATGAATCAATACTATTGATTTAATTGTACAAGAATTTTGATTTGCAAATCAGATTCTTAGTTTAAGTTTTGCAGAATTAATCACAATAAAAACTTGTAACCTATAATGTATATATACAATTTAACATTATTTTTCATTTTTATAAGAAAATATTAATTTATTTTAACTTGTCAATATTGAAAAGTTAAAATAAATTAACACTTAAGAGTGAAATGTAACCCTTCCCTTCATTCAAATTCGACCTTTAATTATATTATAAAATTGCATAGTTTTTATTATATCTAAAATTGCATAATTTTTATTATATCTACAACTACAGGGAGTATGGGGTAGATCTCATGTAAAAAGCATGGCGTGAAAGCATGGGGTAGATCTCACGTAAAAACTTAAACACGAGGATCTCTAATTATATTATAAAATTTCATAATTTAGGTAAACATAAACATAATGTTTAACATTTTTAATCTAATGTCGGCCCTATTTAAAAATCAATCTAACTATTATTATGTATAAACACAATATAAATTTAAAATATAAAGAAGTTTACGAACACTCAAAAAAGAGGTATGGTAAATAAATAAAGCCTCCTTTTATACTTACTCTATAGGTATGGTAAATAAATAAAAATATAAATAAACTAGAGGTATGGTAAATAAATAAAACCTCTTTTTATATTTACTCCATAAACCTCTTTATATTAAAAACAAATCAGAAAAGAGGGTTTATTTAGGTGAAGCCTATGAGCCAAGTACCATTTTAATACCATGGGCCAAATACCATATTTATGAAAGAGGTATGGAAAATAAATAAATATAGAAGAGGTATAAAGAGGTATGGTAAATAAATAAAAACTCTTTTTATATTTACTCCATAATCCATTTTATATTTACGAACACTCAAAAAAGAGGTTTTATTTAGGTTAAACCTATGGGCCAAATTGTTATCAATACCATGCAAAAAAAAACATTATTAACCCTAATATTAATATTAAAAGATTAATATTAGTATAATTATTAAATCTAATATTCATATTAATATATTATATTACTAAAATGAGGAGGATTTGAAAATGAGGGCTCTGAAATCATGGGAAGGATTGAATGTGCGGCCTCCATTAGGGTTCAGATAAGTTGCAAGAATCACTTGCAGTGTTAGCCATCAACATCGAAGTAGGGAGGTTTGTCATGGCTTGTGTGGGGATGGAGGTGGGGGGCTCAGACAGGTGGTATGGTGTGAGTGAAAATATTAGTTGAGTATATAGGAGGTCTCAGACATCTGAATGAGATAAATTACAAACTTATAGATTATTCTTTCAATCGCTTAGATTTTGTGCCGATCTGGATAGAGTCTCCACCTCAACTAGTAGGTATGGAGTCACTGGGAGCATATGGGGAACCAACTATGTAAGTCCCTACGTCTAGGTCTTCTCTGGTGGAGGTTTATGGAAGTCGTGTAATGCTAGGCTATGAAAATCTATTGTCGGCTTCAGGTCAAGGCTCTCTACGGTTACAATGCTCTGGGTATATAGTGGACTTGATATTGGATTATGTTCTGCTATAGTCGGTGATCTGAATTTAATAAGGAATGAAACAAAATAAAAATATAATCACAAATATAGAGATGCAACATATATAATATTTCATTTCATTAATATCAAATACTGAAAATTCTTACAGATAGACTTGAAAGAAACTAGCTTTGGCGATGGTAGCTTATCTCTAAGAAGAGATGTGGCAGCTACATGCCTCTGAACTGTGTTACAATGAGGGTCAAGGGCCTTTTTATTATTGAAAAATAATAGAAAACCTTAAGCAATGAAAACCCTAACCCGAGGAGATGTAACACCAAGTGTTTATGGGCCCCGTTGGGGTTAGTTGGGCAGCCAACTTCTTAGGGTCGTAACTTGGCCATATTATCTCTATTTGGCGCGTATGATACCTCATTAGAAATATTTATATGAGGAATACAACTGTTGACAACGAATTTCGAGTTGAAAACTCACATTTTCCACAGTTGATTTTCCAAAAAAAACGTCATTTAGGGACTCAAAACGGTTCCGAAAGTTCAGGACCCGAAAAACTACCAAAAATAGTAAATTGTGTTACAGTTAAGGAAAATGAAAAACTGAAAGAAACAATGGTGGGGTCCAAGTGGAATAGGCGGGTGGCCACCAATATCCACTTGGATCATTCCTCCCCCCTTAGGAAGAAATGGTCCCCATTGCGTTGAGTTCCTCCATGAGATGAGGAAACTTCTGCTGAACTTGGTCCCTGGTGAGCCACTTGCCCTAGTGAAGGAGTTGGTCTACTTTGAAAACTCAATATAGTTGGATCCTTGGTTGTCGGGTGTTCTTGATTTGTGTGTCCATGGTCTGTTCAGTTGTGGCTTGTTCCATGCAGTCTAGGTTTAACTCTCTTGGTGTGAGTTGTTCTGCAATGTCGAATGTGTCCAACAATGGTGGAAAGTAGGGCCGAAGGCTATCCACATTGAACACTAGGTGCAGTCCAAGGAATGGTGGAATATTGAGCTTGAAGGAATTATCCCCTACTGACTTGGTGATGGTGTATGGCCCATATCGGAGCGGGTGAAGCTTGCAGTGGGACCCAGCGAGGCGCTCCTTCTGCAAATGTAGCCAAACTTTTTCGCCCACCTGGAACTTGCGTGGCACCCGATGCTGATCATGTCGCTGCTTGTACTTAGCATTGGCTCTGTCCAATATATCATGAACCTGTTGGCAGATGTGCTGAATGTGCTCAATGAAGTTGTTCACCTTGTTAGCTTTAGACTGGACATGAGCCTAATCTACTCGAGTAGCCGCAAATGGCATGGCTACATCAGTGGGACATAGTGGTTGGAATTTCAATCCCACCTAAAGGGTTGTAGCCAGTTGAGTTGTGGAGAGCCCGGTTATAGTTTTACTGTACATAGGGGAGCCTCTCATGCCATGTGCGTGGATGGTTTGAGTTGTACATGCGCAGAATGTTTACAATCATCCTGTTGACGACCTTTGTCTGTCCATCGGTTTAGGGATGGAAAGTTGTGGACTTAGTGAGCTTGGTGTCCAGCATCAACCAGAGGCTGAACCAAAATGTACTCAGGAACCTGTTGTCCCAATCTGAGATGATAGACTGCGGGATCCAAAAGTGTACCCACACTCATTCAAAGAAGAGTTTAGCAGTATCTTCTGATGTGACATTATTCTTGCAGGCCACCATAATGGCCATCTTTGAGAATTTGTTGATGACCACAAAAACATAGTCGTTGATGATTGATGGAGAGAACTCTTCTTCTTCTTATTCCTCCTCTTTCTCTTCTTTTTAGATTTCCCTTCATGGGAGTGGCATCGCTCTCGTCTGGTGGGAGAGAAAGCTTCAAAAAGGTAGTAGACATTTGGGTAGTCTACTTTCCTCCTGGTCTGATTTTATTTCTGCATTGAAAGATAAATTCTATCCTTTTGGCTATTGACAAAAGGCTTTAATGGAATGGAAATATTTGAGGCAAAGCAAGGGCCAAAGTGTGCAACGTTTCACAGAGGAATTTAGGAAATAAGCTTTAAACTTGGCCATTCGATTAGATTCACTTGAGACTGTAAAAAAGTATATTGGCAGATTATGTAGTTATATCAGGTGTTATTTATTGTAGTTTGAGCCTACTACTATTGATTAAACCAATGTGAATGTCATTCATCTTGAAAGCAGGGGTAAACATGATAAGTGGGGTCATCCCAAGAAATCATCATTTGTGGCATTGTGCCCGGGACTCTATATTTGTATGACAAGAAAACAATTTTCTTCTGAAATGAAAACAAATACAATATCACGAAAGATGAGGTGGAGTATATTGTTAGGGCTCATCATGTGAAGATCAATGAAAATATTGTTAGTGTAGCTCTTATGAAGAGATTGATCAACTTCAGTAAAGGTTGCATTCTCATGGTTGTGAGAGCAAAGGATGTAGAAGCATATGAAGCTTTCCAAGATTGTCACCCCATTCACAAGAAAGAATTATATGATATGGTTTCTAACTATTGTGGGGTTTTTCAAGAACCAAGCGGGTTACCTTCAAAGCGCAATATTTAACATGAAATTCATCTCCAAAAAAAATCTACTTTGCCTAATGTGGGTATGTATAGGTTGTCGCCAATTAAAATGGAGGAGATCAAGAAACATGTGTAGGAATTGTTGAACCAAGGGGTCATAAGACCTATCTCTTCTCCATGTGGTTCACCTATAGTGTTAGTGAAAAATAAGGATGGCACATGGAGGATGTGCGTGGATTATCGAGCACTCAACAAGATTACGATGAAAAATCGCTACCCTCTCCCTCGCATTGATGATTTATTAGATCAATTGAAAGATTTTGTTTATTTCACCAAATTGAATTTATGTGATTGATATCATCAAGTTAGAATTGCATAACAGGATGTGTGGAAGACTGCATTTAAGAAAAACTAGGTATTCTTCAAATTATCAGCGATGCCATTTGGACCGTGCACTACTCCGCCACATTTATGAGGGTGATGAATGATATTTTCAGACGTTTTCTTGATAATTTGTTTCTTGTGTATCTTAACAATATACTTTTTTTTCAATATAAATTTGGAAGATCATGTGAGTCATGTTAAGAAGGTACCTCATGTTTTTCAAAAAGAAAAATTGTATGTAAAAATGTCCAAGTGTGAATTTGGTAAGACCTCTTTGGTTTACTTAGGTCATATTGTTGGCGGTGGATAGTTAAATATATACCCTTAAAAAGTTGATGTGATTGTTAAGTGGCTTAAGCCTACCAATGTTACAGAGGTTCACAACTTTTTGGGTGCAGTGCAATATTGGATAAGGTTCATTTCCAACTTCTCCATCATAGCATCTCCCTTGCATGCTTTGAAAAGTGTGAAGCAGACCTTTCAATGGGGAGGAAAGAAACATAATGTTTTCGATACTCTGAAAGATAATATTAGTACCGCATGAGTTTTGGCCTTTCCTGACCTCCAACAACCTTTTGAAACTGAAAAATATTCTAGTGGTTATTCCATGGGAGTAGTGTTGATGCAGTAGAGGAAACTTGTATGTTAACATTCAGAGAATTTATCCCAAGCTGTTGTGAATTATCCCTCTTATGACAAGGAACTATATGCTTTTGTGCCTGCGAATTATCCCACTTATATATATGCACATCTTCCATATATCCACACCTTTTGTATATGTGTATGTATCGTATATGCACAACTTCTATATGTGTATATATACGGAAGCTACGAATATAAAGAAATTGTGCACAACTTCAACCTATGTATATACGTAGCCTCCGTATATGCACAACTCTCATATATGCACATATATGAAAGTTAAGCATTTACGAAAGATATGTGCATATATGGAAGTTGTGTATATATAAAATATATGTCATACAAAATATGTGCATATATCAAAGTTATGTGATTTTCGTATATACACATATTTCTTATATGTGCAAGTTCGTCGTATATGCACAAATTTTGTATATGCGCATATCCTCCGTATATGTGCATATCTGGAAGTTGTGCATATACGGCTGATGCACATATACAATAGATGTGCATATACAGAATATATCCATATACGAAAGTTGAGAATATGCAAAGGAAATGTGCATATACAAAGGTTCCACATATACAAAAGATATGCACATATATGAAAGTTGCACATATACATAAGTTGTGCATATCTCGAGACTATCATATATGCATATTAAGAAAGTTGTTCATAGTTTCTGTATATGTGCAAATTTTGTATATGTGCATATACGGAATTTGCACATATACTGAAGATATGTGCATATACAGAAGATATGTACATATATGGAAGTTGTGCATATGCATGAAATATGTGCATCTGCCATATATGTGCAACTTCTGTATATGTGCATCAACCATATATGCACAATTTTCATATATGCACATATCTTCCACAAATGTTCAACTTTCGTATATGCGTAATTACTGTATATGTGCATATATGAAAGTTAATTCTTTAATGAAAATAATATATTATCTCTTATTTAACAAAAGCATAGATCTGCAGATCATCATATAACACATATTTTAGGTAACGAAATCAGGGGAATAGGGTTATTCTAGCTATGGTATGATGTCATGGTTCCAATGCAATTCATGGCTCAATAGTATGAGCCCTGATTATAGTTTTATGGCAAGTTGCACCTAACTTCCTAAAGTTATTTAGGGGAAAATGGAGAATTTCCTTTAGGGAGATAGAAAATGAACCAAATAGAAGAATTGAGCTCACTGAGATCCTACAAGTGTGTTTGACAAGGATTATGTGAGCATACTATCCACAAATTGCTAATCTATATTTTAAAAGTTCAACTCCTTGGTGAAAAAATTGCATCATCTCTCACTAAGAAAAACCAAATTTCTAGACATAATCCAATTCAACCCATTTTTAGATAATTATATCATATAATACAATTTTTTCTAGTTGTAAATTGGTTCCATGAGTCCACCACAATTGGCAATTTTTCGATCTAGGTCACAAGTATTTTTTTATGGTGAGCTTTAACTCACTATCTAAATCAATTCAACATATGTAGAATTTGGTCAAAAAGAATAAAGGAAAATTGAATAGAAAAAATGACTTTTGTAAGCTCCCAAATATTTTTCTAGTTTAGGCCAATGTGAACACACTACTTATATTTACCCTATCTGAAATTTTCAAGAATCAACCCTCCAATGCAAAAAATGCATTATCTCTTACCGAGTAAAATCTTTATTCCAAGAATCACTGAATAACATTCCCTTGGAAATGGAATCATTGAAGATCAGTGTAAATTGCAATAATACATTATCACAAGCCTTATTCAATCAATGGTTTGTTAATTTGATTCTTAATTACAGTTTTTGAACGAGTTGCAACTCGCTTCTTGAAGCTCTTTACAGATTCATCGAGGGTTTTTTTTCAAGAGGATTAAAAGTAAACCAAGAAAATTAATTGAGTACCATATGATTCTATAAGTTTCTTTAGCCAAGGGTTAAGTGAGAAAATTATCCACAATTTCCCAATCTAGTTTCAATATGCTCAAATTGTGATTTTTGTGAACATGGAAGTAGTGAAAGTGTTAGTTTAAAACTTCTCTTTCATTTAATTGAAACATTTTCTACCCTTACTTTAGTCATCACTTTATTAATTAGTTAACATCATAAAAGCATTAGTGAAGTTATAATAAAAAAATTAATGTTGTCTATGTTGAAATATTGTAACATCATATTATGTATAAATTGTGCATACACAACTTGCAAATTCATATATCAAAACAATAATATTGCATGCACCAATTTAATATATTGTTGTGTATTAATAAATAATATTTAATATTAAAATGACATATCAACTAATATCCATAAATGGAACAAATTGGTGTACTGCCTATATGGTTTAATGCTCAATTTCTTACACGCAGTCTTATTTATTAGTTTCCTTGAATTTAAATAAATACATCATCTGGAGTCATATGTTTGTTACTTATCTCAACCAAAATGTTTGGCTAATAAAAGAGTGAACACTATGACTCAAAAAAACAAAATGCTACTATTTATATATATGGGCTTCCACATCTCCTCTCTCATAGTAAAATATCATGGAAATATAAATACATGATTGAAGACAAGTTATTGTTTGATTAAACATCCTTCTTGGTTTCTAAATGCAATTCCAAGCTCGTCCTTTTCGAAATTTATTTTGGGTGGTGTGAAAAATAGCATGCTTCTTATACATGAATCTTCATGTTCCTATGATTATTTGGATAACCTAGGCATAAAAAAAGACAGTTGTGCTAAACTCATTCTCTAAAAAAAGTTAGAAGTAATTTATAAATGGCTTAAAAAATTATCAAAAATAATAAAAAGCTTACATAAATTAAAATTAAACAAAATATTAAACATGTCAATTTACCTTACATGTTTAATTACATTTACTCATTCAAGTAAATTATCCAAATCACTTCTAATATTAATGATGTCCTTTAACTATTAATGATTAAAACAAGGCAAAAAAACATCACAATATTGATGATTTTTTCCTTGAAATTTTATGTAATTGAAAGTTTGTACCAACAACTACATTCATAAAATAATATATAAATTCACTTAATATATAATAATCAAATATATCAATTCTTATTCCATGTTCTTTAGTTATTATCAATTTGACTGAGAATTACCTTTGAAATCTATTACTAATAATTACCTTTGGAATCTATCAGTGATAAAACAAGGCTTTTAGGCCTCATATTAAATTGCTGTCACCTCAACCTACGCTGGCAATTAACAGCGAGATGACTTGTCATCTTGTATAAGCCATGGATGATGAATGTTAATTTAGGTAATCTTGCAGAAGCCATGGATGATGAATGTTAATCCATTACTATTTGACGGAAAGTGTTGGCTGAAAAAATTATGAAGTTTAAGCTAGTTGTCAGATTTCTTCTATGTACAGTGTATTAAATAACGTATAAACTTGAAAATAAGGCTTTCCATACATAGTGTTATCACTCAGGTTTTCCTAGAAGTTGTGTAAGAGGAAAGTATACCCGAGGTAACCACAAACCAACCTTTTAGATGCAGAATCTAGCCAATCTGCATCCAGAGAGGGCTCTCTCTTTATAATTTATCTTTGTTCTTGGAAGGTTTTAGGCTAGTTATAGATTCAAGAGTTTGTTTTGGGAAAATGGTGGAATCCACAAACTAAGGGCAAGGTTGAGGGCTTTCAGTCCATTGGGCTGTGGAGTCAAAGGATGGCTTTATTGGATTTCTATTCTACGCACAAGATGGATTTACAGGGCAAGATAGCTAGACAGAGAACAATCCTTAAAATTTTAAGTGGATGGGATGATTTTGAAGGGATGAAAGGCAGCTAAGAATCTTTCACCATGTTCAAAAAGAGAAATGCGATGATTACAAACAAAGAGCAATGAAGAATTCTTTATTATAGTAATCAACAATGTTTAAATTAGCAAAGCAAGAGCATTTAAGAATTCATGCTTATAACTAATTCAGAGGAAAACATTAAGAACAATCACATATGAAATCAGAGTACAATTAAGTAAATTCTGATTCAATCCTTTATGTAAATTATTCAGAAATGGACATAATGATATTATAAACTGATATAAAACTTAAGACAAAGGGTAGAAAGACTTATTGAACTGCAGTCCAACACATGAATCCTGCAAAAAGTCCTGTACTTCAAATCGTCATCCAGTAAGCCACGAATAAATTTCTCCAAAATGCTTTTATTCCGAAAATCTCAATGTTACAACAGAGTAATAGAATCCACACTCAATACTCTCTTTGAGGGTTTATTTATACACAAAATAATTGAAAATATCTCACACTATCCTAGCCCATAATTTGGGGTGACTAAGGAGTAATTTACAAATAAATAGGAGACAAATGGTCTCGTAGATAGAATAATAAGTAACTGCTGATGTGATGTTTCCTTTCTTTATGGATGTGCTGGAGGTAAGTGCTGAAAAAGGGCTTGTTGCTGTCTTCTGGAGTAATTTCTTTGCTTGTTTGATACTCTTTGTCTTTACGGATACTCTTTAACTTGTGTAACTGATAATCTTTCATCTGTACTCATTTTTACCATTTACCTGATAGTAAAGATAAAATTCTCATCTTGAAAATAACTTTTACAGAATTTCCAATAAGTCTCTCCACCATGAATCGTCTGGTATCACAGTTCTTTTGAGTTTTCTCAATGTCTCATCTGCTTCTGTGAGTTTGTAAAAGGTGGGCTCATTAGGAAATAGATACTTTATTTCATGTTCCAAATGAAATAAATTCCTCACTCTATCATAGATATTTCTCCCTGTTGGTAATGTTGTTTCTGGTAAACTAGGGGAACAAGCAGCTGTATTTTGAGCATGAGCATTTATTTTCTTTACATAGGTTTCCAAGTCCATTATTTGATCCTCTGAGAGCATAGGACTTGGTAACCCACTGTCCAACAAAGCTTGAAATTTCTCTCTGAAAATATTGATATCAACCAGAATATCTGTGCACTTCCTTTCTAAATTCTGCATGAAAGTTCTTTTGATGAAAACTCTCTTTATTTCCAAAACTGTGCCGGTCCTGTCCTCAATCCCTAAAACTGCAAGCTGTTGCTTTGTCCGGGTGTTCAAAAATTGAATAAGCTGATTGGCCTACTCAGGCCTGCCTCTTAATTCATTTCTGGTTCTGTTTATTTATTCTTGGGCTATTTTAACCAAATCATTTTGTTCAAAAATAGCTTGAATAGAGGGCCAAATGCCCTTTATTAACTCAATGATATTACCCCAAAGAATTTCATTTATTTCCTTTAAAGGCTTTTCCAATGAAATATCTTTTTCCAAAGCCTGAACCAATTTTTCTAATCTTTTTATTTCCCTGGTGTTATCAGCAACTGTTTTCTTAGATGTATCATATTTCTCCTCCAATTTTACTAATTGCAATTTCGTAGTTTGAAGTTCTGAGACCCTTAGTTGTAGACTTTCCATTTGTTTTATTAATTCATCAGAACTCAAACTAGAAGTGTTTACTTGGGATGGCTGTGTTTGCTGACCTATTGTTGTAGTACCTGTGGTTGATGTCTGCCTGATAGTTTCCTGTTCCTGCAAAGCTTGTTCCAATTCCTTCTCCGTTTCACTTAGTCGCTCAGTCATATTTAGGAGCAACTCCATTATTTCTTCTTGTGAATTCCCCTTTAGAACTTCTTGGGTCTGAGGGTGCCTTGAGGCTGGAAATTTTAGCTGCTTTCTCAGTGCAGCTATGTCATCATCTTTCTTCTTTATTAATGCCTCAATGCTTTTAATATCTTTGGGGTTGTGCCCCAAACCAATGATTATGTCTTCTAAAGACTTTATTCTATTATCTTTGGCCTGTGAAGAGGCCTTCTCAATTTGCAATTGTGCAGTTGTGTTATTCAAAGAATCTTGCAGCGTTATAGCTGCCATGGCCTTATTGGTAAGAGTGGAATAGACCATTTCCCCAGTTTGTCTGTGTAGCTCTATCTGGTCCAGAGGATGAATATCCTTTGCCAGAACCTCAAAATTTGTCCTGATGTAGTCAACTGCAGTAATGGGTTTTGACACTTTTGACTTGAAGTGGCTCATTATCATTTTTCCTTGTGACATGTCAAATGCTGACATTAGCCTTTCTTGATTATGGGGAGCCATTTTCATATATTGATCATATACCTTCATTTTTAATGGATCATTCTTTTCTTTAATATTAATGAAGGTTCTTTTAATATCCCCTGTATCTGTTTTTGGTGGTCTGAAAGAGGATACCTCAGTACTTAATTGCTTTTGTAAAGCTTTTCCTTTCTGTCCTGTGTTTGTTTCACTAACTATGCCAGTTAGTTGACTGTCTTCCCTTCCATCATCAAACACTTCATCTATGATTTCCACATCTGGAAGTGGATCTGATTTATGTTTTTTAGCTTGATGTACCTGTGAGGTTTCTTTTGGAGGAGTGGTGTCTGGAACCTGCCTTTTCTTTCCTATTTCCACATTTGATGGAGTTTGCAACTCTAGAACTTGTGTGTGCTTTGCCTGAGTGGGAGAAACCTGTGATTGTTCAGGGGCTTTGGAAGTTTGTGGTTTCTCTGTCATGACTAAAGTTTCAATCACCTGTAATGCAGGTTCCTTTCCTTTGCCTTTTGTCTCTGCTGCCACTGGTGGACTGCCTTCCTGCAATCTCTGCTGTGGATTTGATGCTGAAGATGTGCCAATTTGGGGTACCTGCACTTGACCACAAGATTCTAGGTCATACTTCTTCTGAAGATCTTTCATAATTTTATTCATTTTTTCTTCTGCACTTTCTTCTTCAACAAGTGTTTTTTCCACCCATTCATCTTGGTTAGCATATTGCTCTATATCAGGAATCTTGTGGTGGATATAAGGGGAAGATTTGTTCTTTAATCTTTTTTCACAGATGAAACCAAATGGGTCATAAGGAACCCAACGAAAACTTCTTTGAAATTTGCAGCGGTTTTGTAATATATCCTCTGCATCTCGCTCAGCCTCTCTAGAATTGCAGATGTAGGGACCTAATTGGCTTTTAATCCGGAGTTGAGCTTTTTTTTTCACACTACAAAAATGGATCACATCTGAATTGTTCATTTGCCTGAAATATTCCAAGGCAAATAGTCTCATGGGTACATACTTTGGTAACTTGAATGGATGTAATTCACATCCATAGATTCTGATGACTGTATGGTTTTGATACAAATACCAATCCCCAACTTTATAGGTCCTTGAAAGTTGCAAGGTCTTCTTTGTTTCATTACTGAGTCTTGGGGGAGGAATCCCTGTCAACAATGTAGTTGCAGGATATACAAAAAGATCTATAAACTCAGAATAGGAATAGGGAGACTCATAAGAATGAATTATGGGAGACCAAAATATAACTGACCTTTGGTTTCCCTTGGCATCAAGTTTTTGAACAGGGAAAGGGAACTTTTCTGATTGATAGTAGATAATGAGATGATAGATGACTGAGGAATATTTAAAAACTTTTTCATCATCTAGCCTCATGAATTGATCATGGATCTTGTTGGCTATGAAGGAGGCAAAGTCATATTTAATCTCAGGAGGTTGCCCAGGAGTAAAAATGGATAGCAAAACCAAGGTTATCTCATCAACATATTCATTGGTGTTGAAGCCCAAGACAAAAGATATCATATTGAGGATGAGTCTTCCCAATTGATTGAAATAATAAAAACCATAGGGAGGAGACCCCTTAGGTTGATGCTCAGGCAACATGAAAATCTGGCACATGGATTTTAGCTTTTCTGGAGTTAACTGCCTAGTCTTCTCAATCAATTCTTCCATAGACAGAGGTGCCAATTCTTGGTCAGGTTCAAAGTGTAGCATTTGATTGATGGTCTGGGGAGTAATGGGGAATAGAACACTCTGATCAGGAGCTATTACAGCCCTTTGAGTGGGATCATAGTTTGAATGGCAATAGTGGATAATTTCTGGGAAATTAATGACTGAGGGGATGAGGTACCTTGGGAGATTGGATTCCCACCTATTGTTACCTTTGCCTTTAAAACCAATTTCCACAGAAAGACCTTTTCAACAATGGGGGTTAGATTTTATTGGAGAAATTCACCCCCCTTCTTCAGGGCAACACAGATGGATTTTAACTGCCACAGACTACTTCACTAAATGGATTGAAGCTATCCCATGCAGACAGGCCAATGATTCAGTGATTATAGGGTTTTTAGAAACAAATATACTTTCAAGATTTGGCTGTCCAGAAAAGATTATAACAGACAATGCTGCTGCATTTAAATCAAAGAAAATGATTAGTTTCTGCCATAAATATCATATTACTTTAGGCCATTCAACAGCCTATTACCCCCAGGGTAATGGACTAGCAGAATCCTCCAATAAAAGCCTAATCAATATCAATTGAAATGAAATTGATCATTGGCTTACTTTAGACCCCTTAGGAGCTATTACAGCCCTTTGAGTGGGATCATAGTTTGAATGGCAATAGTGGATAATTTCTGGGAAATTAATGACTGAGGGGATGAGGTACCTTGGGAGATTGGATTCCCACAGTCCAATTGAAATTCCATCAAAAGAACTTTCATGCAGAATTTAGAAAGGAAGTGCTCAGATATTTTGATTGATATCAATATTTTCAGAGAGAAATTTCAAGCTTTGTTGGACAATGGGTTACCAAGTCCTATGCTCTCAGAGGATCAAATAATGGACTTGGAAACCTATGTAAAGAAAATAAATGCTCATGCTCAAAATACAGCTGCTTGTTCCCTTAGTTTACCAGAAACAACATTACCAACAGGGAGAAATATCTATGATAGAGTGAAGAATTTATTTCATTTGGAACATGAAATAAAGTATCTATTTCCTAATGAGCCCACCTTTTACAAACTCATAGAAGCAGATGAGACATTGAGAAAACTCAAAAGAACTGTGATACCAGACGATTCATGGTGGAGAGACTTATTGGAAATTCTGTAAAAGTTATTTTCAAGATGAGAATTTTATCTTTACTATCAGGTAAATGGTAAAAATGAGTACAGATGAAAGAGTATCAGTTACACAAGTTAAAGAGTATCCGTAAAGACAAAGAGTATCAAACAAGCAAAGAAATTACTCCAGAAGACAGCAACAAGCCCTTTTTCAGCACTTGCCTCCAGCACATCCATAAAGAAAGGAAACAACACATCAGCAGTTACTTATTATTCTATCTACGAGACCATTTGTCTCCTGTTTACTTGTAAATTAATCCTTAGTCACCCCAAAATATGGGCTAGGATAGTGTGAGATATTTTCAATTATTTTGTGTATAAATAAACCCTCAAAGAGAGTATTGAGGGTGGATTCTATTACTCTGCTGTAACATTGAGATTTTCGGAATAAAAGCATTTTGGAGAAATTTATTCGTGGCTTACTGGATGACGATTTGAAGCTCAGGACTTTTTGCATGATTCATGTGTTGGACTGCAGTTCAATAAGTCTTTCTACCCTTTGTCTTAAGTTTTATATCAGTTTATAATATCATTATGTCCATTTCTGAATAATTTACATAAAGGATTGAATCAGAATTTACTTAATTGTACTCGGATTTCAGATGTGATTGTTCTTAATGTTTTCCTCTAAATTGGTTATAAGCATGAATTCTTAAATGCTCTTGCTTTGCTAATTTAAACATTGTTGATTACTATAATAAAGAATTCTTCATTTCTCTTTGTTTGTAGTCATCTCATTTCTTTCGTTTGAACATGGTGAAAGATTCTTAGCTGCCTTTCATCCCTTCAAGATCATCCCATCCACTTTAAATTTTAAGGATTGTTCTCTGTCTAGCTATCTTGCCCTGTAATACCATCTTGTGTTTAGAATAGAAATCCAGTAAAGCCATCCTTTCACTCCATAGCCCAATGGACTGAAAGCTCTCAACCTTGCCCTTAGTTTGTGGATTCCACCATTTTCCCAAAACAAACTTTGAATCTATAACTAGCCTAAAACCTTCCAAGAACAAAGATAAATTATAAAGAGAGAGCCATCTCTGGATGCAGATTGGCTAGATTCTGCATCTAAAAGGTTGGTTTGTGGTTACCTCGGGTATACTTTCCTCTTACACAACTTCTAGGAAAACCTGAGTGATAACACATAGCATGGGTTTATTGGTAGAAGTTGTCTAGCTAACATGTGGAATAGTCCTGACGGCAATTTTTTGACAGAATCCGGTAAAATAAAATTCAAAAAATCAAGTAGTTGGAGTATTTGGAATCCATTGATAGTGGAAATAGATTCAGCACTATCAAAAACCTTTAGGGCACTCAAAATACTAAAGTTTAACAACTGTAAACAAGATTCTGATAAAATCTTTGCCAAATTTTTTCAAAATCTTTGCTAGATTCTAAGCCATTTCGCTGCTTTTTTTAGACTACTTGATTTCCCTGCAGATCCTTTTTCCCTTCGATGCCCGTTCACATCTCTAGAAGTGTGACAACGCAGCAGATCCACCACCATTGTTTTGTTGTCAGGACATCTAAATTAAACCATTGAGTGACAGCTACTGCCTGGTCCTTTATTCAAAATTTCAAATTTCAAATTTGAGCGCATTACTACTTGAACGCCCATGCCTTTCTTCCACTCTTACTTTAATGTATTGACTCATAAAGATCCTTTGGCATCCAAGCTTTATCAGTCATTTTGAAATCATTTTTTAGCTAAGCAATTTGGTTATTTTCCTATGTTGCACGGGGACCCATCCCCGCCTATATTTCATGTTGTTCCCTCCGTTCCGGTGTTCCAGAGACTTTGGAAATCCTAGGAAACATTCCAGATTTTCCGGGGACGTCCCCAGGGAATTGGGGACTTCAAAGCTGTCCCCTAGCTGTCCCTCGAAAATTCGAGGACTTTTCGGGGACTTTTGAGACGTCCCTCAATAAATCGGGGACTTCTGGATGTCCCCCAAAAAATGAAACATTATGAATTAAAAAAAATCAAATATTATTATTATTATTATTATTATTTTAAATTAAAACATAATTTTTATAAAATAATAAATATAAAATTTTAAAACATTATGAATAAAAATAAAATAAAATATTATTTTATTTTATTTTAAATTAAAACATCATTTTTACAAAATAATAAATGTAAAATTTTAAATAAAATAAAAGGTAAAACAATTTATTTCTAAATAGTAAAGTGGTAAACCTAATGCATTACAAATTAATAATTTTTAATTTTTATTTCATTAATAAACCTACATTCTAACTTCTAACCTAAAGGCTAATTCTAAACCCAACGCATATGCATTTTGCATTTTGCATTAGTCCCGACTGTTGTTCTGTCGCTGCCCGAGCACAGAGCTCTCTGCCCGCAGCTTGAAGAGCTTTCAGCCAGCAGTTTGAAGAGCTTTCCACCCGCATACTCCAGCAGCTCCACCAAGAGCTTTCCACCGACAGCCAAGAGCCCGACAGCCCGCAGATTCCTAGCAGCAGACTCCAGCAAAGAGCCCGACAGCTCCAGGCGTCCTCCATCACGCATACTCCTGCCATCTCCACCACGCAGAGTCTAGCACACTCCTGGCAGCGCTGAGAGCTTAACCAGCTGCTCCTCACGTAGAGAGCAGCCAACATCCCCATGCAAAGAGCAGCTAGCAAGTGCCAAGGACACAGTGCGTTTGCCATTCTGCTCATAGGAAAAAAACGCAGCAGCGACCACAGGGGTTTAAACTTCACAGTGCACACCCACACAGCAAAAAAAACGCAGCTTAAAACGCTGCAAATTTTTTAAATTAATTTAGTAACTGTGTTTTTAATACCAGTGGAAGCAAAGTTTATAAATGATCAATTTAAAAAAAAAAAATTCACTGTTTTTAATTTATTAAGCAGAGTTTCCACTGTCCAGTAACTGTGGGGAGATATCAAAAAACTTGGAGCAACAGTGCATTTTTTGTTGCCAAGTAAGTTTAAAGTTTCATTTTATATTTTTATTTTTTAAACAGTAGTCTGATATTTAAAAAAAAATTTCTTAAAATTTTAAAACAAATTTATTGTATTTTTAAATTTTAGGCTTCACTTCTAAAAATAAATCAAATGGATAGCAATACTTCACCAATGGCTCAAACTCGGGCTGAAATTGAAACATTAACAGGGGCAACATAAAATTCTGTTTTCATCAACACAAAGAAACCCTTGCTTCAGCTTGTCAAAAAAATCACCAAGAATAAAAAGAAAAACAGCAGTGGTTTAGAGGATTGGGAATGCAACCTTTGTGGTCATCATTTCAAGGGAAGCTACACTAGAGTTTACCATCATCTTTTGTCTATTCCAGGAGATGGAGTAAAGGCATGCACATGTTCATTGGAAAAGAGAATTGAAGTTACTAAACTTCACATGGCTGCCACAGGTGGCGTTATAGAGATGGAGGAGGAAAATGCTTCTGTCTTCAAAAAACCCAAAATTTTAAGCATAGAAGAAGAGAACCCTCAAACAGGAATCAATGAAAAAAAATCCACTGATTTAGGTTCCAACAAATCTAGTACAAGTAAGAAAGACAAAGCTGCTAGTGCTGTGGCAGAGTGGTTCAATGTGCAACGCAAGACTGAGGCAGAAGATGTAATGGTTGAATTCTTCTTTGCCAACAGAATATCATTTAATGTCACCCGCTCCCCTCAGTACAAAGAGATGATAAAGAAAGTCATTGCTGCTGGTCCATCATTTCAACCCCCTGGTTACAATAAATTGAGGACAACATTGTTAGATATAGGGGTCACAAAGATGCAAGGGGTGATGGAAAGCCTTAAAAAATCATGGGTTGAATATGGATGTTCAATTGTCATGGATGGATGGACAAATATTCAACAAAGGCCTTTGTTGAACATCATTGTCACCTCTCCAACTGGGCCATATTTCTTAAGGGCAATTGATTGTACTAGAAAGATGAAGGATGCAGCCTTTCAGTATGAGGTATTAAAAGGTTGCAATTGAGGAGATTGGTCCTACAAACGTAGTTCAAGTTATCACAGATGCTGCACCAGTTTGTAGGTATGCAGGGTTGATGATTCAAAGTAGGTACAAGCATTTATTTTGGATACCTTGTGTGCATGCTTTAAATAATGCACTCAAAGACATTGGTAAAATTTCTTGGATCACCCGCATTATTTTGGATGCAAGAGAGGTGCAAATGTTCATTTGCAACCACCATGCCTCTTTAGCTATTTATAGAATTTATGCAAAAAATGAGTTCTTGAAACTGGCAGATACAAGGTATGCCACCTACTATCTCCTTCTTGATTGCATGCTAGAGGTGCAGCATGCCCTAAAGGCCACAGTTATAAGTTCTGAGTGGTCTGCATGGGGGGAATCCAAAACAGATCAAGGAAAGAAAGTAAGGCAGTTGGTGTTGAATGATGATTGGTGGGTCGATGTGAAATACATTGTCTCATTCACTGCTCCAATATTGGAGCTAATCAGGTATGCAGATTTAGGTTCCCCTTGCCTTGGGGAAATATATGAGTCAATTGATAGCATGATTGGAAAGATCAAGTCCATCATTCGTCAAAGGGAGCTCTCTTTGGTGTTATTTAATGAACTCCAAAGGTTGATTGAAAAAATATGGAACAAGTTAAACACACCTCTTCATATAGCCGCTTATGCACTTAATCCAAAGTGGTATGTGGAGAGGGAAGGTAGAGTTCCACCAATAGATGACCCTGAAGTGAAACAAGGATTTATTGTAGCCATAGAAAAGATGTATACATCAGAACAAGCAACCATAGTTCGAGAACAATTTCTTGATTTTGCTTTGCTTTGTTTAGTAGCCCCATTTTCTCTAGAGCCGCAAATGAAGATTTGTTGGGTATGGCACAAAGAAGTCCCAGTGGATGGTGGAGGATGTATGGGGATGAGGTACCAGAAATATGCACTCTTGCTATGCGTTTACTATCTCAGGTTGCTAGTTCTTCAGCTGCAGAAAGGAATTGGTCTACATTTAGTTTTATCCACTCTATTAAGAGGAATAGGCTTACCTCTAAAAGAGTAGAGAAACTAGTTTATGTGCACAGCAGTCTTCGCCTTCTTACAAGGAAGACTCCACAGTATTTACAGGGACCTGCAGCACAATGGGATGTAGATCCCGAGGATGTTTCATAGATTGATGATGATGATGATGGGCCATCTATCCAGACAAGATTGGTTAATGTACCATTAGATGACATTGAACGAGAGTTGCAAAGCATTGATGATGATGGGAGAGAAGATAGTGAGGCTCAAGCATTTTCAGATACGCTTGATGCAGAAGATATGAATCTCTGAGTAGCTTCAGCCTTCATTTCTACTATGGAATCTGCCATCTGGATATTGGCTCATATTTCCTTTTTTGTTGTCTTGAGACATTTTGATTTTGATTTTCAGATTTTCTATTTGGCAGCTACACTAGTGACTATTTTGGTTCTTGGACTATAGTCTATGACTATAATTTATAAATTTATAAACTATAATCCATAGTTTTCTACTTCTAGACTCTTAATTTGAGATTTATATTTAAATTTTAATGAATTGTTCATGTTTACATCTTTATCAAATTTTACTTTAAGTACTATTTAGTGTTTACTTTTAGTATTTACGCTTTAGCTGTTATTTAAAGTTTGAAATGATTCATCATAGAAAGATCATTGATTATGTAGATATTAGTCTTTAGACAGTAGTAGTCTACTAGATTACTAGATTGTAATTTGTAGGTTGTAAGTGGAGTGAATAATGAAATGATTCAGCTTTTATGCCTTTAAAGTTTAAGTTATGCAATGATGATGAAATTTGTTTTTTATGCACAATTCTCAAAATTTGTCTTTAGATTTATGATTTATGATTTTAGTATTTTTTATTTTATTTATTTTCAATGTTCGTTCATATTTAATTTTATTTAATTTTAAATTTTAATAAATTTTAAATAGTAAATAATAAATAATAAATATAATAAATAGTTGCCGCACTTGCCGTTCCTAACCCTCCGTTCCCTGAAAATTTAGGAGTGTGCTCTTGCCCTCCTGGAAACTCATCCCTCCGTCCCCCGCCCCAGGCAGTGCAAGATCGTTATTTTCATATGTTTTAGGCTATTTTTTTCTCCAGTAAGGTGCAGCAGCTCCTTGGTATGCCAGATGAAACAGAGAAGCTCATTGACGCCCCGACTCGCTCTTAGGTGCGTGATACTAAGACCATGGCTTAGACTCTGGTAGATGTTAAAGAATACCCAACCTTCTACATCTTTATAATTGATATGCCCAACCTTAAGTTTAACAACATCAAGGTATCTCATTGCGCTTAAATTTCCTTCCATATCATAAAAAATTACCTTTCTTTTCATTTATTTTTGGCCATTTGCTAAAGTTTGGTTGAGATGTGTGTTTTTGTTTTCTGTGAAAGTTCAAGTGAAAGACGAGAACATTCTGAACTGAAAATTACCTTTCTTTTCATTTATTTTTGGCCATTTGCTAAAGTTTGGTTGAGATGTGTGTTTTTGTTTTCTGTGAAAGTTCAAGTGAAAGACGAGAACATTCTGAACATCAGTAGCGAGCAAAAGAAGAACGAAAAAGAAAAGGAGAAATGAAATACATTCGCATGAAACGCAGTTCATGAGAAAATTCACCCTGCCCACGGACTCTAACCTTGTGGCCATATATATTGTCTGTCAGGATGAAGTGCTAAATGTAAATGTTCTAAAGCCTCCCCGCCGGACGTGAACAAATCAAAGGCAATTGAAGTTAAAATTGCATAATTCCTTCGTTGTGTATGTAGAGCTCGAAATCTTTGGTAAAATTTGTAGAATTTCGTTCCCATGCTCTAGTTTGAATTTTTCAGAATTTTGTTTTTAGAATTATCCAACAAGATGTCTTTGAATAAATATCATATATATTTGATGTATATAATGAGCTTCCTCTTACAACAGAACAGGTTTTAAAAACTGACAGAGAGAGAAAAAAAAATGTAATGTGATACAAAGGCATGAGCCGACAGGGTACTACTATTAGAATCAAACTTTGAGTGTGAATTTTGGAAAATGTGGCATTCCATAAATGCACAATAGACAGACGGTGGATCTGCAATACAATAGCTATCTTTTTCCGTGATATATCACTCTGTTAAGAAATGACCATCTCTTTCCGTGATATATCATCCTGTTAAGAAATTTTGTGGCGAGGTTCAATTTCCTCTTAGATCACAACATTTAAATCTAAGTACCCGAATTATAAGGCTCACGATTTCTAAAGCCCACTGGTTATTTCTATATGACAACAGGTTTTTTATTCTCATTTTAACTTTATATACCAACCAAAGTAAGATTTACCATTAAATAGTCAATATTATATGAGAGATTCACTTCACCAAGCACCAACCAAAGAGGGATGATATTATTTTGGGTTATTAAATTTGAATTTAAAATTTAGTTATTACCATGGTTTGAATATTACTATGATTCATTTTTTAATATTTTTTAAATTTGTGTTATTTAATAATTATTTTTAAAATTTGTGTTATTTAATAATATTTTTTAGAATAATTTAAACTTTTAAATACTAATGTTTTTATTAAATTAAAAATTAAATATTTTTATATTAATTTAAAATTTTAAATAGTAATATTTTTGTAATTGAAGTTTTTTGGTGAAAATCACATCAAAATAGATTTGGTTGACGCGTTTCAAACTAGCCAGTGTGGTTCATCATCAGGACAAGATGAAAAATCAGAACAAGTAACCCCTTTAAATAGAAAGTAAAACTCCCACTAGCCATTTGTAAAATAACGGCTAGTTTGACTCATATAATAATAATAAACTTTATGAAAAATAAAAGAAATTATTAATAATTTATTCGGTTCTTCATTATAAAATAAATAATTTTAAAAGATTAAAGAAAACATATTAGTAAGTAATTTATGTTATATTTTATTCTTTATTAGATTAGAATGAATAAGATGTAGAGTTCTTCTAAGCACAATAAAATAAAAAGTATCTAAATAGACAAGTGACACCAAGTTAAGATGTAGAGAGCTTAAAGGCCCCCAAAAAATAATAAAATTTCTATATATATGTGACATTTATATAATTATAAATAATATTATGAAGAATTAGCAAAGATCCATCTTTCCTCAAAATTTACCAAATTTTAAGAGGAATCAAATGTCTAGAAAAAAAAACATTTTTTTCAAGCTCATCACTTAAAATGAGTTTTTTTATCTTGGAAGATTTCATCCCTCTTGGTAGTTATAGAGTTATAGATGTCTACTCATATACGTAAATATGATGTATGCATTATATTATTGTTTTTTCATTACATAATCTTTCATTTTATGGTTATTGTTATTTTGTATTACGTGATAGTAGATAACTTATTTTATTATTCATTATAATATATACAAATTGTATGTCAGTGGATAATTGAACATGTTAATATCTTCATATTGACATGATTAATTGATCCTAGGTATTTCCGAAAACAATTTAATAAAGTTCAGGAGTTGCCTTGAAATATAAATATATACAATTTTCATATATACTTTTGTCATTATTTTATATTTATTTTTATAATTATTATTTATTAAATGATTTGTTCCAAAATACAAAAAAAAGTCATGGCTTGAGGCATTGCACCCGCCACACTGGGGAAATGAGAGCATTAATTAGAGGGGGGTGGTGCGGTCACCACCATTTATGCAAGCACATGCATTTGTGCTATCTCTTGTCACACCCATGATGAATGCCATTTGCAGGATGATATGAGTGCTGCGATGGGTCCTCTTGTGTAGCATCCCTACAAGGAAACTACTTGTGGACTATGTGAATCAGAAACTAATTTGGAATTATAGCTACCCAGAAACCTTGAGAGTGGGTTTGCAAGACCCGAATATCAAAGGGAAGCTCATTGTTAGTTGTGTTAAGGATATTTGTGCTATGGTTCTTCACGGTTCTTTGTTAAGAAAGAGTGTTGGGAAATTAATTCATACATAGACAACCAAATTTTGTGACCTAACTACTTTTAGGTTTTATGGTACTCATTTATTTGTGTCATTCTCTTGCCCACGATGCTTGACCACAACTTCTCTTCGAGTAATTCTGAAGCCCTCCAATATTTGTAATTATACTTCAACCTCTTTGTTTGGTTATAGGAATGTAAGTCTGGTATTGGCTTCTGGTCTTGACATTGTGAGTTGTGCTTTTGTTTGGACGCGGATGGTATCAAGTTTATATTGATGTAGAATTTGTTCCCTTGACCTATGTTATGATTGTGTCACTTCATCTCTTAACAAGTTCATTTGTATCAGTGTGATTATTCCATGGGTTGTCGGTATTTACTCTTCTTGAGTAGTGTTGAGCCTCTTGTATGAATTACCCTCCTTGTTGAGTTGTATATTAGTTTGTTTTATTCTCACAACCAACTCCCCTCTCTTTTTCAACTATGTGTTGCACCTCATAGACATTTCCAATATGTCCATATGTAGTGAAAATGCATGAGAATCATGGTGTGGAGGATACCAAGGCTATCACGGCCACAACCAATCCAAACAAAAATATTGGGAGGCTACTGAGTCCTTCCATCCAACTCTCCCCCGAAAACTTGTAGTGAAATTCAACACCTGGAGACAATGATGGCTAGATATAAGCAAACCTTCTTTGATTCAAAGCTCATAGAGGAAATAGGGTAGTGGATCCCTAACCTTGGCCACACCAAGGGAAGGAAAAAGTATAATTTTCAAGCGTCATATCTTTATTGGAAAATGAAAAACCTGTTGGGTAGGGTCCTTACTAAGAATCAAGTCAAAAGGTACAATGTATTTGCTAGTCTTGTGGACATGAAACGTACATTGTATGTGCTTTGAAAGAAATAATCTATAACAGGAAAAAAAAGAAGTCTTACTAGGGTGGGATCGCCTCCACTGAAACTATAAAAGGAAAATAGGGGTCTTGAAACTCTTAGAGCCTAAGGCTCAAAGAAAACAAAGATAATTAGATGTAGGGCTCCTAATATCCACAATATCCATTTTTAGGTCTAAATGATTTGAACTCTCCTTCACTCATATATGTCCTTGTGGGTATTCTTATCATTAAATTAATGTGAGGGGTTACAACTAAAGCCCCCAATTTGGGTTTTTTTTCCCTAGGTACCCAAAAATTTACCTAATGTTTCCTCAAATACTAGATAATGGGTTCCCCGTTTTATCAAAAATTATGGCCTACAAAGCTGGATAGGCTACTTCATCTTCCCATTAGTAATTAATTCATAAGAGACATTACAATCTAGCCCCTCACCTTCCCCTATCATCCCTATAATATTGGGATGTCCAAATATCTTAGATATGGGCCCACTTACCATTTGCTTCATGTCACATTACTTTTGTCGCAATTCACAGTCCCACCATGGTTTGGCATTTAGGAGTGTTCATCTTGTGCACTTCTCCAGTGAGGTTGAGACCTCAGATAGCTTAGGTTGACAAACCAATTCATGTTTTGGACCAATTGCCCAAATTTCAATAAAATTTCAAAAATTTATTCAACACGTGAAATTGGTTACAAAAAAAACCATTTGACATGAATCTGATGTTGGGGCACATAATTAGATGACAACATGCTCGTGTCATATTGAAATCATCATGCCACATGGAATACTATGAGTATTTCCATATGTCATAAGCATTTGTACCACTTAGCCACCCAAAAACTCCAAATTTTCCTACCATGTCTCACCATTATGGAACGTGCCACATCATCATGTAACATGGAAGACTCTAAGTGGTGTCATGTCATTAGACTGATCCAGTGAGGATCACAAGTATGCCACCTCACTAGCCTCATCATTTTTCCACATCATCAATTTGTACGAAGGGGGAAATCTGAATCTAGATGTTTTTTTTTTAATATTTTTCCTTTATAAAAGTTCTTTAGGGCTGCATTCCCAAGATATACTGGAAGCATAAAGAACATGAAACTCTGACTAAAAATACAAGTTCAAAACTTTTCTTCATATGCATCCCCACATGGGTCAAAGTGCTAGGATACTTAGATATGTTCGAACTAGTGGAGAATCCAACATTTTTCCCTCACACCACTCGTTTTCCTCCAGAAAGTCCCAAACCTCTAAACTTCTTCTACTATATAAGACTACCCAACTTTAAATTTCATCATCTCTTCAACCCTTAGGAAATTTTATAAAGTCCATATATTATTGGAAATGTCCTTTATAGGGCTATCTAACTATGCATATGGTAGGAGCACCTAACTTGATCATCCATGAAAAAATTGTCTTCAAATATAGGCATTGAACCATACATCAACTAATCATAGTCATAATGTTTTTAAGACATTCATCACTTATCTTGCTACTATGATGGCTTTCAAATAATTACCTTAACTACCATCAAGCACCACTTGATCTTAACAATTCTTGATATCAATGAATACTCTTTTGAGATTGAATTCCATATGTTGACATCATTGACAACATCCTGCAATATTTTCTCAACTATGCAATGAGAACTTTGCTAAACAATCTCTCATTTTGGAATTAATGGAAACTTTACCAAACATTGTTGAGGCATTGATGGCAGCAACACACTGCAACACTCCCCCTTACGCTTATCAAGCTCACTCTTCTCCTCTTGGATCTGACACATTCCATGGTTGATTTACACAATGCTCCCCTTTAGTTGTTCTCCCTTTAACAATGTTTGGGCTCTTGTTACCAATGATGTTCTTATTCTTTGATCTAGGAGCCAATTCCCAAGTACTATTTTTTTCTCTCTCATCCAATTCTTCATCCATTTCCTTTACTCGAATTTTGTCTTATTTTCTTGGATAAAGCTTTAGGGTCCTATGTAGGACCACAATTCAAAATTTGCATGTATGGGACTACCTCTAAATCTTTGTCTTATCTAAACACTGAATGGGACTGCCAGAGACTGGAGCTCGAAATAGAAAACAGTATGTTCAGACAATTAAGAAATGGCTAACTTAACTAAGCCAACAACCTGTAATATCTTGAGCATCACCTTCCTAATAAGGTAGGAAGTTGGGAGGTTGCAAGTTTGGTAGGGAAGGTGGCGAAGATGCAGCTTGCATGCAGATTTATTACAGCTAATGGTTGCAGATTTCCGCAACTGGTAAAGGCGGACAACTCAAGAGAACCAGAGGTGTATTATGGGTTATAAAATCTTAACATTAAATTTTTAATTATGAGTTATAGCCCCTTGACATTAAATGTTTAAGAAATTAACGAAATTAATGTTAGTGCGGGATGGATTAATTCACTTGTTCTTAATAGAACATAACATACACTATTCCAAGTCTATCCTAAGTATGACCTCGATAGATAGATATGATGCCAAATAAGATCTCCAACTCATTTATTGGGTAGAAGAACAAAATTTTCATTAGTTTACATGGTAACTTTGGTTAAAAGCAATAAATTTGTGTCGGTTTCTCTGTACAAATAATAAGAATTAAAAGGAAAGATTAACTATTAACATGTATAGTAGGTGTTTACACAACAAAACAAAAACATTATACAATATTTCAAGGTCATACTACAATGCAACATGTAAATATTTATTCATATCTGGCATTCAATGCCATAGTATATTATGAATGTGAGTTCTTTGTGCTCAAAATTTGATGTTCACATCAGAAAATCACTCTTTTTTAACTTATAATCCAACGGTCACAATATGTAATAATCCGATGGTTCATTCTCTCCTTAGTATTGCCGACACTTGATCCATGGCTCAACATGGAATCAGAGCTAAGGTGTTGAAGATGAGGGCTACTTGACAAAGAGACACTGAAAGAAGCAAGAATCAAAGTCTACATTGAAAGGTCAATTAAGTTTGCAAGGAATATTCTCTATCCATTTCAAGAATACCTTCAATCTCTTTCAAAATATTCACTTACCAAGGAGATAATCTTTGCCATCAAAGATTTATATTAAAGACATTGTTGGAAGAGACATCATCTTTTTGGAGACATCCTTTATCATCAAGGATCCAAGGACACCTACATTGGAGAATTCAATCTGAGAATAATTTCGTAACTTCATATTCATCATCATCAAGGAAGTTGTTAGAAGTAGGAATTCACCCTACTCAAGTAAGTATCTATGACCTTTCTAGCAATGCAAGTTCTCACTAATGGAATCGAGTAATGGAGATTGCGTATTTTTGGTGTCTTGGGTTGTGACTCCTCTCAATTCATCTGTGGCATCAACAACACCATTTCAATGATCGATGGCACCAATAATGCCCATTTCAACCATTTTCACGTCTTTTGCAAATTTTGGCTCGTCAAGTTCTAATATAAACCTCCTCCAAAAAGGCACATTTGATTCTCTAAGACAAACCACATTTCACTAAGTCTACAATAGGTGGTAGTTCACATTGTCATCTCTGTCACTCCAAACACATGCCAAACTTACTGTTTGAGGCATGATATTTCTGCTTCATGTTGTGCTCACCTATATCACTCTCTGTGCATACACAGTTAATAAGAGATGTACTTTTTAATAGAGAAAAAAAATTGGAATAGTTTCTTACAGTAAATACAAAGACTGAGGGCGTAGAGAAAAGTGCAAATGTAAATATGTTGCCTTGTGATGCCAGTCTCTTGGTTAGAAAACTTAGATTAGATTATAGTGTGCAGATAGGGTGTTAGTAATTTTCTATTAGACATCTAGAATGTGACTGCATAATAGTTAGTGATTTTAACTTTAAAATTTTAATGTAATTTAATATTTTATTTTTAAATAACATTCTCTTTAAATATTGATTTAAATTAATGTATAAAATTTTAACAATAAAAAAATGAGATTAACAACATTGTTGTTTATATCCGTGGTTTAAAAATATTATAATAATTTAAAAATAATTTTAAATCTACGTTTAAAAAAAATGTTGTAATAGTTTAAAAATAATTCTAAGTATAGTTTTTAAGATTTTTTTAAAAATTTAAGATGATTTGGAAACATAAATAATGTTAATGGATTGGTTAATATAAAGTTTATTTGTTTATGATTAATAGTAAAACTAATTTCAAATTAATATAATAACTTCACTGAAGTTACATTTAGACTCTTTGAGGACTCCCAAATTTTTAGAGAAATTTTGAAAGAACTTTTCTTGCTTTTAAAATTTTAAATGTAAGAAAGAGTTTAGAAATGAATGGTTAAAAGACAAAGTTTAATTGATTGTAAATAGAAATAGAAATGATAATGACATATGAAATGTAAATTATTTAAGTGTTATTTCTATATACAACTTAGCCTTAAGGAAGATTAAGTGTTAAAAATGGGAATTAAATAAGTATTTATAGGTTATTATTAAAGTATTTGATAGGTTATTATTAAAAAATTAAAGGTAGATTAGCTAGAAGGTGGGAAAAACAATTGTAATTAATATTGAAGCAACTAGAAAATGATTTTTATTAGTTTCTTAATACAATGATTAATGTGCTTTCAAGACATTTTTTGAAGTATAATTGCATACCTTATCTTTATTTACAATGGTCTTAAATATTTGGAGATCCTAAAGCATAATGATTAAGAGCATGTGTTTCCTCTTAATAGGTCATAAGTTCAAATCTAAAGGGTAGTAGAGTATGTAAACCTTTGTAGACTTTAGTAGTCAAATCCCTATGCAAATGTGAGATTTCTTGTTCCATAAACAATGGGGTCTCTTACACCAATTTGACATTTGGTTTGGTCATGAAATTAAGACCAGATTATTATTAGCCCTAAGGGTGAACTAAATTGGTCGGGTCCTCGTCGTTAAAGCACCTTTTCTATTGAGAGGTCACAGGTTCAATTCGTTCGATACCCTCGAGGTCAGGCTCCATGGTTGAGCCAGTAGGAAATAATCCCTTTAGGTGGATTTTCTTGGTACACATATTTCATGGATGTAACGATCATCGATTGTGATCTAGATTGGATCATTATATTGTTCGTCATCCATGAGTGGAAAAATTGTAGGAATGAACTCTTAGGACCATTTTTACCGGCATGACCCAATTTGGAAAATTTAGGTTTGAAACCTTTCGGGAGTGTTTTGATGCATCAAACTGTGTTTTTTGGGGTAAATTTTTGTTGCTTTAGTGCGACCCTTTTTTTTTCTTATTTTACACACATACCTTTCCAATGGCGCAAAAATCACTTCAATATGAGTCTATATGCAAAAGTTATGCCACTTAAAAGTTGACTTTCTTATTTTTACCACCATAATTCGAGAGGATGTCACGTCAGTCCCCATTATTCATGAAAAATGATGTAGAAGACTCTAAAAGAGTCTCTATTATAACTCTGGGTAAGAGATGAGGTATTCAAGCTTAACCATTAGTAAGCTATCGGGTTGTGTTATAACCGGTTCACTAGGAGGAAAAGTAGTTCCATTCTTTAGAGTGCATTTGTTTCATAGTTGAGAAAAATTAGCCAAGAGGGATAGGAGATAGGGCACAAAGAGAGTATTTTTGCATTGTAGTAGCCCATGAGACACAGGTTATACTTCTTTGTACTCGCAACCATATTTCCATTCATAGAGAGAGAGTGAAACGACTTCACCTTTCAGCTTGGTTTTTCTCTCGAAAGGGTTTCCTAGGTCATATTTTGTGTCAAATGTTGATCTAGGTGGATATTGGTGGCCGTCCACCTATTCCACTTGGATCCCCACCATTGTTTCTTTCAGTTTCTTTAATTGTAACAAATTTTACTTTTTTTGACAATTTTTCGAGTAGTGAACTTCTGGAGTTGTTTTGAGGCCCTAAACGAGGTTTTTTTGTAAAATGGGAAAAAAGATATAGATGTCAGATAGATATTTTTTATTAGGTATCGTATGCGTCAAACGAAGGTCGTATGCCAAAGTTAGGACCCTGAGAAGTTGATGTACCAGTTTACCCCAACGTGGCCCATATACTTTTGGTCCTTCATCTCCTTTAAATAAATATAAAAGAATGACAAAAGTATATATGAAATTTGTATATATTTCTTTTTCAAGGCAACGTGAACATTATTGAATTGTTTAGAGAAAGACCTAGGATCAATTACTCACGTCAATATCAAGATATTAAAATTTTTCGGTCCCTTCGAGCTTATAGGATCAACATGTTCAAATTTTGTCACAAAATCTTAGATCTATTTAAAGAATATAACCTAGGGGTGGAGGAATGAAGCTTGCTAGCTACCACTAGATTTATTGTATGTTGACATAAAATTTGTATATATTATAATGAATAATAAAATAAATTATCTACCAACACATAATAATAATAACAATAATAATAAAATGAAAGGTTATGTAATATAAAAACAATAATATATCATATACATCATATTTATATATACAAGCATACATTTATCTTAATTCTAGAACTACCAAGGGGATGAAATATTTCAAGATGAAAATCTCATTTTAAGTGAAGAGCATGAAAAAGATGTTTGTTTTCTAGAGATTTAATTCCTCATGGAATTTGGTAACTTAAGTGAAGATGGATATGTGCTAGTTCTTCATAATATTATTTATAATTATATAAATGTCACATTTATATATATTAAAATTTTATTATTTTGTGGGAGCCTATAAACTCTCTACATCTTAACATAGGTTCACATATCTATTTAAATACTCTTTATTTTATTGTGCCTAGAAGCACACTACATCTTAGTATTGGAGGCATGTTGAATTTATATTAAAAATAATTTATTATAATATAAATATTTAAAAAAATAATAATTTATTTAAAAAATAATTAGAATAATTATATAGTTTATTTATAAAAATCATTTCAAATCTAATAAAATTTATTTAAGTTTTTAAAATGATTTATTTTATAATGAAGAGCCAAATAAAATATTAATAATTTTCATAAAATATTAATAATTTTCATACAATATTAATAATTTTCTTATTTTGATAAAATTTAAATTTAATAAAAAAATTACTAACTTTAATTTTTAAATTAATATAATAAAAAAAATTAATTTAATAAAAACATTACTATTTTAAAATTTTAAATCAATCTAATATAAATATTTAAAAAAACAATAATTTATTTTTAAAATATATGATATAAGAATAATTATATAGTTTATTTATAAAATTCATTTCTAATCTAATAAAGAATAAAATATAGCATACATAAATTACTAATATGTATTATTTAAGTTTTTAAAATTATTTATTTTATAATGAAGAGCCAAATAAAATATTAATAAAAGCTTAGTTTCTTCTTTCCGAAAATGAGTGAAGTGTTCACCCAAAACATCGAGATCATCAATTACATTATTTTATTTTGATAAAATTTAAATTTAATAAAAAAATTACAAAATTTAAATTTAATTTTATAAAAATAATAATAATAATAATAATAATTTAATAGCAACATTACTATTTTAAAATTTTAAATCAGTCTAAAAAATATTATTAAATAACACAAATTTAAAAAGATTAAAAAGGGAATCATAATAATATTCAAACCGGGTTAATAACTAGATTTTGAATCGAAATTTAATAACCCAAAATAATATCATCTCACTGTGGTTGGTGCTTGGGGAAGTGAATATAGTACACATAATATTCATTATTTAATGGTAAATCTTTGATTGGCACTTGGCAGAAATGAACATAATATACATAATAGTAATGATTTAATGGTATACGTGCAAAGTTAAAATGAGAATAACAAACTTGCGGTTACATTGAAATAACCATTCCGCTTTAGAAATTGTGAGCTTGATCAATCTAGTTACTTGGATTTAAATGTTGTTACCGAGTGGTAAGAGGAAATTGAACCTCGCTATAAAATTTCTTAATGTTGGGGCCCTTGTTTTGAATTTTGCATAAAGACAGATTTTGGGTTGCGGATCGGCACGTGGGAGGCGCAACAACGGTAGGCGGCGGAGCTGCCGAGGTTGCGGAGGAGCAGGAGATAGATGATGAGGTTGGCGCAGACAAGTGCAGACAAAGGGAAGATGCAGAAAAGGACAGATAGTGGAACCCATGTGCAATAGGAAGAAGCTGAAAGCAGATGATTAAGAACACTAGAGAAACTAACAGTTGTGTTGGCGGGTGAATAAATAGGCCATCACCCAGCAAAAGAAGGGACATGCATAGATACAGAGGAATTGGAGAAGATAGAGTAGCGCGAGGCCGAGGGGCAGACGCCACAGGAGAGCTCTACTCCGGTTTCGATATCCTTGTATTTCTTGTGTCTCTATCGATCTATCATTGCTGTAGAATCTCTCTCTCTGTCCTGCGAGACCTTTGTAATGGAATTGGGAAGCTCATTCTATCGAGCAATGTAACTCTTGATTCTGCTGACTAGTTATTAATATATCTGAAGGTTGCTGTCTTACCGTATGACTTGAATGTGTCGCATGATGACTGTAGTACTTTAAAATTTTATTTTCTTAGTATCTGCATGATGTTCTAAGAAGATCTTCTACATATAATGCTATGCATGCGTATGATTCTGTGTTGGCTTCGAGTTGCATATCCATCTGCCGATACCGATCTGTTCCCCTCCTTCATGTGGTCGCGGCATGCCTCGGGTGAGATGCTCTGCTCTTCGGAGTAGGGTGAAAATGTCGGCGTGGTGCTAGACTACAGCGGACTCCCTTGTTGGCCCAATCCTCGAACCTGGGTCTTGCCCGCGAGACCTGTTTCCTCGCCAACAAATGGTTCCGTTGTCGGGACCCTAAACTTCATTAGGGGAAATAGATCATGGTATCAAGGATCTTTGAAGGAGAAATACAGAGATGGTGGGATAACCACCTGGACCAGTTTACAACTCAGCAAGCTGAGCTGAGAGGTCAAAAAGAGAAGGTGATCAGAGATCTAGTTCTGTTCTCGGATTCTGCCAGCGATACTTACGAGATCCTCTAGGGAAAGTTCCCCAGTGAACTCTATAGCTGGTTACGGAGGTTGCAGAGAAAAGTGACTAAGGACAAATCGTGAAAGATCAACCGCAAGTGGGTGCACGGAGATCTGGTGGCCCTTCATTGGCTGGATACCGAGTTGACCCGAACTATAGATTTATGGGTAGAATCTACCTTGGACGGGTATATTGTGGAGTTTGCAGCGGAGTGCTACCAGTATTTCTCCAGGGCAGAAGTGATATTCCGATCTGGACTAAGAGGGAAGCTGCTGAAGGAAATTCCATTGTGGATTAAGGCCCTGATGGTGGACGAAGGGCTGATGGAATTCCAGAAATCAGGAATGGAAGCGTAAACCTCCAGTGCTGGGGGAAGAGTTTGAGGGAAAAATGCTGCACGAAATGTGAAACGGGGGAGAAGGGAGATCATAAACTCTTGTGGGGAGGCTTCATGGCCTAGAGGCGCCTCAGGAGATAGCGGACATGGAAGGTCAGGTGGGTCCCCAGGAAATGGGAGGGACCGTTAAAGGAGTGCGGCAGGTACATGGGAGCCCAGCCAGGAGGAAGGGAGAGACGATATCTAATGAAGGAGATGCAGACGCACGCCCAGAAGAAGATTCCAATGTCGAGTGGTACGTCGCGATGCAGCAATTATTTCAATAAAGGACGACATTCATATCTCCAGGTATTTCTACTCCCCAAAGTTCAATAGCACGGATCCCTACCTTCCCCTGGTACTCTATAAACCCCTAAGTGATATTTTTGTTAAGTTAAAAGAGTTGAGTAGATTGAATAACAGTAAGTTGTCAGCAGCAACGCATGCTAATAGTAGCATTACTAGTGGTATAATTACGCAACCAGGACCTGGAGGGTTCATTCTAGTTACACCTCCGCAAGTGAATATGGCGGGGTCATTCACCCGGTACCCAGAATTTTCTGGGTGGGGTAACGACGATGTGGAACAACACTGGTACCTCTGTGAAGCCATATGGAGGGCTAGGCAGATGCCAGATGTAGGGAAGCTGATTGAATTCCAAACCACGCTGAGAGAGAGGGCATTGCACTGGTTCATAAAGTGGTCAGAGGCCCACCAAAATCCAGCAATTGCGGATGTCAAGCGGGATTTTGTCAGAGAATTTAAGCTAACCCAAACGGACCAACAGGGTCTGTCCGAATTATGGGAGATCAAGCAAAGAGAAGGAGAGACTGCGTGGGCGCTGATGCACAGGTTCAAAGATACGATCGGGAAACTCAGCTACCCAATCGATCCAAATCATCAGAGGGACTAGTTCATCAAGGCTCTGCTTCCCTTGACGCGAACCCCTCTCACTTAGCAGAAGATCGATAACTTGCAGGATGTGTTGGAACAGGCCATGAAGATAGAGGCAATGGCAGGCTACCCGCAAGAATATAGGGGAGGGGTGGCCCCGCGAGACCCACCCCTCCTGGGACTACAACATCAAATTTCCAATCTGACCGAAAAAATTAAGGAGATGCAGCCCCTAAGACTAGCAAGGCCCAATTTCTGGTGCACACATTGCCTGGTAGAAGGACACGTGGCGACCGAGTGTCCTCGATTGCAAAGCCAGGGGGTGGGGACCTCAGCAGCGGTAGTGCAGGGGGCTCCACCTATTAGAGGAGTTGTGCAGATAAACTCGCAAGGGGTCTATCTGCCACAACAGCCATATACCAGGTTCCCAAATCAACCAACCCAAGCCGCAACAGAGTATTGCGAGATTTGTCGAGCAGTGGGTCATCAACCTTGGATGTGTCCGATTTTGCAGAATTACTCCAATGTTCAGAACAACATGTACTGTGAGTTATGTTCTTCAACAACTCACAGCACCGAACAGTGCAGAGCTCTAGACGCACTGGTAGACTGATTAGATCGGCCCTCCTTCCGAGTGAATGAGGCTCCTAGAGGCAGAGGAGGCAGTATGAGGGGAGGCCGTACAGGAGGACAGGGTCCACTAAGATGCTACAATTGTGATCAAGAGGGTCATGTGGCCCGGGAATGTCCCCTACCCCGAAGACCATGGTGTTCCCAGTACCATGTGAACACACACGCGACAGAAGACTGTGTCAAACTTATCAAGAAGTGGGAGGAACAAGCAAGGCAACGAGGCACGAATCTAGTGAACGTAGAACCCCGAGGGACAGTGACTCTAGCCATGCAGAACGTAGCCATAGTTACGCGAGGAGGAAATAAAACGGGAGAAGATGCACGTGAGAAGGAGCCGATGAGGGTGATCAGGCCAGCATCCCCAAAACAACTGATCAGGCCAGAAATGAAGAAGAAATATTTCCAGGAGGCTGTAGAGACTTTTGCTCGGCTGGGGGGAAACAAAGGTATTGAGTTATCTGTGAAGGAAGATACCGAAGAACAGGGCACTACAGGGGTTCTGATCGAGGAATGGCTCCACCTATTTCTCAAAATTGTTGACAACGCTTCAATGCGGGAACAGCTCAAGCATACCCTAGAGGAAGTGTTGCAGGGGAACGCAGGAGTGAGGGAATCCCCCGAAACAGCACCCCAGTATGTACAGCGAGTAAAGCGAAACAAAAGGAGAACGGGAAAGGAGTTCCGATTAGATATGCAGGTTGCGGGATTCTAGATCAGGGACACCATGCTCGATTTGGGATCTGACGTAAATATCCTGCCTCGGAAGACTTGGGAAGATTTAGGGCGACCATGGCTGACCTATTCACCGATCCAACTCAGGAAGGCAAACAAATACTGCATTGTGCCGATCGGCAGACTCGAAGATGTCGAGGTAGACATCGCAGGGGTAAAGACCTACACAGACTTCGAGGTAATAGATATTATGGGAGATAAAGATCCATACCCTGCATTGCTGGGGATCGACTGGGCTTTTGAAAACTATGCCATCATTGATCTCAAGAAGGAGTTAATAATTTTTGAAGATGGGGAAGTTCGAGTCACTCAGCCTCTCGACCCATATCAAGAACCGCAATATACAGAAACAATAGATAATAGGGAAGATGCTCAGCTATTGGACAACCTCTATCAGATGACAATAGGGAAGAGGGAGGATTACATTAACCCGACAACAATCGGCTCCGTCAGCTGGCGGAGTGTCCCGAGCTCGGAGCTGGGCTCAGAAATCGCTTGGGAGGACTGGCAGCAAGGCAAGTACGAGACCAACACAAGGAGATCCGCCAGTATCGCAAGAATCCATTGGATTGGGGCTGAGATAAGGGAATACCCCACCTTATTCAATATGCAGGCAGTAAATACCTTCATTGTGAAGGTAGAAGATAAGGTATCGGAGGAGAAAATAATCCCACTCCTGGATGTAGCATTACAGTCCACATCAGCCAGGTGGTGAAAAAATCATCGCGACTCCATGTTGCGGTGGAGTTGTGTGGTGATGGCTTTGAGGGCGCGGTTTAAGGAAGACGAAGGACCTCGAAGCTAGCGACAGTACCAAGGAACTTCCGATCCGGAAGACCATCTCAAATTCTTTCAGGAGAAGTGGAGAGGTGTAGGATATCTGGAGGAGTTGTGGGTGCATCGATTTGTCCACTCCTTGGATACCATTCCCCAAGCCTGGTACTTGGAAGAAGAGAGGCACTAGCTCATGGCTGGAGGTGGCAAACAAATTTGTTGAGTGCTTCTCATTTAGGGGGAAGACAGACCCAATATCCCACGCATTACAGGCCATAAAAGGAGTACTATTTTTCCCCGATCTGAGCGTAGACGAAAGGCCATTAGTGTTGAACTCCGATGGCAGACACAAGTTGGCTTGCCAAAGGATTGATAGCGAGCCAGAAGATGACAGTCTGGAGGACCTGAGGCACCTGTACTTTGAAGAGACAGAAGGAGAGTAGAACATCAAAGAAGAGCCTACCACCGAAGGAATACATCTACTTCCGCTGAGGACTAAGAAGCTAAACATCGATACGGAGGAAAAACCCAAGCTGGCTACAGTTGGGGACTAGTGGGACGAGGAGACAACGAAGGAGATTTTTAGTCTTCTCAAGGAATACAAAGACCTATTCCCTTAATCGGTTGCGGATTTAAAAGGGATTAAGGGGGATCTTGGCAAAATGAGGATTATATTGAACCCGGACGCCAGACCCATGAAGCATTACCCTTACCGGTTGAACCCGTGGATAAAGGAGAAAGTCAAAATAGAGATTGACAAAATGTTGAAGGCAGGCCTAATCTTCCCTGTGGAAGAAGTAGAGTGGCTAAGTCCCATTGTCATTCGAAATAAGAAGGATAAATAAAAAATCCGCGTCTGTGTGGACTATCGCAGTTTGAACAATGCCTGCATCCATGACCCATTCGCCACCCCATTCAGCGATGAAGTACTAGACAATGTTGTAGGGAATGAGGCATACTCCTTCACCGATGGGTTCTCAGGATATCATCAGGTGCGCATCACGGAAGAGGACAAGACAAAAATGACATTCACCACGGAGTGGGGATCCTTTGCATATCAAGTGATGCCATTTGGGTTGAAGAATGCACCTGCCGTATTTTCTAGGATTGTTATAGCCGCTTTCCGAGAATATATTCATAAGTTCCTAGAATTCTACATGGATGACTGGACATTCTATAGCTTGCTGAAGGATCACGCCACCCTGCTATGCATAATGTTCGACCCGTGTCGGCAACTGCAAAATTTGTTGACCTTGAAGAAATGTATCTTCGCGGTTCCATTCAGAATGCTCCTAGGACATGTGGTGTGTAGGCAAGGAGTCTATGTCGACCTTGCCAAGGTTGCAGTAATCGTCCACATGGAAGCACCGGAAACTGTGAAGCAGTTGCGATCACTACTGGGACACAAGGGCTACTACAAGCGATTCATCAGAAACTATGCAAAGATAAATGCTCCTTTGGAGAAGTTACTACGGAAGTCAAAGGTGTTCCAGTGGACGGATGACTGCAGACTAGCTCTCGATGCTTTAAAGGAGAAATTGGCAACTGCGCCCATTCTGGTTCACCCAGATTAGGATAAGAAGTTCCATGTGCATATCGATGCTTCTGGTATTGCACTTGGGGCTGTCTTAGCACAACCAGGAGAGACGACAGTCGACCACCCAGTGTACTTTGCCAGCCGCAAGCTGTCCAATGCGGAGCGTAATTACACCACCACGGAAAGGGAGGCACTCGCAATGGTGTACTCGCTCCAGAAGTTCCACCACTATCTCCTAGGAGGTAAGTTCAAGTTCTTCACTGATCACTCTGCACTGAAGTACCCGGTCAATAAGCCAGTTTTGGAAGGACGGATATGTCGATGGCTCCTACTCTTTCAAGAGTTCACTTTCGAAGTGATTGTCAAGCCCAGGAGGCTGAATGTCGGGCTCGATCACTTATCCCAGTTGGAGACTGGAGAGAATGCGGGCTCTTTCGATGATCAGTTGCCTAATGCTGATCTTTTTCAAGTAGAATCCGTCCCAGATTATCTGGCCGAAATCGCAACATACCTCACCACGGGGCAGTGTCCTCAGCACTACACCCTGGTCCAAAAACGACACCTGGTCGTCCGAGCTGCAGAATACCAACTGATTGCGGGGTAGTTGTATAATTTGGGGCTCGACAAGATTCTACGGAGGTGTGTCCTTGACCATGAACGTGAGGCCATTCTGTGGGAAGGCCATAGTGGCGTCGCAGGAGGACACGTGGGGGCGAAACCCACAGCCAGGAAAGTGCTACAAGCTGGACTATGGTGGCCAACAGTCCATGCCGACAACAAATATTTTGTCAAGAAATGCGATGTTTGTCAGAGAACCGAGAGGCCCTCTCACAGAGACGAACTCCCACTACATCCGGTGAACGTATTGCAACCGTTCAAGAAGTGGGCTGTCGACTTCGTAGGCCCCATAACACTGGTCGCCAGACATTCAAAGGCCCGGTACATCATCACTACCACGGACTACCTAAGCAGATGGGCCGAAGCAAAGGTGGTAAGGGATTGTATGGCAGCGACGGTAGCCCGGTTTATCTTTGAAAACATCATCAGCAGGTTTGGCTGCCCAAGGAGCCTCACCAATGATCAAGGTATGCATTTCATTAATGAAACAATCAAATCGCTACTGGATACTTTCATGATACAACATCACAAAAGTAGTCTGTACCACCCACAGGCCAATGGCATGGTGGAAGCGTTCAACAAAATCCTCGAAAAAGGCTTGACGAAGATCTGCAATGCAAAACGGGATGATTGGGATGAACATCTGCCAGCCGCACTGTGGGCCTACCAAACAACAGTGAAGCATTTGACGAACCAAACACCTTTCCAGTTGGTGTATGGCCGTGAAGCTATGTTTCCCGCCGAGTTCACCCTACCGAGCCTTCTGATTGCCACATCCCTAAAGTTCTCGGAGGAGGATTCGCTACAGGAGCGCCTACACGAATTACAAGAACTTGACGAGGCAAGGTTCCTTGCCGTGTTTCATCAAAAAGTTCAGAAAGATAGGCAGAAGGCGTGGCACGATCGCCACATTAAGAGCAAAACGTTCCAGGTTGGTGGCAAGGTTTTGCTATACGATAGCCGGTTCCAAAAATTTCCAGGGAAACTGCAGATGCACTGGTTGGGACCATACTTCGTCGTCGAAATTAAGGATTTCGAAGCAGTTCGATTGGCTCAACTGGATGGTATTGTTTTACCTGGATGGGTGAATGGTGCACGCTTGAAGCCCTACCATGACTAAGTTTCTTTAGCTTTCTTTCAATAACTCTTGCACCCGAGAGAAGTCAGTAAGGTAGCGTAGTTGCATAACTCTCTCGCACCCGAGATGAGCATAGGTAGTGTCATTTGTCCATGCATAGGTCGTCAATAAAATATTGGTTGCGGGGACCGAAACGCAACCTATTGTGGTCGGGGAGGGGCGCGTCCAGCATGCCATCCCCGTAGGATACGAAAACGTGTCAAGTGTCAGTCCCCATCATTTCATTCAGTACTTGTGTCAGTCCGTAGGATTGCCAAGATTTGCACAATCAATTGCCATAATTAGAAGTAACCTTGCAGTAATCATTTTTCCATAATTAGAAGTAACCTCAGCCGTCGCGTCCGCCCATTTCCCCATACCACCGTCAGCAAATGTCATAACACACCTTAGCAGACAACTAATCACACGATTATCGCCGCAGAAGACGCCAGCAAGAATTAATTCGTTATGGGGTCTCATCAACCTCACTCGTGCTGGTTAATTGCATAGCCTGCATGAATAAAAACGTGAGAATGCTGGAGAGATACGAGTTAGAGTTAAAAATACCCGACAGAGTGAAGGCAGTTGGAGCAGAACTAGAGCAGCAAAGGCAGTTGGAGCAGAACTAGAGCAGTAAAGGTGTTCAGAAGAAGCAATCCAAGAGAAGGGGCCGAGAACTATTTTGCAGGTCTATCAACGATGAGCAAATATGACCAAAGTCAATCCGGCAGTAGTAGAACAGGAGCTAGACAGTAGGATTCACAAAATGGAGTCCCTCGTCGGGAAGTATGACAACACAACTCTAATTGATGCAGACCTCACGGACTCCTTCGAGTTCCCAGCGCTCAAGAGACAAGTGTACATTGAGAACTACACAATAGAAGCAGGACGAGCGACAGCAAAAATCTTGCCTGAGTTTCGAGGCATCCAGCAGTCCTCAATATTGAATTTGAGGAACCTGCCAGTGTTTGGGACGACAAGCACTACCATGCAATGTACCAAATTCTTTCTGAGTAGAATTCAGAATGGCTCCTTGTGGCTGGGCAAAGAGATTTGAATCCATGCCGAGGACATTCACAGGCTAACAGGGCTCTCACAGGAAGGTAGGGATGTCTCTTTAGCATTCTAGACCATCTCCAAAAGAGCGAAGAAGTCGGGGGATACAAATTATTATGCAAAGTATGGCACCCGAAGGGGAGGAAAGGGGGCGAAAATTGAGCTCATCAACAAGACCGAAATTAGGTTCGCATGCTATCTCAGTGCCAGCAACACAATGAGGCATTACACCAAGGGGTAGTGTACCTTGGACACCATTTCAGTCGCGGAGCACTGCGTCCAGGGGACCAGGCTGAACTGGTGCTCCTTCCTGCTGAAGGAGTTTTTCGAGGCATGCGAAGATAATTACAAGAGGGCAATGGGATTCATCTACGAATACTTGATAGTAGCGCTAGCTATGTGGAAGTGGACATTCCCCCTCGTTCGACTGCCGGTAGAGATAGTGGAGGATCTGCCGTTGGCAATGAAATTCACCCCATGGAAGGTTTCAGGAGACCCCAGCACCAAGGAGGTAAACGCAGATGCCTTCCGAAGTTGGTATGGCTTAATAGTTGATGTGGTGACGAGCCAGCAGAGTATCCCCAGGAACCTATTGGACGGATACAGCGAGCAAGTCTGGTTTGGGGTCACACACAAGCACACTCTCCTCAAACCCACTTGTGTGCCGGAGGACACATTCCGGATGAGGCCGTTGAAATTCCAAATCGAGGAAGCAGCCTTCCACACCAAATTTTGTTTGTGGTGGGGGGTTGCGATGGAAGTCAGAAGCGGGGTATACACATACAATTTCGACAGGATGCTACCACATGGATTGCCATGCGAAACGGAGGCAGAGGCAGCAAACAGGGTATCCAACCCGCAGCTCCTCCCAATCATTTGGCAACTAAATACATAGGTACAAAGCTTCGACAAGGTGGTCCAAATAATATCAAGTAGTGCCACCCCATTCCCAGTTTTTTTTGAATTTCAAGTTTCGCAGTCCACCTCGCTTCCAAACACGACCCTCATCCCCACTTCCATCCCAAATGTACCGTTTAGTTCACCCAGCCCAGTAGCCACACCGCTGGTGGGAAAGAGTAGGTCTACTAAACCTGTAGCGGCACCCAAGGCCAAGAGGGCCAAAATTATAGAATCCAATCCGGTGGTCAACCTCACAGAGGAGGATCCACCCTGGCACCTGAGCACAAGGGTACCCATCCAGGAAGAACCAATCACCGAGACAGGGGAAGCAAGCGGGTTGCCACCCCACCAACCCATTAACCCCTTTGACTTCCTAAACATCCGTATCTCACCACCTCATACTGACCCATTACCACCTACCACTTCATCCGCCCCATCCACCTCATCCGCCACCGTATCAGATCCAGTAATCCAAAACCTACTCACTAGGGACCATGGGACAGAGGTTGACTTGGGCACCGAAGTGGTACCTCCAGCCAACCCCTCGGTGGACCCCCAGACCACTTTTACCAACTTAATCACTCAGATGGAGCACATAGTTGAAGATAAAGCTAGGCTACTTCCTGAGCCTACTCCAGTCCAGCATCCCAACCAAGCAGAGAAAGGAGAGCAACCAGACCTGAACATGGCGGACTCTGCACCCCATCAAACCCTGTCGCAGTCACCCCAAGGTCAGTCGACAAGATCAGTTGCCAGTGGGCAACCACTTCAGGAGCGGCGGCTAGATCAATTTACTTCAGGGGCTGAGAGCATGGAGACGTGGGGAACGGCTCAGCTGTACCACTTCATCCAGAGGGCAGCCCAGCAGGTAGAAAGGCTCCACTCCGAGCTACAACAGAGATGTGAGCAACAACAGCAGCAGATAATCGCACTTACTGAACAGCGTGAGCAGCTCACGATGGAAAACGGGCAGCTACAGAGCCAGATGGACGAAGTGAACAGGGTTTTCAGAGAAGTGTGGCCTACACTGACGGCCCACTACAGTCAGATACCAAAATATGTGCAAGAGATAGCAGTGGTCGAGCGGGCAATCAACCTCCGAGTGGCATACTCCAACCTCCACGAGGAGAATACAGAGCTCAAAGCGGCAATGGTAGCACGACCGGCGCTGCCAGACCTAGCAGCGGTGTACACAGCACAGATCTCAGAGAAACAGGGCCAAGTGACAAAGATGCAGGAAGTGCTCAGTACTGTAGCCAGAGATGCCTACGACCTCCTAAAAGGTCTACAGGAATGCTCAACGTCCCTAACAGTGAAGACACAGCCGATTTCGGCCCAACTACAACAAATCTCCAAATAAATACAAGACGCCACGGACCCCTCATAGCTGGACCAACTATATGCCCAGGCGGATGCGTTGGAGGTCCAGATTCAGCAAGTAGAGGAGGCATCGACAGCTACCAAGCAGGAAATTCAGGAGCTCCGCCAGCCCATATAGATCAGCGCCCGGACGATGCAGCAGTTGGCCTCTAAGGCCGGGAACCAAGCCACCACCGTGTTCGGCGCTGTACCGGCGAATGTCAGGGAGGAAGCTGTTACCAAGATCACAGCGAAGACGGACGCATTATTGCAGGGATGGCAGCAAGCTATGGTCACTTTCCAAGAGCTTAAGGCTTCAGCTCTGAACAAGGTCCCGAAGTTGGGGCCCTTGTTTGGACAACAAGGAGAAGGTGCACAGCAGGAACAGGGCTCAGGGTCAGGCAGCCCCATGGAGGTGGAGATAGTTCAGGATAGTTGACTCAGGACGAGTCAAAAGGATGTGGGCGGGGCCTATTGGGGCCCTTATTTTGAATTTTTCATAAAGACGGATTTTGGGTTGTGAATCGGCACGTGGCAGGCGCAACAATGATAGGCAGCAGAGCTGCCGAGGTTGCAGAGGAGCAGGAGATAAATGACGAGGTTGGCACAGAAAAGTGCAGACGAAAGGAAGATGCAGCAAAGGACAGATAATGGAACCCATGTGCAATAGGAAGAAGCCGAAAGCAGCTGAGTAAGAACACGAGAGAAACTAACAGTTGCACTGGCGGGTGAATAAATAGGCCATCACCCAGTAGAAGAAGGGACATGCACAGATACAAAGGAATCAGTGAAGATAGAGTAGCGCGAGGTCGAGGGGCAGACGCCACAGGAGAGCTCTACTCCGGTTTCGACATCCTTATATTTCCTGTGTCTCTATCGATCTATCATTGCTGTAGAATCTTCCTCTCTGTCCTGCGGGACCTTTGTAATGGAATTGGGAAGCTCATTCTATCGAGCAATGTAACTCTTGATCCTGCTGACTGGTTATTAATATCTATGAAGGTTGTTGTCTTACCGTATGACTTGAATGTGTCGCATGATGACTGTAGTACTTTAAAATTTTATTTGCTTAGTATATGCATGATGTTATGAGAAGATCTTCTACGTATAATGTTATGCATGCGTATGATTCTGTGTTGGCTTCGAGTTGCGGATCCATCTGTCGATACTGATATGTTCCCCTCCTTCATGTGGTCGCGGCACGCCTCCGGTGAGACGCTCTGCTCTTCGGAGTAGGGTGAAAATGCCGACGTGGTGCTAGACTACAACGGACTCCCTTGTTGGCCCAATCCTCGAACCTGGGTCTTGCCCACGAGACCTGTTTCCTCGCCAACACTTAACAAGGTGATATATCACAGAAATAGATGGTCATTGTATTGCAGATCCACCGTCTGTCTATTTTTGCATTTATGGAATGCCATACTTTCTGAACTTTACACTCAAAGTTTGTTTCTAATAGTATGGGAGAGTTGTCTAATGTTGTGCAGGGACCAGTAATTGTTAAAGTATTGGTCCCATCAATCCACCAAAATATATATATATATATATACAAACAATAATTAAACATAAAGAAATAACTTGAAGTTCAAATATATATTAAATTAAGTCCAAAATTTCCGAAGCCATTGACTGGGCCCACAACTGCACTCAAAGTTTGTTTCTAATAGTAGAGGAGAGTTGTCTAATGTTGTGCAGGGACCAGTAATTGTTATAGTATTGGTCCCATCAATCTAATCACTATATATATATATATATATATATATATATATATATATATATATATATATATATATATATATATATATATATATATATATATATATAACCACAATTAAACATAAAGAAATAACTTGAAGTTCAAATATATATTAAATTAAGTCCAAAATTTCTGAAGTCATTGACTAGGCCCACAACTATCCATAAATAACCCACAACTATCCGTAAATAGTTTAATAAGTATCAAGATTACAAATCCTATCATGTCAACTAGAAAACTCATAAAACCATTTTTCCTTCCAAAATGGTCAAGTCAATAAGTACAAAAAGCCAGTCACTTCAACCCATCTTATCAACCCTGATGTTGTGTATGAGAAGTAAATATCAATACCTGCACATAATAAAAATAAATGTATGTCAACCATAACTGCTGTGTTATTAACATTTAAACCCATTGTGTTCAATAAATGACACCCACCCAATAACAACATTTAAACCCACTGTGTACAATAAATGACACCCACCCAATAAATTCAATAAATGATTTCCCATCAAAACAGATCAAAGCACATGGATCAACAAAAACAAATTCTCAGCCATTAGATCACATCAAATTCAATCCTGATCACACTGTTGCACTGAAAATTGTCACTTTGACATTCTGCTATTTGTATGAGCTCATTATCACTCATACTTTCCTCCTTTTCAAGTCTAAAACATCAGTTCCGCATGTCAAGCCTTAAAAATAAGAGAAAAGCTCTCAAAAATCTCTAAAACTCTGGTATCGCATTTTCTCTTTGTCTTACCTATGGTCCCGCACCTAATGGTCATGTATCCTGCGAACCTAACCGCACTTTCTCTGTGTTAAGGGTGCGGACCCTTGTAAAAGATTAAAAAGGCGCAAGTAAACTCAAAAAGCTCACTTTCAGTAATTTCTAGAAGTCTCTGGAAGTAATCTTGCAGTAGCAGTTCCGCTCTTTTCAGGTTCATGTATCCCTTGTCTTAAGGAGCTAACCCCTTGATGTGAGGAGCTTATCCCTTTGAAGGAGGACTTTATCCCTTCATAGTTGGAACTGTAACCTCCTCTTTTGCACTATAAAAAGAGGCCTTGGGCAGCCTCAAAGGGAGTTCAAGCTTTAGTATTATTTAAGGTAAAGTGCTGTTGGAACTTAGACTCATTTAGCTGAGATTTTATGAGGAAATATTACATACCTGTATGTGTCTTGGTTGTAAGAGTGCAAGACCTGTCAGAGTAGAGGAAATCCCTGCTTTGGACCCCGAGAGAACCTGTTCAACATCAAGGCTAAAAAGGTTGTAAGGCTCTTCTATTATTTCAAAGTTAATACAAATAAGTTTGTTTTTCTCAATAAGCTGTAAATTGATTGTTTATTTTATGGATTCCTTTATCACCATAATAGATATGATTTATGAATATATGCTATGCAGGTGCTATTTGATGTTTTCTTGTTTGTGAATGCATATCTTCGAAGATAACTATTTCGGGTGACTAAAGGACGACTACTACAAGCAAGCGTTGGATCGAGGTAGGATCGTAACACCTTTGTAGCATTTACTTATAAATCGTGATATATCTAGAGAAAGATAGATTTAATTGTCTGTTTGTTGCTAGAATATCTTCTGATACTAGGGAGATCGGTCTTGTCCGCAAGATTTATTTATCTGGCCAACAAATTGGCGACTCCACTGGGGATGAAGTTTGGATTTTTGGTTTTACTTTGTTTTGACTTGAGAAAATGATTTTTTCTGGTTTTTGATTGATGTATACTTGCCTGGGTAGCTTAGGTTTACTTTTCTTTGAAAATTTTTGAAGTCTTTTGAGTTTTTCTTGAACTTTTCTAGGGACCGCACTTTATCTTGATACACAGTGCGGGCATTTCCGCACTTTCCTTGAGTAACTAGTGCAGGACCGCACCTGTTACTTCTGGGGCCTGCGGACCCTGTTAAAATTTTTGAAATTTTTCAGATTTCTTCTTCCAGTTTAAGTTTAGTTTGTTTTAGGACTCTTAATGTCTGCCCAGATCTGTTGCTTTCCTATCAAAAACCTCTTGTGAGCGAGTTCCAATAGTATTTTTGTTTTGGGTGATTTTCTAGAAGTTTTGCATATTTGGATTGGTTTTCACTTTGTCTCTATAGTGACTCAAAGATCAGAAGCTTGAAATACCTTAGATCACACTGGTGTCTTTTTGTCTTCTTGATGAGTCTGACTTGGTTGCGAAATCCATCCTTTTTGAGGAATAGATCTAGTTTTCTCTTTGCAAATCTTTGAACAAACTTTGTTATAAGTTCTGAATTTTATTTTTACAAAAGAAAACATATCTGGATGTTTTTTGATTTATTTTTTATTCTGTGCAAATGAATCCTTAGTTTACTGAACAACTAAGCAAAACATTTTCAAAAAAAAAAAATTTGAAGCTTTTATTCAATTAGATTTTCAAAGTTTTTTAGAGATCAAAATTAATTTTCATAGTTTTGATTGCTTTTTTAGAACTTGTAGATCTCTTTTGAAAGAAAATTTGTTTTTTGTAGTTTTGAGTCTTGAAAGTGAAAGGGATTTATTGTGAGCATTGATTGTTTGTCTCGTTTTGAGTTCTTATTATAAAAACAAAAAGATTTTCTTTCATTTATTCTTCATGTTCAAAGAAAGAATTGTCTCTTAAGAAATTGCATTTCTCGAACTCTTTCTTTAGCTAGACTTCATTAAAAGAAAAACAAATTGCTTATCATTTTAGGTGCATTTTTTAGTGTGTTTGGAAGTTGAGTCTTCACACCATCAAAGTTTCATTTCCATACCTATTGACTTAAAGAACAGCCATAAAAACAACGCTTAATTAAAATTGAACTAGTAATTTTTTCTATTTCTAGGGCTCTTATCACCAATATAGCTTAGGCTAGTATCTTGGAGTAGGGAGTAATTAACTCTCCAAGATACAAACAAGTAGATAAATCTTGCGGTAGGAAATAAATCCAATTGTAATTGGTACAATCTAGGAAGCTTCTCTTAAAGGAGTTGATCACAAGATCATGTCCGAACCTTTGAGACAATCAATTCTGTTTCATTGGGAAAGATAGAAGATTTGCGCGCATTACAAACGGTAAACCTCGGATTAACCATTGTCGAGGAGCCTGGGGTCACTTGTTGGTAAACCTCGGATTGACCATGTCGAGGAGCCTTCAAGGGGATTGAGCTTTATTACTCTGCCCTTGCGCGTAGAATCAGATCTTAGACTGTTCCCCCAGTTGTATTTGTTACTGTTGGTAACCTTAGTGTCCATAAACGTAAGATTATTTCCTAAGGTGACGATGAAGGAAAGATCTCACTGTACCTGGAGCAGACGTCGACTAGACTCACTTGGACTCTCTGGGGGGTTCTCTTCACTTGAGATGGTTTTGTGAAGAAACTTGTGCCAGTCTGTTTCATTAAGCAGGTTGTCGGGGTAACTGTTCCAACCGCCTTTTCTGTATTAAACTTCTGCTAAGTTGGATTTCATCACCAACTAGTGTTTTTTAGTACGAGAAATTATTGTTTGTGCGTGGTTTGAACTCTTATATTTTTAGGCGTGTGATTCAGCTGTTTGTTCCTTTAGAGACTTTAGGTGGTTTTATTGAAATTTTCTTTGTTTACATGTGATTAATTAATATTCAATTGTGGCAGAATTACCGAGACAGTCCTGGAGACTTCAGGGGAAGCCCCCTAAGTATACACCAAGTCAACTTGAAGGGTTGCGAGCTCTAGTATCACCTAGTGACAGTAGAATTAGATCAACAAAAGCTAGAAGTTCATATATAATTGTTCATCCTGATCATCAAATACCAACAACAGAGCATATTCAAGAGCCAATTTCAGTTTCCAAAGTTACTGGTAGTATTTCTCCTTCCAGTGAATTAGCTGAAGAACCTGAAATTTCTGAGCCTGACACTGAACCTACTATTCTAGAACCATCCTCAGGATTTGTTACTCCAACTTCTAGTGATCCCGGTTCACCTAGGGTAAGAAATATCATTACTGAAAATCTTCCTTCTGACCTCATATCTATTGAAGAACTTGTCGGTACAGACGAAGACATAACTCTTCCCGAAAACCAATAAACTTTGAATCTTAGGGAGCATGAATCCATATTCTACAGTCCTTTTAGGAGTGACGCTTGGTATTTATCCTTAACAGATTTTTTAGAAAACCCGGGTCTTAGTTTTTCACCACCTCGAATTCCTTTTCATCCTACACCTAGAGGTTATTATCCTTCATCCGTCATGGCAGGAGAGTCATCTATGTTTTCCCAATCACCGAAAACATTTTTATACAGTGGTCCTTCTGTTCCTTCGGGGTACCGGGCACTCTTTGGTACTTTCTCAAGAGCAACTCCTCGACCGACTGAACAAGTGTTATCATCTGGTATTAATGGAATTAAAACTGAAACATCGAATGCAGAGCAAATATTTATGATGTCTGGTAATATTCTGAATCCTCAACCTCAAGGTGGTCAGTTACTATCTGGGGGGCAACCTCAAGGTGGTCAGTTACCGCTTGCGGGGCAACCTCAAGACAGTAAATTACCGCCTGGAGGGAAATTTCAGGGTAATTTTTTCCCAGGACAAACTGTAGGACAATATTATTTTGGAGAACAACCTTAAGGACAGTACATACCTCAAGGTTATCAACCTTTAGGACAATACATACCCCAAGGTCAACCCCAGACTCAGTATATTCCTAAGGGTCCTTATCAACCCCAGATTCAGTACATGCCTCAAGGTTATCAACCTCAAGGTCAGTACCCAACTCAAGGTTTTCAACCGCCTTCTGGTCAATCATTTGTACGAGTTGGAAATTTACCACTTAATTATTAACCCTACGTTCAACCAGGCTATGGTCCTTCATATGCACAACCTTCTACGAGACAATACCCCGGAATGAACATGGTGTGGGATCCATCCAAAATTCAACAGACTATGCAACCTAATGTGCAGTTACCTAATCAAATTGGACAGCCTTTGGTTTCTAGTCCAACCCAGCAACCTGTCCAGCCTACTGTTCAAATCCCTGCACCTGGTTCTGTTCAGCAGCCTAGGCCTAGTACACCTCAGACTCCGCCTCAAACTACTGTAACTACTGCAACATCTGTTCAACCTATAACACCTGTTTCTGGAGTATCTGTAGATTCAGTTTCTTCTATCCTTGCATCCATGCAAATTCCTCAAGTCTCTATACCCCAGTCAGGACCTACAGTTCAGACTTCGGTCCAGATACCTACAGGACAAGCTGGTACAAGTATGATTGTCACAAGTCAACCGCAATTCACATATCAACCATACCAGGGATAGTATCAATTCGGTCCCGTTGCACAAAACCCATTTTATCAGTATCAACCGTATCTTGGCTATACTTATCAACAACCTCAACAACCCTAGTTTGGTCCGGTTAATCCTGGTTTCCTGGCAGGTTATACCATTCCTAATGCAAATCCGATTCCCATTTATCCTAGATATCCTCCTCCCGGAACTGCTCTTATTACTCAAGGTTTTCGCAACCCTAACTGTCAGTTACCATTTATTGCAACTTTGGATTTACCTGATTTGTCGCGCCTTACAAATGATCCGATTTACTATCTTCCGTATTGGCCACCAATGTCGCATAAGTTGCCCAGCGATATACCGAAATTCGAGGGTAAGTCAGGAGAGGATTCATCAAATCACGTTATGACTTATCACCTCTGGTGTGTGTCTAATTCGATAATTGATGATTCAATTCGCTTACGCCTTTTTCAACGAACTCTTATTAGTCTTGTCGCCAAATGGTACATTAAGTTACCACGAGGCTCTTTTAATAATTTCAATCAGTTAGCAACTACTTTCTTAACTCATTTTCAGTTTCCTGTCAGATACGACATTGGCATGGAACTTTTAACTTCACTAAAACAATCCACGTCCACATATATTTCTGATCATATTCACGAATGGCGACGTAGAAGGCATTTAGTGAAAGTTTTCATTCCGAATCAAATTTTGGCGGAATGGTTCATTAAATCATTATTACCCAAAATCACTGAAGATGTAGCTAAGGGAGGAGTTGTTACTGAGGAGCAAGTCATTACTCAGGCTCAGTACCTTGACCTCGTTTATATGCAGTCAGGTACTTTACATGAAAAAATCCCTGATCTTCCAAAACACGGTCAAATAACTGTAGCTCCTTCAGGGTCTCATGCCGCTGATGGTATGATTGGTTCAGTTAGTACTAAAAGAAAGAAGAAATCTTCAAACAATTATTCTCCTATAATAACTTTACCTGATTCCCCGAAAGGAGATTCTTCCGCTGAAGTTTCTGCTGACATCCATGTCGTAGAGTCATCTACGACCAAATCTAAAACTGGTGGTAAAAAGAAGGGGAAGAATAAAAACAAACAAAATTCAAAAGATAAAACAGATAAAAATGAATCTACTGACGAAAAACGCAAACATCGCTATCCTTGTTTCATTTGCGACGAGGATCATTTTACCAAAGAATTCCCACATCGAGTAGAGGTTTCAGAATTCGTTGAAGGTTCTCAAACGCCTGCTATCTTGAAGGATCCTTTTCCTACTCAAGATAGTAAGATGATTGGTTCTACCTCGAACGCCTCAGAAGAGCCCATTACGATGATGTCTCATGTTAGGATTGTGACGTGATTGCAAGATTATGGTAGTAAAAATCCTGTTGGTGGTAAAGAAGCAGAATCTTATAATTCAAACACACCAAGTACACCTCCTCCTGTTTCTGATCTGCTACAGATCGAGAAACCAAACTCAGACTTAGTAATCAAACCGCCTGCTAAAGGTGTACTTCGTAAATCAACTTTCAATCCACATGTGAGAGTTGCTCAGAATTACAACATTGTTGAGGACTTAGCTATTTCCCCTTCAACAATGTCGGCATTGGAAGTGCTGCAATCGTGCCCAGCACAATGTAAATTACTATTGTCTGCCATAGGAGTTGTCGATATTCAGGATTCGAACCTAACAATCTTAGATTTAGAGAATAGTACACCCCGCCTACCCCATCAAATGGCTTTCCAGATTCCAGTATTAGTCAAAAACAAACTGGTCTTTCGGACTGTGATTGATGAAGGGGCTTCTACGCGTATTATGTCGATCCAGTGTTGGAAATCACTTGGTTCTCCAACACTCAATCAATCTCCGATGATTCTAAAAGCTTTTGACAGCCGAGGGTTCCATCCTTTTGGTATTTTTCAGAATTTACCTATAGAGGTAGAAGGAAAAACCGTAAATCTAGATGTAGAAGTGGTTGATGCCCCTTTAGATTACAACCTTCTCCTGGGTTGCAGTTGGTCTTATGCTATGACTGTTGTTGTTTCATTGGTCTTTCGGCTTATCAAGTTTCCACATAAAGGAAAGATCGTTACAATAGACCAGTTAACCTTTTTCTCATTCGATCCAGCCTCTACAGATAGTATTTAGCACATCGGTAAAATGGATATCCCTTACAAGGATATCGGCGTAGGTTTGATTAAAGATTCTGGTTTACTAGGAACTTTTTACTTTCCTACTCCTAACGTATCGCCTTCTATCGCAAATATTCATATGATTTCATCAAATACTATTACTTTTGATGATCCTTGGATCGTACCTTCCGATTTCGAGCTGGATTCATTTGATGGCACAATGCCTTTGAGTCCCTTTGAAATTGCATATCAGGCTATACAGTCGCTTTCTGATCCTTCTTCAACCGAAACTGATCAAATGAATGTGATCCATGAGGAATCACTTTCTATATCTAGCTCAGCTACAACAACATTTCCTGATCTTGTTCATACTGATGAACAGATTCATGAACTCTTGTCTGTTGATGATTTACCATGGGAAGATCTACATCACCGATCTTCATTTTTACCTTAGTTAGATCATTTTGAAAATGATTTCTCTTCTATTTTTTCTACTTATTATGTCAAAGAACCATAGAATCCATTACAACATCCTGATTCTAAGTTAAATTTGGAAAATATCTCTAGAATGGTTCCTCTTGACATTTCAGTTAAGCCAGGAATTATTGAAAACATTCATATAGGTGCTTCCTGTACGGACGATGAAATCCAAACTTATAAAGCCCTATTTCAAGAATTTCGTGACGTGTTTTCCTGGTCATATGAAGAAATGCCAGGAATCGATCCGTCAATTGTTGTCCATGAAATTAAGACTTACCTGGGTGCTAAACCTGCCCAACAACACTTACGTTAAATACATCCGAGAAAAGCTGCTGCTATCAAAGCCGAAGTTGAGAAATTACTTTGTGCATGTTTCATTTATCCAATTCCTTTAACCGATTAGGTATCGAATACTGTTCCTGTCAACAAAAAACAAGGAACGATAAGAGTATGTATCGACTATAGGGATGTTAATTGAGCTTGTCCTAAAGACAATTACCCTACCCCCTATATCGATCAAATTATCGATGATTGTGCTGGTAGTGAAATGTTTTCCTTTATGGATGGTTTTTCCGGTTACAATCAAATAAACATACTCCCTGCTGATCAACCTAAAATAGCTTTCATTTGTCCGTGAGGAACATTTGCTTATTGCAAACTACCCTTTGGATTGAAGAACACTGGTGCAACTTTTCAAAGGGCTATGTCTTACGCATGTCATGACATCAAGCACATTTTGCAGCCTTATCTCGATGATTTACCTGCCCATTCATCTCATAGGGCCGATCATCTCACTCATTTACGAGCTATCTTTATGAGATGTAGGCATTATCGAATTCGGTTGAATCCACACAAATGTGTTTTCTATGTAGAATCGGGTCGCTTACTGGGATTTGTCGTTTCCAAAGCAGGTATTCGTGTTGATCCATCGAAGGTTGAAGCTATTGTCAATCTACCTCCTCCTTCGACTCTACGCCAACTCCAAAGTTTGTAGGGGAAAGCAAACTTTTTACGTCGTTTCATTCCTAACTATGCCGAGTTAACAAAGGGTTTTACCAGGTTGTTAAAACAAGACATTCCATTCTTTTGGGATGAGATCACTGATTGATCTTTTGATGCACTGAAACACGTGTTGACCCATGCACCGTTACTGCATCCTCCCAATTACAACCAGGACTATTTTTTGTACCTCGCCGCTTCTCATTCCACCATTGGGATGGTTTTAGTTCAGGAAGATGAATTCAACAATGAACATGTGATTTACTATCTTAGTTGAAATCTGCATCCGACTAAGATCAAATATTCGCATGTGGAGAAATTAGCCTTGGCAGCTGTCCAAGCTGTCCAAAGATTTCGTCACTACATTTTATTACGCAAAACCACAGTGATTTTTGAATGTAACCCCATGATGTATATCTTGACCAAAAAACTGCTGGGGGGCAAGTATTCCAAATGGATAGTTATCCTGCAGGAATTTGACTTGGAATTTGAAAAATCCAAGGCAAAGAAGTCTTCGGTTTTTGCTGAACTGATGTGTGATTTCCCATCTACTGATACTAAAACTATGGTGGAGCAGCCCATTGCGGACGAATCCTTGTTTCTTATCAGTACTTTTGATCCTTGGTATGGGGATATTATTGTCTATCTCCAAACCCAATATTTTTGACCTGAAATCTCACAATCTCAACGACGAAAAATACGTTTCCAATCCCAACATTACAATATTATTGGTGATACACTCTATCGTCGTGGAGCGGATTCTATTTTCGAACGTTGTCTTACTCATGAAGAAGCTGAGAAGGTTCTCAATGACTGCCATTCTGGAGCATGTGGCGGTCATATGTCTGGGTATGCCACAACCCAAAAGATATTGCGTGCTGGTTATTTCTGGCCGTCCTGATTCAAAGCTTGTATCTATGCAGTCCGAAAATGCCACAATTGTCAAATCTTTGATCATAAAATGCATGCACCACCTGCTCCTCTTCACCCTATAATTGTTTTCGGTCCTTTCGCAAAGTGGGGTATTGACTTTATTACATGTAATCCTCACTCGGCCGGGGGGCATGTGTATATTATCCTAGCGGTAGATTATTTTACTAAGTGGGCCAAGGCGATGCCTACATTTTCGGCAGACGGCAAGACTACTGTAACTTTCGTATTCAATCATATAATTGCTAGATTCGGTGTTCCTCAAGCTATCATTACAGATCATGGAAGTCATTTTCTAAATATCATGATGACTGAACTGACAGATCAACTTGGCCTGCGCCACGATAGTTCTACTCCATATTACCGGCAGGCTAATGGTTTGATTGAAGCTATCAATAAAGTTTTAGTCACTATGATCAAACGAATCATTGGTATTCATAAGTCGAATTGGCATTCCATGTTATTTTCAACACTTTGGGCATATCGGACCTCAGTAAAAACATCGACTGGTTTCACTCCTTTTCAACTGGTTTACGGTTTGGAAGCTATGTTACCTATTGAATGCGAAATTCCGTCATTAAAATTAGCCATAGAATTACTCCCAGCTACTTCAGAAGAGGAGAAATGTTTTTTGTACTTAGCTCAGCTAGATGAGAATCGACGCACTGCTGCATTTGCAAACGAGGCTCATGCAAAGAGAATAAAAGCTCACTACGACATAAATGTTACACCTCGCAACTTTTCAGAAGGAAGCAAACGATAAACTAGGGGCTAGAAAATTTGTATCTTTGTGGCATGGTCCTTACATTGTTAAGCGAAAGCTGGCAAAAGGGGCCTATGAACTGATAGATTCTAACGGGGTCTCCTTGGATAAACCCAGAAATGGGCTTAATCTGAAGAGATATTATGCTTAAATTTTGAGTGGAGATTTTTTGTTAGATTAGTTTCTTTACTGTTGGTGTGTCTTAGATTAGAAAAGCATGCCTAGTTTAGAGTGTGCCCTTATCACTATTCCTGCTTATCTGGATTTTACTCTTGATGTTGCAGATGTCGACGTCTCTTCAAACATATATTGGTTTTGCTGATGGTGCTTGTCGTAGTACACGGAACATTTCTTCCGCAGCTTGGGTTATCTATTCACCCTCTGATGAGTCAGTATCCATGCATGGGGTAAGCCTCGGTCAAACAACAAATAACATTGCAGAGTATAGTGCAGTGATTGAGTTATTATCTGAATCCATATCATTTGGAATTCGGAGCTTGATTGTTAGGTTGGATTCTGAACTCGTTGTATTACAGCTTAACAGGGTTTATGCCATTAGAAATCCAGTGTTATTACGGTTATTTTTGAGAGTTCATCTATTGGAACGTGAATTTGATTACATTTAATATTAGCACATTCCAAGACATTTAAATACACTAGCAGATGTAGTTGCTTCTAGTATGATAAATAGACATTTGCAGTAATCAAAATAGTAAATTACACAACATTCGATAACATGTTACACAAGATAGCCGGTAATAATGATATATCATAACATAGAAGTGTGTTTCAAAATATACATCGTCTTCGATCATAGGTTGAAAAACACCTTATGATCAGAAAAAATGATAATACAAAAGGTCAAAAATGTTGAGTCTACAAAATCGATCATCCTATCCCTGGTGATGATCACGATAAGAAACCACTGCACAGGCCACCCTACACAGGAACCTCCTAAAAGGTCCTATGACACCAATCACATATCTCTGTAACCTAAGTGGAATATCATCTATATCAGTCTCTGGAATATCTAGTGTCAAGCGCTCTAGATGATGCTCCAAGTTGGTCAGGATCTTTGCTGATTGGCCCTGTGGGGCTGGTACTGCTGCAACTAGATGTCTCCTCTCATAAGGCTGGAGAGTGGCTGGTCGTCATGGGCCCATATCTACATTTAAACTTTTGATTATTAGTTTTGGACGATTAAAATACAATATATATATATATATATATATATATATATTAGAACTTAGAAAATGTTGAAAATGGTTTTTTACCTGAATCATCCCACTATTCTCCTGCTGAAAGAGCCATGTCTCGGTCGCCGCGGAAGTCCATCTCGGCGTATGGAAAGTCCTCAATCACAAAAAGTTGGTTGTTCAACCAACGAAAATATGTAGACGTGAATCGAACAACTTTTATGCCCTTAGCGTGACAGGCCATCAAAGCTACCCATCAAACCATCCGAGGTTCCCGGACTCTGCCTGGATCGACTGGAATGAGCTGTGGAGCTAGTAAGGGAATTCTCTCTAGAGAAAATGTAACTACAATGGATCCGTAACCAAAATTGTTTAACTTGCCATTTTTTTCTCTGGTCAGTTGGCCTTTCACATTGGCCAATACTGCTTCGCACCAGTTGAATATTGTGCCTCAGAAGCAATCTACCGCAATCTGCATTTGGGACCCAGTAGCCACATGAAATGCTGCACTCTCGCACAGTCTAGTAATAGTGAATGCAATGACTTTAAGCTCAGGTCGGATGATAGTTTTAATATCAATCCGTTTATCCTTGGGGTCTGCTCAATCATCGCAAAACTCTAGTCGAAGACTAGCGACAGATTGGCCACCTGGCCTAGTCCCAAACAGAGATATTTGTTCACCCCTTTTGGACAAACTAGTTAAAAAATATATATCCTCTCGCTCAATTTCAAGCCGGTGGCCGCCAATAACAAAACACTGGTCCTGAGTGTCCCATTTGTTTACCAGCCATGTCAGGAGGTCTACTTGGGCCCTCATGCCCTGTATGACCCAGAACTTGTACAAACCGCATGCTCTCAATGCCTGCATTGTGGGAAAATGATTCATTGTGGTGTCATCTACATCCTCGTGCTCGCGTTCTCGCCAAGTAAGCATTTTGAATGTCCTATAATGCATAAAGAGACATATTAGAACAAACTTGTTTGAAAAAATTTGGGCGAAAAATGAGAAATTTAAGTTTCAAATTTCATTGTGCGGGGTCTACACCCTTTTCTCATACACAGTGCGTAGGTACGCACAGGAGCTATGAAATAGATGCGAACCCAGGACTTTTTTCTATCTAGAAAAAATTCAGGGTCCGCAGGGCCCGCGTGTTGCACCTGCGGACCCTCGCAAGCGATTTTTTCAACGTATTTTTCCCTAAAAAATGAAATTTAAAGCCTAAAATCAAAATGTAAACGGATGAAATGCAAGTTAAGGAGGACGTGGATTACTTGGAGCTGACGATTTTCGATTCCGACCGATGGATTTTCCAGAATCTTCACAGGAACTTTTTTACCCAAAAGCTCTCACTTTTCACTCTAAACTCAAATGGTAAAAATGAAGTTAGAAAAGCCCTTTTTATAAGTTTTTTTGAATAAATGAATTTTTAATTTGTTTATTTTTCACTTTAAAAAGGTAATTTTTGAAAACATTTTTATTTATCTTAAACATGTATGTGTAATGTTTCGAGTTTTTGTGCAGAAAATTGGTTTTTTCAGGAAAATTGATCATTTTTCAACGAAGAGCATACTTTTATCACTTTTTCGGAATCTTTCAAAAATCTATGAAAAAGTGAAAACTCTGAGTCCTGTTTTAAGCTCTTTTCAGACTCTCAAAAATCGAAAAGATTTCTGAGCACTTGATTATTCGAACTCATTAAAATAAATGAATGATCGTACCTTTAGTATAAGTTTACCCCTTTTACGAACTGAAATGGACTGTTTACGAAAAAGGTATATGTTGACTAATTACGGTCAATAGAGTTCTCTCCTGCATTATTTTATCCTTTTTCGGGCTCGAGAGACTAAATTTACGAAAAAGTACATCCAGGGAGTTTTCTTAAGTTTTTCTTCTGACTCCCTAAAATTGAAAAACACCGAGTTTCTTCTATACTGGACTCGTTAAAATTTAACAGTAAAGGACCTGTTCAATTTTAAGCAGGAACGAACCAATCCTTCTTAGGGTTCGAATCTTAAACTAATTTGGACTCATTCGAAGGATGAGCTTATAAACAAGCAAATTTTATCCTCCTCAAGCTTGTCAAAAATAAAGAGGTACTTGCCAGAAATGGTGGGGGAAAAGAGACAAAAACGAACCTGTTTGTTACATTTTGACTATTCAGAAAACCATTAACCACTCTTGAACACGACACTTTTATTCACCTGGGTTGGGAAAATCCTTTGCCTAACAGTTAATCAAACCATATTGAAAGTCTTCAGCTGGTTTCTGGGTATTAGCTTTGGGTCAATTGTCACCAAGCCATCTGCAGTGTTGTTATGTGTTCAAGAGGTCAGTTCAAATAAACCATTCATCTGCAAAATATTTGTCTTCCATTTTGACCATCCCGGAGTTAGTCCTTGCCAATATATTTCTTCAAAACTTGATCTATGATTTCATGTTGTGGGCTTGCCTACTGTTTGGTCAATTTAGTGTGTCCTAAATTGCTGCATTTAATTTGTCAATCCGGGAATCGTAAGCTGATGAAGTGCGGCGCACTATATGTGCAAGATAACCTATTTCTTAACTTTTTGTCGTTTTCGGTCTTTCTAAGGTGAAATGGAAATTCTAAAATGAAAAACAAGTTTGGTTATATTTGTTCAAGGAAGTGATATCCCCTATAATGATTTACCAATCTTGAAACTTTAAAAGCAAATTGAAATTACAATGACAAGACTTGAAAGAAAGTAAAAGTGTACTGCTGAAATGAAAAGGTGTTGTTAATCTAATGAATCAAAACAGGAAACTAGTGAACATGAAAACCAAACTATTCTTGCTGCCAACTAAACACAAAAGAAACTACGCTTATGGAAATTCAAAATTGCAACAAAATAAATCTAAATCAGATTACATCAATTCATTTTCTGACCCTTCATCATTAGACCAGCTATGACTTTCGGAAGAAATCATAAACAACTTGTGCAACTGATATTTAATTTGCAGAAAGTAAACTAATACTAAACCATACACTCATGATTCAATCCCTCGCCATCAGTCCAGCTGTGGCTTTCGGAGGCAACTGAAGATGTCATACATGATTTAATATATCTAAATTTGCAGAAAATAAACTAATACTAAACTACACATTTCATAATGCAGTCCCTCACCATCAGTCCAGCTGTGGCTTTCGGAGGCAACTGAAGATGCTATGAGCAACTTAATATATCTAAATTTGCAGAAAAGAAACTAATACTAAACTACACATTTCATAATGCAGTCCCTCACCATCAGTCCAGCTGTGGCTTTCGGAGGTAACTGAAGATGCTATGAGCAGCTTAATATATCTAAATTTAACTACTGAATCAGATAAGCAAAACTGAAATGTACAAAGCAAGACTGAAGTTAAACAAAAGCTATGAAAAACAAACTAGCAGCAGAACAATGTTAGTTCATGTCATTAGTCAAAATGCTATAAAAATGCTATAAAAATGCTATAAAAATGCCCGGGCTGTCTACCTAAAACCTGCACAAGAAAACTGATCAGTGATTAACAATCATAAAAACATGAATGACAGAAATGAAATGGAAATTATGGAAATGTATGAACAGAAATGAAACAACTACAAAATATGAACATGTAATGGATTATGATACAATGACTTTTTAAAGAAATGAAATGAGAAATATATACATTAATACACAGAACCTTGGCTGAGCAGGGGCCCTCTACACAGCTTTGGTAACGATCCTCAAACACGAATTAAGTTGAAAAACAGAGTTTTCTCATATTAAAAAGCAGTTCATTACAGACCGGTAGTATTACGGCTCAAGGCAGCGTAATCACTACAAAGCAAACATAACAGAGTACGCACATCAACTATCAACTAACAATGATCAACTAACTCTACGTGCGTATGCAAACGCTCTATATAAAACAATAAACTGTAACTGTCTCCTGAAGTTTATGATAGCAGCCAGCACGTAGACCACTACGACCACGGATATAGGAGTATGGCCATGTTGGAAAACGGATCTATGGAAGGTGGATGCTTGAATTCAACTCCAGAACTTTGCACAGATGTCAATTAACCTCCGCAAGCTTAGAAACGGCCGTATGGATGTTTATTTGCCACGAAACAGAGTCCAGCCGACATGAAACTCCATAGTTGACTTCCACGTGGATGGCTTTGACCGCGGCTTCTTTGGACGAGTTTACTTGAACCAATAGGACACGAACCATGTCCTCGTCATTCCTAGCCTGCCCATGTGGCTCATTTCCTTTGTAGACACATGTAGCATATAATTCCACAAAATAGCTGCGGAAAGTTGCAGCAGCTGCGGAAAGTGGCAAGTTTCCGCAGTTGTATGAACAAAATCTAAATCAAATAGAAAACACAAAAACATAATTAAAAACCATGTTAGATACCCTTTTGCACATGATATTGACAATTTTGGAGGTTTAGGTGAGTGAAAAAGATATGGAAAAGTGTATGGAAAAGAGGCAAATTCGGGACTCAACACCTACGACGGATCACTTTCTATCGACTACAACTCATTATCTAGGAAGTCGATCTAGAAATCGTTAGTACCTTGAAATCTGCATGCCTCAATGGCAGGTTTCTTGCCTTCGATGACGGGTTGCATCATTGACCTTTGATTGAATGATTCCGTCACATGTTCGACTTCAGCTCATTTACTCACATTTCATGGATTGTACTGAGTACTTTGAGGGCCATTGACATTACTACTGGTTACTCTCACACTTGTTAACAATTCACATTATTGACTGGTAATCAAGTGGTTTCTACCATGTTCAACTTCGACACATTCATTCACATGGATAGAATCGTACTGGTTCGAGAAGCAGAAATCAAAACCCTGGATCTAGTTTCTACCATCCAGGCTGCAAGGAATTTTGCTATTCATTTATACAGTGGACTATTCATAAACAGATGGCTGCGTCCATACTGTGTCTACCCAATTCTATACTGTTGATGTATTGAAAAATCATTCCTGTATCGGAACAGTTTAAGTCAATTTTCTAGTTAGTTTTGATCTGAGTATGGGAGTGCCTACCTCAGCGATGATATGTCTACATATATATATTTTGCATTGAATGTTTTTACAGGTTCCGACTGGGGTGTCCACAGGATGATCCTTGAAATGACAAAGTACTTCACTCTTCATACGTGACAGACTCTATCTTCATCTATTACAGACTTCACACTTTGAGGGGCAATCTGTTGCACTGAAAATTGTCACTTTGACATTCTGCTATTTGTATGAGCTCATTATCACTCAGAATTTCCTCCTTTGCAAGTCTAAAACATCAGTTCCTCATGTCAAGCCTTAAAAATAAGAGAAAAGCTCTCAAAAATCTCTAAAACTCTGGTATCGCATTTTCTCTTTGTCTTACCTACGGTCCCGCACCTAATGGTCATGCCTCCTGCTAACTTGACCGCACTTTCTCTGTGTTAAGGGTGCGGACCCCTGTAAAGGATTAAAAAAGTGCAAGTAAACTCAAAAATCTCACTTTTAGTAATTTCTAGAAGTATCTGGAAGGAATCTTGCGGTGGTAGAACCGCTCTTTTCAGGTTCATGTATCCCTTGTCTTAAGGAGCTAACCCCTTGATGTGAGGAGCTTATCCCTATGAAGGAGGACTTTATCCCTTCATAGTTGGAATTGTAACCTCCTCTTTTGCACTATAAAAAGAGGCCTTGGGTAGCCTCAAAGGGAGTTCAAGCTTTAGTATTATTTGAGGTAAAGTGTTGTTGGAACTTAGACTCATTTAACTGAGATTTTATGAGGAAAGATTACATACCTGTATGTGTCTCGGTTGGAAGAGTGCAAGACCTGTCAGAGTAGAGGAAATTCCTACTTCGGACCCCGGGAGAACCTGTTCAAAATCAAGGCTGACAAGGTTGTAAGGTTCTTCTACTATTTCAAAGTTAATACAAATAAGTTTGTTTTTCTCAATAAGCTGTCAATTGATTGTTTATTTTATGGATTCCTTGATCACCATAATAGATATGATTTATGAATATATGCTATGCAGGTGCTATTTGATGTTTGCTTGTTTGTGAATGCATATCTTCGAAGATAACTCTTTCGGGTGACTAAAGGACGACTACTACAAGCAAACGTTGGATCGAGGTAGGATCGTAACACCTTTGTAGCATTTACTTATAAATCGTGATATATCTAGAGAAAGGTAGATTTAATTGTCTGTTTGTTGCTAGACTATCTTCTGATACGAGGGAGATCGGTCTTGCCTGCAAGATCGATTTAGCCGGCCAACACACACATACAAAATGAAGCCATTGCAATCCATGTCCATTATTGTCACCAATAAAATTCAACTGCAAAAAACTATAAAAGAAGTTCAACCACTGTTGAAGTTACATGTTTCAGTTTCAAACTATTCACCAACATTGGAGACAACCCACCACAGAACACACCCCAAAACATTTCACAGTATATTCAGGTTAGTCTTCTCAATTATAGCACATTTTTCTTACAATTTTATTTTAATTTCTGAGTCTTTATTTCAGCTTTCTTACAATTTTATTTTCATTTCTGAGTCTTTATTTCAGCTTTCTTAAAAGTCTTTATTTCAGTTTTCTTAAAAGTTTAATTTTCATGAAATTGTATATTTTTTTCTATTTTTCTTTGAACACAAATTCATCCCAATGGGAGATTGAATTGAAAACAATTTCCCCAAAACAGAGTTGCAACCAATCTCTACAAGAGCTTAATAGTTGAGCGCAGATTCATCCCAATGGGAGATTGAACTCAAAACAATTTCCCCAAAACAGAATTGCAAACAATATCTACAAGAGGTTAATAGTATAGTTGAACACATATTCATCCTAGTGGGAGATTGAACTCAAAACAATTGCCCCAAAACATAATTGCAAACAATCTCTACAAGAGGTTAATAGTATAGTTGAACACATATTCATCCCAATGGGAGATTGAACTCAAAACAATTTCCCCAAAAAAGAATTACAAACAATCTCTACAAGAGGTTAATAGTATAGTTGAACACAAATTCATCCCAATGGGAGATTGAACTCAAAACAATTTCCCCAAAACAGAATTGCAAACAATCTCTACAAGAGGTTAATAGTTGAGCACAGTTTCATCCCAATGGGAGATTGAACTCAAAACAATTTCCCCAAAACAGAATTGCAAACAATCTCTACAAGAGGTTAATAGTATATTTGAACACAGATTCATCCCAATGGGAGATTGAACTCAAAACAATTTTCCCAAAACAGAATTGCAAACAATCTCTACAAGAGGTTAATAGTATAGTTGAACACAGATTCATCCCAATGGGAGATTAAACTCAAAACAATTTCCCCAAAATAGAATTGCAAACAAACAGACTTGCAAACAATCTCTACAAGAGGTTAATGACAAAAGGAAACAGGATAGTAGAACCATAGGCCAAGTTTATGACAAAAGGAACTCAAATAATGCACCTCAAATTGAATGCCTCCCACAAAGTAGAGTGACATGAATTATTGGCCCAGAATTGACGTTGTTGTGCAAAATAATAAACAATATAATGATATTCTTTGAGTGAACCTATTATTCTTTGAGTGAACATATTATAGATTTCATAAATTCAACACCTCAATCCCTGAGTTTTGGCCACAGTTTGTAACATTTGATGGATTCAAAAAATTTAGAGTCCCTTGGCAAATAGTCACCTAGATTTGAACCTCCATCAACCTGTTAGGCCAATCTGCAACTAAGCCTTACCATCTCTATTCATTCGAGGGGTGGACCTTCTTTTCTCTTTATGTTCCTTTGGGGTATTTAGTAAAGGGGGGCCCAGGAAATAAAGTGTTCGAGGGGAATAAATATAAGTATCTTTACACAGCCAGGGCAGGAGTTTATCATCCTCTAACTTACCTCCTAAATAAAGGTACACCCTTTGTATGGGATGAACACCCTTAGGATCACTAAACTCAATAGTGGGAACAAAATGGGAATAGCTTCAGATAGACACACGGATAGGAAGGCTGTGGAACTATATATCCATCAATCAGACATCCCATAAAACTACCCAAACCCCACTCTACTGCATCTACTGCCACAGTTTGTAACATTTGATGGATTCAAAAAATTTAGATTCCCTTGGAAAATAGTCACCTAGATTAGTTGAACTAGTAAAGAGCAATGTCTCGTAACAGGTTGATGAATTTAGTAACTATGATCAGAATTTTCTGTATCTAAAAAATATAAAGGTAGTGCATAGTGGAACTCTTGCTATCTCATGAACTTGCCCAAATCAGCTACAGATGAAAAAGTATAAGATGCTAATTTATTTTGGTGAATAAGGAGGCATTGCAATTGAAACTAAAACATATTATAGATTTCATAAATTCAACACCTCAATACCTGAGTTTTGGCCACAGTTTGTAACATTTGATGGATTCGGAAAATTTAGAGTCACAGTGCACAGTGGAACTTACCCAATTCAGCTTCAGGGTAAAAAATGACTTCAAATGACACAAAGATCGGACTGGAATTCAAACTTACCCAATCATTTGAACTTACCCAATTTAGCTTTGGGGTACATAATGACTTCAAATGACACAAAGATCAGAAAAAGATAGAGATTAGAAGCTGGAAACAAATAACCAAAAACAAAACATGAGTAGCTGAGCATAGAAGCCTATGGAAAATATCTCAGTAGTTGAGCATATAAGCTGTAGCATTTGAAGTTAACATATCTATCTACAATAGCTGAAAATATAAGTTGTAGCATTTGAATTTAACATATCTATCTGCAATAGCTATGCATAGAAGTTGTATTCTCTGTATGAAAACATTATTTTCAATTATTCTAAACTAAATGCATGCAATAATACACAAACTAATTGTAAATTGTTATAAATTGTTATAAATGGGAAGAGATGATGTTACCAGTGATGTTTAGCTTTTATGAAAGCATTCTTTTCAATTATGAATAACTAAATGCAATTGGTGCTTCTGTAGGTAGTTGCATCTATGGCAAGAGTGAATTATGTAGCTCGTACAAGGAGAAGTGGCAAAAGCGTGACAGATGCGCTTCATCAGATGAAGAAATAACAGGTGATCCCAATGTCAACAATTCTCCAAGCAATGTTGTTGAGGATGACCATGTGGCTGAAGCTGATGTTGTGGCACCATCAGCCATAGAGCCACTGTCAACCACAGTCCAAGGCGCAAATTCAACTAAAAATATCAGTGCTATAAGAGGTTGGACAAAAGAAGAAATGTTAGCTGCAATTGACGACATAGAGTTCAATGGATATTCTGTCCAGGCATCTGCAAAGAAGCATAGTATTCCTCCCTCATCAATACATTATTAGATAAATGGGCTCACTCACACCAAACATAGAGTACTTGTTATAGTTATGATTGAAAATGAGGAGGCCGAGGTGGTTGAGTGGTGTAAAGAAATGGCCCAATTGGGACATAGGCTAGAGTTGATACAACTCAAATCTACAATTGCTCAAATCTGTCAAGGGAGGCCAAACCCATTCAAAGATGGGTTTCCTGGTAAATCATGGTGGTTTGGGTTTAAAAAAAGGCATCCAGACCTTGTATTACGTACACCTGAGGGCCTTGACAAAGACAGAGCATTAAATTTGCGCCCTGTAGTTGTATGTAAGTTCTATGACACTCTTTCTAGTGCATACGATGAACATTCTTATGGTGCATACCATATATGGAACTGTGATGAAACAGGTTTACAGGCGAGAAGGAATTATGGCATGAGGGTAATTGCCAAGACAGGCAGCCGAAACATGCCAAAGGTTTTGCCTAAGAGCAGAGAGTGGATAACCATTTTATGTTGTGTCAATGCAATTGGTGCTTCAATCCCAGGATTTTATCTATTCAAAGGTAAATATCAGTTGAAAAATTATATACAAAACTGTGAACCTAGAGCATGCATGGCTACACATCCCCATGCATGGATAGCTAAAGAAATTTTTTTAAATTGGCTTTGCCACTTTGCTGCATCTGTGCCAGGTGGTGTCTCACCTAATAATAGACACCTATTGATATTAGATGGCCATGGAACTTGTTGTTCCTTGAGAAACAATTCCTTGCTGTGTAAAGGAATCCGTGCTCAAGACATTAAAGATTATGTCACAAACAAGTGTATATCTGTCTCTGTTTATTAAACCTTCAAATATTAATAATATAATCTCCAAATATCCAACCCCTACAAGTTCTGCAATGCCTTGTTCTCTTTATGCTGAAGTGAATGTATGGAAGAAAAGGAAAGAAAAGGATTTCAATTTGATATGCTGCTTAAAACAGAATCTACCATTATAAAATCTTGAAGAAGTGAGCAACAATAAAGTTAAAATAGAGGAGCGTCCATTAAGGATTTTTAACTCTTAGATACACAGATATCAAGAGACCTGCAGCTCAAATCACTCTATTTTATTCATAGATATGGAAATGAAACGAAAACTGGAAAACTATTCAACATAAATAGAATGAAGGAAACTTGCAAAATTTTTCATTGATTCAATATTTTTCAGTACAAAATTAGGCTTCAAGGTCCAAAACTCGGAACCTCTTCTCTTCTTGAAATTGTCTTTAAATACAATACCACAAAACAGTTTCCAAAATGAAACCGATTATAACTACCCTAACTAATTCTTAACTGCTTGAACTACTGACTATTGCGGAGGCATATGCCTCAAAAATCCTATTACATTTACATACATAACAAGAAATTTTAGAACTTCTAATCTATGTGGACAGCTGGTACTGAAGCAGTGGCTGAAACAACAGTTACTTTGGATTTATTCGTTGGAATCTTTTTTGCTATGTCAATGGAGAAGATTTTGCATTTTTTCCAAAGTTCACTTTGAGTTGTAGGAGCATTCCTGTAGCTGAGGTATTCCAATCTAAATGCAACTGCCTGATTGTGAGTGAGCCTTTCTGTGAAGAGTGCTTTTACCATCCATAGCAAATTGAAGTGCCTCTGTAAAAAGTTAAATACTGTCTCTCCCTTTAAAACTTGTGTCTTTTCATGTCTGCTATCTGCTCTGCTCTTTGCCAATGTTAATGCATCTTCATAAAACTTCCATGTCAAAATATTTCCCTTTTCTGTCCAACATGAAGGTAAACTTGTTCGGATCAATTTATCAAAAGATATATCAAACTTCTTCACCGCCTCTTTAATTCTCAATACCCTTTTCTCTGCAACTTTTCGTAAATCATTCTTAATTATCATTTTATTAACTTCTTCAGCATAAAAGTATCTGTCTTGTATCTGAATATCTTCTAACTCTTCATCTGATTTGGAATTGATAAAATTTAAAAACCTCCTAGCCCAATTTGCTCTTTTAAGGACCGTTTGTTTTTCAGATGATATCTCCTCTTCATGGTCTGAGATGAGGCGTTTCTCTACAGCAATTATACTTAGGGAATCCCAATTTGACTTCATTTCAGAGATAATTTCAGTCCAAATAATATCTTTAGCTCTTAAAAGTGAGATGTTACCTTTTAGCTTCTCCTTGAGCTCCTTAATTTCATCCTCAGCTTTTTGTAATTGCTGCTTATTTTCATTTGCTTTATTTTCCCATCCATTCATCAACTTAGTAGATGTTTCCAAATCAAACTGAACCCGCTTAAGATCACCTTCAGCTATCTTGAGTTCTGTGCTAAGCTGAACAATTTGGGTTTGAGGATCCGCATCACTGTCACCTGTAGGAACCACAAAAGTGCAAGTATGGTTTTGAATTTGATTCTGCAGAGATATAGCAGTCTGCTTCACTTTGGACAACTCTTCATCTTTTTGTAACAATTGCAGACGTAACTCTTCCTTTTCTTTTTCCACCTCAGCTACTTCCGCGGCCATTGAGTGCTCTGTAGCTGGTAATTTTAGCTTTTTCCTCAATGAGGATATTTCTACTTCCGCGCTTTTCATGAGTTTTTGAATTGCAGCTTTATCATTTGGATCCACACCAATTTTCATAATGATCTTCTTCAACTCTTCATTTTGAGTTGTTAATGCCCTTGAATTAGCTTTCTCCATTTTGCATTGTCTGATGACCTTTGCAAGCATGTTTTATGTCTTGACTGCTGTGGCATTAGTCTTGCTCAAATCATTTACAATCAACTGCCCGGTCTGCATGTGAAGATTCATTTTGTCCCACAATGGAATCTTTTTAACATCCATGATTATGTTTACTTCATTAAAGCTACTTGAATACCCAAGGGACATTCCCTTTGGATGTGACAGAGCCATTCTAAATTGATCTTTTTCAATATCCATTATAGTCAATAATCTGGTCTGATCAGAAGCTGTGTGATGTTCTGCTTGCGCTTCTACATTGGCTTTTATTCTCTGATTCCTTTCTTCAATCTGTGTGAATACTTGCTTGACTGCCGACATCCGTTCTGAGTAAAATTCATGTCTTCTAGGAGAAGAGGGAACACTTGATTCTTCATTGATATGAAGGGTAAAACCAGGCGAATTGGGAGCATGATCTTCTATTAGTTTGGTTCTCTTTTCTTCTCTGGGTTCCTCATTATCTATTTCAATAACATCTTCTCTACTTCTTTTGCGTGCCCTTTCCATAATGGCAGGTGTTTGAATGCTGGTTTTGGAGGCACTTGTTTCACCTGGATTTGCCAGCTTCTCTATATCAGGCTTGGTTACATGGGAGAATGCAGCATACCCGTTCTCAACCCTTTTCTGAGAAATTATTCCATGCGGATCATAAGGCCATTTTTCTCCCAACAACAACTGTGTTCCTTCCAACATTTTTGAGACTTCATCAAAAGCTTGTCTCGTGTTGAACACAAAAGGTCCCACACTCATAGGCAATTTGTACATCAAACCTTTCTTCATGGGAAGAAAGTGGACTTGGTCTACATTAAGACTTTGCCTTATGAATTCCAGGGCGAAAAGTCGCATGGGTACAAAAGTTGGAAGCCTGTAGGGCTCAATACTAGCTCCATATAACCTTATCTCTGAATACTCTTCACACACAAACCAATCTCCGCATCTGCAACTTGGTCCCAGCTGTAGAAACTCTCGGGCTTTTGGTAAAAAACATGGAGGAAGAGTTACATTCAAAATTTTATAAGCAATAGACATGAAATGATCAGCAAATTCAAACAGCCCTGCTTCATTCTCTTCTTTTCTAATCATGTCGGTCCAGAATAAAACTGATTGCTTATTTTTATTACTATCAACTATATTTAAACCCAAACTCATGAACTCTTCAACATTTTGATACAAAAATAAGTAAACAACCAATGATGGAAATCTGAAGTCCTGTTAGAGGAAAAGCTATCAATTGGGAATTTACTATTTCCTGCCAAAAAGACGGAATGTCAAGGACCACCCCTGGTTTCATCATCAGTGCAAACATCCCCAAGACTGATTTATAAATTTTTTGGTCATCATCTTTTCCCAAAATCTCCGTAATGCGGCTAAGAACTGGCCTATACTGAACATTGAACGCCTCCAAACTGAACTCTTCTCCTTCAAATTGAGATTTTTCTGGATTTGATTTCAAAAATGACATACAACGACTGAACTCTTCGTTTGAAAGGTCTTCAAAATATTGAACCAATGAATCTTCGGAGAATTGCAACGGAGACTTATCTTCTGGAAAGCACAATGCTTGACGAATCAATTGTGTTGATACCTGCAGGACATTTTCTCCCTGAGAATTCATGACGAAACATTTACCAGGGTACATTGATGAGACTAACCATGAGATGAACTTGGGGAAGAAGTGAGTTTTCGGAACACAGGCAGACAGCACACCAGAACTTTTCATAGCAGATAATACAGGAGATTTATCAGTGTTTAGGGTTACTTGGTAATGCAATAAGGGATGATTCACGGACGACGCGGTATCCTGGACGTCCTTTTCACTATCCAGGAGGGGACTGAGGTTTGATGAACCAGACAGGGATATTCGTTTTTCCATGACTAACAGGAACTGAAAACAATTCACGGGGTCACGTAAAATGCAAAGGTGGCAAGAACACGGATCAAAAGGGGAAAACAGTAACACATGGACAAAACGGGACTAAAAAACTCTTTAATAAGCTACGGGAATCCGTAATAAATTCCGATATGACGTGGAAAAATCGTTGAGAGCGGATGACAGTTGTTTTCCACTTCGCCTGATGACGTCACTGCGGGGGGTCCTGGAGTACGGCGGAAAAATTCAACCGATACCCCCCGTAATGAATCCGGGCCGTTGATCACGGCTTCCGCTGAGATTTGACCAGTCAATTATGGGGGGTCAGGATTTGATAAACAATGAGCTACTTCTCCCCCCGCAATAACTTATCCGAAAGCACTTTTCTGTGATCACCGCTTCCGCTCGAGAAATTGCTCGGAGCTTAAGCTTAAATCAAAACATATATTTCAATAAGGTTAATCTTCATCGAGCCTTGAAATACTTCTTTTTATGATATAGTATAAAAACTTTATACTATGACGTATGATTTTTTTGATTTTCTAATTTTTTTGTATTTTTGATATTCAAAATAAAAATAGAAAAGGATATGCAGATATGATCCACAACAGAACCCACATGGATCTACAAACAAATGATGAAGCAAACAATTTGAGCATTGAATTTTTAACATTGCCTGCTCATACCACTCACATATTGCGACCCCTTGATGTTAGTGTGTTTGGCCCTTTCAAGAACTATTTCAGGTCAGAACGTGTTGCATGGATGGCAAATAATCCAGGGGTTGAGGTGAAAAGGTTCGAGTTAGCAGAGCTTGCAAGTAAGGATTTTAAAAGGGCTTTGACATCATCAAATATCAAGGCTGGCTTTAGGAGGACAGGAATATGGCCACTAAATTATGATGCTCTTATGCATGATATTGCTTGTAGCCAAGATTTCCATGTGGATGGTCAGGAAGAAGAGCATGAAGTGCAAGAATAAGTACATGAACATGCTGATGTGGTTGCAGCTGATAATATAATTTCCCTCTCTCAAGGACAGTTATATGCTGATGATGATGAGCAGGTATGTGAAACACAATATACCTGTCAACAAATTGATGGCAACATGGAGGTTGTTCTACCAACTAAAGCAAATGGAACTCTTGCTACTGATAATGTTAATCACACTGTTGAACATGCAGTTGACAATGCAACTTTTGTTGAAAATGAAATTGTTGATATTGTTAATGCAGATGTAGTTGAAAATGAAAATGTTGATATTGTTAATGCAGCTGTAGTTGAAAATGAAATTGTTGATATTGTTAATGAAATTGAAAATGACAAATTAACATTTCCTAGCAAAGAAAACCCACCATCATGGCTGATAGAAGCCATGATTATTTTTAACAAACACAATGTCTCAAGAACCAATGAACAAAGCATGAATATGCCTTCACAAGTGGCTAATTGAACAGTGAAATTGTTCATTTTTTTGTGGAAAATAGATCAATGGAAGAAGATGGAGGACATAATGAGGCACCAAATGAAGAAAACAATATAGTTCAATTAAGTGCCACGTATACTGCAGTGCCAAGCAATGACATGCAGGTGGGAGGGAGGGAGAAGTTACTTGGGCGGTTCCTAAAGCTACCAGTAGAAAGAGTGTCAATGAAAAAGAAGAAAGGAACACCCAGTAGTCTTTGTTTGGGGTGAAGTTCACAGTTACTCACTTCAGAAGACTATATAAAGCTCCTATTTGAGTCTGTAAATAAAAAAATGGAAATTCATGAATTAAAACAAAAAAAAAATGATCAAGCCAAGGAGAAGAAGGCAGCAAGGGCTATTGTAGAACAACGTTGTTCAGATGAAAGGCTTGAAAGAGAGAGAGCAAGGCAAGAGAAGGAGAAACAAAAACAAATGTCAAGACAGGAAAAGGAAGCAAGGAAGGCTAAACAAATGCTTGAAAGGGAACAAGGGATGACCGATATGGTTGACATAAATGCAAGCACAGCTGATGAGAATGAATCCAGGAACGTGTCCAACACATTAGACAATATTGCAAATAATACAACATTATTCCAAGTCCTCATAAACATTCAAGTGCCTCACTATTAAAATGGGGTTTACCCACTTGCCTTATTCCTACCACAGGAGGTGTGAATTCAATGTATGCTCATCACACACCTCCACTTAACGCAAGTGTGAGGTACGGGAACTTAATTCCTCCATGGTTGGAAGGGACAAATTGGTCTTAATTATATGGCATCAATCAACCACCACCTAATCAAGCCTTCTTAGGAAGGCCAACCTACTTGGCTCAATCAAGTAAGTCAGGGTTTGGCACTGAAGATTCTCAAGGCCATAAAGAATAGGAGTGTTAGATGTTTTTGGATGTAACCACATTATGATGTGGATTTTTGGATGGACTATATGTTTGGAATTTTATATCATAATAGATCTCAGATTTCCTTTCTACTACACTAAGTATAATTTAAATGTTTTCATTATACTTCACAAACCATATCTCACATATCTATCCACACACAACATGCTACAAAGCATACCTCTTTATACTAGTTCTGTTAGTTATTCTCAACTGTATGTTGTTAGTTTTTCCTGAACACATAGGATGACATCACTACACACTACGTAACTCAGCTAACAACACAGAACACATAGCTCCCTATTACATGTAACACTATGACATAAATTTTTGCAAAAAAAATAATGTCAGCTTACAAAATGGCAACATATAACCCTTCAATAAACTCTGTTAACATACTTTATCACATTGTCCATTCAATTCTCTGCTAAAATAGTATCATATAACAAATAAATAACAGAACCTTGAAGATCAATGCACCAATGCAGCAATGACCTTGCCCGAATCAAGAAGATTACACTTCAACATTATTGATAAGTTAATCTTTGAAGATACATTGTAAAAATCAAAAGTATTATTTAAAAATGTTTCTCAATCTTGACTGAAGAAAAGCCTTGAAATCCTTCATGGTTGAAGAGTCCTATTCCTTGACTCTTACAAGCAACCAAACCCTATAGTAGACATGACTTAATGGAAGAGAAATCTGTACAAGGCATTGGATTTCTCAACTATCCAAGGAGCCTCACATTACATGCCTAAAAAAGACAGTAAATGGCTTCCCAAATTTTTAGGGAACAATGTATAACATGTAGGAACCCATTGAAAAATTCCAATATGTGTTGGAAGAGCATGAATTAAAAGATAGCCCTGAAGATCAATGATGAAACATTTTCCCTTTTCATGAGAAGAAGTTAGAACGCGGTTCAATAATAATGATGATAGTTGCATCAAGACCTGTAATTCTTTTTGAGATGCATTCATGGAAAAATAGAATGTAAAAAAAGGTGGAGGACTTCTAACTAATGAACTCCATGAAATAACTTCAAAAACAGAATGGAACAGTAAGGGAGTTCAATTTCAGATTCCAAAGTTCATGAATAAGCTACCACAATACTAAGTGTTGGAAGAGCATGAATTAAAATTAGTGAGTTCAATTTCTGTTAACATCTAACCCTATAATAAACTACAATAAACATATAAACTCTCTTAACCATGAAATAAATTCAAAAAGAGAATGGAACATTAAGGGAGTTCAGTTTCTGTTAACATATAACCCTATAATAAACTACAATAAACATATAAACTCTATTAACCATGAAATAAATTCAAAAAGAGAATGGAACAGTAAGGGAGTTCAGTTTTTGTTAACATATAACCCTATAATAAACTACAATACACATATAAACTCTTTTAACCATGAAATGAATACAAAAAGAGAATGGAACAACAAGGGAGTTAAATAATTTGTCAACATATAACCCTATAATAAACTACAATAAACATATAAACTCTGTTAACCATTAAATAAATTCAGAAAGAGAATGGAACAGTAAGGGAGTTCAAGTTTCGTTAACATATAACCCTATAATAAACTACAATAAACATATAAACTCTGTTAAGGGAGTGCAACATATAACCCTACAATAAAATTTAAGGCTATGAACAAATAAATAACAGAACCTTTAAGATCAATGCACCAATGCAACAATGAACTTGCCCGAATCAAGAAGATTACACTTCAACATTATTGATGAGTTCATCTTTGAAGATACATTGTAAAAATCAAAAGTATTAATTAAAAATGCCTTGAAATCCTTGAAGAAAAATCCTTGAAATCCTTCATGATTTAAGAAGCCTATTCCTCGACTCTTACAAGCAACCAAACCCTATAGTAGGCATGACATAATGGAAGAGAAATTTGTACAAGGCATTGGATTTCTCATCTATCTAAGGAGCCTCACATGACATGCCTAAAAAAGACAATAAATGGCTTCCCAAAATTTTAAGGACCAATGTATAACAGGTAGGAACATAATGAAAAATTCCAGGATGTGTTGAAAGAGCATGAATTAAAAGACAGCCCTGAAGATCAGTGATGAAACAATTTCCCTTTTCATGAGAAGAAGTTAGAATGCAGCTCAATAACCTTGATGATAGTGGCATCAAGACCTGTAATTCTTTTAGAGATGCATTCATGGAACAATAGGATGTAAAAAAAGGTGGAAGACTTCTAACTAATGAACTCCATGAAATAAATTCAAAAACAGAATGGAACAGTAAGGGAGTTCATTTTCAGATTCCAAAGTTCATGAATAAGCTACCACAATAATCAGTGTTGGAAGAGCATGAATTAAAACCAGTAAGTATCACTGTTTTCAAGACATTGCCCATAATCTAAAATATTTTATGGGTCTCTGTTCAATTCCCACAGAGTTAGGTGCACTAAGTCGCCACAGATAAGAGAGGCAGCCGAAACCAAACCCTTATCCCACAGATAACCAAGATTACATACCCATCAAAGAAGCCTCCAGCATATTTCCAAGAGAGGCAGCCGAAACCAAACCCTAAACCCACAGATAAAAAACATAAATTCCACTGAACACATATAAACCCACAAAAGGCTATTCATTCACTCTTACAAGAGACAAAACCCTAAACCCACAGATAACCAATGAAACATAGAACACATGTAACAGCTAAATTCAACCGAACTCGTTTATAAACCCACAAATTTCTTGATATTGACTCTTACAAGCAACCAAACCCTAAACCCACAGATAACCAGTGAAACATAGAACACATATAACAGCTGAATTCCACAGAAAACCCACAAATTGCTTGATATTGACTCTTACAAGCAACCAAACCCTAAACCCACAGATAACCAATGAAACATAGAACACATATAAGAGCTAAATTCCACAGAAAACCCACAAATTTCTTGATATTGACTCTTACAACCAACCAAACCCTAAACCCAAAGATAACTAGTCAAACATAGAACACATAGAAGACCCACAGATATATGTAAAGCATTGCTAAATTCCACTGAAAAGAAAACAAGAAGAGAAAAATTCCACCGAACAGCGATTGAAAGTGTTAAAAAACACAGAGAATGATTGGTAGGATTGTGAATCCTACCAGAGGTCGCCGAGAAGCGCAGAGGTTGAGAAGTGCAGAGGTTGCAGAGAGCCACCGCCGAGGTTGCAGAGAAGCCACCACAACGCCTCCCCAAACCTCGCCAACGCCAACCATGGAAGAATGTACTTGCAAAAACAAGAAAATTAGAATTTTATAAACAAAAATGGCATTCTCAGAGTTAAAATTTAACGAATTCCAAAGGTTGATGACAAACCTGAAGAATTCGAGAGGTTGATGCCAAACCCTGAAGAATTCGAACAAATAGAGAAAGTGGACCGAAACCCTCGCGGACAACAATTGATAAGCTAGCGGTCCAGCATCAAAGAAATGGCAGACGCAATGGCAGATTTCGCATTCAAGAATAGGAATAGGCGATGAGCTTCAATGTTCAGAAACTGACAAAGGTTTAAACCCAACAACAAAAACATGGCGAAACCGGTGAACAGGTTCACGAACTGCCCGAAACAACCAACCAACAATGGCGGGCAAAGAATGGAATTACAGTATTTAGGATCAGCGGACAGGTCACACAGGTTCTGGAACCCACAACCACCACCACCGGCGAAGCCGAACGGCCACACTCCAGGCTCGAGCAACAATGAACAGGGGTAAATGGTCATCGTATTGAAACCTCCTAACCAAACCCTAAACGAACACCATTAACTCGCATTTAGGGTTGTCACCTAACACGACGTGTGGTCGGTTGACATGGGCAAGTGTCGTACAACCTCCACGTGGGTTTACCCATTAGCAGCTGAGGTGGAGGGGAGGGCGCCCAACAACTGGCATCCCTCCCCTAGTACATTATTGGCTCATGCCTTTATATCACATTACGTCTTTGTTTTTCTCTCATTTTTTTTAATATATTCTGTCGTAACATGAAGCTCATTATATAAGGGAAGTATATATGATCTTTATTCAAACACAACTTGTTGGATACATACATGTGTAGCGTAGAGTAGTGTTAGATATTTATCAATTTTGAAAGAAAAAATATGGAAAAAAAAACAAACTAGAGCACGTGAAACAAAATTCTACAAGTTTTACCAAAGATATCAGGCTCTGCATACACAACGAAGGAATTATGCAAGTTTAACTTCAATTGTGTTCAATTTCTTCAGCTTCGAAAGGGAGCTTGGGAATGTTTACGGTCAGCACTCCATCCTATCAGACGACATATATGGTTTGAAGGTTAGAGTCACTGGGAAGGGTGAATTTTCTCACAAACTTCCCCACCCTGTGCTCCATGCAAATGTATTTCATTTCTCCTTCTTCCTTTTCGTTCCTCTTATGCTCGACACTGATGTTCAGAATGTTCTCATCCTCGACTTGAACCTTTGTAGCAAACAAAAACACACATCTCAACAAAACCTTAGTAAATGGCCAAAACAAATGAAAAGAAAGGTAATTTTTGATGATGTGGAAGGAAATTTAAGTGCAATGAGATACCTTGAATTAAGGCCAGAAATATCGATTATAAAGACGTAGGAGTTTGGTTAGTATTTACCATCTACCATATTTGAAGCCATCGCCTTCGTATCACGCGCGTAAGAGCAAGTCAGGGCGTCGAGGAGATTGTCCATTTCATCTAACATGCCAAGTAGCTATTGCATAGTGCTAAAGGGGGATCCATTGTCGTCTTTAAATTAGCCCAAAACATATGAAAATAACCAAATTGTTTACCAGATTTTAAATATCAGTGAAAAATGATTGATTGATTACAGAGTTTGGATGCCAAAGGAGTTTTATGAGTTGATACATTGTTTGGATACCAAAGGATCTTTACGAGTCAATACATTAAAGTAGGAGCGGAAAAAATGCATGGGCGTTCATGTAGTGCATTTCTTAGCGCTCAAATATGAAATTTCAAATTTCAAATAAAGGACCACGCAGTAGGTGTCACTCAATGCTTTAATTAAGATGTCCTGACAACAAGACAATGGTGGTGACTCTAGTTCACTATCAGACCTCTAGAGATGTGAACGGGCATCGCAGGGAAAAAGGACTTGTCCAGAAATCAATAGACCTATGCTATGTATAACCATGCCCATCATCCATGAAAACGTCCCATCCATCTCCAAAAAGTCACATTATAGACTACTCCTTATTTAATTGAATTCATTGCCACCATTATTTTGTGAATGCTGACTTTTGTCTTGTCCTACTGATTTCTGTGTGCCACAACTTCCGAAGTGGTCATATGATGCAGCTCTGTCGTACCAATGGCAGATGGCCATCACATGTGTTACACCACTTTTTGGTCACCGAACCTATTATCATTAGATGGACCCAAGTACACCATGTAAGACCAATTTTACCCTAAGTAAATTGATTTCACTATGAAAATAACTTAGTAAACCACCTTTATTAAGTTGTTTATGGTCTAAACAGGAAACCGCATGAGGAAATATTAAATAAATACACATTTGTTTGATTTTCCTCAAGGAATAATTAGTTAAACAACAGTTTAATTAATATTCCTGGTTATATTTAACCCAAAACAAGGAAATTAATTAGATAAATCATTATTTATCTTATTATTTCCTAAGAATAATTATTTAAAACCTTATTTAAATAATATTCTTTGTTAAATATAACTAATTCACCCTTAAAAATTAAATAAATCATTATTTATTTGACTATTACTCAACCACATCCTTAAAATGATAAATAAATCATTTATTTATTTATTATTTACAAATAAAGGGATTTGACCCAAGTCAAATTCCTTTTCACTCCAACAAATATAATAAAATATTCCACAAAAGTTGGATCTTGATTTGGTTAATAATATTTTAATTATGCACCAATATCTAGACTAACTCAATATTTTGTTATAAATAGAAGGGTTTTTCCATTCATTTACCACCTTTTGTTGCCTAAAGATCACTCTGGATCTAAACTTTTAGTCTGGCTATTGATCCACCATCATAGTCATATTTTGCTACTATTTTTGTCTGGGTTTTCTACACCATCAAGAGAGAGGAATTCTAGAACTGAAGTGCTGAGGACTTACAAGAACCCATCCCATTGAGGAGAATAGGGAACACCCTCTTGTGTTTTCCTCCCAGGTGCCATCAATACAAAACTTCATTTGATATATTCGTGTCTTGTCTATTGGATACATGGAGTAAATCTCGTTTTTTCTACTGTTTAATGTCTTCTAACGCATAGATCTAGATTTTTGCAGCATTTATCTTGATCACCTAATTGCAGATCTGAAGATATTAGCAGTCATTTCTGCTGTTAGGGATGTTGGTTATGCACAGCTAAAGTGGTATTTTTTTGTACATTTGGAATTAAGATTCATACTAACAACTGGCGACTCCACTGGGTTTACGATTATGACCGCTGTCGTTTTTCTAATCCTTGCATATCCAGCTACTTCAAATCCTAGGATTTCTCTTCAGCCCCTTGTTTTTTCTTTTCTTGATGTTGTGTTTAACCTATTAAACCCTAAAACGATAAAAATTATGTCTTCCGTGTGTTTTCGGACCTATTACGTAGGTGACAGACATTAGCCACAGCTGAGACGACAACTTTTTCTAAAACCTGCTGTCGAGAGTGCCGAAAGTGTAGGTCGCACTTTTTGGCCCAGAACCTGCGACCTGGACCTTCAGGGCGCACTTTTCAGCCCAAAAACTGCGACCTCTGCTGAAAACAGGTCAGAAACTATGACCTGGACTTTTTGTAGGGAATTTTCTGAAAGTTTTCTAGGTTTGTCTGAGCCTCTGTTCAGGGTTGTCTCACCTCCGTCTCCACCCGTTTTGGACCTGTACTTGTTATGTTTCGCTCAACTAAGTGGGAACCTAGCCCCCTAGGGCTTCAGTACCCTCCACTTTTTGTGGAAGAGCTTTTGTTGTTGCAGGTTGTCTGAAATTTCAGAGTCTTCAGCCATTTTTTCAGATCTGATACCTCACCTTCAGATCTGCTTCTGATTGGCTTGTTATCCATCCAAATCACCTCATCTAGCTTTGTTTGGGTTTTCCTCTAGGGTTCACTTCGTTTCCCTTCAGGAGATAGCCTTTTGCCACCTTTTTTACAACAATTTTTCCTCTGATTTGTTGTTGTTTTCTGCACCACTTTCCAGCAGATTTTGTCTTTTAGATCCCTGTCCCTCTTGACCTTAGATCTATTAGCCTTTTTAGTGTGTTTTGATTAGTTTTTTATTCACCTATAGACTAGTTGCTGAGAGACCCGCCTCCTTGGGTTTAGATTATTGCATTATTAGCTGTTTATTTTCTGTTTTGCAGGCCTATATACTGTCATTTGCAGGTTTATTTATAGCTATACAACACACTTTTCTTTTTCTCTACAAACATCTGGGTTTAAAAATTAAAATTTACATACTTTTACACACACACCCTAAGCGAAAAAGGGCTTGGTTAACACCGCCAAGCAAAGACTCTAAAACTTTGAAATCAATTGATCATGCACCTCTTTGCCCTTGTTTCGACATTGTAATCACTTGATCCTGCACCTCCCTGCCCTTGTCAGTCTCTTTTTCCTTTGTGCAATGTTTGTGTTGTCACCATTGCGCCACCAAGGTGTTTATCCCAGAGACTTCTTGGCCTTCATCCTCAGTTTCCGGTAGGAAGACTTACTCCTCCACGTAGGGTTCAAGTTAGTCCTCCATCGAGTCCGCACACCAACTCTTCTTTTGGTCCTTTGGGTTCTCCTTCTCGTTTCGCCTTCGGTTCTCCCCCTGACACCTTCACTATGTCTGGTGCAGGACCTAATGTTGGTGGTAACCCCAGCCCTCCCACCGGTAATACCACTAGTGCGACCGCAACGGACACTACCTCGGCTGCACCCCTGCTCCCCTTCATGGAAGGCCTCAGCCTCCCCTATTTTGACCAGTTGATAAATGAACCTATACACCATGATGCTAGTTGGTCTGCTATGCCAACAAAGCTCCCTTCAGACATCCCAAAGTTTGAAGGTCTTGTTGGAGAAGATCCTTCAAATCATATTCGATCTTTCCGCATGTGGTGTTCGTCTAATTCCATTACGGATGACTCTGTTCGTCTTCGGTTGTTCCAACGAACGTTTACAGGTGAAGCTTCTAAGTGGTATGTAGATCAGGCCCCTTCCTCTCATACCACCTTTGCAACTCTTGCCCGGGCTTTTTTTTCTTATTTCCAGCTTCCCCTTCGTTACGACACTAGTACTGAACTCTTGACCTCTTTCCATCAATTTTCTGCAACCCGCCTATCCGACCATCTTTAGGAATGGCAGAGAAGAAAGAGCCTATGTCGAGCCCCTACCTTCGAAGACCGTGTCTACATGGACTGGTTCCTAAGATCTCTCTTGCCACCTATCGGGAAAGATGTCGCATCGCACTTTCCTCCAACCGAAGAAGCCGCTCTCCAAATTGCGTTAAAATATGACCTGATCTACGCTCATTCGGGTTATGTTTATACCGTTCTACCTGATCTTCCAAGACTCGGTGGTGCTACTGCACCGGGGGCATATCACGCCGCCAACGGTATCGTTGGAGCTCTCTTTAATCCGTATGCTCAACCTCCCATGGGCTATGGTTTTCTTCAGGGGGGGCCAGCACCTCCTGCACTTTTCCCCCTCTCGGTAGCACGTATCTAGGATACGGCATGCCTCCTCTTTTTGCCCAACCTCCTGTTTACCACACTGTTACCCAACCTCCTTATTATCCGTATCCACAGCCTGGTGCTCCAGCTCCTCTAGCATTAGCACCTCCTCCTCCCTTGCCTTCTCAACCCCCGCAACAGCAACCACCGCCCCCTCCGGGGTAGGTGTATGCACAGCAAGGCACGACTAATCCTCCTCCCTCAAAAAGGAAGAGGAAAGGCAGTCAAAATCAAGCTGCCCCTGGTAATCCTGGACCTAATCAAGGTAATTCTCTTAACACTACAAACCAGCAACAAGGCACTCAGCCCAAGCAGGATAGGCCTATTCGTATGAACAAGCCCTATTCTTGTTGTGGTGTTTATGGTCATTATACGCATGATTGTCCTATTCTGCCACAGATGCGACAGCTATGGGAGTCTCAAGCAACATTGAGAGGAGAGCAAGTCATCCCTTCCATTCCTCCCAGTCCTACACCTAGTCAACCGGCTGTGCTTACTGATCCTTTCCCTCAGCAGGGATTTGTGGCTACCCAACCACCTCAAGGTCAGGTGGGCACTCAACTTCTTCCATCTGGTTCCCTCGATTACCAGATCTTCATGATGACCTCTGATCAGCCTTTTGAACCTTCTTCTCCTGTCCCTTTACCTTCAGCTCGTACTCGTGAACACCTTTATCCTCGTGGAATGGTTCCTCCAGGCCTTAACCATCTTGGAGTCGTCCCGCTTGGTCATTACCCCTCTGGTCAAATACTATTCCTAGCTCCCCCACCAGGAGTGTACACGGTACCTATTATGGCCATCCTCTCTCTTCCTAACCTGACCCTTGGGATTCCCGTCTGGTACCTCGATCCTCCAGCTGCTACCCCACCTGGTCAACCCAAACCTTATCTTTCTTTGACCCTGGTTCAACCGATCCCTATGACTTCTCCTGCTGCAATAGTGCCTCCGTCACCTCAATAGGAACCACTTTCCGTTGCGAACACTTCGGGTAAGAAGGGCAAAGCTCACCAGGGGGCATCAAAGGACAAGGCTGCCCCGACAAATCCTACCCCTTCTCGGCCTCCAAAGCATACCATCCAATGTGCTTTATGTGATGTTGTCGGCCACGCCACCCATACTTGCCCAGAGTTGCCCCACCTAAAGTCCATGGTAAATGAGACATTTCCAGAATCCGATATCCCAGAGGTATATGTCACTATACCCGATTCAATCCCGAAGCTAAAACCATTGCGTACAAATCACCCTTGTGCTTTGTGTGACTTCCATGGCGACTACACTCACCTTTTTCCTCGCCTCGAAGAATATCATTCCTCTTTGGAAGCCTTCCACCATTTCAAGGCCAAGCGTAACAAGTGCACCTTTTCCTTGTTCACGAGTTCTACTTCAGAAGAACCAGAGGACCCACATGCTCCCATTGACATCCCTCCTCCTGAGGTCAACATGACAGAGCCTTTGGCCACCATTTTCTACCTATCATCATCAATAAGACCCTCAGTGGAAGCCCCCATGGATACTTCCCCTGATGATCCGCTTGACCTCCCTTCAGTGATCACCCCAGGCTCAACATCGGTAGATACTTTATCTGCTTTCTCTTCGGTCATCCCTCATGACGTTGCGCATGTGAGCCTTTCTTCACATGATGATGAGTCAGGTATCTCTACAGCGGTAGGGGGTCTCCCTTCCTCCAGTCACCCCATCTTTCACTCCGATGAAGACATTATGGAAGCGCTGACTGATCCTGATTTTCCATGGGATGATATGCACCACCGTGCATACTTCCTCCCGTAGTAATCCCATGACCAATATGCTGTGGAAACTAAAGACTTCATTCCTAATGAAATCGATTAGTTTAGAAATCCCATTACTGCACCTGATGCTTTCGAAGAAGGAAATATGGCCAATATCTCTCCTACCATTAAAATTAACATTTCTGACAAACCAGGGATAGAAGAAAATATCACCTTGGGTGCCCATTGCACCCCGGAAGAGGTTGAGGCTTACACCAAGCTATTCAAAGAATTCCACGATATTTTCGCCTGGTCCTATTCAAAAATGCCTGGACTTAATCCTGCCATTGTCGAACACCATATCGATACATGGCCTGATGCCCATCCTGTCCGGTAAAAGTTGAGACCCATTAATCCTTCTAGATGAGAAGTTGTCAAAGCCGAAATCAATAAGCTCAAGCAGGCTGGTTTTATCTATCCCATTGAATACACCACTTGGGTGTCCAATCCAGTCCTCGTTCTCAAAAAACAAGGCACCATCCGTGTCTGTACCGACTTTCGCAATCTGAACAAAGCTTGTCCCAAAGACAACTTCCCCACACCATTCATTGACCAAATCATTGATGAGTGTGTGGGGCATGAAGTTCTATCTTTTATGGATGGTTTCTCCGGGTACAACCAAATTGTTATTCATCGTGCTGATCAACTTAAAACCTCGTTCATTAGTCCGTGGGGGACCTTTGCCTATCGAGTCATGTCGTTCGGCCTTAAAAACGTAGGAGCCACTTTTCAGTGGGCTATGTCTTATTGTTTCCATGACCTGACTCATATTATCCTTGCTTATTTAGACGACCTTACTGCGCGTTCTAAACATTGGGCGCAGCACCTCCACGACCTGTGTACCATATTTCTCCGATGTCGCAAGTATAATATCTGCCTCAACCCACTGAAGTGTGTCTTTTGTGTACCTGTCGGCCGTCTTCTAGGCTTCATTGTGTCTAAAGATGGTATCACACTTGACCCTTTGAAAGTTCAAGCCATCCTTGAGCTTCCTATCCCTCGTACTTTACGCCAGTTACAAAGCCTCCAAGGCAAAGCTAATTTCCTTCGTCGGTTTGTACCTGACTATGCCACCACGGCGCACGGGTTCCTAAGACTCCTCCACTCTAATATCCCTTTTGTTTGGGATACCTATGCTCAAGAGTCTTTCAATGCCCTGAATCATGCTCTCACGTCTGTTCCCTTGATTCATCCCCCTGACTTTGATAGTGATTTTATCCTGTATATCTCCGCTTCCACCCACTCGATCGCTGGAGTCCTCATTCAGGAAGATGACCATGGAATTGAACATGTTATCTATTATGTCAGTAAGAACTTGGTAGGACCTCCTGTATCCTACTCACATGAAGAGAAATTAGCACTGGTTGTTGCGTTCTCGGTCCAGAAACTTTGTCATTACATCCTCATGTGTTCCACCAAGGTCGTGACTAATTCCAACCCTATGGCCTTCCTATTGAGTCGTCGAATCATCAGTGGGAAGTACGCCCGTTGGATCGTGATCCTCCATGAATTCGACCTTGAATTTGTCACACCAAAAAGTAAGAACGGTTTATCCCTTGCTGAACTCATTTTAGAATTACCTACAAATATGCAAGATCCACCAGTTAACGATAATTTCCTCGACGAACATTTGTTTGCCATTACCACTGATGACCCTTGGTATGGGGACATCCTCACTTATTTGCGAACCCAAAATTTTGCCCTCCATCTTGACCGTGATGCTTGACAACGTATCTGACACCAGGCTCCCCGCTACCTTCTTATCGATGATGACCTTTATCATCGCGGTGTAGATTTTGTCCTGCGTTTTTGTCTCATGCACACTGAAGTAGAGCAAGTCCTCAATGCTTGTCATAGCAGCGCTTGTGGTGGCCACCTCTCCGGTTTGGCCACTGCACATAAAATCATGCGTGCTGGGTACTTTTGGACTTCTCTCTTTGGTGATTGCATTGAGGCAGTCAAGCACTGCCCTAATTGCCAACATTTTGACCTTAAGTCACGAGCCCCTCCAGCTCCCCTCCATCATGTCATCTCCACTGGTCCTTTCTGTAAATGGGCCATCGACTTTATGGAGTGTCAACCGGCATCAGCTAGCAACCATAAGCATATCATCGTGGCAGTTGACTACTTCAAGAAATGGGCTGAGGCCATGCCAACGCTTAATAACACGGCAACTACCGTAGCCCTCTTTTTCTTTAACCATCTGATCGCTCGATTCGGAGTTTCGAAACAATTGGTCTCCGACCATGGCCAACATTTTGAAGATGAGATATGGCGTGAGCTACCTCACTGTTGGGCTTTGAGCACCAATATTCCTCCTCCTATTACCCCCAAGGTAATCGCCAAGTTGAAGCAGTCAATAAAATTCTTAAAACCATGCTTCAACGAATGATGGATAAGCACAAAAGCAACTGGCACCTTATCCTCTTCCTTGCTTTATGGGCCTATAGAACTTTGGTTAAAACCACCACTGGGTTTACTCCTTTCCACCTTGTTTTTGGAGAGGAGGTAGTCCTACCGATCAAGTGTGAAATCCCTTCCCTTCATCTAGCCGTTGAACTTCTCCCTAACACCCAACCTTTAGAACAATGACTTATCATGCTTGAGCACGCTTCTGAAGACCGTCGAGTTGCATTGCAAAACATTGAGGTGGCTAAGAAACACACCAAGGCCCAATATGACCGAAAATTCCAACTTCGTACTTTTCACGAAGGTGATCTTGTTCTGGTGTATGACCAGGCCCGTGATGTCCTTGGTCATGGGAAGTTTGACTCATTATGGCTCGAACCTTACATCATCAGTAAGGACTTAGGTAAGGGGGCATATCTATTAGAGTACTTTGAAGGCCATCCCCTTCCTAATCCTCGCAATGCACTCTATCTAAAGAAATATTACCCTTAACCTTCCAGAAATGCATGTGTTATTTTCTTTAGGTAGCTAGCCCATGTTTTTTTAGTGATTTAATACTTCACCAGGACATATTTTTTCCAAGAAGCGTCATTTCACCCCTCCTCAAAATCGAATTTCTTCACTTGCAACACTCGTACTGAGGGGCACCACTTTGCCCCCATACTTGACCACGCTCGTGTTGACTTTCGTCATGAGTTATCATCTTGTACTCATGTTTGTATGGTCCCCATTAGACCTTTTCTGTGTGGCAGCACCATCAAGTCACCCTTGTTTAGAGCATCCGAGTTGAGTCATCATTCGCATTCATGGAGTCTATCCCAAGTCCCTTTGCATCTCGCTATAGTCCTCCATCCTTCCTTTCTTGGTCCCTCTCTCGTATAGTACACTATGACCTTCAGTCCCACTGCACCCTATCCCTCATGATATTGTGTTAGTCGCTGCCAAGTCATCCATGCCATTTATGCTCTAACAAGGGAAGTCATCTGTCGCTACTCAGTACCCCCCATTTCATCATCATCATTGGTGTCAGTTTGTCAGTCGCTCTACTATTTTCTCTCATGCTTTAGTTTAGGATCCCTTATTGCCTCACCTATGGTGGACCTCCTTCTGTCGACATTAGCCCATTCATTCTGAAAGACAGGTCTAGAAGGCAGTGTACCTTGGTCCCATCTTCAACTCTTGTTTGGTGCCTTGGATTAGGAAAAGGGACTCCTTATTGCCCTTTGACTTGATTGTTTCTCAGCTCTAGCTCCTTTCAGCATGATCGAGATCCGTATACTCGATGGTTCAGTGATGCAGCAGCTGACATCAGTGATTCCTGGGTGTGTGTGAGATGTCTCAGCCCTCATGAGGGGGTCGCCCTACAGGTAGCCCCCCACACACTCAGATGACCTTTTCATTATAGCCTTTGATGCAGATCCATACATTTGATGATGTCGGCCTCAGTTGCTCGCAGCGCCTTTTTTTTTGCATGTATCAGTCAGATTTTCAGAGCCCTTTCCTGTTTTCAGGGGCATCTAGGTTACATTCATATCTCATGTACTCAGATATCATTGTACAAGTCCTGGATGTTATCCCATGCACAATATGTATGTGAGATTCATTATCGTGTTGTTTATCTGGCTCATGTTTATGCCAGCATGTTCTATATTGGCTAGTTTCGTGGTTTTCCGAACGCCTTATTGTTTGTACTTTGCCTCGACGGGCATAGTTATGCCTCCCCCGCCACCTATAGAATAGGTAATTACTCATCAAAGAGACTTTTCGCACCTGTAAGTCTTGCCTCCTCAGGGTCTAGTTCTTTTCAGCACTTTGGTCTACCTTATACTTCTCTCCCTTTGACTTCCCCTTCGATGTCTAGTGATTGAGTTCATACAACGTATTTTGGTCATATGATTAGCTCCTAATGCTCGCATGCTGGGGGGCAATTTGTTACACCATTTTTTGGTCATCTAACCTATTATCATTAGATGGACCCGCGTACACCATGTAAGACCAATTTTACCCCAAGTAAAATTGCTTTCACTATGAAAATAACTTAGTAAACCACCTTTATTAAGTTGTTTATGGTCTAAACAAGAAACCCCATAAGGAAATATTAAATAAATATACATTTGTTTGATTTTCCTCAAGGAATAATTAGTTAAACAACAGTTTAATAAATATTCCTGGTTATATTTAACCCAAAACAAATAAATTAATTAGATAAATCATTATTTATCCTATTATTTTCTAAGAATAATTATTTAAACCTTATTTAAATAATATTCTTTGTTAAATATGACTAAGTCACCCTTAAATAATTAAATAAATCATTATTTATTTGATTATTACTCAACTACATCCTTAAAATGATAATAAATCATTTATTTATTTATTATTTACAAATAAAGGGATTTGACCCAAGTCAAATTCCTTTTCCCTCCAACAAAATAATAAAATATTCCATAAAAGTTGGATCTTGATTTGGTTAATAATATTTTAACTATGCACCAATATCTAGACTAACTGAATATTTTGTTATAAATAGAAGGGTTTTCCCATTCATTTACCACCTTTTGTTGCCTAAAGATCATTTTGGATCTAAACTTTTGGTCTGAATATTGATCCACCATCATAGTAATATTTTGTTTGCCTGGGTTTTCTACACCATCAAGAGAGAGGAATTCTAGATCTGAAGTGCTGAGGACTTACAAGAACCCATCCCATTGAGGAGAATAGGGAACACCCTCTTGTGTTTTCCTCCCAGGTGCCATCAATACAAAATTCATTTGATATATTCTTGTCTTGTCTATTGCATACATGGATTAAATCTCATTTTTTCTATTGTTTAATGTCTTCTAATGCACAAATCTAGTTTTTTGCAGCATTTATCTTAATCACCTAATTGCAAATCTGAGGATATTAGTAGTCATTTCTGTTGTTAGGGTTGTTTGTTATGTGCAGATAAAGTGGTATTTTTTCATACGCTTGGAATTAAGATTCATACTAACATCATGTAATGGGGCTTGTAATGCCAAAGAAACATGTTGTCCTACCATGAATGGTATATGAGTTGTGAATGAAACTACAATAGTTGTAGGTATCAAATGCGGTATGATTCCACTTTGTAATGTTGAAACAGAGGTAGTTAGCATGGTTGGAGATGAAGCAACAAAAGAAGAAGATGAGATTTTAGGTGATTGATCGATAATAGTTTTAGGCACAATTTGATTTGACTTATAATGTTTTAGCAGGCTTTCAGCAATAACTATTTTAGGCACAAATATGTCATATATGCTTCTAAAAAGACTATTTTTAAAATCCAAATCAAACTCTGTATCTTCTAAAGTGAAAAAATTCTCAAGAAGGGAATTAACCCTAGGCAGAGGACTTTCACTTGATTCAATTTTAGTTACACTCTTCTTTCTAATTATTTTTTCTAGATTATCTACAATTTCCATAGGGTTTGGATCTAGATGTGCTCTAGTTTATATTCTTTTAGGAGCCAGATGTACTATAATAAAGATATGGACTATATACAATTGGTAAGTGGAAAATAGCCTTAAATCAGATCTATTACTCAGCCACAAACGTAGAAATAGCTTTAACTACTAAAGAAAAAAAAATCACCAAGGAAGAATTGAATATAAATGGAATTTGTTCATTCCCCAGTATGGTCGCACTATGTTATCACTCTGTAATTTCTTAAGGATGTAAAAGGAGCCCAGAGGTAACAAAAAACTGCTTTGGAAGCTGGGATCTAGCCCTTCCAGCTACAGATAGGGATCTCTCTTTATGATTCATATTTGTTTACCAAAGGTATTATGTTAATTATTAAGTTCAGAGGTTTATTTTTGAAAGATTTGGTTGAAAATGCAAGGAAAGGCCATTGGGAAATGGAGTCATAAAACCTTAAGTAAGTCAAGGTGCAGAAATAACAGATGAAGTGTAGTAGGGCAAGGTAGGCAGACTATTGGATATTTGGAGCTTTGGTGAGGTGGATTAGAGGAAAATATATAGATTCAATTAAACATAGAGAATTTAGAAATGAATTCTATATTTAACATCAGAGTGAAAACATGAATGTTGTTGATAAGCAAGAGCAGAGAGTATTTAAAAAAATTCAACCCATAATTTTCTTTAAACAATACAAAATCAGAATAACATATGATAAAACAGATAAATAACAATCACAAGAGGATAGACATCACCAAATCATCCGACACATGAATCTTTGAACAACTTTATGTATTTCTGAAAATGATCACCTTTAACTTAGTGAAAATATTTATATCAAAATAATTCTTTCTTTATACATGTCCCAGCGATATTACTTTGAATTGTGAAGTATTTATACAAATTCTAAGAAAAATATATTGATTTAAAATATCAAGGTTTATTACAAATATCTCAAATTTTTTTTATAGAAATAAAATAGAAAGATAGGACATCCAAAAATGTTGAAGTTGCTAGCACTATTTTGAGGGTTTTTGTTGATGAATTGACTTGGAAAACTACTATTTTGCTGTTGAAAACCAAAAATACCTTTTACTCCAAAATTTGACACAATTTATCCCACCGATCCTCACCTGGGATAGGAAGTTTAACCAATTTTCTATAGGTTTCAACTACCTCAGTATATTTCTTAAAATTTGGCCTAACTATAAATAAATGTTTGATTTCAAATATGATATATAATAAAAGATCCAGAGCTTCTAGGAGAGATTTTCCTGTAATTGTTCCTTTAATAGCAATAAACTTGGATTTATCCTAGGTTATTGTGTACAAGTTCTGCTAATAATCTGTCAAATTTATTAACTTATCCCCAAACCCTTTCAACGCTAGTAGTCCCTTTAAATGTAATATACTAAATTTCTTGTGAAATTTATGAATGCTTGCCTCCAAGTTATGGCATTTATTCTCCGGCTAAAACATCAAATTCTTCTTTATGGTTACTCTTCTAACCTCAAGAATAGTCTCAGTCCTGTCTGTAATCTCAAACTATTCTAACTCATCTTTTTTTCTTGAATTTAGGACCTTTATTAATGTATTGGCCTCTCTTTCAATTTGTCCTAAACTGTATTTAACTTGTTCAATTAGTTCTTTTGATCTTTGTACTAGGTTCTCCTGCTAAAAAAATATTTCTATTGAAGGCCGTATTTCTATGATAGCTTCATTGATCTCAACCCATATATTTTCCTTGGTATGTTCTAGTGTTTGAGCTATTGAAAACTCATTCTTTAACTAATTAATTCTTTGTGTCAACCTGTGAGATTTATGCAGCTCTGCTATATATGCATTATCTAATTTTAATTTATGCTCCTACAAAGTTTTTCATTTGGAATTAAATTTCTCAATTTCTTGTCCTGTGATGGACATGTCATCCATGGCTTTAATCAAATATTTTGATGCATCCTTTGATTGGGTCCCTGCTGTGATTGCTACTGAAGTAGATACCTCTGTTGTTCCTGTACATGTAATGGGAATTGTTCCTGCAATAGGAATTGTTGTTAATGGAACAACTACCAACTGAGAAGATTGTTAATTTTCCTTTAATAGTTTCTCCATCTCAATATCCATTTTCTTGATCTAATGATTTTGTTCAATAATAATATAAACATGTCTTCTTTTTGTTGTTATAAGTTCCCAACTTCCTTTTCTTGAGGGTCTTATGTGGATGGAAGTTTTAGTTTCTTTTGGAGTGTTGCAATGTCTGCATTTTTTCTCTTTACAATCTCTTCCACTGTCTTTACATATTTGGGATCATATGCCAAATTTATTACCAAATCCTCCAGAGATTTGATTTTTGTGTCTTTGGAAAATGAAGATATCTTTTAAAGTTTCAGCTGAGATTTTATATTGTTGTCTGATACCTAAAATTTTGAAGTTGTCATAGCAGTGTTTGTTAATGTTGAGTATAAAATTTCATCTTGTTTATGCATATCCATATGATCAATGTGGTAAATTTGATCAAAATCAAAGGTGAAGATGGAATTATTATAATCATTTGTTGTCTTGGGAAAAGGAATTGTTGCTTGAAGGAAATAATTTGTTGTTTGCTTCCAAAATTGTGCACATAAGTAGTAGCCTTAAGCATTGTTAGACAATTAAATATTACAGAGCAAAAACACAAATAAAATATGCGGAAAACATAAGAACAAAAAACACATAAAACCAGAGAGACACAGATATATGTGGTTCACCCAGTTTGGGTTACGTCCACCTCGAACAACGAGTCCTTCCTTTCTATTATCCAGTAAAATGAAGAGACACAACCTACGTTGTAATATCTTCTGTTCTCTCTCATAGTCTCTCTATCTGTTTCTCACTCCGATAATACACATACCATACACAGCCGGAATGCAATACCCTCATAAAAGTGAGGGGTTTCCTTCTAGGGAAAAAAACCCTAAACTAAACATAACTTCTACCATCAGATCATCTGCCTAATGAATGGCCCAGATTGACTAGAAATTACTATACTTTTACAAGGAAAGTTTACATCTGTTTTTAGCTTCGGTGGTCTTGCCCTTGAAACCCTCGGCCAGGGGGGGCAACATAAAGTCGCAGCCGCCCCCCTGGACCACCCAGGTAGCATTTAATTACGGGCAGCGTTGCCGCCCCATTAAGGTACAGGGGTCCAATGCTGTGATACAAAATAAACAATATAATCAGGCTCCACACCCAACAAGCATTTCATTCCTTCTCTTGATCTCTTTGTACTTAGAAAAAGTGTTTTTTTTCAGCTTGGTCATGAACCAACTTTGTTGTTTGAGTAGTATCCAGAGGGTTTTGGGAGGTTGAGGAGGATGGAAATTCTATGAAAATATTCTCAGTTCTTGGGAAAGCTATTGCACAGGTTGTTGTTAGAATTATAGTCGACTGTTGATCACCTTCCTATAGAAAATATGATGATAGACTGATCTTCTGCTTCTTTTTGTAGATTTGAAATTCCTTTGCTACAATTTCTATGACTTAAGGAGATACGTCATCTCTTGGTATTTTATCCTATTTCTCATGAGAAACTGGAGTTTGTGAAGTTGCTGTAGATAGTACCTGATCTTATGCCTCTTCCAGAGTGTTTTCTTCCCACTACACTTGATTCATGAATTTCTCTATCTCTGGTCTTGGAGTGTGAGTGTAGGGAGTATTTTTCTGTTCTACTCTGAGATTTGAAATGATACTAAAGGGGTCATATGAAAAAGTGAAACTAAGGTTAAAATTCATTTGCTTCAATATTAATTTAGCTTCCTTTCCTGTTGCCCTGATATTACAAATGAATGGTCCAATCTGTGTTTCTATTTTGAATTGAGACTTCTTCTTCGCTGACACAAAATGGAGATAATCCATATTGATCATATGTCTTATATATGCTAATGAGAAGATCCTTATAGGGACAAAATTTGGCAGCCTGTATGGGGGAAATTCACACCCATACACCCTTATTTCTGTGTAGTTCTAGTAGAAGTACTAGTCCCCTGTCTTGGTTTTCTCAGTAAGGTGCAAATATCTTCTTATCTCTAGCCTTATTCTTGGTTGAATATCATTGTTCAACAAGCAAGTAGTTTTGTATAGGAACTGGTCTACAAAATCACTGTAGGTGAATTCAGTGATGTGATCCCTCACTAGGGAAGGCCAATGAATAACCGATTGAGCTTCTCCTTGCTCATATAAGCTCTATAATGAAAACCGAAACGTGTGTGCTTGATAAAACACAAATAAATAGACCAATGTTGAGGCATATTTGAAATTTCCTTCTGTAGAAAATTTTAACAATTGTTCGTTGATCATATTAGCCAAGAATTCATTGTAATTGAATAGAATGGAAGGATTCTCATCCTTTTAGAATATTGATAGGAAGCCCATGGTGAATTCATGAAACTATGGAGATGATCTATTTTTTCATCTCAAGAAGCATAGAGGCAGGGTATGAGGGATTATTTTTAGGTAGATGGGTAACTTCAGGCAGGAAAATCTCAAAAATTTTGGCTCTATTAGGGAAAATTATATTTTTATACAAGTCCAATAGGGTTTATCCTGAGAATGGTTTGAGAGATTTATTTTTTGGTATTTCCAGAATTTGGTTAACTGATTCAAGAATAATGGTGAAAAGGATATCACCATTCTGGGCTATAATGGATTTTTGGTTGGGAATGTACCTAGAGTGGAACCATGTTACAAAATCTGGAAAGTGGTGGGCTTGGGGGAAAATGAATTGGGGCAAGAAGGAGTCCCATAAGCCCAATTCATCACCGTGATCGATGTGGTTTTGTTTCCACCAGTTATGTAGCTCATATAAATCAAATTCACAGGTTGTTTCGAGCATTTTATATTCCTCATCTACTAGGGGTAAGTGGTTTAGGTCAAAAATTGGTGGTAGCATAGGGGTTTCCTAAATTTTCTTCTATTTTCCTTTATGGGCCATGATTAAATATAAAATAAATAGAGTTACTAAGTTACCCAGGAAAATTTAGCTGATGTACTGTGCTTTTGGTAAATGGTTGGTTGGATGTGATTAAATCTACTGAAACTGACTAGGAACTGTGATGGCAGAGTTTAGCTCATGAGTCACAACAAGCAATATGTTAGCATAATGTAGAAGGGGTGCCACTAGTCGGGTTTTTGGTTTTTTTAAGGAAAAACTATTTATCGTGGAGCTGAGGTCAGTAGGGCGCGAGTCTGTTGAGGAGGGGGAACGTTCACATGGTGAACATGTAGTTTAATGGGTAGGTCTAATGGACATGACAAGTGGAAGGATGCGGTTGGTGTAAAATTGGGGGAGAAGTGACATTAGGCAGGAGTGGGAAGGGTATGTGGCGGTTAGGGAGTGGACTAGATACGGAGATGCTGCAAGGGGAAATGGAGCGAAGGTGGATTATTGGTTTTTCAGGGGAGTGGGGGGGGGGGAGGGAGTTTGTAAGCAGTGTTATGAGGTGAGGGGAGGTGCGAAGCATCATGGATGTTTCCATGTTGAAAATGATAAACTACTTTCGCCCCCCCCAATCCCACACCGCCCCCCCCCCTCCCTCCGTGGTTAAACATTGAAGGGGCTGGGGGGTCCCGAAGTGGATTTCCCGCTGTTGATCCAGGCAGGCCATATCTTGGTTGTTGGTTGATGTGCAATATTTATCAATAACTGATAAAAGGTCATGTTGGCCATATTTATTCCACTTAACATAAAAATTCATGCTTAGACTATATAAAAAACACTTTACAACATAATTTTGAATCTATTTCCTAATAAAACCACGATTAAAGAATGTGGTTAATCAACTTAATCTAACTTAACTAATTCAACCATGATTTCATTGTGTGATAAAAAATCACTTATTCTAAATTAATACATTTTTAATCAAGCCTAATCATGCTTAAACGATGTGATTAAACTATTAAATCCTATTTATCAAATTCCAATGTGGTATTTTAACTAGCAACACATTATTCAAATTTTCCTAAGGTATTACTAATACAATTTTATTTTATTTATTGAGTGGCATTTAGACTTGCTCACTGATTTTTTGGGGTATTTTCATGTTTTTTCTCATATTTTTTTATTTTTTTACATTTTTTTCTATTTTTGTATCCCCTTTTCTATTTTCTATATACTTTCTTATTTTTATTTTATTTTTCTTTGGAAATAATTTATAGGATGGAATACTATTTACAATATCCTATACAATAAAATTTAAAGATAATAAAAAATTTATCCTATGTATCATAGGACCCTAACATAGGTTCCAATGGGGAAGGAATCCTCCCTATGAGGTTCAAGAATGAAGCATATTAGTAGCATTTTTCCATTGGGTATTCTATCCTTTTCTACAGCTGAATTGATTCTCTATAGTTATTGTAAATATGGCAGCAAATTCATCAGAAGCTTAGGGCCTTCTCATCTGGCTTTAATTTTTATTTCAGCCACCCACACTTGCAGTATAAAAATAAACGATATTTACAATGATCTGAATAAAACCTCATCTATTATTGAGGAAAATAATGTTTAAGCAACCTGCCATTGTAGGACAACCTAACAATTCTTCTCTAGTCAAATCTTTCAAAAAGAAAGCATTGTTACCTCTGTACTTCTATCTTATAGGGTCCTTTCCATAGACTGACAAATTTACCAAGCTTGCCTTTGTCTTCAGTCATTGCATCCCACTTCAGTACTAGATCATTCAATTTAAAATCACCTGCTTTAGTGCTTCTGTCATAGGTATTTTTGATTTTGTCTTGAATCACTTTGGTTTTGTTGTAGATCTCCTCCCTTGATTGCTACAATTGTATGGTTTGATTTATCCTTCTCTTTAAGTCATTGTCCTCTACTTGTGTTTATTGTAACACTTTTAGCACATGAATTTCTAAGGAGGTAGGAAAACTTGTATCTAATCCATATACCAATTGGAACAGAGACATTTCGATTGATTTCTTGGTGCTCATTTTGTCAGCCCATATAGCATTAATCAACTTCTTGTGCCATGATTTTTAATTTTCCTGCAGTAATTTCTTTATAATGTTGACTAAAATCTTATTAGAAGACTCAACTAACCCATTTCCTTATGGATAATAGGCATTACAGTGTCCTAAATTTATGCTATGGTGGTGGCATAAGTCTATCATTTTCTTTGATTTGAAAGTAGAAGCATTGCGAGTAATGATCTTATTGGGATAGACAAATCTTGAAAGGATATTACCTTCCAAAAACTGGATAATTATCGTTTCTATAGCTTTTCTAGTGGGAATGACCTCAATCCACTTTGTAAAGTAGTCAGTGGTTGTTAAAATACACTTATGTTGAGCTAGAGAGCTTGGATGGATTTCCCCAGTAAAATCTAGACCACATTTTTGAAAAGGAGCCTCAACTGAAATTGGTTTCAATGGCAAGGGTAAGAGTTTCCTATTTCCTTCAAATATTTGGCACTGATGGCATGTTGTAGCCTTATTATGGACATTTGAAAACATGGATGGCCAGTAAAAACCAACCCTTAGAAATTTTTTAGCTGTGGTTTTCCAATATAAATTTCCTCCACAGTCTCCTTTGTGAAATTCCTACATCACTTTATCTGCTTCATATTTTAATTAAAAGCTTAGTAATATGCCTAAAGTATCATTCCAATACAAATTTTGTTCTAAAATACAAAATTCTATAGCTTTTAACTTGAGAAACCTAGATTTTGTCTTGGTTAAACTAAGAGGAGTTTTTAAATTTTGTAATACAAAAATAATGTCTTCATACCAGGGGGAGGTAGAAAAGGCTTCTGATACTTGTGGAGTCACCTAATATTCCTATTCATCAAGTGTAGCTACAAAATTTATATCGAGAGCATGAAAATTGGACTCAACCATTAGTTTTTCCAACCCTTGACCTTTTATGAGCATAGTTTGTTTTATCTCCATGTCATATTCTAGAATTTTTGCAATCCATTTACCTTTTTTCTCATCAGGATCAATTTGTGTAAGGATTTCCTTTACCACAACATTTAGGACAAATGCAATGATATGAGAATGTAAAATATAGACTCTGAAATCTTTAATTACTTTTACTAAAGCAAAATCTTGTTTCTCCATGATATTGTATTTTAATGAGGCATCTCTGAAATATTTTCTAAAGAAAGAAATAGGTTGTTCATGTCCTTCACTATTTTTCTGCAACAAAACCACTGCAATAGTATGTTCATATGCAAAAGAGAAAATTATGAAATCCTTTGTAAAATCAGGACTAGTGAGCACAAGGGATCATGTTAATGCTTGTTTTACTTGATCAAATGATTGTTTTGATTTTAAGTTCCATCTTACTTCAGTGTATCTTTTTAGCATATTATTTATAGATCTTAGAAGTTCATCCAAGTTAGGTATAAATCTTCTTAGAAAATTTATCTTACCAATGAAAGGTTGTACTTATTTTTTGTTTCTTAGAGTTTCAATTTTCAGAATTGCTTCAATTCTACTAGGATCAATTTTAATACCATCTTTTGAAACGATATGACCTCTAAATTTACCTTCTTCTAAACCAAAAAGATATTTATTTTGATATAAGGATATTCCATATTTTATACATCTTTCGAAAACAATTTTCAAATGTTGTAAATGATCTTCATCAATTTTGGAGAATACAGTGATGTTTTCTAAATATATCACAATGAATATGTCATTTTCTTCTAAAAAATATATATCCATTTCTCTTTGAAATGTGGCCCCTGCATTCATCAATCCAAAAGGCATTTTGATCTATACATAAAATTTCCCCAAGGTGTTTTAAAAGCTTTTTATCTTGATCATAAGGATGTACCAAAATTTGGTTATAACTAGAGAAACCATCCATCAAAGAAATCCTACTTGATCCAACTACCCTTTGAATTATATTGTCCATTTTGGGTAAAGGGTAGTTGTATTTTAGAGAAAATTTATTCAAGTTTGTAAAATCCACACATAACCTTATTTCTCCAGACTTTTTCCTTACTAGTACCAATTTTGAGACCATTTAGAGAATCTAAGTGGTACTATAATATTTGCATCAAACAATTTTTTAACCTTTTTTATATTAAAGGAAGTAGAATGGGATTAACTCTCCTCAATTTATGTTTAAAATTTTTTTGATATTCCTTGATGGGTATAGTGTGTTTCATGATGGCTTTGTCATACACCTTTAAAACTTGATATCCCCATGCAAAGAAATTTATATATTGTTTGAACAAATCTATGTATTTTTTCTTTCTTTGGGAGTTAATGATTTGGATATTTTGACAATGTTAGGATTTTCTTCAGAACCTATGTTGCAATCTTCTACTTTAGATCGAGTTGATTAAATTGAAGGCTTTTTTTTCTACATTGTTTAAATCAAACAATTCCTCAAGTGGTACAAGACCTACTGGGATTGTATTTTTCTTCAATTGTAATATTTTAGATTCCTCAAATATTTGATGAGTTTGATTAAAAATGTTCACTTCTTCCTTTTCTTCACTATCTTGACCTATTTTAATATTCAGACTTTCAAATTCCCCTTTTAGTTGCAAAAAATTATTTAGATGTTTGTCATTGTCAAAAAATTTCCAATAACTTATATTGTCAGGGATAACCGGTTATGTTTAACATAAATTTATATTTGTTTGCTTGCTATAAAGGTCATTTTGCAAGTACTTGCAGAAGTGGCTAATTCATAAGTAAAAAAAATCGATCTCTTGGAATTAATGATAGATGGTATTCTGTAAAGAACTGCTAAAAATATAAACCAAAATTTCTATAGGCTCTCATTCAAGGATGTTTAGTTGAATATTCACCTTTGATTTGTTTTATGATTAATTTAGAATCTCCATGAATTTAAATTTTATTTGTATAAATTATAAAACATATATGTATATCATGGATTCAATCCAATATAACAGTGTACTAAAGCTAGATACTGAATCACTTCTACAAATAAATTTCAGAATTAAAAACACAATCGCCAATCACATGAAGCAAAGAACAATCAATCAAACCACAACACAGATAATTTCCTGGGGAAAGCATGTTGCTCAAAACCCCATTATCTTCTATTGTATATTCAACATGGATACATGAAATAATTACATACAACTATTCTCACAAGAGCCCTCATGTACTGAACTAATTGTCTCACACTGTCCTGGAAAAAACTGACCAACGCTTAGACAATTCTCAGCCTCTAAATATCCTACCTTGCTTGCACAATTCATGTGGAATGCAATCCCTATTCTTTAGGAATTTTGGCCTTCCTTGACTGCACAAGGATCATGGGAAATCTAATGTGTGTTTGGTTGCATGGGTGCAACCTAATAATCCTACAACTGATAGTCAACATCCCTTTCACCTATATCGCAATTAAGCTAATAATAGAAAATCCTCAGCTGCATCTCAGATCACTGATTGTGAATTAAATAATATTTAATTCACTTGTTCTCTCACTAGTGTAACAAATAGTTACAACTAGCACAATTGACTTTAACTCACTTAACTGAGTTAAAATGATTACAGCCTACATTAACTAATGCACCATAGCATTTCGAACTCTGTTACAACTAGAATTACTCTGCATGCCTCACCAACTACCCTCAAATCGAAATTCATGAGTTAACTGAGTTTATCAGACTCATTTAACTATTACAAGCTATTTTGAGATTAGATTACATTTTATTTTCCATATTAATTAAGGGATAACTAAAATAGACATGCACAAAATTTATCCCACACCAGTGTAGGTGCTGCTTGGACCTCTTGGTCCCACACTAGTGTAGGTGCTACAATTTCTTTTTGGACTTTAGCACTCCCTCTCAAAAATATAAAGGGATTATCATTCACCCCGATCCTGCCTCTATGGTTTTTGAATTTGCTCCTGATGAGTGCCTTCGTCAGAATATCTGCATCCTAATATTCTGTGGGAATGTACTAAAGTAACATTATGAACCTCTTCACACAATCTCTGATATGGTGGTACTAGATGTCTATGTGCTTGGATATATCATGAAACACTTTACTAATCGAGAGTTTAATGCAACTCTGATTATCACAATGTATCACTGTCAGATCCATTTGAGAAACAAACAAACCAACCAGGATCCTTCCCATCTGTACCATAATCCATACTCTTATGTGCCCCTTGGGTATCTCAAGACATGCTTCCCCGCCTTACAAAAGAGCTTGGTAGGCTTAACCATAGCTTGAATTAGCTGGCTAACTATGTAGAAAATATTTGGTCTGGTGTTCACTAAGTACATCAGGGAACCAACTATATACTTGTAGATAGTAGCATCCACTACCTCTCTTGCAGTATCATCCTCTTTCCTCCAATTTCCTGGACGAGCAGTGTCCATGGGTTTGTATCTCTCCATGTGAAACTTACCCAATATCTCTTTGGCATAATTGCCTTGAGAGAGAAAAATTTCACCATCCCACTGCCATATTTCCAAACCAAGGAAATAATGAAGGAGTCCCATGTCCTTCATTTCAAACTCCCTTGCAAGATCCTCCTTGCATGAGTGTATCAGATGCTCATCACTAGTCAAAATTAGATCATCAACATAAAGTACAATAATCAATAGCTTATCCTCAACCACAATATGGTACAGCTTTGCATCAGATTCACTTTTGGTGAATCTTAATCCAGTGAAATAACTATCAATTTGAGTGTACCAAGCACAAGGTGCTTGCTTCAACCCATATAGTGCTCTCTTGAGTCGACAAATATGTTACTCACTGTCAAAGATCTTGAAACCTTATGGCTGCTCTATGTACACTTCTTCCTTAATAACTTCATTGAAAAACATAGTTTTTACATCCATCTGATGAATGCACCACCCCATCTGCACTGAGAGTGCAAGGATGGATCTAATGTAATATTTCCTTGCAACCGGTGCAAAATTCTCATCATAATCGATTCCCTCAATATGTGAGAATCCCCGAGCCACAAATCCAGCCTTGTATTTATCCACACTCCCATCAACGAATTGCTTTACCTTGTAGATCCATCTAGATCCAAAAAATGATTTACCAACCGGTCTTGGGACAATCTCCCATGCAATGTTCTTGAGATGGAGTCATACTCCTCCACTATTGCATCAACCCTAATTGGTTGCTACACTACCTCCTGAAAGGAAGATGGTTTTTTCACAATACATTTTCTCATAAGAGCCATGTATCCAGTAAACCTATGTAGAGACTATCTCTATTTGTGCTATGAAGTAGGGTCTCATACATTCTATGCTACATCAAGTCTCAATCTATCAGCTTTCGTGGTGAAACTTCTACCATTTCTGATGGATGGCTCTGAATGATTGTTTTCTGCCACTCCATGATCCTCCGCATGTGGTCACTCCACATCTTAAGGCTCATCCTTGGGAACCAAGAGTTCCTCCTCTGCATGCAAATCCAGCTCCCTCTCAAGGGAAAATCACATGGCTTTCTCCTCATCAAATTTTATATCCCGTCATACAACACTCATTCTGTTGTTTTGAAAATACACCCAACAGCTGTGGGGAGTTTCAGTGTACCCCACAAAAATCCCAATCTCAGTTGTTGGTTCCAGCTTCTGCTTGGCGTCTTTGGTCACATGCACATAAACAAATGAGCCAAAAATATCAAAATTTGAAACATTAGGTTTCTTACCAGTAAAAGCCTCTTCTGGTGTACTCATGCCAAGTATCCTATGAGGACAATGGTTCTGCACAAATACCATTTTGTTACATGCCTCCACCCATAGATGTATCGGTAGGCCCTGATCATGCAACATCACTCTTACTGCACCCACAATCATTCTATTCTTTCTTTCAATGACCCCATTCTACTATGGGTTATGAGGTGCCATCAATTGTCTTTGAATTCGTTCTTTGATGCAGAAGTTATTGGATTCATTACAGATGTACTCACCACCATTTTTTCTCCTAGGAGCCTTCACTTGCTTCCCCATGTCTTTCTCCACCAGTGCTTTGAACTCAAAAAACTTTGAGAATGTTTGATCTTTCTTCTGCATGAAGTATATCCAACACTTTAGAGAAAATTCATCTAAAAATGTCATATAGTACTTATGCTTTATTGTCAAAGAAACAAAGAAGGTCCAGACATGTTTGTGTGAACTCTCTCAAGGATCCTCAAGGCTCAGTTCTCCTTCTCATGAAAGGTGGCCTTTACATATTTTCCCATAGTACATCACTTGCATGTGTCTGATTGTGCAAGTGTACCCTTGTGAATACCCGTAGAAATTTGTTGCATGACTTTTAAGGCTCTGTGGTGAAGATGGCCCAATCTCCTATGCCATAACTCACCCTCATCATGGATCACCACTTTTTCTGCCTTACCCATAAATGTTGCGTAGCCATATATATCCAGTTTATAGATATTCTTAACTTGAATCCCAATATTATTGGCTTTTCCTATTGTTTTGTGTTGCAATAAAGCTTTTCCTTCGCTAAAAACAACATCATAGCCTCTATCCTCAAACATTGCAACTAAGACCAAATTTTTCTTCAAGCCTAGTACATGAATTACATATTTTAATTGAAAAGGTTTACCTGGCTAGCTCTGGAAGGTAATGGTACCAATCCTGGTAGCACTGTACTGCCCATCATCACCCATTTAGATATGCATATGGAGGTCCTTATCCTCCAAGCTACTGAAAAGTTCCTTTTCTCTATTCATGTGAAAGGATGCACCACTATCCAAATACCACACCGATCCCATTGCACTTGAAACCATGCATGAAATGAGCAAGAATTCAAGCTCAAATTGTGAGGCCAAAGCCTCACCAACTATAGATCCTGGAGCCTTCTTGTTCTTCTTCTTTTGTGGACAGTTAGTGTTGGGGTTCCCATGTTTTGGCCAGGTTGGCAAGACCAAAAGATGATACAACATCAGAACCACTTTCAGACCTCAGGATCTAGCCCTCCTGAGTCTAGAGAGGGATCTCTCTATGATTGTCAAAGGTATATGTCTTTGAAGTTTCAAATGTTAAGATATTAGGCTAGTTATAGGCACATGGTTTGTTTATTTGATTTAGTTTGGTTTGGTTGTTGGGAATCAGGAAGGAAGGTTTCAATGTAAAACAAGACTGGGCAAAGAGGATTTTAGGCAAAGGAGATGATAAATCAAATAAAATTCAAGACCATTGGGCAATGGAGTTAGGAAAGGGCTTACTTGCATATCAACATGCAGGCTTTCAGTTGGGATAGTCATCTAAAGCATTTGGATCTTAAAGATGATAGTGTCGTGTGAAAGGTGAAAAGAAAGTGAAAGGAAAGGAAACCTTCGAGGTGAATTTTCAGAAATTAGATCCAGGGACAGGAAATTCCATTGAACTCCTGTGATCCAAAATCTGAAAGGTAAAGTCTTCAGACAAGGGACATTAAAGATTTAGAACACAAAGTTAAAGACCCGAGATTAGAGAGATACTTTGAACTCTCAATGCTTCGGCCTCCAGCTTGAGGGAACTTAGAAAGGTATAATCAAGTGAAAGGGATCCTAGTGAGATAGACACAGAGTTCTAGACCTCCCAGTGTTCCCAATTCATTCAATCAACTCCTAACAAGAACGTATAAAGACAAAATTCATTAATTCATACATCAAATAGCAAGAAATGACATCCACTACACTGGTTAAATCAATTGAAATCAATCCTCAGATACACATATAGTAGAAAACATTGAAGGAAAGGAGAGCAGAAACATAGGGTACCTAAAAAGGGTAAATCCTATGCCAAATTTATGATGCAAGCCAAAAGAAGTGTCATGAAATGAAATAAAACACAAAGATAGAAAACATCACTAGCTGATTTAAATCAGGATCCAAAGAAATGTGCTTGTCATATTAAGAGCAACACCAGTCATGTACAACATAGCCAACAACTTGAAATATTCAATCTGAATACATCTTCCTCAGCCTATCTTACAACTTTACACAGAGACTATATCTAGGGAGAAACAACTTGCAATTCTCTGATAATCGATCGACAACAACCCTTACAAGGAGTATCCTCTTGGAATTTATAGCTGAAGAGAGCAGAGGAGGTAGGTGAAAGACTAAATGAAGCATTAAAACTCAGAAGAGGAAGAGGGCCAAAGCCCATATTGTTTTAAATCTTGTGCATTTATCTCCGGCACTCTTTGGGCATAAGAATGATCTTCTTTGGCTTCCATTTACTCTGGTATGACTCTGATGCACTCTGGCTGTAGTAATCTGTGGTACTTTTTGGTGAATTAAAAAAAGGTAAATAAATGATAGTGAAGTCCGCCATACCACATAAAAAATTCTCTGGTAGCTTAGGACTATGGTCAAGGCTGAATTTTCTTTAGGAACACGGTAAATAAAGGAAACAATATGGGCGCTTTGTCCTTTCACAGGTAGGAACGTTCTACTGATGTAGCTACCTTGATGACATAGTTTTCTGTGCATTGGACCTTCTGAGAGATCCAATGGGTCTTCGATCTGGTACCTTGCCTTGAAATACTCGGTTTAAGGCTCAAAATATTCTATTACAAGCCCTAAACACTCTGCTTTTCCCACTGATACTCTTTGCCACTTCCACGTTTGCCTCTGACTGCGAAATCTATGCTTTAATGGCTCTGGGGAAGATTTTCCAGAGTTTAAACTCTGTTTCTTTAATGCGAGCCCTTTCATACGTCTTCTCAGACCCCTCTTCATGAGTTCGGCTCTTGAAAATGGTCCTTTCCTATTTCTCTGTAACTGTACAGAGATTGTGAATCATGGCAGTTGTCTGCCGCTCATATCCTGCAAAAACACGTGACTCTGTTATGAAATCCATGCATAGGGGAGGATGGCTATGGAAGACGGGGAGAATGATAGCACGACAGTGGTCAAACGGTGTTTTTAGATAAAAAAATGGTGAATAATGGTGTAAACAGTGACTAATAGAGTTTTGGTGGAAAAATGCGCATGGACCGTTTGATCGTGGTCCAGTAGCGAGGATCAACGGTGGAGATTTAATTAATGGGATGGATTATGAAAGCTAGGCAGAATGCATAGGAATGAATGTGAAACATTGAAATTTAATGCCAATTACGAGAGTCTGGACATAGGCGGAAATGCAAAGAAAATGAATGTGTGTGGTGGGGCCCGGCATGGGCGGAGGGTGATTCATTCAGGACTGTCGGATCTTAGGAGGAGATCGACGGCTACGATCCAATTGGAGGGGAGGAATGGGAGGGTTGATAGTCCGATTGAACGATGGTTCGATTGGTTTATGGCCGTTGGATCCTAGAATGAATGGACGGTTGTGATTTGATCGGGGAGTTGCAATCGGGGGGAAACAGAGAGTGGCACGGTGAAAGTTCCGATTGCGATCAGAAGCAGGAGTGCGATTAGCACCATGCCGTCGGATCAACAGGGGAATCGACGGTGGTGATTATATCGGAAGATCGAAATCGGAGGGTGCAGCGAGACCTTAGCGATTACGATGGGGGCGGGGGTGCGATTGAGCGTTGGCCGTTGGATCCGGGGACCAGATCAACGACCCACATTCAATCGGAGGGAAATGGAGAGGGGCGACAGGGCAATGATGCGATCATCACTGAGCCGTTGGATTTTGGATTAAATGGACGGTCGAGATCGGATCGGGAGAATTGCAATCGCAAAGGGAGGAAGGTTGCAACAATTGAAAAATGCGATTGCGATTGGAGGGGGAGTGTGATTAGCGTTGGGCCGTCTGATCTAGGTGATAGATCAACAGTGGAGATCACGGTGGGGGCCTTATAGACCAAAACTCAATCGCATCGGATTTTTTCGTTTAACAAAGAGTTTCGCTCGCCCGAAAGTTGTGATTGCAATTAGAACTTTAAGTTTCTGCGCTTGGTTCCGACGCTTGGGCATGTGGGGAAGTGGTTAAGGGGCTAGGCCAAAAGGGGCTAGGCCTTAATATAAAGTGAAAAGTGGATTTTTGCCCCTTTTAATGCATTTTGAGGTTGGGAAAGGGTAACGGTAGGGGGAAAAAGGGGAAATCTGGCCAAACAAGGGGTGTATGTAGGATTTAAAGGGGATTTTGGGAGGATTTAGAGGATAAAGGGGGACTTTGAAAAAGGGGAGAAAAGGGTAAAATGGAGAGTTCTACAGAGGTAAAAGGGGCAAATAAAGGCCTTTTGGAGCACAATTCTTCATCATCAATGAGGCTTATTGACTCAAGAACAGCAGAGGGAAACAATCAAAGGGCAGGGAACATGAAAGGGCTTCAAGGATGATGTGTTTTCAAGAGAAATGAATTCCTTGAAGGCTCATAAAATGAATTGGCCCCTTGCTTGCTAGTCAAGGAATTTATAGAGGGCTAACAGTGACTCCACATGGGGATGGCTTCTTCTTGAAGGAGTCAAGAATTTATAAATGATCTATGGAGTAGGCCAGATGCCTGCTGCTTGAGCCACCTTTCTTCTTTGGTTTTTAGCTGTCACAATTGTGAAGACATCAATTAGAAGAGACATCACCCAAACAATCTACCTACCCATCCTACAATCCTAGCATTTTTTCTTCTTCTAGGGTGCACTTGGACTAGTAGACCTTTTACATCATTTATTTTTCTAAACAAAAGACAAACCTATTCTAAATCTACCCTTATCACTCCATGAGACCAGATTAGACAGTTGGTCTCATATGTTTCTCTACCTAATCTAATATCTGCTGGGATTAGACTGTCCAGCATATTTCTTCTCTACATTCTACAATAGAAATTTAAAAACAGCCAAACTAGGATTAGATAGTCTAGTTTGCCGTGGATCCAAGGCATAAAGATAGTTGCACATGGACAGGAACTTGCGGAAAACTGAAAAAAAAAATCTTGAAGGATTGAGATCTGAAGTTTTGAAGTGTCCTTCTTTATTTTGTGACTCAAGTTTTGAGCTTGTTGGAGTCACTTTCTCTTCTTCGTTCAGCTCTGGTTTTGTGCTTGTTAGAGCTAATTCTTCTTTCTTCCTTGCTGGTTCGGGTTTTGGGCATGTTTGAACCAACTATCTTTACTTTCTTTGCCTCAGGTTTTGATCATATTAGAGCTAGTCTTTTGCACTTTAGAGGTTCATGTTTTGAGCATGTCTGAACCTCTCCTTTTCCTCTATTTTTTGAAACATTTTCTCTTCTCTTGAAAATAAACACAGTAATGGTATTTACAATGGAAATGGAAACTAGAAATTGGAAATCAGTAGAAGTAGTGTTTGAGCATCCTGCCATTGACAGGTCCCCCAAACAGCTCAGTACCTCTAACTCTTGTAGAAAAAAAATTTTGAACCCACAGTGGCTTGGATGATGGATGGACCTTGCCACAAACTGTCAAACTTGCTGTGCTTTCCTTTGTCCTCTCTCCTTGAGTCCCACTTCAGAACTTTATCTCCAATTTTGAAATCATAGGCCTTAGTTCTTTTGTCAAACATCTTCGTTATGTTTTCTTGTACTTTGATAGCTCTGTTGTAGACTTCCTCCCTTGTTTGCCGGGGATGAATTTTTTGACTTATTCTCCTCACCATACTGTCTTCTTCTGTCTGAATTTCTTGGACAAGCTTAATCACTGGTATCCCAAGGCTGGTAGGAAAAACTGCTTCTATTCCATAGACAAGATGATATGGTGACATGCCAATGGGTTTCTTTGTTGTTAGCCTGTCAGCCCACAAAGCATGCACCAACTTCTTATGCCATGACTTTTTATTCTCTTCCAACAACTTTTTGATGATGGTCACCAAGCTTTTATTCGATGATTCAGCTAACCCATTACCTTGCGGGTAATAAGCAATTGAATGACCAAGTGCTATTTGATACCTATGACAAAAATCAACCATTTTCTTGGATCCAAAAGCAACAAAATTATCAGTTATTATTTTCCTTGGACAACCAAACCGAGAAAGGATGTGGTCTTCTAGGAACCTAATGATGATAGAATCTATGGCCTTCCTAGATGGTATGGCTTCTATCCACTTAGTGAAGTAATCTGTGGTAGTTAGGATCCATTTGTGTTGTGCAGAAGAAGCAGGGTGTATCTCTCCTATGAAATCTAAGCCCCATTGCATAAAGGGACCTTCAACAGTGATGGGTTGTAGAGGTAAGGGGAGGAGCTTTCTTTTGCCTTCAAAAATCTAGCATTTGTGGCAGGCAATTACCATCTTATGGATATCATTGAAAAGTGTAGGCCAATAGTAGCCATCTCTGAGTATTTTGTTTGCAGTAGCTTTCCAGTTCAGGTGGCCTCCACACTCTCTCGCATGGAATTCTTGTTTAATCCTTTCTGCTTCGGACTCAAGCAAACATTTAAGCAATGGGCCATTTGGATTTTTCCAGTATAAGCCTTCATTCATTATGCAATATCTTCTGGCTTTTAGCTTTAAGAATCTGGCCTTGGTCTTTGATAGTTCAGGAGGGGCGTTGAGGTGTGTAAGCACATACAAAATGTCAGAATACCAAGGAGAGCTTTGAAACTTCTCTTCAACAGTGGGATCAGGCAATCCTTGCTGCTCATCGAAGGCATCTACCATGTTAATGTCAAGGGATTGTAGATTTGATTTGGCCATTAGTTGAGCTAAGCCCTGACCTTTTATCAGTTTAGTGGGTTTTATCTCAAGGTCATACTCTAGGATCACCGCAATCCATTTGCCCCTCTTCCCATTTGGGTCTTGGGACAAGATATCTTTGACCACTATGCTAGGCACGTAGGCTATGGTGTGGGAATGCAGAATGTACACCCTAAAGTCTTTCAAGGCCTTAACCAAAGCATAGGCCTGTTTTTCCATTATGTTGTATTTCAAGGGTGTGTCCCTTAGAGCTTTGCTGAAAAAGGCAATCGGCTGTTCCATTCCCTCTGGATTTTTCTGCAGTAGGACTGCAGCCACCATATGCTCAGAGGAAAATGAAAATATCAGGAAATCCTTTGAGAAATCTGGACTAATTAGGATAGGAGCCTGGGTGAGTGTAAGTTTGACTAATTCAAAATATTTCTTAGCCTCAACAGTCCAATTAAATCCAACACCTTTCTTTAGCATGTTGGTCATATTCCTGAGGTGTTCATCTAGGTTGGGAATAAACCTCCTTAGGAAGTTAATTTTCCCAATGAAGGACTGTAATTCTTTGATGTTTCTCAGGTGTGTAATCTGTAGTATTCCCTCAACTCTTTGTGGGTCTATCCTAATCCCTTTCTCAAATATAATATGGCCAAGGAGTTTTCCTTCTTGCAGCCCAAATATAGTCTTTTTAGGATTCAATGAAAGACCGAACCTTCTACATTTTTCAAAAACATTCCTCAGATGTTTTAGATGCTCTTCTTCAGTCTTGGAATAGACTTTTATGTCATCCAGGTAGATGAAAATGAAGTGCCATATTTCATCTGAAAAGGCTATGTCCATTGCTCTTTGGAAGGTTGCACCAGCGTTCATCAGTCCAAAAGGCATTTTTACATACATAAATGTGCCCCATGGAGTGGTGAAGGTTTTCTTGAGTTGGTCTTCTGGAAGTACTAAAACTTGGTTGTAACCTGAAAACACGTCTAGCAGGGAGATCCTTTTTGAGCCTACTACCCTCTGAAGGATGTGTTCCATTTTTGGAAAAGGGTAATTGTCTTTGAGTGAGGCTCTATTAAGATTTTTGAAGTCTATGCATAATCTGATCTCCCCTGTTTTCTTTCTCACCGCCACTAAATTCGAAACCCAATCAAAGAACCTCATGGGAACTATTATTCCGGCTTCGTACATCTTTTTAATCTCCTTTTCCACTGCTGGAAATTGTTTTAGGTTAATTCTGTGGAGTTTCTTCCTGAAGGGTTTCTGATTTTCTTTCAAAGGTATTTTGTGTTGTATGATGTTTGTGTCGTAGGCCTTTAATTCTTCGTACCTCCAAGCAAACACGTCAATAAATTCTTTGAATAGGTCAATGTATTTTTTCTTCATGTTTGCAGGAAGAGACTTAGCCAACTTAATCATTTTGGGCTTATCTTTTGTGCCTATGTTGCATTCTTCAACGTCAGAGTCAACGTGTTCTATGGTAGGCTTTTTTGCTACATCATCAAAGTCAAAAAGGTCCTCTAAAGGCGCCAGACCTCGAGGTATTCTTATCTTTGGCCTGCAGCACCTCAACTTCTTCATTTTCCGCATTTTCACAATTTCCATTTGTATTTCCAATCTGTTATTTCAAAGTGTTTATTTCTATGTTATAGGGTGGTTCTTCCTCGTCTGAGGGTTCCTCACTTAGGCAGCCATCATTTGACTTAGAGTCTGAATCAGAAGATTCAAACTCATTCCTGCCTGTTAGAAAATCTTCAATCTTCTTATCGCCCTCAAAGACCTGCCAATATTTTTCATTATCTGGCACTGCAGGTCTGAATTTGGTCTAAATGATGATTTGCTGGTTGCTTGGGGTCTTAGGGTGTGAACTAGCTAGGCAAGCTAATCCATTTGCAATGAAGTTTTGAATCCTAGGAACAAACACCAACTCATATTCTACAAATTTTTTAAATATATCCATGGCATCGTTCCTATATGCTCTCAACCTAGGGTGTTTGGCTGTGTATTCACCATTCACTTGTTTGATAACCAACTCAGAGTCTCCATGCACAGTTATCCTACGAGCTCCTAATCTTTTCAATAGGTTTAAGCCTAGAATCAGAGCCTCATACTCCGCGATATTGTTTGTACATTTGAAATGCAGGTTCCATGCATGACTCTTTGCATAGTCACTCTCTGTGTTATGTACCCACACCCCTACTCCAACATTTCTTCTAGTACAGGACCCGTCGAAGTTCATTTCCCACATGGATTCATTTTTTGTTTTATCACCATTTCCTTCCCTACAGCTGGGTTCACCATAATGTTGTATTATAGGGTCCGCACTAGGCTGTGGGTTGTTTTATTTTTCAAAATGGGTGTGGAAATCAGAGAGGTGACTAGCTGGCTGGTTGCATTCTGTCCCTGTTTCTGTTGCTGGTCTACCTAGAGTTTCATTTTTAGTGCACTGTCCACGGTCTTCTTCTTCATTTTCCTCCAAGTCCAGAGTGGCCATTATGTTAAATCTGTGGTCTCAACTCCTCTGTTTGTATCTATGTTTTTTGATTTTGGCTCTCCCAAGGATTCATCATTGCAGAAGATGAAAGAGCCTAGATTTGTATGTATAGAGTACAGAGGGGAATTTTCAGGCTTTTCAGGGCTACTAACCAGGAATTTCATTTGCGCCTCCCTATACAGTGTTCTAAGTTGGCTAAAAATAGGGATTTTGGCATATGCCCCATCCATCTGCATTGTACCCTGCAGCTTGGCTCCCCATGACCTTGACAATAGCATACTGTACTTAGGTGGCACATCTGCCACCACAACATCCATGACCATACATTTTGCTGGAATCTAGGTAAGGCTTACACATAAATCCTTGATCAGGCCGAGACACTTTACTTTGCTAGAGTCAAAAAAATACAAGTCTTTATAGGGGCGAGTTATCTCTAGGCCTATTTTTTCCAGTACTACATTAGGCATTAAGTTGTGGGATGCTCTAGAGTCATGCATTGCATTGTGAAGGATCTTTTCATGGATATTGAGACTGATATAAAAAGGGGGAACTACCCCTTCCTGAAATTTTCCCTCAATCTTTAGACCAAACAGAAGTGCTGGTTGATCATCACTCAGGTTGACAGTGTCACTGTTTTCACCTAGGTTTAATGCTTTCAAAATTCGGCCTTTATATACATCCTGAGTGGGCAGCTCAGAGAGTGGGACAGAGATTTTAATTTTTGCAATCTCACTCTCCAAATTGAAAGCGGACTGACTCTTTGGTGTGTTCGACTTTGTTTTGTTAGCCACCACCTTGGTGGTGGCAATAGTGGGCTGATTCTTATTATGTACAGTGTTAGAAACTATTTTATCAGGAGCACTAATTGCATTGCTAGTGCTGCTAGTGGATTGGCTTTGTTTATCAGTGTTTTGGTTGTCTTTTTCTTTGTTATTCCCTGAACTCTCAACTACTGATTTACTACTTTCATCAGTCACTTTAGAAGTTTTCTCAGGCCTCTTCTTAATGGTGACCTCAGAAGCTTTTGGTTTGGGAGTGTCTAAGCTCTTTTTGCTTCTAAGCTCATATTGTTCTCTGACCTGCATGATGGCATCCTCAAATCCTCAGATTCTAATCCTCCTTCATCCCAGTATGAGGGTGAGGGATGATCTCCTTCTGTGGAACAGTTGTGGACTAATTTTTTTGTTTCAAACATGTTTATTGTGTTCCCCTCATAATCTTCTATGATTCCCTCATCTTCATCTAGAAAGTTCTCTTGGAATGGGCGAATGACTTGTTGATATGATTCTCTTTGTCTATTGGGAGTGGCATTGTTTCTTCTAAAGTTTTGGTTCTGGTTATGATTTTGGTTTCAGTTCTGATTACTAACTGTGACAACCATTTTTTCCATCATTTGTTGTAGCTTTTCCATATTTTTGAATAGACGGTCATAATTTGGATCAGATGTGGAAGCTACATTGTCATCTCTATATGTTACCCTTTTCTCAGTTCTCAATCTTACCTTTTTCTCAATCAAATTTTCCTCTACACTCACTGCTCCCTTCTGCATGTCTTCCAGAGTGTTGTAATCCCTCTTCGTAAGCCGGTAGGCCATATCAACATCAAAGCCTTTCGGGTATTTTACTAAAGCCATACCTTGGGGAGGTTTCCTGTGTCGAGGAAGAGCATTGTAAACACTGTTAAACCTTGTAGAGTAGTCATGGACACTCTCTCCTACCTTTCTCTTAATATTCTTGTATTCTGCTAGGATTTGGAGAGGGTTTTCCTTGACTTCCCATTTCTTTATGAAGGTCTGATGTAAAGCAGGAAGATCTTGGATACTATTAGGAGGTAGGCCTTTGAACCATTTCTTCACATCACCTCCTAAACTCTGGGAAAAGTAATCATTTTGACCGTATCATCGTCTATTTCCATGTAGTCAAAAGAGTCTTCCATCCTATCTACATGGTGTTGAGCTATGGTGGACTCTTTTGCAATGAAGTGTGGGATCTTTGATTGATAATCATTGGGTAAAGGTACAAGAGGCTGAGGTAAAACCAGAGGTGCATACCAGGCTGCCATAATGATGTTCTGATGAGGTAAAGCGTTAACTAGAGTAGCTGGTATATGGATAACAGGGATACTAGGACCAGCAGAAGTCTGTTGGGAAGATCTAGGGTGGTAGAGCCTCAAGTTTTAAATGAAGTGAATATTAGGAGGTGTGGATGGAGGGGTTTCTCTATCCCTAATATGTTGACCACTATGGGATGGTGAAATGGGAAGCTCAAGGTCTGGCTGGTCTAGAACACTGAATGACCTAGTCCTAGGTACTCTGTTTTGAAAGTCTAGGTCAAAAGGTGGGTCTGATAGAGCTGTAAATCATTCGGGTGTAAAGTTAGCTCTATAGATATGCCTAGAAACAGTTCGTCCTTTAGGTGTAGGAGATCTCTTGAGGATGCTTTCCGAGTTATCAACTATTTCAGGTGGGTTTGGGTTAGGGTAAGCTCTTGTGTGAACGTTTCTTGAAGCCAGAATGTTGTTTAGAACAAAGGAGCATAAACCCTACTTGTTATTTTCTACTGTGGCTGCTGTTGTAATGGAGGCTGGTCTTCCAGTGGAGTCTTATTTGAAACCAAGATAATCAGCAGGCCTATTGATCACCAGTGGAGTCTTCTAACCATTTAGGAACTATGGAGTTATGGAGTCGCCAGGTGGAAGGTTTGGGATGATTCTGGAGGGTATACTGTCCACCACAGTGCTTACGAGATGTCCCTTTCCAAGGATATCTTCAAAACACAGCAAAATCTAACCAGAGATCGACTGGGAGGGCTTTTACTAGTTGTGTCACCTATGAAAGAGTGTGAGATCTGGAGGCTACTTGGCCCTTTCCAGACTCTGTCTACGAGTGTGGGAGAAACACAACAAAAGGCATAGAAAGCGGATTGCAAGTGGATGTGTTTCACAGCCAACCTAACCAGAGATTGTAGGTTTCAGAGGCTCTTCTGATGTAGTAAGGTGGAAAAATACTCAGAAATTCACTAGCAGAGTCGCCATTATGTTGGGGTTCCCATGTTTTGGCCAGCTTGGCAAGAAAAAAAGATGAGACAACATCATAACCACTTTCAGACCTTAGGATCTAGCCCTCCTGAGTCTAGAGAGGGATCTCTCTATGATTTTCAAAGGTATATGTCTTTGAAGTTTCAAATGTTAAGATATTAGGCTAGTTATAGGCACATGGTTTGTTTGTTTGATTTAGTTTGGTTTGGTTGTTGGGAATCAGCAAGGAAGGTTTCAATGTAAGACAAGACTGGGAAAAGAGGATTTTAGGCAAAGGAGATGATAAATCAGAGAAAATTCAAGACCATTGGGCAATGGAGTTAGGAAAGGGTTTACTTGCTGATCAACATGTAGGCTTTCAGTTGGGCTAGTCATCTAAAGCATTTGGATCTTAAAGATGATAGTGTGGCGTGAAAGGTGAAAAGAAAGTGAAAGGCAAGGAAACCTCCGAGGTGACTTTTCAAAAATTAGATCCAGGGACAGGACATGCCATGGAACTCCTGTGATCCAAAACTTGAAAGTTAAACTCTTCAGACAAGGGACATTAAAGATTTAGAACACAAAGTTAAAGACCTGAGATCAGAGAGAGACTTTGAACTCTCAATGCTTCATCCTCCAGCTTGAGGGAACTTAGAAAGGTATAATCAAGTGAAAGGGATCCTAGTGAGACAGAGACAGAGTTCTAGACCTCCCAGTGTTCCCAATTCATTCAATCAACTTCTAACAAGAACATCTAAAGACAAAATTCATTAATTCATACATCAGCTAGCAGGAAATGACATCCACTACACTAGTTAAATCAATTGAAATCAATCCTCAGATACACATATAGCAGAAAACATTGAAGGAAAGGAGTGTAGAAACATAGGGTACCTAACAAGGGTAAATCCTATGCCAAATTTCTGATGCAAGCCAGAAGAAGTGTCATGAAATGAAATAAAACACAAAGATAGAAAACATCACCAGCTGCTTTAAATCAGGATCCAAAGAAATGTGCTTGTCATATTAAGAGCAACACTAGTCATGTACAACATAGCCAACAACTTGAAATATTCAGTCTGAATACATCTTCCTCAGCCTGTCTTACAACTTTACACAGAGACTATATCTCAGGAGAAACAACTTGCAATTCTCTGATAATCGATCAACAACAACCCTTACAAGGAGTTTCTTCCTGGAATTTATAGCCGAAGAGAGCAGAGGAGGTAGGTGAAAGACTAAATGAAGCATTAAAACTCAGAAGAGGAAGAGGGCCGAAGCCCATACTGTTTTAAATCTTGTGCATTTATCTCCGGCACTCTTTGGGTGAAAGAATGATCTTCTTTTGGCTTCCATTTACTTCGGTATGACTCTGATGCACTCTGGCTGCAGTACTCTATCGTACTTTTTGGTGAATAAAAAAAAAGGTAAATAAATGACAGTGAAGTCTGCCATACCGCATAACAAATGCTCTGGTATCTTAGGACTGTGGTCAAGGCTGAATTTTCTTCAGGAACATGGTAAATAAAGGAAACAATATGGGCACTTTGTCCTTTCACAGGTAGGAATGTTCTGCTGATGTAGCTACCTTGATGACATATTTTTTTGTGCATTGGACCTTCTGAGAGATCCAAGGGGTCTTCGATCTAGCACCTTGCCTTGAAATACTCGGTTTAAGGGTCAAAATCTTCTATTACAGGCCCTAAACACTCTGCTTTTCCCATTGATACTCTTTGCCGCTTCCATGTTTGCCTCTGACTGCGAAATCTCTGCTTTAATGGCTCTCGGGAAGATTTTCCATAGTTTAAACTCCATTCCTTTAATGTGAGCCTTGTCATACGTCTTCTCAGACCCCTCTTCATGAGTTCAACTCTTGAAAATGGTCCTTTCTTGTTTCTCTGTAACTGTACAGAGATTGTGAATCATGGCGGTTGTCTGCCGCTCGTACCTTGTAAAAACACGCAACTCTGTTATGAAATCCATGCATAGGGGAGGATGGCTATGGAGGACGGGGAGAATGATAGCGCGGTAGTTGTAAAACAGTGTTTTTAGATAAAACAATGGTGAATAATGGTGTAAACAGTGACTAATAGGGTTTTGGTGGAAAAATGCGCATGAACCATTTGATTGTGGTCCTGTGGCGAGGATCGATGGTGGAGATTTAATCAGTGGGATGGCTTATGAAAGCTGGGCGGAATGCATAGGAATGAATGCGAAACATTGAACTTTAATGCAAATTACGAGAGTATGGACATAGGTAGAAATGCAAATAAATGAATGGAAATGCAATGAAAATGATCGTGTGTGGTGGGGCCTGGCATGGGCGGAGGGCGATTCATTCAGGACCATCGGATCTCAGGAGGAGATCGATGGCTACAATCCAATCGGAGGGGAGGAATGGGAGGGTGAACAGTCTGATTTAACGATGGTGAGATTGGTTTATGGTCGTTGGATCCTGGAATGGATGGACGGCTGTGATTTGATCGGGGAGTCGCAATCGGGGGGAAACAGAGAGTGGCACGGTGAAAGTTTCGATTGCGATCAGAAGCGGGAGTGCAATTAGCGTCGTGCCATCAGATCAACAGGGGAATTGACAGTGGTGATTAGATCGGAAGATCACAATCGGAGGGTGTAGCAAGACCTTAGCGATTGCGATGGGAGTGGGGGTGCGGTTGAGCACTGGCCGTTGGATCTGGGGACTAGATCAACGACCCACATTCAATCGGAGGGAAATGGAGAGGGGCGATGGGGTGATGATGTGATCAGCACTGAGCCGTTGGATTTTGGATTAAATGGATGGTCGAGATTGGATCGGGAGAATCACAATCACAAAGGGAGGAAGGTGGCAGCAATTGAAAAATGCGATTGCGATTGGAGCGAGAGTGCGATTAGCGCTGGGCCGTCCGATCTAGGTGATAGATCAATGGTGGAGATCACGGCGGGGGCCTTATAGACCAAAACTCAATCACATCAGAGTTTTTCGTTTAACAAAGAGTTTCGCTCGCCTAAAAGTTGCGATTGCGATTAGTGCTTTAAGTTTCTGTGCTTGGTTCCGGCACCTAGGCATGTAGGGAAGTGGTTAAGGGGCTAGGCCAAAAGGGGATAGGCCTTAATATAAAGTGAAAAGTGGGTTTTTGCCCCTTTTAATTCATTTTTAGGTTGGGAAAGGGTAACGGTAGGGGGAGAAAGGGGAAATCGGGCAAAACAAGGGGTGTATGTAGGATTTAAAGGGGATTTTGGGAGGATTTAGAGGATAAAGGGGGACTTTGACAAAGGGGAGAAAAGGGTAAAATGGAGAGTTATACAGAGGTACAAGGGGAAAATAAAGGCCTTTTGGAGCACAATTCTTCATCATCAGTGAGGCTTATTGACTCAAGAACAGCAGAGGGAAACAATCAAAGGGCAGGGAACATGAAAGGGCTTCAAGGATGATGTGTTTTCAAGAGAAATGCATTCCTTGAAGGCTCATAAAACGAATTGGCCCCTTGCTTGCTTGTCAAGGAATTTATAGTGGGCTAATAGGTAGTAGCATAATGTCTGTTAGGGTCTTATGATTTGGCTGATTGGCAAGCCAAGTGACAGGGTAACATCAAACCAACTTTGGAGCCCAAGGACCTAGCCTTCTTGGACTCAGAGAGGACCTCTCTATTTGTGTAAGGGATGTCTATTTGTTTGCTTCTTATGTTTTAATTTTAGGCTAGTTGTTAAGTATGGTTTTTTGGTTTTGTTTTTAGGTTTTTTAGGGAGGAACTGATCAAAGACTAAATAGATAAAAAGATTGTTAGATCAACTGGGCTATGGGGTCGAAAAGGTTGAGAAAGCCTCAGATGGTGATACAAGGTATATTGAAGGGCCGATTTGATCAAGGTAAAATGGATCTTTAGGTGGAATAAAGTGGGATGGACACTAAGTTTTGTGAAGGACAAAGACTTTTAAACATAAATAGTTCAATAGCAGACATTTATATGGTAGGGCTAACCATTAGTCATGATAAATGTAAATTCAAACTGATAGATGTATAAAATAAACATTCAAGCGATACATAGAGATATATGACTCTCTAACTTTAGGAAAATTGCTATCAGACTTTAGGGAAAAACAATTAAGACAAAAAAATAACTTAAAATACTAAGAGGGAACTCCTAGACATATTATTTTGGGCTATCAGGCACTTTAAACTAAGATTGCAGAGTTTCAGGCAAAGGGCAAGATTGATACAAGACCTCTTTGGTTCAACTAGGACAATCAAACATTCAAAGAAAGGTTTCAGAGATGAATCTTTTACTAGCCATGAGTAAGAAGGGCATACCGTGAATCATACTTTGCATGCATAACAACCATAAATGAAACAAGAAAACAAGTTCTTCAGTGATCAAAGAGCAATTAAGAATTCTTTGATATGACTAAGAAGGAAGAAAAACATAGAAGCTGTAATAAAATCAGGAAACTTGAGGTGCCTCCATGGGGATGTCTCAAATCTATTCTTTACTGGCCTACAGTAAGCAATAAACATGGAAACATGTATGAAAACTAAGGAAGCATAACATAGAGGAACACTATACCATTTTACCAAGTCATGGAATCCAACAAAAATCCTCTTTCATCATCCAAAACATTCAAGAAAATATCCAATGCATGAGACAAGTATTTCTTCCAAGCTTTTATAACCATATATTGCTCTATATCATCAATTTCAGCCTTGTTTATAATGAAATCTCTTGGAATATATAGGCCAAGATGAAGGAGAACCTCCTAGTGCAACTAGCAAGCTCATTGGCCCATCAAAAATATCTGATTTTGTCCTTGAGGCTTTGCAAAGCCCAAGGCACAAAATATCTATAAAAATATTCTAAAAATGCTAAAAAAGGAAATTAAATTGACTTTTACCAACTGAAAATGGCCAAAAAATGCTAAATGCACATTTGGAAAAGCAACTTCAGAAAACTGCATTTTTTACAAAAATACTTTAGAAATATAGCAGCAGAAAATCCTCTGTCTTGTGGGCAACTTTTGGAGGATTTCCTGATGTCGAAACAAGGCTTGTGATAGGTTGTTGTAAAGCGCTGAATGTCTAGTTTCTAAAAATAATTTTTTTTCCCCAATTTGATCACTGGAAGTCTGTGAAAATCTGACCTGTGTGGAAAACCTAGAAATTAGCCTTTGCTGATATGCAAGGCAGAGTGTTGAAAAAGTGACTATTTTTCACCATTTTGGGGGACCAAAACATCTTCAATTGATCTAAAATTTTCTGAGCAGATGCCCCTAAAATTATGTCATCTAATGATACCATTTTCAACCTTTGAGGATGCTTCAAAATAAAATGGCGATGCCCATGCTTTTCTGCAAAAATCCCAAAAATATCAAAAAACAAAAACTTGTCGAATTATGCCCAATTTTGGCGAGCATGACCCTCAAGGGTTTTCAGAAGCATGCTGAGAAGCGGAAGCCAAAATTTCAAGCCTTGATATGCCTTTCTCCATCTTTTGTACCGAGCGCCTCCTTCGGGCCACCTTGAGCTTTTCTTGTGTAACCTTCAATTTCCTTCGGGCAAATTGATTAAGCTTCGTATAGTGCCCAGACATTTTTCTTTGAAGGTTTAAGTATTTATTGGCCTTTTCCAAATTATTCTCCAAGTGTTTATTCACCCTTTCAAGCCATGCTTCTCTATTTTTTTCTATCTCTTTGGTGAATAAAGTAGTAAGAGGAAAAGATTGGAAAAGGGCAACCTCTTCCTCTTTTTGTTTCTCAAAAGCTCTTTTGAGTCCCATAGTCCTTGGCCTCTTCCTCCTTGGCTGATCTTCTTCTTCACTGTCATTGAATTCGCCCATGAATTCTTCCAACTTAATTTGTGCTTTGGAGGCTTCTTTTTGGTACTTGATAGCCCGTGTCTCATAAACTACCATGTGGACATTCATTTGCTTGTTTTGTGTTTGCAGAAAATGAATGAGGTTTTTAGACCTCTCTAGATCTGCTCTTAGATCATGAATTTTTTCTTCCCTATTTAGCAAGAGGGACTCAAGGATTCTGGCCTTATTGTCACTGTCATCAATGCTTATCTGAATTATGTCAAAATCTCTTTCTTTCTCATGGCTACTTTCCTCCTTCTCTTTTCCCTGGTCTTGGGTGGCCCTCTTGGTTCTCCTCTTCTTTGGTAATTCAACAATGGATTGTTTGGGTAACTTGCCTTTGCTTCGGAGTGCTCTAGTAACATTTGGAGTTATAATTTGAGCCACTTTATTTCTTGATGTTTAGGGCTTTGTTACCTTTTGAGAAGAAAGCATGCCCCCTTGCCTAGGAGAGGCAACTAGCACATGCTCTATTTGGTCTTTGTCTTTGCTACTCCCATCATCATCTTTGCTACTGTTTTCCTCCTTTTGAAGGCTACCTTGCTTAGAATGCTCATTGCTAGGGATTTTTTTGTCATATTCCTTGCTGGCTGGTGGGCTTTCCTTTCTTTCATCAAAAGTGTCCCTTTGAGGACTGTTTTGACCCTCCTCATGAGTGCCTTGACTGTCACCTTTCATGTCTCTTGGAGGGCTTCCTTGTTCATTTTTGTCCCTGCTTTCTTCAGGACTGTTAGGAATTGTATCCTCAATTCTTTGTGTTTTATCATCATTATGCTCACTACTGTGTGGGCTGCCAATATTTTCCTCTTTGTGACTGTTGTGTTCCTCATCAACTTGTTCCATCTCTTCATCATTTCCCTCTTCATGCTCACTGCTGGGCTTGGATTCTTCATTTTGTTCCTCCTTATCACTTTGCTCTTCTTCACTATTTTTCTCTTTCTCACTGTGCTCTTCTTCATCACTGTGCTTCTCTTCTTCATCACTGTGCTACTCTTTCTCACTATGTCGCTCTTTCTCACTGTGCTCTTCTTCATCACTGTGCTGCTCTTTCTCACTGTGCTCTTCTTTCTCACTGTGCTCTTCTTCATTTTAAATTATAGGAGATTTTTTCTTCTTAGGAGTATACTTACTCGAAGAAGGAGAAATATGATGAGTGGATGATGAAGGAGGTGCATGGGATGAAGAATTAGTGGCAAAATTGGGATGTGAAATGAAAGAGTCCCAAGAAATTCCCTTTTTCTCAAGTTGATGGAGGATGACAATATTGACAAGGGAATGATGAAAAAGACAAGCTTGCTGTTGAGAGGAAGTTCTTTTGAATAGTGGAAGCCATATTTTCAATACTTATATAGAGGAAAAAGGGTAGGTTTAGCAATTGGGTTCTTGTGAAGTGCATGAGTAGCCTAATATGGTAAGCATAAACCTAGGAAAACCTCCCTTCACATGTGAAATACCTCATGATGATTTTCATGAGAGGAGCATAGCCAGTAAATAAATATGAGAAAGTAAAAATAGATGGGCATGCATCTCGATGTTCTAGTTTCAAGAAGGGTTTGTATTGATTTGAATCTAGGTAGCTCTGCTTAAATCATTTTTCTCCGACATATGGAATTTTGGTAGCTCTGGAGATAGATCTAGGAGAGAGCTTGAAGTCTAAACCAGCTAGATGAACATGCTTCCCTTGCAACCTTAAAGCAAATAGATGTGTCAAGGGAAGATAACTTTTCACCTCCTGAACCTTTTGACAAAATTCCAAACATCCTACTTCATGAAAGTTAAGAAGCACTGAAGGAGAGGCATTCACTTCCTTAGTTGAAAAAAGTTTATACCTTTTGTGAGGACCATTTCTGCTATCTTGCCTGGGAGGAATTTTTCTTCTAAGCTCGTTGGCTGATTTACCTAGGCAAACTTTTTCAAATGCTTTTGAAACAAGCTCTTAATCAAACACTGTTACTCTTTAAAACACTGAGTCTATTTTTGGTTAGCCAACAAGTTTGTTAAGACACGATCAACTCTCTTTGATTTTGACTATATGAAATTATTCTCCTCAGATCACTGTTTACTGTGGTTGTTGGAAGAAGCAAATATGTCCCTTTGAAAAACAATGTCTCTTTTGGTAGCACTATTTAATGGACTGATATGAAATATAGACTGTATCCCTTTAGAAAACACTGTTTCTGCTTTTTGAATAAGACTGCCTCTCTGTGGGTGTTTATTATTTTTCTAAAACATAAAAGCACCACCTTGTTACTGACTACTAAACAGACTATGTCTCCTTTTATGATCTCTGCTGCTCTTTTGAGTTTATCAAATAGGCAGGAGTTGAATGAAAAACCATTTCATCCGTTTAACATTTGTGTTTGAGTAATGGAGTTTTTTACAAGGTCTGCTAGTGGATTTGGAGGCAGGTGTTATTCTCTAGGTTTGACCCACAGTCTCTCCACTTACAATATCTATTTTTATCCTCTGAAACCCATAACAAAGAAAACCCTTTTAATTTTGACAGAGCTTTCTCTTCTAACCACGGTTTCTTCTTTGAAATCACAGCGAGAAAACCCTTCTCTAACTCCAAATTTGACCAAGAAGCAAGGAAATACCTTGAAAATGAGTTTGTGGACCTTGTTGATTGTTGGAGCAGCGTTCAAAGAATTGTTTTTGAAAACCGGTGGATGAGCGGGCGTTTAGAGCTGAACGAACCATGCAAAAGGTGTCGGGTCGGCCTCGGTCACCTAGTGACCACCGAAACAGGTGTGCCACACGGAGCTACATGCACGTCGTGCCTCCATTCAAATCCTATATTTGGGCACCTACAGTCGCGCCGCGCAGAGCTTTAAGCTCGAAAACTTCAAAAACTTGCCTAAAAAATGCTTCCTTCTTCTATGGGGGAGCTAAGGAAGGTTTGTTCCGAGTTTTGAATTTTGATAATGTTCCCTTTAAATACCTTCTCCTTCTTTTAAAAAACGAATAAAATTATGTGCTTATGCAACCCTTTAGAGGGGTTTCATGTCTTTTGAAAAAGGTTTTTTATAAAAACACCAATTACTGTCTTCAATATTGTATCACTTTTTATAACACCATAAAGACCTGTCATAGAAACAATAATATGGCAAGTCCTTTGAAAACACCATAAATCCATCGTTTTTTGAAGTAAGGAGGCCTCCTTTAAACAAGATTTTTCTCACTGCTAATTCTTTTAGGAGGTGACCCCTAAAACCACTAATGTGACTTCTGACGATTATTACTTCTTCAATCTTTACTGTCCTTTTTGTATGCATGTGCATAAGATACTGTCAAACCCAGTCAACTCTCTCTTTCTTTGGTTATTTAGATGAAAGTATTTGGCCAAATTTTCACCCTCATTACAGTTTGAGGGAGGCCTCTATAAACAGTGGAAAAAGAGACTTTTAACATCAAAATGCCATCTTTTTGCTTGATGTAAAATAGGTTTTTCAACCAATGAACCCTTATGGTTTTATCACTGTTTTTCAACCTGTCCTTTGTCTTTGACTGATTTTAAAGGTAACTTCTTCAAGTTTTGCTTGCATCCATAACCTAGAGGGAGTCTTTTTACACACCACTGATTTTTACCTTTGTCTTTTTTATAAGGAAATTTCTCATACATCTTTTGAAAACAACACTGATGTATCTTTTGCCCATCTCTTGGAAGGAGTTGATTGACAAATTTCTAAAATCACTTTGACAATGTAACCCTTTGATTTTTGAATGAAGGAGGTTCTGTAATGTGCTTTTAACCATCTGCTTTTAATGAAGGAGGTTAAACTATGTTTCTTAACCATCTTATGTTTTTAAAGGAGGAGGTTCTTATCATGTTCCCAAAAATCTGCTCTTTTTTGGAGGAGGTTAGCACTGTAGGCATGACATTTCATATTTTTCCAAAATGTATTACCTTTCTGCAAATCACAAGTTTGCTTGGTATCATATCAAATGGGCAAGAAGGTGAAAATTGACAATTTGCTTTATGAAACATGATCTGAGATATATATCCTTTGTAAAACATCCCTGTGAACCCTTAGACTAGAAACCATGTGATTTGAATATGTAGAGTACTTGCTTGCTAGACAACTTTGACTAATCTCCTTTGTCTCTGTTTACAGATTGATCATTGATGCAATCACACGCCTGCAGAGATGCAGCAAACAATGACTTTTGAACTCTGAAGAACTTCCTTGGGATCTAATGGAGATTTTTCTTGACCTTAAGAATGTTCTTTTAGACAGTGAGCATATTTATCTTCTTTTGTTTTGGATCTTTGTAGAATTTCTTCCGGACTGAGACAGAAAGACCTCTAAGTGGCACGACCTATGGACAGATGAATATTTGTTTTTGCAGATTAGGCGCTAATTTTGGGCCGGCTGGTACTGAACAGAGGCTTTTGGCTCAGAATGATTTTTCCAAGGAAGGGATTCCTTAAAGCGCCACTATCTAACTTAGGGGTGATCTTGACATGTTGTGAGTGTTTCTTTGGGTATGATTAGATCTCTAAATGACATATAACCAGATATAGGGTTGCAGACATTTTATCAACAGTTGGCTAATGAATGATTTGGGGAATAAGGGTAAATGACAGCAGATAACCTTCAGCTATGGCAACTATGGACAGGATTATTTGATTGAAACCAGATAGGTCCTGGAAAATAGGTTTTTTCTCATCATAGGCTGACCGGAATGGATAGGAGGAAAAAAATTGTTTAGGGGTGTTTTCTAGATGACAGATTTGACAGTTTGGAGATCAACTTCTAGAAAACTTAGCTTAAGAAACTAGTCATCATCAAAAGGTGAAAAATACTAATGACTAACAATGTCCATGCTCGTGATAGTGAAAACACCTCACTCTGGACATGTCACACCTCTTGCCATCTTTGGAATTAGATTGGGAATGGAACTTCTTTCATTTCCCCTTCTTTGCCTTGGCATCTAAAGCATAATCTTATTCATCTTCATTCTTAGATGAATATCCATCTGTGGTATTCTGTCTAAACTCCTCCTGCACCAAATCCGAGCACAGTTATTCCCAATCTGGCAGCTTTTCCCTTCCATTGATAGAGTTTTTATAACCATTCCAACTCTTGGGAAGTCCTATAAGATATAGGCTCACCAAATCATCATCTGAAAAAGTAATGCCAATGCTCCCCAAATCATCCTAACATTGGTCAAAGTTTGTTAAATATTTTGGAATGGAGTCGCCTTTCTCGATCTTGATCTTACCGAGTTTATCATTCAGTGCCAATTTTCTATGGTCACTGCTACTTTGAAATATAATTTTCAAAGCCTTCCACATTATATATGGTGTGTCTTTACCATGGAGAATTGAGACAATGTGGTCTCATACTTCCTCCAGTAAGATTCTCCTCGCCTTTGCCACTTTATTTTGCCATGCATCAAGATTTGCAGCATCTGTCACAGCAAGTTTAGAAACATCATTGTCAATGAATTATTTCAAGCCATTGTCTTCGAGTACTGCCTCCATCCTTTATTTCCAAGCAAAATAGTTAGAGCTTCCCTCGAGTGCATACTCCAATCTCAAGCCATTGAAAGCCATTTCGATCCCGAATCACCTGTAGCACCAAGAAAGTCTTTTGCAAATTCTAACTCTATTCAGTCATAGACTTAGCTCCTTGTTCACTATTGTGATTTCCTGTAATCTGATACCATGTGGTAATTATAAAAAATATATGTATATCATGGATTCAGTCTGATATAACGATGTACTAAAGATATATACTGAATCACGAGTCTACAAATCAATTGCGGAATTAAAAACACAATCGCCAATCACATGAAGCAAAGAAGAATCAATCAAACCACAACATAGATAATTTCTTGAGGAAAGCTTGCTGCTCAAAACCCCACTATCTTATATTGTGTATTTAACATAGATACGTGAAACAATTACATACAACTCTTCTTGTTAGCCACCTATAAATTTTTATCAAGCAAACAGGTGGCTAAATACGTTTCTGAGTCTTCAAGAGATACATTTCCTTTGGAAACCTATCCTTCTTGAAGCCTCTATGTGTCTTCTATCCTTTAAAAGACCTTCATTATTGTTTCCATTGAAGAACCCTGCTATTTTGTGAAAAATAATGCTTCAAAAGGCCTCTGTCATTTCCCATTTTCACTCAATTCCATTCATTTTAATTAAGCCCCCTTTTCCTCTTTAGAACCTCCATATCCCTCTAAAAATCCTTCAAAATCCTTTTAAGCCACTAAAAATCTCTTTTACAGTTTTAAAACACCCTTTTCCCCTTTACCAAAAGCCAAGAAATTCCTCAAAAAACCTTCACTTAAAAACCCCCTTTTTTAACTAAGGCGTTAAGCCCCTTTCAGCCTAGCCCTTAGCCCCTTTTTCGCATGTGACCCGTGCCCAGGACCAGGCGCTAAGCCCGTTGTGCAATCGCAATCGAAGCTTTCATTATCACCTTTTCCTTTGTTATTTCAAATCTTCAGATGCAATGAACTTTTTTTCTATCGACCTCCGTTGCAATCTCCATCGTCGATCTTAACAAATCTACGGCCAACGCTAAAATCGCATCGCGCCCATCACCTCTCTTCATTACCCCTCTGATTGTGTATCCACCGTTGATATCTTTCATAATCCGACGACCCTCGCATGATCGCCAATCGCAAAATTATTAAGCACCATCCCATTGTATCCTCTGATTTGTGATCCCCGGTCTAATCCCGACCATCCATCCATACAGATCCGACGGTTGAGACACCATCGCACTCCGCTCCTGAGCCTAACATCATTGCTCCGCCTATTTAATCTGTACCATTGAATCCACAAGAACCAATGGCCCAAATTTAATTGCGCTCCGCTCATTTTCCCCCCATCATTTCCCCTCCGATCAAATCTCGACCTTTGATCTTCCCTCTAATCCAACGGTCCGCTCTAAATCGCAGATCGCAAAATCAAAAGACTTCAGAGTTCTGACCCACTACCTTTCTCTAATGTGATTAAATCCTGGGCGTGCATTCTGCCAGATCTAACGGTCCAGATTTCATCGCGCTTCGCCTTCCCCTTCCTCCATTCCACTGTTCAGCCAATCCCTGATCAAATCTTGGTCGTCCATTCTACAGATCCAATGGTTAGGATTTAAACCACCACTGGCTCTTCCCACATTACCGCCCGTGCATCTTTCCACATCGCGCTCTCATTCCCATCGTCGGATCTCTTTGCCTTTCATCCAATGACTGAAAATGCATATTGCGTGATTTCTGCGTCCGAGGTTTAATGTTTCAAAATTACGCGATAAAATTGGTTTTGGGGGGGGACATGTGTCAGGCAGTGAGGTATATCATGTTTTTTTAGCAAAATTTCAAAACCACTCCAAAGTTGCACAAAACCAGCATTTTTTCTGCTAAAACCACTCCTCCCCAATATAATCCTTCATTTAATCATGTCCGTTGATTGCTCTAATCAACGACTCATATCATATCGCGTTCCCATCCATTTTTCATTCATCAAGTCCTTCCAAAGGACTTCATCGGAAGATCTCACCGTTGATCTCTTTCAGTGATCCAATGATCCACGTTCAATCTCCCTCCGCCCTCTCGGTCCCACCACCAAAGGCCCCCGATCTCCTTCATTTTAGCCTTTTTCCTTTGTATTCGCCCAAAGATGGAACTTTTACGTTTTAACACTAAAAGTTATTTCTTCTGCCTAACCTTCTAAAACAACTCCACCGGTGAATCTCGACCGTTGATCACCATCTATCAATCTAATCCAATGGTCCGGAACCGTCCTCGCACCAAACCTTCATCAGCTCAGTTTTTCACCACTCCGCCATGATTTTCACCCATTTCTTCACTGCTACCACTATTCTCACTATTTCTCTCCATCCTCCATGAGCCTCCAAAGCATCCATCCTCCCTCTCGCATGGATTTCTTAATATGTTTGTTGTCTTTTTGCAGGGTTACAGATGGTGAAAATCGCTCTCTGTATCACCATCACAGATAGTGTAATACAGGGCGCAGAGTGCCATTTTTTCAGAACCAAAGATTGCAGGGAAGGTGCCTGAGAAGGTTTAAACATGATTTTTAGTAAATATCAAGTTATTAACTCTCTTTCAAACCCTCCAGCGCCATTGAAACCTATGTATCCACAGAAAAGATAGAACAGAAGCGGCAAAGAGTATCAGCGACAGTTTAAAGGGATTAAAATCCCATTATTGAAGATGAAAGGCTATAATCCAGTGTTTAAAGGATGAAGATACAGATTGAAGACCTTAAAAATGATCCAGAGGCCTAATAAGGCCTAAAGCGCATGAAACAAGCCATATCAGTGTTTCACATCAGCAGAATGTTCCTTCCCAAGTAAGGACAAGTTCCCATAGTGTTTTTTATTCTCCATCAAGTTCCCGAGAAGATCACCACCCTGACAGAAGTCCTAATATTGCCAGAGCATTAGTTACATAGTATGGAAGGCCTGAAAGTCATTTATCTGCCTTACTTTTCCATGTGTACAAACAGAGTACCAACTGCCAGAGAATTACTTCAAGAACATACCTTTGGAGTTATTATTAGCCTGTCGAAGACCCCTAATTCATTCAAAGAGTATTGAAAGTCAATACGGGATATTAAAATAGAATGGGCCTCAAGCACTCTTCTTCCTCTCTTTTAATGATTATTTTAAAGTTTTATCTACCTCTATTGCCACACTTTCAGCTATAAGAACTCATGAGAAATACATGTTGTTGGTTGGTTATCCGTGGATTGTAAGCTATTTATTTGAGATAGAGTTCTGTGTGTATTAGTTGTAAAAGAGGCTGGGAGATGATTTCTAGTTGATATCAAGCTATTGGAAAATGATGTATGTGATTTTTTTTGCTCTTTAATATGACAAGCATGCTCATTGCATCATGATCTAAATTAGTGGTGATGTGTTCTATCTTTGTCAATGTTTTCCCTCTGTTATTCATCATATTTCATTTCTCTAGTAAGAGTCAGTAATCTAGCTTAGGATATACTGCTGTAAAGTACCCTAATGGTTCCTGCTCTTCTTATCTTTGATGTTTTCTACTAATTGTGTGATTTGAGAAAAAAATCATATAATTTAACCAATATAGTAGTTGGTTCTCCCTGCTTGCCGATGTATGAATTTAGAGTTTGTTTTTAGATGTTCTTGTCTCGTTTTAGCTGAAAGAATTGGGATATTGGGAGATTCAAATTTGGTTCTGTCTCACTAGGGTCCTTTTCCAACAGTTTAGCTTTTCTAAGATCCCTTAAGTTGAATGTCAAAAGCATTGAAAGTTAAAAGTTTTTCTCTGATCTTAAGCTTCACTTTACGTCAAATCTTGAATTTTTTCTATTGTATGAAGAGTTAGCCTTATTAGGAGAGTGATCATAGATGGTTAAGGCATGCCCTGTCCCTAGATTTTCTCCTAAGTGGTCGCCTTGGAAGGTTTCCTTGTCATTCACCTTCATTTCCTTGTTGTTTCATCCCATACTATCATCTTTAGAGATCCTCTGTTTTAGATGACTAGCCCATTTGAAAGCCTTGGATATTGAATTGCAAGTAAACCCTTTTATGACCCCATTGCCCAATGGACTTGAGTTTTCTTTGAATTATCTCCCCGTTTCCAAAAATATTTCTTTGCTCATTTCTTTGTCTTACATTGAACCCTTCTTTCACTTTTCCCAACCAAACAAACAAAACAACAAAACAACAACCCTTGTGCCCTATAACTAGCCTAATACCTTAAAATTGAACTTCAAAGATATATATTTCTTTGCCTATATAGAGAGATCCCTCTCTGGATCCAGGAGGGCTATATCTTGAGATCCCAAAGTGGTTTGATGTTGTCTTATCATTTGGTATTTCCAAATCTGCCAAATCATAGGAACCACAACATAATGGCCACTCCACTAGGGAATTTGTGTAAAGCATTCCTTAAAACATCCCTTAGAACTCAAAGAAGACCAATAGCCTTGATTCAATAGTAAATCACTGAGGTGGACAATAAATCTCCTTAAAACATTCTAAAGCTTCCACCTGGCGACTCCACAGTTCCTGAATGACCATAAGACTTCACTGATGATGAGTAGCCCTGCTGATTATCTTTGTTTTCACAAGACTCCACTGGGAGACCAGTTGCATTACAACATCATCCATATTAAAAGAAACACTTAAGATTAAGCTTCTTGGTTTGAAGATAGTTTGCCTCTTAAAGACTATCATACCTGGCTAACTTTCTTCATTGATACTTAACATACTGGCTTCAAGAACAATCCATACTAGAGCTTATCCTAATCCAAGCTCGCCTGGGATAGTTGACAACCCTGAGAGTGTTCTTACGAAGCCTTATACATATAGGGATCCAACTATTGTTAGATGCATTAATAGAGCTAATTTAGCATCTGAAAACTTTGCAACTTTATTAGACACTCAAATTGACTTAGATTTGCCAAGTGATCTACCAAGAACACAGTAATTTAGTGCTATAGTTCAGACTAACTTTGAGCCTCCAAGCCCTCCACCTCATAGTGATCAAAATATTAGGGACAGAGAAACCCCTCCATCAACACCTCCTGATATTCATTTCATTCAAAACTTGGGCCTTTCTCACCCTAAATCAGCTCAACATGTTGTTGTTGGTCCTAGAATTTCTGTCATTCATATCCCTGCTGCTCAAGCCCAAACTTTACCTCCATAGAACACTACCATGGCAGCAAGGTATTCCCCTCTAGTGTTACCATAGCCTTGGCTCCTCTACCCAATGATTATCAGTCTAAAATCCCACATTTCACTGGAAAAGAGTCTACCACAACTCAACACCATGTAGATAGGATGGAAGATGCCTTTGACTATATGGAGATAGAAGACGAGACAATCAAAATGAGAATCTTTGCTCAGAGTTTAGGAGGAGAAGTGAAGAAGTGGTTTAAAGGCCTACCTCCTAATAGTATCCATAATCTTCCCTCTTTACATAAAACCTTCATAAACAAATGGGAATTCAAAAGCAACCCTCTCCAAATATTAGCAGAATATAAGAACCTTAAAAGAAATCAGGGAGAGAGTGTCCATGACTATTCTACTAGATTTAACAGTGTCTACAATGCTCTTCCACCTCACATGAAACCTCCCCAAGGAATGGCCTTAGTGAAATACCCTGAAGGATTTGATGCTGAGATGGCCTATCAGTTAAGGCAGAGAGATTATAACACATTAGAAGACATGTAGAAAGGAGAAATGAGTGTAGAAGCAAACTTGACTGAGAAAAGAGCTAGAATGAGGGATGAAAAGAAGGTAACCTATAGGGATGACATTGCAGCTTCTTCATCTGATCCCAAATATGATAGCCTAGCCAAAAAAATGGAGAGGATAGAAAGAATTATGGAGAAAATGGTTGTCCAAGTCAATAACTAGAACATAAACCAAAATCAAAACCAGAACCAAAATTTTAGGAGAAACAATCCCCCAAATAGACAAAGAGACTCTGATCAACAAGTCATACCTCCATTCCAAGAGAATTTCCTTGATGAGGATGAGGGAATAATAGAAGAATCAGAGGGAGGCACCATAAACATGGTGGAGGTGGATAATCAAGATCACACCTTTCCTACAGAGGATAATCAGACCTCATACTCACATTGGGAAGAGGAAGGGTTAGGATTCGAAAAAACCATCATGTAGGTCCGAGAACAATATGATCTCAGAAGAAAAAAGAAATTAGATAATCCCAAACCAAAAGCCTATGAATTCAGCATTAAGAAAAGATCTGAAAAGACTCCTAAAGTGATTGTTGAAAGCAACACATCAGCAGCTGAGAGTTCTGGAAAAAACAAATAAAAAGACATCCAGACTACTGATAAACGAAGTCAAGAAACTAGCAGCGCTAACAATGCAGCTATTGCCCCTGATAAAACAACTTCAAACATTGTACATAGTGAGAATCAGCAAGCTGATTCTGCCAATAAAATGGTGACCAACAAAACTAAATTGAACCTTTCAAAGAGTCAATCTCCTTTCAATTTGGAAAGTGAGATAGCCAAAATCAAAATTTCAGTTCCTCTCATTGAGTTGGCCACCCAAGATGTGTATAAAGGTAAAATTTTGAAAGCTTTAAACTTAGGAGAAAACAATGATATTGTCAATCTAAATTATGATCAACCAACTCTTTTGTTTGGCCCAAAAATTTAAGGGAAGTTTCAGGAGGGAGTAGTGCCCCATTTCTATGTCAGTCTCAATATCCAAGACAAAATCCTGCATAATGCTATGCATGACTCAGGGGCTTCACACAACCTAATGCCCAAAGTGATAATGGAAAATCTAGGCATAGAGATAACCAGACCTTATAAGGGTTTATATTCATTTGACTCTAGCAAAGTGAAGTGCCTTGGCCTAATCAAAGATCTTTGTGTGAGTTTGACTCAAATCCCAGCCAAGTGCATGGTAATGGATGTTTTAGTGGTAGATGTGCCTCCTAAGTATGGAATATTGTTGTCAAGGTCATGGGGTGCCAAGCTGCAAGGTAGAATACAGATGGACATGACATATGCCACAATCCCTGTCTTTAGCCAGCTTAAAAGACTATATAGAGAGGCACACATGAAGTTTATGGTTAGCAGCCCTGAGAAACCTAAAAATTCCCCTCTCTACTCTATCCATACAGATCTAGACTCTTTTATCCTTTACAATGATGAATGCACAGATGAGCCAGAGCTAGAAGACAGGAATCCAAACAACCGAGTAGAGCTCACAGATTTTAACATAATGGCAACTCTAGATGTTGAGGAAAACAAGGAAGAAAAATTTGAACAGTGTACCAAATAAAAAAACCAGAGTGAACAAAACTAAGAATGAAAACAGCATATTACTCATCACTCTAAACTCCATGAAATTCCCAAGGAACTAAACATTACACAACACAGTGCAGACCCCATAATACAACATAATGGTGAATACAGCTTTAGGGGTGAAAACAATAACAAGCCCGCAAACAATCCCTTATGGAGAATAAACTTTGGTGGGTCTTGCACTAGAAAGAATGTAGGGGTTGGAGTATGGTTGCACAATACCGAAAGAAATTATGCTGAGAGTCATGCCTTCAAACTAGACTTTAAATGTAAAAACAACATCGCAGAGTATGAGGCTCTCATCCTAGGATTGAATCTATTGAAAAAACTAGGAGCCCAAAGTATAGTTGTACATGGAGACTCTGAGTTAGTCATCAAACAAGTAAATGGAGAGTACACTGCGAAACATCCTAGATTGCAGGCATACTGAAATGATGCCATGGATCTGCTGAAAACCTTCGTAGAGTATGAGCTTGTGTTTATCCCTATGGACCAGAACATTATCACAAATGGATTGGCTTGCGCTGCTAGTTCATATCAGAGAATACCTAGTGATAAATGGATCATTATTCAAACAAAATATAGACTAGTGGTGCCAGATAATGAGAAAAATTGGCAGGTCTTTGAGGGGGAGAAACAGATAGAGGATTTCTTGCTTTGTAGGAATGAGTTCGAATTACCAGAGTCAGGATTTAAGTCTGATGAAAGCAGTTCGGATAAAGAGCCCCCTGATGAAGAAAAACCATCCTGTTCGGCAAAAATAAACATGTTGAACCAGGAATTTTGAGAATCAAACAAAAGAATACATAAATGAGGAAAAAGAAGACATAGAGGTGCTGTAGTCCAAAGATAAAAACATACCGAGAGGATTAGCACCCCTAGAGGACCTTTTTGATTTTAATGATGTGGAAAAAAATCCCACTATAGAACACGTTGAATTGGATGTCTAAGAATGCAATATAGGCAACAAAGATAGGCCTAAAATGATTAAATTATCTAAGTCTTTGCCTTCCCATATCAAACAAAAATATATTGATTTATTTAAATATTTTGTTGATGTGTTTGCTTGGAGCTATGAAGACTTAAAAGCCTATGACACATAAATCATCCAGCAAAAGATCCCATTGAAAGAAAACCAAAAACCCTTTAGGAAAAAACTGTGCAGAATTAACCCAGTACAATTGCCCCTTGTAGAAAAAGAGATCAAGAAAATGTATGAGGCAGGAATCATAGTGCCTGTGAGGTTTTCTGATTTGGTGTCAAACCTTGTAGCTGTAAGAAAAAAGACAGGTGAAATCAGACTATGCATTTATTTTAGAAACCTTAACAGAGCCTCCCTAAAAGACAATTACCCCTTACCCGAAATGGAACACATCCTCCAAAGGGTAGTTGGCTCAAAAAGGATTTCCCTATTAGATGGCTTTTCAGGGTATAACCAGGTCTTAGTACTCCCAGAAGATCAACTAAAAACAACTTTCACCACTCCATGGGGCATGTTCATGTATGTGAAAATTCCTTTTGGACTAATGAACGCCGATGCAACCTTCCAAAGAGTTATGGACATAGTGTTTTCAGAGGAAATAGGTCACTTAATCGTAATCTACCTTGATGACATCACAGTTTATTCCAAAACTGATGAAGAGCACCTCAAACATCTGAGGAAAGTATTTGAGAAGTGTAGAAGGTTCGGTCTATCTTTAAATCCCAAGAAGACAGTATTCGAGCTTCAAGAAGGTAAATTTTTTTTCCATATTATATCAGAAAAGGGAATTAAAATAGACCCAAAAAGAGTTCAGGGAATACTGCAGATTAGCCACCCAAGAAACATAAAATAACTGCAGTCCTTTATTGGGAAAATTAACTTCTTAAGGAGGTTTATTCCCAACTTAGCGGAACTCCTAAGGAATATGACTAACATGCTTAAGAAAGGATTGGGAGTTAAGTGGACTGTAGAAGCCAAAAAATCTTTTGAATTAGTTAAACACGCACTCACCCAAGCGCCAGTTCTGATCAGCCTAGATTTCACAAAAGATTTCCAAATTTTCTCCTTTGCATCAGAGCATACCGTGGCGGATGTCTTGTTGCAGAAAAACCTAGAGGGATAGGAACAACCAATCGCTTTCTTTAGCAAAGCATTGAGAGATGCACCCTTGAAATATAAAATAATGGAAAAACAAGCTTATGCTTTGGTAAAGGCCTTAAAATACTTCAGGGTGTATATTCTGCATTCTCACACCATTTCCTACATGCCCAACATAGTGGCAAAAGATATCCTGTCACAAGGCCCAGATGGAAAAAGAGGTAAATGGATAACAGTGATACTAGAGTATGATTTGGAGATCAAACCCACAAAAATTATCAAAGGTCAAGGCTTGGCACAATTAATGGCTGAATCTAACTTACAAGCCCTTGACATAAACATGGTAGATGTTTTAGATGAGCATGAAGGATTACCTACTCCTACTATTGAAGAACAATTCCAAAACTCACCTTGGTATGCTGACATCTTGTACGTGCTCATAAATCTTAATGCTCCTCCTGATTTATCTAAGACTAAAGTAAGGTTCCTAAAGTTAAAAGTTAGAAATTATTGCATTTTAAATGAATTTTTGTACTGGAAAAATGCAAATGGTTTTTTGCTTAAATGTTTTCTTGAAGTCGATGCAGAGAGGGTCAAACATGAGTTCCATGAGGGAGAGTGTGGAGGCCATTTATACTGGAAAACCATAGCCAAAAAAATCCTTAGAGTTGGCTTTTACTGGCCCACCCTTTTCCAAGATGTACATAAAATGATAGTTGCCTACCACAAGTGCCAGATCTTTGAGGGCAAAAGAAAACTCCTTCCTTTACCATTAAAACCCATCACTGTTGAAGCTCCCTTTCAACAGTGGGGCCTAGATTTCATAGGAGAAATCCATCCTACTTCATCTTGCCAACACAAATGTATTCTTACAGCCACAGACTATTTCACAAAATGGATAGAGGCCATCCCTACTAGGAATGCCACAGATTCTGTTATTATAAAATTCCTAGCAGACCACATCCTATATAGATTTGGATGCCCTAGGAAGATTATCACTGATAATGTTGCTGCTTTTGGTTCCAAAAAGATGATTTATTTTTGTCATAGGTATCAGATTGCACTCGATCATTCTATTGCTTATTATCCTCAGGGTAATGGGCTAGCATAATCATCAAATAAGAGTTTGGTGACCATCATCAAGAAGCTGCTTGAAGAGAACAAAAAATCGTGGCATAAAAAGTTGGTGCATGCTTTGTGGGCAGACAAATTGACTACAAAGAAATCCATTGGAATGTCCCCATATCAGTTAGTCTATGGAGCAGATGCAGTGTTCCCTACTAGCCTAGGGGTACCAGTGATAAAATTGGTCCAAGAAATTCAGTCAGAAGAGGACAACATGGTAATGAGGATCAATCAAACTATACATCTCCAGAAAACAAGGGACGAGGTCTACAATAGAGCTCAAAAAGTGCAAGAAAGCATCAAAAAATTGTTTGATAAGAGAACAAAAGCTTGTGACTTCGATTGGAGACAAGGTACTTAGGTGGGACTCTATAAGAGAGGACAAGGGTAAGCATGGCAAATTTGACAGTTTGTGGCAAGGTCCTTACATCATCCAATCCACCATTGGTCCCAATGCCTTTTTTATGCAAGAATTAGATGGTACAAATCTGTTTGGGGGTCCTGTCAATGGAAAGATGCTCAAACATTATTACTGCTGAGTTCCAGTTTAAAGTGTTCACTTCCATTTTAAATACCATTGCTATGTTTTGTTTTCAAAAAAGAGAGAAAAATATACAAAAAAGAGAGAAAGAAAAGGTTCAGACAAGCTCAAAACTTGAACTTTTGAAGTTCCAAAAGAATGGCTCAAACAAACTCAAAACCTGAGCCAAAGAAAGGGAAAGGCTGGTTCTAATATGCCCAAAACCTGAACCAACAAAGAAAGAAAAAAGAATCAGCTCTAACAAGCTCAAAACCAGAGCTGAAATGAAGAAGAAAAGTGACTCTAACAAGCTCAAAGTCTGAGTCACAAGAAAAAGAGGGATGCTCCAAAGTTTCACAATTTCTAGCCTTCACATTTTGGTTTCAATTTCCTGCAAAGTTCAATTCATGTGCAGCTATCTTTATGCCATGGACCCACAGAAAACCAGATAATCTAATCCTGGTTTGGATTTTTTTTCAATTTCTGTTGTAGAATGTAGAGAAAGAAATATGCTAGACAGTTTAATCCTAGCAGATATTAGTGTAGGTAGAGAAGTTATGAGGCCAACTTTCTAATTTAGTCTCATGGATGAATAAGGGTAGAATTAGATTAGTCTTTCTGCTTTCAATAAAAAATGAATTATGAAGAAGGTCTGCAAGTCTAAATATACCTTGAAGAAAAAATGTTAGGACAATAGGATGGGTAGGTAGATTGTTTGGGAGAATATTTTCTACTGACTTAATATCCATCATGTTTGTAGCAGCTGATCAAAGAAGAAAAATATGGTTAAATATCAGGCATTAGGCCTACTTCCAAAATATTATTCTCTCAAGTTCTTGACACCTTCAAGAAGATGCCATCCCCATGTGGAGCCACTGTTAGCCACCTATAAAATTTTTTCAAGAAAACAGGTGGCTAAATACGTTTTTGAGTCTTCAAGAGATGCATTTCCTTTGGAAACCTATCCTTCTTGAAGCCTCCATGTGTCTTCTATCCTTTAAAACACCTTCATTACTGTTTCCATTGAAGAACCCTGTTGTTTTGTGAAAAAGAATGCTTCAAAAGGCCTCTGTAGTTGCCCATTTTCACTCATTTCCCTTCATTTTAATTAAGTCCCCTTTTCCTCTTTAGAACCTCCATATCCCTCTAAAAAGCCTTCAAAATCCTTTTAAGCCACTAAAAATCCCTTTTACAGTTTTAAAACACCCTTTTCCCCTTTACCGAAAGCCAAGAAATTCCTCAAAAAACCTTCATTTTGGCTTAAAAACCCCCTTTTTAAACTAAGGCATTAATCCCCTTTCGGCCTAGCCCTTAGCCCCTTTTCCGCATGTGACCTGTGCCTAGGACCAGGTGCTAAGCCCGTCGCACAATCACAATCGGAGCTTTCATTATTACCTTTTCCTTTGTTATTTCAAATCTTCCGTTGCGATGAACTTTTGTTCTGTCGACCTCCACTACAATATCCACCGTCGATCTTAACAGATCTACGACCAGTGCTAAAATCGCACTACGCCCATCACCTCTCTTCATTACCCCTCTGATTGTGTATCCAACGTTGATCTCTTTCATAATCCAGTGGCCCTCACATGATCACCAATCGCAAAAGTCTTAAGCACCATCCCATTGTATCCTCCAATTTTCCATCCTCGATCTAATCCCGACCATCCATCCATACAGATCCGACAGCTGAGACACCATCGCACTCCGCTCCTTAGCCTAACATCATCGCTCCGCCGATTTAATCTGGATCGTTGAATCCACAAGAACCAATGACCCATATTTAATCACGCTCCGCTCATTTTCCCCCCATCATTTCCCCTCCAATCAAATCTCGACCGTTGATATTCCCTCTGATCCAATGGTCTGCGCTAAATTGCAGATCACAAAATCAAAAGACTTAGAAGTTCTGACCCACTAACTTTCTCCGATGTGATTAAATCCTGGCCATCCATTCTACTAGATCTGACGGTCTAGATTTCATCGCGCTCCACCTTACCCTTCCTCCGTCCCACTGTTCAGCCGATCCCCAATCAAATCTTGACCGTCCATTCTACAGATCCAACGGTCAAGATTTAAACCGCCACTGGCTCTTCCCACCTTACCGCCCATGCATCTTTCCACATCACACTCTCATTCCCACCGTTGGATCTCTCTGCCTTTCATCCAACGGCTGAAAATGCATATTGCGTAATTTCTACGTTCGAGGTTTAATGTTTCAAAATTACGTAATAAAAGCGGTTTTGGGGGGGTTACACGTGTCAGGAAGCAAGGTATATCACATTTTTTAGGAAAAATTTCAAAACTGCTCCAAAGTTGCGTGAAACCAGCAGTTTTTCTGCTAAAACCGCTCCTCCCCAATATAATCCTTCATTTAATCATGTCTGTCAATTTCTCTAATCAGTGGCTCATATCATATCGCGTTCCCATCCATTTTTCATTCATCAAGACCTTCCAAAGGACTTCATCGGAAGATCTCTGCTGTTGATCTCTTCTAGTGATCTGATAGTCCACGTTCAATCTCCCTCCGCCCTCTCGGTCTCACCACCAAAGGCCCCCGATCTCCTTCATTTTAGCCTTTTTCCTTTGCATTCGCCCAAACATGGAACTTTTACGTTTTAGCACTAAAAGTTATTTCTTCCGCCTAACCTTCTAAAACAACTCCACTGGTGAATCTTGACCGTTGATCACCATCTATAAGTCTAATCCAACTATCTGGAACCGTCCTCGCACCAAACCTTCATCAACTCAGTTTTTCACCACTCCCCCATGATTTTCACCCGTTTCTTCACTGCTACCACTATTTTTACCGTTTTTCTCCATCCTCCACGAGCCTCCAAATCATCCACCCTCCCTCCCTCATGGAATTCTTAATATGTTTATCGTATTTTTGCATGGTTATAGATGGTGAAAATCGCTCTCTGTCTCACCATCACAGACAGGGTAATACAGGGTGCAGAGTGCCATTTTTTCAGAACCAAAGATTGCAGTGAAGGTGCCTGAGAAGGTTTAAACATGATTTTTCAATAAATATCAAGTTATTAACTCTGTTTCAAACCCTCCAGCACCATTGAAAGCTGTGTATCCACAGACAAGACAGAAGAGAAGCGGTAAAGAGTATCAATGATAGTTTAAAGGGATTAAAAGCCCATTACTGAATATTAAAGGCTATAATCCAGTGTTTAAAGGATGAAGATACAAATTGAAGACCTTAAAAATGATCCAGAGGCCTAATAAGGCCTAAAGCACATGAAACAAGCCATATCAGTGTTTCACATCAACAAAATGTTCTTTCCCAAGAAAGGACAAGTTTCCATAGTGTTTTTTATTCTCCATCGAGTTCCTGAGAAGATCACCACCCTGATACAAGTCCTAATATTGCCAGAGCATTAGTTACATAGTATGGAAGGCCTAAAAGTCATTTATCTGCCTTACTTATCCCTTTGTACAAATAGAGTACCAACTACCAGAGAAGTACTTCAAGAACATACCTTTGGAGTTATTATCAGCCTGTCGAAGACCCCTAATTCATTCAAAGAGTACTGAAAGTCAATACGGGATATTAAAACAGAATGGGCCTCAAGCACTCTTCTTCCTCTATTTTAATGATTCATTTAAAGTTTTATCTACCTCTACTGCCACACTTTCAGCTATAATAACTCATGAGAAATACAAGTTGTTGGTTGGTTATCCGTGGATTGTAAGCTGTTTCTTTGAGATAGAGTTCTCTGTGTATTAGTTGTGAAATAGGCTGGGAGATGATTTCCAGTTGATATCAAGCTTTTGGACAATGATGTATGTGACTGGTGTTGCTCTTTAATATGACAAGCATGTTCATTGGATCCTGATCTAAATCAGTGGTGATGTGTTCTATCTTTGTCAATGTTTTCCCTCTGTTATTCATCATATTTCATTTCTCTGGTAAGAATCAGTAATATAGCTTAAGATATACTGCAGTAAAGTGCCCTAATGCTTCTTGCTCTTCTTATCTTTGATTTTTTCTACTAATTGTGTGATCTAAGAACAAATTCATATAATTTAACCAGTATAGTAGTTGGTTCTCCCTGCTTGTCGATGTATGAATTTAGAGTTTGTTTTTAGATGTTCTTGTCTAGTTTTAGCTGAAAGAATTGGAATACTGGGAGATTTAGAGTTGGTTCTATCTCACTAGGGTCCTTTTCCAATATTTTAGCCTCTCTAAGATCCCTTAAGTTGAATGTCAAAAGCATTTAAAGTTAAAAGTCTTTCTCTGATCTTAGGCTTCGCTTTCCGTCAAATCTTGAATGTTTTCTATTGTCTGAAGAGTTAGCCTCATTAGGAGAGTGATCATAGATGGTTAAGGCATGCCCTGTCCCTATGTTTTCTCCTAAGTGGTCACCTTGGAAGGTTTCCTTGTCAGTCACCTTCGTTTCCTTATTGTTTCATCCCATACTATCATCTTTAGAGATCCTCTGTTTTAGATGACTATCCCATTTGAAAGCCTTTGATATGGAATTGCAAGTAAACCCTTTTATGACCCCATTGCCCAATGGACTTGAGTTTTCTTTGAATTATCTCCCCGTTGCCAAAAATCCGTCTTTGCTCATTTCTTTGTCTTACATTGAACACTTCTTTCATGTTTCCCAACCAAACAAACAAAACAACAACCCTTGTGCCCTATAACTAGCCTAATACCTTAAAATTGAACTTCAAAGATATATATTTCTTTGCCTATATAGAGAGATCCCTCTCTAGATCTAGGAGGGCTAGATCTTGAGATCCCAAAGTGGTTTGATGTTGTCTTATCATTTGGTATTGCCAAATTTTCCAAATCATAGGAACCACAACACTTCTCACAAGAGCCCTCATGTACTTAGCTAATTGTCTCACACTGTCCTGGAGAAAACTGACCAACACTTAGAAAATTACGAGCCTCTCAATAGTTTGCCTTGCTAGTGCAATTCATGTGGAATGAAATCCCTATTCTTTAGGAATTTTGGCCTTCCTTGACTATGCAAGGATAATGGGCAATCCAATGGGTGTTTGGTTGCATCGGTGCAACCCAATAATCCTACAACTGATAGTCAACATCCCTTTCACCTAGATCTCAACTGGGTATCCACTGGAACTAACATGCATGCAGCCCATAATAGTAAATCCTCAGTTGCATGTGAGATCACTAATTGTGAATTAAATAATATTTAATTCACTTGATCTCTCACTAGTGTATCAAACAGTTACAACTAGCACAACTGACTTTAACCCAGTTAACTGAGTTAAACTGATTATAACCTGCATTAACTAATGCACCATTGCACTTCAAACTCTGTTACAACTAGAATTAATCTGCATGCCTCACTAACTACCCTCAACTCGAAATTCATGAGTTAACTAAGTTTATCACACTCAGTTAACTATTACAAGTTATTTTGAGATTAGACTACATTTTACTGTCTATCTCAATTAAGGGATAACTAAAATAGACATGCACAAAATTTAGCCCAAAGAAGCGTAGGTGATGCTAAGACCTGTGGTCCCACACTAATGTAGGTGCTACTTGGACCTCCTGTTCCCACACTAGTGTAGGTGCTACAATTTCTTTTTGGACTTCCGTATTCTTTGCACCTAATTGTTTTATTTTTTTGAGTCCTAATAGAAAATCTTCATACTTAGCTACATTTTTTGTGCATTCAACATTCAAATCGTAGTAATATTTCTTTGTTGTACCTAATTGTGTATTAGAGATCCATACTCCAATACCAACTCCCTCTTTACTCACTACCCAATCAAAATCCATGTTCCATAACCCATCTGATTTTACTTGTTGTTGAGTTTCTATTTGTTCTTATTTAATATTTTTCTCTTCTAGTTTGATGTCTAAAACCCAATCCTTTATTTCCAAACAAATATCATTGTGTAAGATGAAAGAATCCATGTCTTAATGCATAGAGTAAACATGATATTTTTTGGGTTTGTCTTGGATACTCACCATATATTTCATTAAGGTTTCCCTATACAGTTTTCTTTATTGGAAAAAACATGAATAATTGCATATGTCATGTTTAGTTGTAATTTACCCTATAATTTTTCTCCCCATGATCTTCATAAAAGAATGCCATACTTAGGAGAAATATTAGCCACAAAAATGTCCATGACAAAAATGTTGGCTCGAGGGGTCTTGACCCAAGTTCAGAGTTCAAGGTTTGCCAACAAACCCCTATACTACTGGCCGTTTTGGCAGTGACCTACTTGCGCAGGTCAAAGTATCACCCGAAGTAGTATGGGTGGGTGTTGGAACCAAGTTTCCACACCTTGAGAAAGGATAGGTAAGGCAAGCAGAGTTGTGCCCTACCTCGAGATGTCCAGATCTTCCTGATTAGGGCTAAGAGGTCTCTTTTTGCATCCACATGCGCACAGTCAATTATTCTATGGTGCTCAAAAATCATATACTTCCAAGACAATAGCTCAATATTGCGTAAAAAAGAACAAAATAGATCTAGATGCAGTAAAACACTTACACAGAAATTTCGCAGCTAAATACAGAATACGCATAATAAAGCAATTACCAATGATTTGCATAAACAATATACATAGATTCATATCTCAACAACATTTCTTAATCATCAATTCATTACTTCCTTCTTACAATACCCTTCCTGTTGGGGCCCTTGTTTTTGTTTAAGTTTTGAACTTTTGGCCAAGACATTTTGAACTTTGACTCTTTTTGAGTTGCGGAATAAATACACATGGCAACCGCGACCGCGTCGCAACTACCAGGAGTTGCGGAGCTGTCAAGATGGCGCGGAAGCACTCGATAGCTGGAGATCGAACAGAGATAAGTGCAGATGAAAGAAATGCAGCAGAAAACAGAAAGTGGAACACGTAGACATCAGAAGAGCAGCTGGGAAAAGCCAAAGTGAAGACACAGAGAAGCTGCTAGTCGCGAGGAGCGGGTGAATAAATAACGATCACCCGGCTGAAAAGAAAGGGAGTTAGAGGCTGAATGCATACGGAAGAAGTCGCGAGGCTTGAGACAGGGAAGGACGCGTAGAGCAGTTGTGGAGGGATCCTGCTTGTTCTTCCTATGGGTTCTTACTTTCTATGTTCTTCCTTTCTGTTCTGAAATCCATATGTATCAAGACTTGTGAGCTCTCAGTGAGAAAGCTATGTAACCATGTGTTCGGCCAGGAGAATAATATAAGGGAATATTGCTGTCTGAATAAATTTGTTCATATGTTGTAATGTGTTTACACTGATTTAAAATTTTAAGTGCGACTGTATAAATACTTAGTAAGAGATCTCGCGTGTGTAATTTCGTATACGTGATGGGTGCACTTTCTTTCTTTGGTTGCGGGTTTGTTACTTATCATTGATCTCATCCCCTTATGCATGTGGTCGTGGCACACCTCGGGTGAGACGCACTGCTCTCCAAGAGCAGAGTGAAAATGCCGGCGTGTTCTAGACTACACCGGACCCCTTGTTGGCCACAACCCTTGAACCTGGGTCTTGTCCGCGAGACCTGAATTTTCGCCAACAAATGGTTCTGTTGCCGGGACCTGCATGTTTTGAGGGGATCTAGATCATGGTCTCGAGGATTTTCGAAGGAGAGATATGGCGATGGTGGGATGATCATCTTGACCAGTTCATTGTTCAGCAAGTAGAGCTGACCAAGAAAAAGGAGGCGGCGATTAGGGAGCTTGTTCTTTTTTCTGACTTAGCTAGTGATACGTACGAAATTTTCTGGGGGAGGTTCCCTACGGACCTTTATAATTGGTTGCGGAGGTTACGAGCGACGGTGCCCCAAGAAGGCTCGCGGAAGATAAACCGCAGGTGGGCGCACGAAGATCTGGTGGCACTGCATCGGGTAGACACTGAACTAACCCGCGCGGTGGATTTTTGGGTCAGGACCACATTGGAAGGATACACCGTGGAGTTTGATCCTGAGTGCTATCAATCCTTCTCGAAAGCTGAGGCTATCTTCCACTCAGGGCTAAGGGGAAAGTTGTTGAAGGAGATTCCGCTGTGGATCAAGGCTCTGATGGTAGACGAAGGGTTGATTGACTTCCGCAAAACAACTATGGCAGCGTAAACCTCTCGTACTGGGGGAAGGGTTGAGGGGACCGATGCGGTGTAGAATGTGAGAGTGGGGAGCGGGGAATGGATGCTGAGGCCGCATGAAAGTTGCGGGAGTTGCGCGCGCATCGGCGGGCACAGATCGCCGATAGGTGGCGAAGAAGGGTAATGCGAGATTTGAAGAAAAGGGAGATCGAGAGGAAAAATCAGAAGGAGGCGCCTCCGAAGATAAGAACTATGGGGTTGGATACCCATGAAGAAGACGGGACAGCGGTGGAAGTACAGTGGGTGCATGGGAACCCAGCAACGTGAGAAAGCGAGATTGTGACCAGCGAAGATCATGGAGAGATGCAGCCCGAAGAGAGTTCCGATGATGAATGGCACGGCGTGATGAAGCAGATGTTCCAAGATCTAGCGGCACCCACCCCTCCAGGCAGCCCTACTTCTCACTGTCTGCATGGCCAGGATCCCGACCTTCCCCTGGTACTGTATCAACCTCTGAGAAATATTTTTATTCAGTTACAAGCATTGAGTTAGTCATACAGTAGTTCAGCAGCGTCGATAACGCCCACTAGCAGCAGCGTTACTAGTAGTAGTATTTTTCCTAGTGGGACCATTGCACAACCAGGACCTGGAGGCTTTATCCTGGTTAATTCTCCGCCAGCACACATGGCTGGATCTTTCACCCGGTATCTAGAGTTCTCTGGCTGGGGCAATGACGACGTAGAACAACACTGGTATCTGTGCAAAGCCATCTGGAGGGCTCGACAAACGCCGGATGCAGGGAAGTTAATAGAATTCCAAACCACGCTCAGAGAGAGAACTCTGCGTTGTTTTATCAAGTGGTCTGAGGCTCATCCCAACCCTGTAATTGCGGACGTGAAGCGGGATTTTGTCCGTGAATTCAAGCTTCCCCAGACAGACCAGCAGGGCCTGTCAGAGCTGTGGGAAATCAAGCAGAAGGAAGGTGAGACCGCATGGGATTTGATGCGGCGATTCAAGGACGCGATCGGGAAGCTGAGTTACCCGATCGACCCTAACCACCGGAGGGACTGGTTCATCAAGGCTCTGCTCCCCTTAACGCGAACCCCTCTCACTCAACAGAAAATTGATAATCTGCAGGATGCTTTGGAGTAGGCCATGAAGATTGAAGCCATGGCGGGCTACCCCCAGGAATATCGGGGAGGGGTGGCCCCGCAAGACCCTTCTTTGATAGGGTTGCAACACCAGATTGCCAGCTTGACCGAAAAGCTCAAGGACCTTCAGCCGGTGAGACCAGCGCGACCGAATGTTTGGTGTACTCATTGCCTGGTCGAGGGCCACGTCGCAACCGAATGTCCCCGGTTGCGTGGCGCAGGAGCAAGACCCTCGGTAGCAGCAATCCAGAGGGGTCCACTGCCAGGGGGTGGCACGGCGATGAACCCGCAGGGAGCCTACCAGCCGCAACAGACTTATGCGGGGTTTCCATCGCAACCGGGCTCCGCCACCCCAGAGTACTGCGAGATCTATCGAATGCTGGGGCATCCCCCTCGGATGTGCCCGATACTATAGAAGTACTCCACGGTGCCGAATAATGTGTATTGTGAATTCTGTGTGTCCACGATGCACAACACTGAGCAATGCAGGGCGCTTGACGCACTTGCGGATCGACTGGATCGTCCCTCGTACAGGGTGAACGAGGCTACGAGGGGAAGAGGTGGCGGCATGCGGGGAGGCCGAACAGGCGGACGCGGCCCGGTGAAGTGCTACAACTGTGACCAGGAGGGTCATGTGGCTCAAGAATGTCCCCTTCCGCGACGACCCTGGTGTTCCCAGTGCCGGGTCAACGCCCATGCTACCGAAGACTGTCCGGAGCTCATCAAGAAGTGGGAAGAACGGGTGCGGCAGAGGGGAGAAAATCTGATAAACTCAAAACCGCGAGGGGCCGCAACCCCCAACATGCAGAATGTCGCGATAGTAACGCGAGGCGGAAAGAAGACTGGAGAGGATGCCTATGAGAAGGAGCCAGCACGAGTGGTTCGGCCGGCATCCCCAAAGAAGTTGATCAGGCCCGAAGTCCAGAAGAAGTATTTCCAGGAGGCGGTTGAGGCATTCGCCCAGTTGCAGAACGAGGGAGGGTTGGAGGAGCCCAGGCAGCCAAAATCTGGTGCGTAGAACATCGCAGATACTGTGGTCGAGGATTGGCTCCGGCTATTCCTCAGGATTTTTGATAACGCTGTGCTGCGGTAGTAGCTCAAGCATGTTGTGGACGGAGTGCTGCAGGGGCACACAGAACCCAGAGATCCAGCGGCCGCTAGCCCTCACTACGTGCAGCGGGTCAAGCGGAACAAGCAACGAACAGGCAAAGAATTCCGGCTTAACACGCAGGTCGCCGGTTTCCAAATCAGCGACACCATGTTGGACTTGGGGTCCGACGTCAATATATTTCCACGAAAGACATGGGAGGCTCTTGGAAGGCCACGGCTAGCCCCCTCGCCAATCCAACTCAGGATGGCGAACCAGTACTGCATTTTACCAATCGGCCGGCTCGAAGGCGTCGAGGTGGACGTTGTGGGGGTGAAGACCTACACCGATTTTGAGGTTATTGATATCATGGGCGACAAGGATCCCTATCCTGCTTTACTCGGCATTGATTGGGCTTTTGAGAATTACGCCATCATCGACCTCAAGAAGGAGCTGATGATCTTTGAGGATGGGGAGGTACGGGTCACCCAGCCTCTCGACCCGTATCAGGGCCCGCAATATACAGAAACAGTGGACAATTGGGAGGATGCTCAGATAATGGACCATCTCTATCAGATGACTGCAGGGAAGCGGGACGATTATATTAACCCGACCGCAACTGGCTCTGTCAGTTGGCGGAGTGTACAGAGCTCGGAGCTCGGATCCGAACTCGCGTGGGAAGACTGGCAGCAAGGGGGATATGAGACCACCACGCGGAGATGTGCCTCCATCGCTCAGGTCCGGTGGGTAGGGACTGAGATCCGCGGATATCCCACATTGTCAAACATGCAGGCAGTCAATACTTTTATTGCCAAGGTGGAAGATCGGGTCCCAGCTGAAAGTTGGATGGCCCTCTTGGATGTGGCCTTGTAGTCAACGTCGGCTCGATGGTGGAAAAATCACCGCAACACTCTGTTGCGATGGGAGTGTGTGGTGGATGCTCTGCGGGCACGCTTTAAAGAGGATGAAGGACCCGCCATCACGCTCAAGTATCATGGGAATTCAGACCCGCGACACCATTTGCGGGCCTGCGAAGAACAGTGGCGTCGCACCCGGTACCCTGTGGAGCTGTGGGTCCACAGGTTTATCCACTCGCTGGGCACCATTCCCCAGGCCTGGTACCTGGAGGAAGAGCGGAAACGAGAAACCCGTTCTTGGCAGGCATTTGTGGACAAGTTCGTTTTGAGCTTCTCGTTCGAAGGGGAGACGGCGCAGGAGGCTCGGGTCCTACAGGCAGTCAAGGAGGTTTTGTTTCTCCGCCAGCCTAAGCCCTATAAGGGCCCGGCTGTGTCACAACCTGAGGTCAGACGCGATTTGGTCTGTCACCGGATTGATGGTGATCCGGAGGACGATAGTTTGGAGGACCTCAGGCATCTCTATTTTGACGAAAAGGAAGGAGAGCGGAGCATCAGCGAAGAGCCGACGACTGAAGGGGTCCATTTACAGCCGCTCAAGACAAAGAAACTGAACATTGGAACGGAGGAGAAACCTAAGCTGGCAACGGTGGGAGATTACTGGGACGAGGAGACGACGAAAGAAATTTTCAGCCTCCTCCGGGAGTACGAAGATTTGTTTCCGTCATCAGTTGCGGACCTAAAGGGGATCAAGGGGGATCTGGGCGAGATGCGCATCACACTGAAACCGGGGGCCCGGCCGGTGAAGCACCGACCCTACCGGTTGAACCCACGTATCAAAGAGAAGGTCAAGATGGAGATTGACAAGATGCTGGCTGCAGGTCTCATCTTTCCAGTAGACGAAGTGGAATGGGTGAGTCTGATTGTCATCTAGAACAAGAAGGACAAAGCGTTGATCCGGGTCTGTGTAGACTACCGGAGTTTGAATAATGCTTGTATCCACGACCCGTTTCCCACCCCCTTCAGCGACGAAGTTCTAGATCACGTCACGGGAAACGAAGCTTATTCCTTCACTGATGGATTTTCGGGCTACCATCAGGTGCGCATCGCAGAGGAAGACAAAGCAAAGACAACATTCACCACTGAGTGGGGATCGTTCGCATACCACGTTATGCCGTTTGGTCTGAAGAACGCACCGGCTGTGTTTTCCCGAATTGTCATTGCTGCTTTCCAAAAGTACATTCACAAGTTTCTGGAAGTCTACATGGACGACTTGACTGTTTACAGCCTGCTGAAGAAACACGCCTCCCTGTTGCGTGTTATGTTCGAACGGTGTCGCCAGCTGCAGATTTCCTTGAACTTGAAGAAATGTATTTTTGCAGTACCATTCGGCACACTCTTGGGCCACGTGGTGTGCAAGCAAGGGGTCTGCGTTGATCCTGCCAAAGTCATGGTCATCGTCCACATGGAGGCCCCCGAGACCGTGAAGTAGTTGCGGGCACTGCTCAAGCACACAGGATACTACAGGTGCTTTATCCGCAACTACACGAAAATTACGGCTCCTCTGGAGAAACTGTTGCAAAAGTCTGAAGCGTTTGAATGGACGGTAGAGTGCAAGTAGGCACTCGACACATTGAAGGAGAAATTGGCGACATCACCTATACTTGTTCATCCTGACTGGGATAAGCAGTTCCCTGTGCATATTGACGTGTCCGGGATTGCACTCGGAGTTGTCTTGGCGCAACCAGGGGAGACGACAGTTGACCACCCTGTGTACTTCGCCAGCCGTCGGTTGTCAAATGCGGAGAAGAATTACACCACGACTGAGCGGGAGGCGTTGGCGATGGTGTACTCTCTCCAGAAGTTCCGCCACTATCTTCTGGGCGACAAATTCACATTCTTCACGGACCATTCTGCATTAAAGTATCTGGTGAATAAGCCTGTGTTGGAAGGAAGAATCTGTCGGTGGCTACTACTTTTCCAGGAATTCACATTTGAGGTGGTTTTCAAGCCTGGCAGGTTGAATGTTGGTCCCGATCATTTATCCAGGCTGGAGACGGGAGAGAATGAAGGCCCGTTGGACGATCAGCTACTGGACGCTGACCACTTCCGAGTGGAAGCCGTACCAGATTACCTGGCTGACATTGCCACTTATCTGACTACGGGACAATGCCCTCAGGATTACACCCCGCTTCAGAAACGGCACCTGGTTGTCCGGGCGGCTGACTACCAATTGATCGCGGGGCAGCTGTACAAATTGGGCCTTGATGAGGTGTTGCGGAGGTGTGTTCTTGACCACAAACGGGAAGCAGTGATGTGGGAATGCCACAGTGGTGTTGCGGGAGGACCTGTGGGTGCGAAACCCACCGCAAGAAAGGTACTCCAAGCTGGCTTATGGTGGCCGACGATACATGTCGACTGTAAAGCCTATGTGAAGCGTTACGATGTTTTCCAGCGGACGGGAAGGCCTTCACACAGGGACGAGCATCCGCTACACCCAGTGCATGTGTTGCGGCCGTTCGAAAAGTGGGTTGTTGATTTCGTAGGTCCCATCGCACCAGTCGCCAGACATTCCAAGGCCCGGTACATCATTACCACCACAGATTACCTCACACGGTGGGCTGAGGCGGCAGCGGTATGCGACTGCTCGGTAGAGACCGCTTCCCGATTCATTTTTGAACACATCATCAGCCGCTTTGGTTGTCCTTGGAGCTTGACAAGTGATCAGGGGTTGCATTTTATTAATGCCACGGTCAAATCGCTACTGGACACATTTATGATTCAGCATCATAAAAGCAGCCCATACCACCCGCAGGCCAATGGTACGGTGGAAGCCTTCAATAAGATTCTCGAAAAGGGCTTGACTAAAATTTTCAATGCTCAGCGGGACGATTGGGATGAGCATCTCCAACCAGCATTATGGGCTTATTGGACCACAGTGAAGCACTTGACGAACCAGACGCCATTCCAGTTGGTGTATGGCCGGGAAGCTGTGATTCCCGCCGAATTCACTGTCCCCAGTCTGTTGATTGCGACGTCCCTCCAATTCTCTGAAGAGGAGTCACTTCAGGAACGTCTCCAGGTGCTGCAGGAGCTGGATGAGGCCCGATTCCTGGCGGAATTTCACCAAAAGGTTCAGAAGGCCAAACAGAAAGCGTGGCACGACCGCCACATCAAAACTAAAGCGTTCCAAGTTGGTGGCAAAGTTCTCTTATACGATAGCCGGTTCCAGAAGTTTCCAGGCAAGCTCCAGATGCACTGGTTGGGACCCTACTTGGTCATCGAGATCCGCGACTCAGGCGCCGTTCGGTTGGCACAGCTGGATGGTACAGTTCTTCCTGGGTGGGTGAATGGCGCACGCCTGAAACCCTACCAGGAGTAGGTACCTTCTCACTTTTTCATTAATAACTCTCGCAATCGAGAGAACCCATAGAGTAGCGTAGTTGAATAACTCTCCCGCAACTGGGATGAGCGTAGGTAGTCCTTTCCGTTCATTTGTAATCAGTCAAATAAACAGTCAGTTGCGGTCACCTTACCGCAACCGACTGTGGTCGGGGCTGGCCAGTCCAGCGTGTCGCAGCGCCAGTCCAGCATGCCACTGGGGCAGTCCAGCGTGTCGTTCATGTAGGATCTATCCCCGTGCCCGTGTCAGTCCAGGTCATTTCCGTCAGTGCTTTTGTCAGTCCGTAGGATTGCTCAGATTTGTTCATAAATTCCTTTAATAGACAGCAATCGTACCGTAATCATTTTCCATCACCCGTAGTTCCCTTAGCCGCCGAGTCCGCCCATCTCCCCATGACGCCGTCAGCAACTGTCAGAATACACACAGGCCTGTGATTGATCGCACGATTGGCGCAGGCAGGAAAGATAGCAAGAATTAATTGCTGTTATGGAGTCTCATCAACTCCGCGCGTGCCAGCAGATGGCCCAATTTGCATGAAGGCTACCAGCACGAGAATGACGGACCAGTTCAATTTGGAAGTTGCAGCGTCTCCAGAGCCTTCACAGTATCAGAGCACACAGCACCTCGAAGGAAATTGCAGAAGAATCGTCCAAGTCTATCAGCGGCGTACCAAGATGCCGAGAGCTCTCCCCTCCGTCCCTGAACCAGCGTTAGATAGCAGAATTTACCGTGTAGAGTCGCTGGTCGGCAAGTATGACAATGCACCATGTATGGAAAAATTTCAAAACTGCTCCAAAGTTGCGTGAAACCAGCAGTTTTTCTGCTAAAACCACTCCTCCCCAATATAATCCTTCATTTAATCATGTCTGTCAATTGCTCTAATCAATGGCTCATATCATATCGCGTTCCCATCCATTTTTCATTCATCAAGACCTTCCAAAGGACTTCATCGGAAGATCTCCGTTGTTGATCTCTTCTAGTGATCCGATAGTCCACGTTCAATCTCCCTCCGCCCTCTCGGTCTCACCACCAAAGGCCCCCGATCTCCTTCATTTTAGCCTTTTTCCTTTGCATTCGCCCAAACATGGAACTTTTACGTTTTAGCACTAAAAGTTATTTCTTCCGCCTAACCTTCTAAAACAACTCCACCGGTGAATCTTGACCGTTGATCACCATCTATAAGTCTAATCCAACTATCTGGAACCGTCCTCGCGCCAGACCTTCATCAACTCAGTTTTTCACCACTCCCCCATGATTTTCACCCGTTTCTTCACTGCTACCACTATTTTTACCGTTTTTCTCCATCCTCCACGAGCCTCCAAATCATCCACCCTCCCTCCCGCATGGAATTCTTAATATGTTTATCGTATTTTTGCATGGTTATAGATGGTGAAAATCGCTCTCTGTCTCACCATCACAGACAGGGTAATACAGGGTGCAGAGTGCCATTTTTTCAGAACCAAAGATTGCAGTGAAGGTGCCTGAGAAGGTTTAAACATGATTTTTCAATAAATATCAAGTTATTAACTCTGTTTCAAACCCTCCAGCACCATTGAAAGCTGTGTATCCACAGACAAGACAGAAGAGAAGCGGTAAAGAGTATCAATGATAGTTTAAAGGGATTAAAAGCCCATTACTGAATATTAAAGGCTATAATCCAGTGTTTAAAGGATGAAGATACAAATTGAAGACCTTAAAAATGATCCAGAGGCCTAATAAGGCCTAAAGCACATGAAACAAGCCATATCAGTGTTTCACATCAACAAAATGTTCTTTCCCAAGAAAGGACAAGTTTCCATAGTGTTTTTTATTCTCCATCGAGTTCCTGAGAAGATCACCACCCTGATACAAGTCCTAATATTGCCAGAGCATTAGTTACATAGTATGGAAGGCCTAAAAGTCATTTATCTGCCTTACTTATCCCTTTGTACAAATAGAGTACCAACTGCCAGAGAAGTACTTCAAGAACATACCTTTGGAGTTATTATCAGCCTGTCGAAGACCCCTAATTCATTCAAAGAGTACTGAAAGTCAATACGGGATATTAAAACAGAATGGGCCTCAAGCACTCTTCTTCCTCTATTTTAATGATTCATTTAAAGTTTTATCTACCTCTACTGCCACACTTTCAGCTATAATAACTCATGAGAAATACAAGTTGTTGGTTGGTTATCCGTGGATTGTAAGCTGTTTCTTTGAGATAGAGTTCTCTGTGTATTAGTTGTGAAATAGGCTGGGAGATGATTTCCAGTTGATATCAAGCTTTTGGACAATGATGTATGTGACTGGTGTTGCTCTTTAATATGACAAGCATGTTCATTGGATCCTGATCTAAATCAGTGGTGATGTGTTCTATCTTTGTCAATGTTTTCCCTCTGTTATTCATCATATTTCATTTCTCTGGTAAGAATCAGTAATATAGCTTAAGATATACTGCAGTAAAGTGCCCTAATGCTTCTTGCTCTTCTTATCTTTGATTTTTTCTACTAATTGTGTGATCTAAGAACAAATTCATATAATTTAACCAGTATAGTAGTTGGTTCTCCCTGCTTGTCGATGTATGAATTTAGAGTTTGTTTTTAGATGTTCTTGTCTAGTTTTAGCTGAAAAAATTGGAATACTGGGAGATTTAGCGTTGGTTCTATCTCACTAGGGTCCTTTTCCAATAGTTTAGCCTCTCTAAGATCCCTTAAGTTGAATGTCAAAAGCATTTAAAGTTAAAAGTCTTTCTCTGATCTTAGGCTTCGCTTTCCGTCAAATCTTGAATGTTTTCTATTGTCTGAAGAGTTAGCCTCATTAGGAGAGTGATCATAGATGGTTAAGGCATGCCCTGTCCCTATGTTTTCTCCTAAGTGGTCACCTTGGAAGGTTTCCTTGTCAGTCACCTTCGTTTCCTTATTGTTTCATCCCATACTATCATCTTTAGAGATCCTCTGTTTTAGATGACTATCCCATTTGAAAGCCTTTGATATGGAATTGCAAGTAAACCCTTTTATGACCCCATTGCCCAATGGACTTGAGTTTTCTTTGAATTATCTCCCCGTTGCCAAAAATCCTTCTTTGCTCATTTCTTTGTCTTACATTGAACCCTTCTTTCATGTTTCCCAACCAAACAAACAAAACAACAACCCTTGTGCCCTATAACTAGCCTAATACCTTAAAATTGAACTTCAAAGATATATATTTCTTTGCCTATATAGAGAGATCCCTCTCTGGATCTAGGAGGGCTAGATCTTGAGATCCCAAAGTGGTTTGATGTTGTCTTATCATTTGGTATTGCCAAATTTTCCAAATCATAGGAACCACAACACTTCTCACAAGAGCCCTCATGTACTTAGCTAATTGTCTCACACTGTCCTGGAGAAAACTGACCAACACTTAGACAATTACGAGCCTCTCAATAGCTTGCCTTGCTAGTGCAATTCATGTGGAATGAAATCCCTATTCTTTAGGAATTTTGGCCTTCCTTGACTATGCAAGGATAATGGGCAATCCAATGGGTGTTTGGTTGCATCGGTGCAACCCAATAATCCTACAACTGATAGTCAACATCCCTTTCACCTAGATCTCAACTGGGTATCCACTGGAACTAACATGCATGCAGCCCATAATATTAAATCCTCAGTTGCATGTGAGATCACTAATTATGAATTAAATAATATTTAATTCACTTGATCTCTCACTAGTGTATCAAACAGTTACAACTAGCACAACTGACTTTAACCCAGTTAACTGAGTTAAACTGATTATAACCTGCATTAACTAATGCACCATTGCACTTCAAACTCTGTTACAACTAGAATTAATCTGCATGCCTCACTAACTACCCTCAACTCGAAATTCATGAGTTAACTAAGTTTATCACACTCAGTTAACTATTACAAGCTATTTTGAGATTAGACTACATTTTACTGTCTATCTCAATTAAGGGATAACTAAAATAGACATGCACAAAATTTAGCCCAAAGAAGTGTAGGTGATGCTAAGACCTGTGGTCCCACACTAATGTAGGTGCTACTTGGACCTCCTGTTCCCACACTAGTGTAGGTGCTACAATTTCTTTTTGGACTTCCGTATTCTTTGCTCCTAATTGTTTTATTTTTTTGAGTCCTAATAGAAAATCTTCATACTTAGCTACATTTTTTGTGCATTCAACATTCAAATCGTAGTAATATTTCTTTGTTGTACCTAATTGTGTATTAGAGATCCATACTCCAATACCAACTCCCTCTTTACTCACTACCCAATCAAAATCCATGTTCCATAACCCATCTGATTTTACTTGTTGTTGAGTTTCTATTTGTTCTTATTTAATATTTTTCTCTTCTAGTTTGATTTCTAAAACCCAATCCTTTATTTCCAAACAAATATCATTGTGTAAGATGAAATAATCCATGTCTTAATGCATAGAGTAAACATGATATTTTTTGGGTTTGTCTTGGATACTCACCATATATTTCATTAAGGTTTCCCTATACAGTTTTCTTTATTGGAAAAAACATGAATAATTGCATATGTCATGTTTAGTTGTAATTTACCCTATAATTTTTCTCCCCGTGATCTTGATAAAAGAATTCCATACTTAGGAGAAATATTAGCCACAAAAATGTCCATGACAAAAATGTTGGCTCGAGGGGTCTTGACCCAAGTTCAGAGTTCAAGGTTTGCCAACAAACCCCTATACTACTGGCCGTTTTGGCAGTGACCTACTTGCGCAGGTCAAAGTATCACCCGAAGTAGTATGGGTGGGTGTTGGAACCAAGTTTCCACACCTTGAGAAAGGATAGGTAAGGCAAGCAGAGTTGTGCCCTACCTCGAGATGTCCAGATCTTCCTGATCAGGGCTAAGAGGTCTCTTTTTGCATCCACGTGCGCACAGTCAATTATTCTATGGTGCTCAAAAATCATATACTTCCAAGACAATAGCTCAATATTGCGTAAAAAAGAACAAAACAGATCTAGATGCAGTAAAACACTTACACAGAAATTTCGCAGCTAAATACAGAATACGCATAATAAAGCAATTACCAATGATTTGCATAAACAATATACATAGATTCATATCTCAACAACATTTCTTAATCATCAATTCATTACTTCCTTCTTACAATACCCTTCCTGTTGGGGCCCTTGTTTTTGTTTAAGTTTTGAACTTTTGGCCAAGACATTTTGAACTTTGACTCTTTTTGAGTTGCGGAATAAATACACATGGCAACCGCGACCGCGTCGCAACTACCAGGAGTTGCGGAGCTGTCAAGATGGCGCGGAAGCACTCGATAGCTGGAGATCGAACAGAGATAAGTGCAGATGAAAGAAATGCAGCAGAAAACAGAAAGTGGAACACGCAGACATCAGAAGAGCAGCTGGGAAAAGCCAAAGTGAAGACACAGAGAAGCTGCTAGTCGCGAGGAGCGGGTGAATAAATAACGATCACCCGGCTGAAAAGAAACGGAGTTAGAGGCTGAATGCATACGGAATAAGTCGCGAGGCTTGAGACAGGGAAGGACGCGCAGAGCAGTTGTGGAGGGATCCTACTTGTTCTTCCTATGGGTTCTTACTTTCTATGTTCTTCCTTTCTGTTCTGAAATCCATATGTATCAAGACTTGTGAGCTCTCAGTGAGAAAGCTATGTAACCATGTGTTCGGCCAGGAGAATAATATAAGGGAAGATTGCTGTCTGAATAAAGTTGTTCATATGTTGTAATGTGTTTACACTGATTTAAAATTTTAAGTGCGACTGTCTAAATACTTAGTAAGAGATCTCGCGTGTGTAATTTGGTATACGTGATGGGTGCACTTTCTTTCTTTGGTTGCGGGTTTGTTACTTATCATTGATCTCATCCCCTTATGCATGTGGTCGTGGCACGCCTCGGGTGAGACGCACTGCTCTCCAAGAGCAGGGTGAAAATGCCGGCGTGTTCTAGACTACACCGGACCCCTTGTTGGCCACAACCCTTGAACCTGGGTCTTGTCCGCGAGACCTGACTTTTCGCCAACAAATGGTTCTGTTGCCGGGACCTGCATGTTCTGAGGGGATCTAGATCATGGTCTCGAGGATTTTTGAAGGAGCAATACAGCGATGGTGGGATGATCACCTTGACCATTTCATTACTCAGCAAGCGGAGCTGATCAAGAAAAAGGAGCCGGCAATCAGGGAGCTTGTTCTTTTCTCTGACTCAGCCAGTGATACGTACGAAATTTTCTGGGGAAGGTTCCCTACTGACCTTTACAATTGGTTGCGAAGGTTACGAGCGACGGTGCCCCAAGAAGGTTCGCGGAAGATAAACCGCAGGTGGGCGCACGAAGACCTGGTAGCACTGCATCGGGTAGACACTGAACTAACCCGCGCGGTGGATTTTTGGGTAAGGACCACGCTGGAAGGATACGCGGTGGAGTTTGCTGCTGAGTGTTACCAATCCTTCTCGAAGGCCGAGGCTGTTTTTCACTCAGGGCTGAGGGGGAAGCTGTTGAAGGAGATTCCGCTGTGGATCAAAGCCCTGATGGTGGACGAAGGGTTGATTGAATTCCACAAAACGAGTATGGAAGCGTAAACCACCCGTACTGGGGGAAGGGTTGAGGGGACCAATGCGGTGTAGAATGTGAGAGTGGGGAGTGGGGAATGGATGCTGAGGCCGCATGCAAGTTGCGGGAGTTACGCGCGCATCGGCGGGCACAGATCGCCGATAGGTGGCAAAGAAGGGTAATGCGAGATTTGAAGAGAAGGGAGATCGAGAGGAAAAATCAGAAGGAGGCGCCTCCGAAGATAAGAACTATGGGATTGGAGACCCGTGAAGAAGACGGGACAACAGTGGAAGTGCAGTGGGTGCATGGGAGCCCAGCGACGCGAGAAAGAGAGATCGTGACTAGCGAAGATAACGGAAAGATGCAGCCCAAGGAAAGTTCCGATGACGAATGGCATGGCGTGATGAGGCAGATGTTCCAAGATCAGACGGCACCCACCCCTCCAGGCAGCCCTACTTCTCACCTTCTGCATGGCCAGGATCCCGACCTTCCCACAAATGTATCAACACTGCGAAAATATTTTGTTCGATTCTGAAAAAATTGAGCCATTTCCTCTGATGGTCGGCGGCTGTCGACTTTTCAAATGGTTGACGAGCGTTACTAGTAGTAGTATTTTTCCTAGTGGGACCGTTACGCAACCAGGACCGGGAGGCTTTATCCTGGTTAATTATTCGCAAGTACACATGGCTGGATCTTTCACCCGGTATCTAGAGTTCTCTGGCCGGGGCAATGATGATGTAGAGCAACACTGGTATCTCTGCGAAGCCATCTAGAGGGCTCGCTAGACGCCAGATGCAGGGAAGTTAATATAATTCCAAACCACGCTCAGAGAGAGGGCTCTGCGATGGTTTATCAAGTGGTCCGAGGCACATCCTAACCCCTTACTTGCGGACGTGAAGCGGGATTTTGTCCGCGAATTCAAGCTTCCCCAAACAGACCAGCAGGGCCTGTCAGAACTGTGGGAAATTAAGTAGAAGGAAGGTGAGACCGCGTGGGATTTGATGCGGCGATTCAAGGACGCGATCGGGAAACTTAGCTACCCAATCGATCCAAACCACCAGAGGGACTGGTTCATCAAGGCTCTGCTCCCCTTGACACGAACCCCTCTCACTCAGCAGAAGATTGATAATCTGCAGGACGCTTTGGAGCAGGCCATGAAGATTGAAGCCATGGCGAGCTACCCCCAGGAATACAGGGGGGGGATGGCCCCGCAAGACCCTTCTCTGATAGGGTTGCAACACCAGATTTCCAGCTTGACCGAAAAGCTCAAGGATCTTCAGCCGGTGAGACCAGCGCGACTGAATGTTTGGTGTACTCATTGCTTGGTCGAGGGCCACTTCGCAACCGAATGTCCCCAGTTGCGCGGCGCAGGAGCAGGACCCTCGGTAGTAGCAATCCAGGGGGGTCCACCGCCAGGGGGTGGCACGGCGATGAACCCGTAGGGAGCCTACCAGCCGCAACAGACTTATGTGGGGTTTCCACCGCAACCGGGTTCCTCCACCCCAGAGTACTGCGAGATCTGTCGAACGTTGGGGCATCCTCCTCGGATGTGCCCGATACTATAGAAGTACTCCACGGTGCCGAATAATGTGTATTGCGAATTCTGTGTGTCCACGATGCACAACACTGAGCAATGCAGGGCACTTGACGCACTTGCGGATCGACTGGATCGTCCCTCGTACAGGGTGAACGAGGCTACGAGGGGAAGAGGTGGCGGCATGCGGGGAGGCCGAACAGGCGGACGCGGCCCGGTAAAATGCTACAACTGTGACCAGGAGGGTCATGTGGCTCGAGAATGTCCCCTTCTGCGACGACCCTGGTGTTCCCAGTGCCGGGTCAACGCCCATGCTACAGAGGACTGTCCAGAGCTCATCAAGAAGTGGGAAGAACGGGTGCGGCAGAGTGGAACGAATCTGATAAACTCAGAACCGCGAGGGGCCGCCACCCCCGACATGCAGAATGTCGCGATAGTAACGCGGGGCAGAAAGAAGACTGGAGAGGATGCCCACGAGAAGGAGCCAGCACGAGTAGTTCGGCTGGCATCCCCAAAGAAGTTGATCAGGCCCGAAGTCCAGAAGAAGTATTTCCAGGAGGCGGTTGAGGCATTCACCCAGTTGCGGAACGAGGGAGGGTTGGAGGAGCCCAGGCGGCCAGAATCTAGTGCGCAGAACGTCGCAGATACTGTGGTCGAAGATTGGCTCCGGCTATTCCTCAGGATTGTTGATAACGCTGTGCTGCGGCAGCAGCTCAAGCATGCTTTAGACAGAGCGCTGCAGGGGCGCACAGAACCCAGAGATCCGGTGGACGCTAGGACTCAATACGTGCAACGTGTCAAGCGGAACAAGCAACGAACAGGCAAAGAATTTCGGCTTAACACGTAGGTCGCCGGTTTCCAAATCAGCGACACCATGTTGGACTTGGGGTCCGACGTCAATATATTTCCACGAAAGACATGGGAGGCTCTTGGAAGGCCACGGCTAGCCCCCTCGTCAATCCAACTCAGGATGGCGAACCAGTACTGCATTTTACCAATCGGCCGGCTCGAAGGCGTCAAGGTGGACGTTGCGGGGGTGAAGACCTACACCGATTTTGAGGTTATTGATATCATGGGCGACAAGGATCCCTATCCTGCTTTACTCGGCATTGATTGGGCTTTTGATAATTACGCCATCATCGACCTCAAGAAGGAGCTGATGATCTTTGAGGATGGGGAGGTATGGGTCACTCAGCCTCTCGACCCGTATCAGGGCCCGCAATACACAGAAACAGTGGAAAATCGGGAGGATGCTCAGATAATGGACTATCTCTATCAGATGACTGCAGGGAAGCGGGACGACTATATTAACCCGACCGCAACTGGCTCTGTCAGTTGGCGGAGTGTACAAAGCTCGGAACTCGGATCCGAACTCGCTTGGGAAGACTGGCAGCAAGGGGGATATGAGACCACCACCAGGAGATGTGCCTCCATCGCTCAGGTCCGGTGGGTAGGGACTGAGATCCGTGGATATCCCACATTGTCAAACATGCAGGCAGTCAATACTTTTATTGCCAAGGTGGAAGATCGGGTCCCAGCTGAAAGACGGATGGCCCTTTTGGATGTGGCTTTGCAGTCAACGTCGGCTCGATGGTGGAAAAATCACCGCAACACTCTGTTGCGATGGGAGATTGTGGTGGATGCTCTGCGGGCACGCTTTAAAGAGGATGAAGGACCCGCCAGCACGCTTCAGTATGATGGGAGTTCAGACCCGCGACACCATTTGCGGGCATGCGAAGAACAGTGGCGTAGCTCCCGGTACCCTGAGGAGCTGTGGGTCCACAGGTTTATCCACTCTCTGGGCACCATTCCCCAGGCCTGGTACCTGGAGGAAGAGCGGAAATGAGAAACCCGTTCTTGGCAGGCAGTTGCGGACAAGTTCGTTTTGAGCTTCTCGTTCGAAGGGGAGACGGCGCAGGAGTCTCGGGTCCTACAGGCAATCAAGGAGGTTTTGTTTTTCCTCCAGCCTAAGCTTGATAAGGGCCCAGCTGTGTCACGACCTGAGGTCAGACGCGAGTTGGTCTGTCACCGGATTGATGGCGATCCAGGGGACGATAGTTTGGAGGACCTCAGGCATATCTATTTTGACGAAAAGGAAGGAGAGCGGAGCATCAGTGAAGAGCCGACGACGGAAGGGGTCCATTTACAGCTGCTCAAGACAAAGAAACTGAACATTGGAATGGAGGAGACCCCTAAGATGGCAATGGTGGGAAATTACTGGGACGAGGAGACGACAAAAGAAATTTTCAGCCTCCTCTGGGAGTACGAAGATTTGTTTCCGTCATCAGTTGCGGACTTGAAGGGGATCAAGGGGGATCTGGGCGAGATGCGCATCACACTGAAACCGGGGGCCAGGCCGATAAAGCACCGACCCTACCGGTTGAATCCACGTATCAAAGAGAAGGTCAAGATGGAGATTGACAAGATGCTAGCCGCAGGCCTCATCTTTCCAGTGGAAGAAGCGGAATGGGTGAGTCCGATTGTCATCCAGAACAAGAAGGATAAGGCGGAGATCCGAGTCTGTGTAGACTACCGGAGTTTGAATAATGCTTGTATCCACGATCCGTTTCCCACTCCCTTCAGCGACGAAGTTCTAGATCATGTCGCGGGAAACGAAGCTTACTCATTCACTGATGGGTTTTCAGGCTACCATCAGGTGCGCATCGCCGAGGAAGACAAAGAAAAAACGACATTCACCACTGAGTGGGGATCATTTGCATACCACGTTATGCCGTTTGGTCTGAAGAATGCACCGGCTGTGTTTTCCCGGATTGTCATTGCTGCTTTCTGGGAGTACATTCACAAGTTCCTGGAAGTCTACATGGACGACTGGACTGCTTACAGCCTGCTGAAGAAACACGCCTCCCTGTTGCGTGTTATGTTCGAACGGTGTCGCCAGCTGTAGATTTCCTTGAACTTGAAGAAATGTATTTTTGCAGTACCATTCGGCACACTCTTGGGCCACGTGGTGTGCAAGCAAGGGGTCTACGTTGATCCTGCCAAAGTCGTGGTCATCGTCCACATGGAGGCCCCCGAGACCGTTAAGCAGTTGCGGGCACTGCTCGAGCACACAGGATACTACAGGTGCTTTATCCGCAACTACACGAAAATTACGGCTCCTCTGGAGAAACTGTTGCAGAAGTCTGAAGTGTTTGAATGGACGGTAGAGTGCAAGTAGGCACTCGACACATTGAAGGAGAAATTGGCGACAACACCTATACTTGTTCATCCCGACTGGGATAAGCAGTTCCCTGTGCATATTGACGTGTCCGGGATTGCACTCGGAGCTGTCTTGGCGCAACCAGGGGAGACGACAGTTGACCACCCTGTGTACTTCGCCAGCCATCGGTTGTCAAATGCGGAGAAGAATTACACCACGACTGAGCGGGAGGCGTTGGCGATGGTGTACTCTCTCCAGAAGTTCCGCCACTATCTTCTGGGTGAAAAATTCACATTCTTCACGAACCATTCTGCATTAAAGTATCTGGTGAACAAGCCTGTGTTGGAAGGAAGAATCTGTCGGTGGCTACTACTTTTCCAGGAATTCACATTTGAGGTGGTTTTCAAGCCTGGCAGGTTGAATGTTGGTCCCGATCATTTATCCAGGCTGGAGACGGGAGAGAATGAAGGCCCGTTGGACGATCAGCTACTGGACGCTGACCTCTTCCGAGTGGAAGCCGTACCAGATTACCTGGCTGACATTGCCACTTATCTGACTACGGGAAAATGCCCTCAGGATTACACCCCGCTTCAGAAACGACACCTAGTTGTCCGGGCGGCTGACTACCAATTGATCGCGGGGCAGCTGTACAAACTGGGCCTTGATGAGGTGTTGCGGAGGTGTGTTCTTGACCACGAACGGGAAGCAGTGATGTGGGAATGCCACAGTGGTGTTGCGGGAGGACATGTGGGTGCGAAACCCACCGCAAGAAAGGTACTCCAAGCTGGCTTATGGTGGCCGACGATACATGCCGACTGTAAAGCCTATGTGAAGCGTTTCGATGTTTGCCAGCGGACGGGAAGGCCTTCACACAGGGATGAGCATCCGCTACACCTAGTGCATGTGTTGCGGCCGTTCGAAAAGTGGGCTGTTGATTTAGTAGGTCCCATCGCACCAGTCGCCAGACATTCCAAGGCCCGGTACATCATTACCGGCACAGATTACCTCACACGGTGGGCTGAGGTGGCAGCGGTATGCGACTGCTCGGCAGAGACCGCTGCCCGATTCATTTTTGAACACATCATCAGCCGCTTTGGTTGTCCTTGGAGCTTGACAAGTGATCAGGGGTCGCATTTTATTAATGCCACTGTCAAATCGCTACTGGACACATTTATGATTCAGCATCATAAAAGCAGCCCATACCACCCGCAGGCCAATGGTACGGTGGAAGCCTTCAATAAGATTCTCGAAAAGGGCTTGACTAAAATTTGCAATGCTCAGCGGGACGATTGGGACGAGCATCTCCAACCAGCATTATGGGCTTATCGGACCACAGTGAAGCGCTTGACGAACCAGACGCCATTCCAGTTGGTGTATGGCCGGGAAGCTGTGATTCCCGCCGAATTCACTGTCCCCAGTCTGTTGATTGCGACGTCCCTTCAATTCTCTGAAGAGGAGTCACTTCGGGAACGTCTCCAGGAGCTGCAGGAGCTGGATGAGGCCCTATTCCTGGCGGAATTTCACCAAAAGTTTCAGAAGGCCAAACAGAAAGCGTGGCACGACCGCCACATCAAAACTAAAGCGTTCCAAGTTGGTGGCAAAGTTCTCTTATACGATAGCCGGTTCCAGAAGTTTCCAGGCAAGCTCCAGATGCACTGGTTGGGACCCTACTTGGTCATCGAGATCCGCGACTCAGGCGCCGTTCGGTTGGCATAGCTGGATGGTACAGTTCTTCCTGGGTGGGTGAATGGCGCACGCCTGAAACCCAACCAGGAGTAGGTACCTTCTCACTTTTTCATTAATAACTCTCGCAACCGAGAGAACCCATAGAGTAGCGTAGTTGAATAACTCTCCCGCAACCGGGATGAGCGTAGGTAGTCCTTTCCGTTCATTTGTAATCAGTCAAATAAACAGTCAGTTGCGGTCACCTTACCACAACCGACTGTGGTCGGGGCTGGCCAGTCCAACGTGTCGCAGCGCCAGTCCAGCATGCCACTGCGGCAGTCCAGCGTGTCGTTCATGTAGGATCTATCCCCGTGCCCGTGTCAGTCCAGGTCATTTCCGTCAGTGCTTTTGTCAGTCCGTAGGATTGCTCAGATTTGTTCATAAATTCCTTTAATAGACATTAATCGTACCGTAATCATTTTCCATCACCCGTAGTTCCCTCAGCCGCCGAGTCCGCCCATCTCCCCATGACGCCGTCAGCAACTGTCAGACTACACACAGACCTATGATTGATCGCACGATTGGCGCAGACAGGAAAGATAGCAAGAATTAATTGTTGTTATGGAGTCTCATCAACTCCGCGCATGCCAGCAGATGGCCCAATTTGCATGAAGGCTACCAGCACGAGAATGACGGACCAGTTCAATTTGGAAGTTGCAGCGTCTCCAGAGCCTTCACAGTATCAGAGCACACAGCACCTCGAAGGAAATTGCAGAAGAATCGTCCAAGTCTATCAGCGGCGTACCAAGATGCCGAGAGCTCTCCCCTCCGTCCCTAAACCAGCGTTAGATAGCAGAATTCACCGTGTAGAGTCGCTGGTCGGCAAGTATGACAATGCACCATGTATGGACGCCAACTTGTCCGACCCGGCTGAGTTTCCTCACCTCCATTGGCAGACATTCATGGAGCACGATTACACGCCAGGTAGCAGCTCCAACAGTCGGATGCGGCCATAATTCAGGGGCCTACAGCAGTCGACTTTGATGAATTTGAGGAGTCTTCCCGTATTCGGAACTACGGGACCAGCTCTGCAATGTACCCGGTTCCTCCTCAGTCAGGTACAGAACGGGTCCCTGTGGCTTAATAAAGAAATTCCCATCCATGCCGCAGACATTATTCGGCTTACAGGGCTATCTCAAACAAGTGCAGATGTCTCCACTGCGGGCCAGACATCCTCCAAGCGTGCCCGGAAGTCGGGTGACGCGGACCTCTACACAAAGTATGGCACTCGCCGGGGTGGCAAAGGTGCTAAAATGGATTTGATAAACGTGCCAGCAATCCGGTTCACTTGCTACCTGATCGCTAGCAAGACCATGCACCACTACACGAAAGGAGAGTGCACTCTGGACACCATTTCCATCGCAGAGCACTGTGTCCAGGGCGCCAGGTTGAATTGGAGCTCGTTTGTGTTGAAGGAACTCTTCGCGGCTTGCGAAGAAAACTACAAGCGGACTACCAGTTTTATTTATGGGTACTTGATCTTAGCGTTCGCCATGTGGAAATGGCACTTTCCTCCTATCTGGACACCGGTGGAGATCACCGTGAGCCAGCCGCTCGCAATGAAATATTCCCCCTGGCAGGTGTCCACGGACCCCAGCAGCAAGCAGGTGAACGCGGAGGCGTTCCGGGTGTGGTATGGGATGATGACCGATGTGGTCACTTCCCAGCAACGGGTGCCCCGACACCTGTTGGATGAATACAGTGAACAGGTTTGGTTTGGAGTCAGCCACAGCCACACTTTCATCCGGCCAACTTGCGTACCTCACCACACCTTTCATATGGCACCCCTTCGCTTTCAGCTAAATGACAATATTTTCCACAGGGAGGTCTCTGCGTGGCCGGGGGTTGTCCAGCACGTCCGCGACGGGATCATCCGCTACAATTTTGAGGAGATGAGGCCGGCACAGCAGCCTGCCCCGACCGGCGCGGGGGGTTCTTCGCAAGTTGTGGCAGAGACACCACCAGATGCAGCTGGGACCGCATCGGACCTGCCTGAAGCGCTGATCCCCATCGTCGAGCATTTCAACGACAAGGTACGACGACTCAATGTGGCAACCCAGGTTGCTTCAAGTGGTGCCCCTATATTTCCTTCTTTTACTGAATTTCGTATTAATCGGTCCCGTGGTCTTTCCAATACCGCCCCCCTCCTTTCCCCCATCCCCACTAGCCTGTTCACATCTGCCACCCCTATCGTCACCCCAATGGGCGAACCAGGCCCTGACCCCGATTCCTCAGGCCCACCTCCATCCAAGAGGGCCCGCATTTCTGTTGCAGATCCAGTGGTGGATCTGACTGATGAGGATCCACCAGTCACTCCGCCCTCAGCAACTTTGATCCCGGAGGAACCTCTGATTGATCCGGCAGAATTCCTCAACCTTCGCTTCCCTCCCACCTCTTTCACTCCATCCACCGCCCCCTCCACCAGCCGACTACCTGCCACCTCCCCCAATCCATCCAATTCTTCCGCCACGGTGTCAGATTCTTTGATCCGGGAACTTTTTGGAGGTGACCACGGGGCGGAGGTCACCTCCAGTACTGCCGCCGTGGTACCACTGGTTGATCCCGTGGCCACGGCCCCAGACCCTCATGCTACTATATCTAGCAGGATCACGAATGGGGGGGCTGATTCGGCTACCCCTCCCCCAGAGCAGACCACGCAGCAGGACCGGCTGGAGCCCGAGATGGCCACTTCAGTGTAGCAGCAGACGTCGGTCCATCCTCCAGAAACTTCAGGCCGAGCAGCGACCAGCCACCAGCCTTCGCAGGAGAGGGTGCCGGAGCGAGGCACACCCGGCACGACCACTACAGAACAATGGAGTCCAGCCCAGCTGTACCTGCTCATTCAGCGGGCGGCCCTCAAGGCTGAGCACATTCACACAGAGCTACAGCGGCGGTGTACCGAGTAGCGGGATCAGATCACGGCGCTTACTGAACAACGCAATCAGTTGCTGCGGGAGAAGTCCCACCTCCAGGAGCAGGCCAACATTGTTATTCAGGCACTCTCCAGTGTATGGCCCGCTGCAAGGGCTCACTATGCCCCACTCCCTGCTGGTATAGAAGAGGACAGTATAGCACTACAGGCTCACCACCTCAGGGAATTTTTCACTAGTGTTTGTAGAGAGAACCAAGAACTCCAAGCGGCGTTAGCCGCACAACCCACCCTTCCAGATCCACCCAGTGACCATTCAGGACAAGTGACTGCCAAACAGACGCAGGCAGTCAGTATGCAAGCAACTCTCCATTCCACTGCAGCCGCAGCTTCTTCCTTTCTCTGAAGTCTGCAGGAGTGCTCACTCGCGCTCACTGTCAAGACGCAGCCTATCGCTGCTCAGCTGCAACAGATTTCCCATGACATCCAAGCGACCGCAGATCCAGCAAGGTTAGATCAACTTTATGCCCAGTCGGACGAGCTTGAACTTCACATGCAGTAGACTGAGGCCGAATCAGCAGTGGCCAAGCATGCTATCAGGGAAGTTCGTCCGCCCATTCGAGCCCAGGCCGACTCACTCCAGCAGCTGGATGCCAAGGCTGAAGTACAGCTTGCCACATTGTTCGGGGCTGCCCCGACACCCATAGACGAAGCCGCCGCCAACCGAATCTCTCAAGAAGTCGACCTGCTTATGCAGGAATGGCAGCAAGCAGTGGCGGCCTTCACAGAGCTTTGAGACATAGCGCTTCGCCGGGTCCCGGAGTTGGGGCCCTTGTTTGAACCAGCAAGTGGCGGAGCACAGCAGGAAAGGGCGCCGGCAGAAGAAACAGCAGAGCAGGGCACATAAGCCAGCGGGGGAATGGAAATAGAAACTGTTATTTGTGATTGACTCGCGGACGAGTCAAAGAATTGTGGTCGGGGCCTGTTGAGGCCCTTGTTTTTGTTTAAGTTTTGAACTTTTGGCCAAGACATTTTGAACTTTGACTCTTTTTGAGTTGCGGAATAAATACACATGGCAACCGCGACCGCGTCGCAACTACCAGGAGTTGCAGAGCTGTCAAAATGGCACGGAAGCACTCGATAGCTGGAGATCGAACAGAGATAAGTGCAGATGAAAGAAATGTAGCAGAAAATAGAAAGTGAAACACGCAGACATCAGAAGAGAAGCTGGGAAAAGCCAAAGTGAAGACACAGAGAAGCTGCTAGTCGCGAGGAGCAGGTGAATAAATAACGATCACCCAGCTGAAAAGAAAGGGAGTTAGAGGCTGAATGCATAAGGAAGAAGTCGCGAGGCTTGAGACAGGGAAGGACGCGCAGAGCAGTTGTGGAGGGATCCTTCTTGTTCTTCCTATGGGTTCTTACTTTCTATGTTCTTCCTTTCTGTTCTGAAATCCATATGTATCAAGACTTGTGAGCTCTCAGTGAGAAAGATATGTAACCATGTGTTCGGCCAGGAGAATAATATAAGGGAAGATTGCTGTCTGAATAAAGTTGTTCATATGCTGTAATGTGTTTACACTGATTTAAAATTTTAAGTGTGACTGTCTAAATACTTAGTAAGCGATCTCGCGTGTGTAATTTGGTATACGTGATGGGTGCACTTTCTTTCTTTGGTTGCGGGTTTGTTACTTATCATTGATCTCATCCCCTTATGCATGTGGTCGCGGCACGCCTCGGGTGAGACGCACTGCTCTCCAAGAGCAGGGTGAAAATGTCGGCATGTTCTAGACTACACCGGACCCCTTGTTGGCCACAACCCTTGAACCTGGGTCTTGTCCGCGAGACCTGACTTTTCGCCAACACTTGACCAAATCATATACTTGTTTCTCTAGAATATTTTTTTTGAGCTCAGCATCTCTGAGAACTTTGCTGAAAAATTCAATTGGTTGCTCCTTATTGTCTTCATTTTTATGCAACAACACAACAACAATAGTAGTGGGGGATGCAAATGAGAATACCTGAAAGGATTTTTTATAATCTAGGCTAATCAAAACTGGGGCATCCTACAGTGCTTCCTTTATTATATAAAGTGCATCTCTTTCTCCCTTATCCCATTCCACTTCTGCATTTTTCTTCAACATATCTGTTATACTTATCATGATCTCAACATAATTGGGAAATAACCTCCTCAGAAAGTTTTTTTTCCCAGGAATATCTGGATATCTTTCTTGCTTTTGGGTAAAGGAATAGTCTGAATGGCTTCCACCCTTGTTGGCTCAATCTTTACTCCTTGTTTAGAAACTATGTGACCCAATAATTTACCTTCTTCTAAGGCAAATAAAGATTTATTGGGATTTAATGACAGAACAAACTTTCTGCACTTTTGAAAAAAAAATTTCAAATGCTCCAAGTGTTCATCATCTGACCCTGAGAAAACAGTTACATCGTCCAGATATATAACTACAAACCTGTCACCAACGAAGGCTATGTCCATGGCCCTCTGAAATGTTGCACTTGCATTCATAAGGCCAAATGGAATCCTTGAATACATGAAGGTTCCCCAAGGCATAGTGAAAGCAATCTTCTTCCGATCTTCTTTTTCTACTGCTACCTGATTATACCCAGAAAATCTGTTAACCATAGACAACATGTGAGCTCCTGTCACCTTCTATAAGACATAATCCATTTTTGGCAAAGGATAATTATCTTTTAGAGATGCCCGGTTCAATTTCCTAAAGTCTACACACAGTCTTATCTCTCCATTCTTCTTTCTTACAAGGACCATATTAGAAACCCAGTCTGAATATCTGAGAGGGACTATAATTTTTGCCTGCAATAGTTTCTTCACTTATTTTTCGATTGGAGCTAACAACAATGGATTGATCTGTCTAAGCTTCTGTCTATGTGGTCTGAGTCCTTCCTTCAATGGAATCTTATGCTGAATAATGCTTTTGTCATATGTTTTCAGTTCTTCATACGACCAGGAAACCACATCTATATATTTCTTAAAAATATCGATGTATCTTTCTTTGTCTTTTTTGGGAACACCTTTGAACAATTTCACTATTTTGAGTTCTTGCTGAGTTCCCAAATTACAATCTTCCATCTCTTCTTCTTGATGTGTTTTCTTTGAATCAACAACAACATCATTAGCATTGAATAATATTTCAAGGGGAACCAACCCTTTGGGGAGCACATTATCTTTCAATTGGATAATGTTCTATTCACCTATTGATTGCTTAAGGTTTCTTATTTATGCTTTCTGCTCTGTTTTTTCTTCCTCTTGGTCTATCCCAACGTCTTCAAAGTTTCCAATCATGGTCAGGAACTGACTTATCTGTTCATCATCGTCAAACACCTACAAATGTTTCACATTATCAGGGATAGAAGGACTATTCCTAATTTCAATTTCATACCTTAACCTTGGATTTATTGGAGGTTTGAAGGCGCTGGCTGCAACTGCTAAAGAATCGGTCAATCTATTATCCTCCCTCGGAATATATTGAAGATTGAATGCTTCCAAATAGTTTTCTACCAAATCCCACACTTCATTCCTACATGATCTCAATCTCGGATGCTTGGTCTGAAAACGATTTTTAATGTGCCTTATTATCAATTCATAGTCACCAAAAACTGAAATACATTGAACTCCCATATGTTTAGCAACTTGAAGGCTTGAGATTAAGGCCTCATACTTAGCCACATTGTTTTTTGAATCAAATTCTAGTTTAAAAGAGAAAGGCATGAGGTTACCTTTGGGTGATATCAGCACCTGCGCCCTCCTTGGAGTAGGCACCATCAAAGCAGCACTTCCAAATATTCCCTTACTATAGCTCATTATTTACAACTGCTGAAGAGAGATGCTTCCCTGTGTCTTCAGAAAATTCTGCATCTTCATGCAGCATGAAATAAGAAATATATTATGTTTCTTGACTATAAATGGGGGAATTTCCTACATCTTTCTTGGAGGTAGTCTTCACAGACCTTGTTTCCCTATAAAACCTCTGATCTTCCCCATTAAAAACCTAAATGATAGCATAAGTGAAATCTAATTTTGAGTACACCTCCAAACTTTTCTCCCCAAGATCTTGACAGGAGCATTCCAAACCTGGCTGGGATGTCAACAACCACTACATCCATGACTATACTCTTTGCTGGGATTTGTGCCAACAAAACTGCTACATCTTTAATTAACCCAACACATTTCACCCTTTTGGAATCAAATGAATATATATCCCTATAAGGTTTGGTAATATTCAAGTTAAGTTCCTTCATAAAAGACAATGGCATGAGATTATGGGACGCTTCTCAATCCAACATGCAATTATGTAGAGTATAATCACAAAGCAACAGAGAAATATAGAAGGGTGGAACATATGGATCTATTTCTTCTACATGAGGACCAAAGGTGACCACTGGCTTTTCTTCTTGTAAGTTCACTGTGTCACTTATGTCTTCCACCTGTGTGAGATTAATAAATTCTGAAATTTCTTTCTTGTAAGCTGGTATTTTGGCTAATTCTAGAAGAGGCACCTGAATTTTGACCTTGTCCAACTCTTTTGTCAAATTGAAAGCATGAGTTTTCTTAACGTTATTTTTAGGTTCTTCTTCACTCTTTCTATAATTTTTTGCTTGTTCGGGTATAGGAACAACTCTCTCAAAGATATCAGTGTCAACTAATTTGCTTTGAGAAGATTCACCCTGCTGCACATTTGTTCTATTAGATGAATTTACAGGTTTTTTCTTATTACTGACTTGTTTAGTAGGGTCCTTTTGTAGTGGAGTTGTCATTGCAGGAAATCTGTGAATTTCCTATAGTATTCATCCATTTCATCTTGATCAAAAGAGACTTCAGCTTCAGCATATTCTCCCTCGCAATATTCCTCTTTATCCTCTTCTATTGCATACATAGCAGATGCCTAATCCTCGGCCTCCCTTTGGTCATATTCTAATGGCTCTCCGGGTGTTGCTTCTATATACAATGGAGCTTGAACCTAGTCTTGATCTCTTCTTTCCCTCTGCAATATTTTTAGGGTATGTCTTCTGAATTGAGGGTTAAACCCCCCTTGGTTTTGTTGTACTTGTCTTTGGTATTTTTTATTTTCCAATTCCATCTTAGCTAGCTTATTTGTCAAATTTTTTATCACCTTTGTCATATCATCAATTCTTAGATCTTGTGATGATTCTTCTTTTGCCTTCCCCTTCTCTTGGACTGGCTATTTCCCTTTCGCCTTTCCAGCTGCAGTCATATTAGCTTCAATATCTAAAGCATCTATCTATATCTGCTCAAGAGTAGGGGCTCTTTTATCTCCCAATGTAAATCTAAAATCATCTTCAAAAGCCCCAAAAAAACTACCTTTGTACAGGGGAGAACTTCATCTCTATAGGTAAACTATTGTACAATTTTTTGAATAGTTTTACAAACTCAGAAATGTTTTCATTAGGCTTTATTTTAATTGCATTAAAATATGTCAATGAGTAACCATGATCTCTCTTCTCTCCCCAACTCTAAGTGAATTGAATTTCTAACTCTTCCTTTTCATTTATGGAATCATTTGGTAAAGCTTTGAACCATTTCCTAGCCTCTCCACTTAGAGACTGCACAAATAGTCTTATCACAACATCAAGATGTTCTATATTTAAATTCTCTTCAAAAGTGAAAAACAAGGGTAAATGTTGTTCTTCAGTTACTTCACCTTCTCCAGTGAAATGAGGAATTAATTTGAGGTATTACTGAGGAATGGCATTCATTGGTTGCGGAAGATTTAGTGGTGCATATCTATCCATTAAGAAAGCTAGTGCTGCCATATTAAAAACTTGGTTAACTGCTCCTTGGGTGGTTGAGGTTGATGAACCTATTGTGAAAGTGAATAAAGGTGGTGGAAAAAATGATATGGGGGTGGGTTGATGGACAATAGCAAAGGGACCAGCAACTATATTTGGATGAGCTTGAGTGGAGGTAAAAGAAACAGACTCGAAAGAATGTTCTTCTAACTGAGGTTATTGAAAATAAATGGGTGTGGAAGGAGTATCTTATTCCAAGAAAGGGAGTTCCTTGGAAATATCTTCAAACAAAGGGTTATGAGAACTGTTTCCAGGAGCAGGCAATGTAGGATCAGGTATTGAAGGAGTTTTGGGTTTTTGAGCCTTTTTAGAAACCAATCTTTCCGGATTTGGCAAAGCAGGGACTATCTGCTGTGAGGTATCTCACCTCGTATGAGGCCTTTTGAAATCCAAACTTTTAAAATAACAAACACAACCAAATATTTCCTCCTCACTGAACAACCAGAGGAAATAATGTGAAAACCCCAGGGAAAATAAACTTTGTTTCTTTGTCCCCGGCAACGACGCCAAAAAATGTTGTATCTCAAGAAACAATCCCTTGGCTATGGTAAGGAATCAATGCTTAAGACATTTTTTAAATGTATGTCACAATTATAATATAAAATGGCCTCTGCTTAACACCTTTGGAATCTAACTATTTAATACACTCAATAATCTAATATAATTGGAGCCTTCACAATGTCATAAACTAGTGATATCTGAATCAAATGAAAATAAGAACTGTAAAGGAAAATTGAAGTGATATACTGAGAAACAGAATCTATCACTTTTAATTTTCAGAGGAAATTTATGGAGAGAGAGAAAACTCGAAATAATACGCTGCAAACATAGAATCTATTACTTTAAAGTTTCATCAAGATTTTGTGAAGAAAGAAGAGATGAGGTGAAGGAGCGCAAATTCAGGTTGTTTAACTTTTACTCACAGCTGTAATTAACAAACCGGCTGCTACATTACTTCACTTCATTCAAAGAGGAATAAACACAGAGCGAAACTAGAAAGACAAATCAACATCAACAGCTGCAGGAAACTTGATCTTCTTTCATTTATTTCTCAGAAAATTTAGTACCAAATTAACAATCCTCCAGAGGTCCAAAACTCAAAACCCTTTTTCCTTATTTCTACCTACTTAAATACATCACAGTGTTTCGTAACTCCTGAACTTCTTAAAACTATTCGACTACCTAAACTGTTAAGATTACTTCTGCAATCATACTTGAGAAAACAGATTAAAACTGGAAATATTGTTCTTTTTGCTGAATCTGATGTTGTTGATACATCCTCCCAAAGTGTCGATGTGTCCTTTATGGTTATGATGTAGCGGCTACACAGCTCTGTAACGATGCCTCAATGCCCAACTATGCCTATGCCCCTATGCTTCAAACGTTGTCAATCATATCACCTGCTACCCGACTCTGCCTCTTGTCCTTTGATCTGCGTTGGGTCACTTACACAATTTTTTTTGTCGTGTTCTACCTATTTCTTCATAAAATAGCGCATAACCGCATAATCCCAGACTTGAAATCCTTTAGATTTCATCTTGGAACCACATCACGTCCGTGCCAACATCACACTTCACATTTCGTCGTCTTTAACTTTTCCTTAGCGTTTATCTTTTAAAACTTGCGATGTGCAGTATGCGATCAGGTCCCAGTTGGCATCGCACATCACACTTCAGAAACCTTATCACTTACCTCCCACGGTGATCCTTTAAAATTTGTGATTCGCAATTTTCGATCAGGCCCCACCGCATCGCACATCGCACTTTGGCAATTATAACACTTAACCTTCGCCCTTAACTTTAAAAACTCGCGCTGTGAGGTATGCGGGCCAGGGCCATGTCGTCTACCATGTCACACTTTACATTTCGCTGACTTTAACCTTTTCCTTAACACTTATCTTTTAAAACCTACGATCTGCGCTATGCGATCGGGTCCCACCTGGCATTGCATGTCGCACTTCGGTGACTTTACCACTTACCTCCCGCACCTATCCTTTGAAACTTGCGATTTCAGATTTTTGATTTAATATCCGTCATCTATCTCTCCGCTCCAGTTCAGCGCTTTGATCCCAACCATCTATTTTTCCCTTTGCGCCTCCTCCAAAACTCTTAAGTGTTTAAGGGAAATGCACCCTTTCTCTGCCTTTGGGAAATTAGTTTGTTTGCTCCACATTGTAACCCTCCTGATATTATCCGGTGTTCTACCGCACTGGTCCCTCCTGAGCTTGCGAATGAGCTCGACTCGACCCTGTTTGGCATGCAATGTTCTGAACGTGCCCATCAATCCAGCTCTTGAACTGTTCTGCACGTGAATGAGCCTGACTCGACCTACCTTCTCATCTCATCACGTAATGTTAATGTACCAATATATAAATCAAAATTATTCGATGACACACAAAATTTTACATTTTCTATCATATATGCTTTTTTTGTGTTGAAAAATATTTCAAAGGTAAATGCAAATGAGCCACAACATCTGGCTCCACCTGGGGATAGAGCTTTTTTTCCATGAAAGTGCTAAGAATCGTAGATTAGCGCCTTATCCATTGGGCATGGAGTCAAATATTTCTTGGTGACATATGAACAATGAGAAATCCGGTATTTAAAATGGTGGAATGTTGACGTTTAATGCTAGAAATAATGCTTCAGATATTGCCCGTTCACAGGCGGTTGTACTATCTCTTCATCTAGATCTTCCAAAATGAATGTGTTATTTTACCTTGCCTCAGAGATCTTGTATGGACCATACCAGAGAGGGTCAAATTTACCATGCTTCCCCTTTTCTTCTCGTCTGGTGTCCCATCTTAGTACAAAATATCCTGCTTGAAAGAGAACTTATTTTTCTTTTCTGTCAAATATAGACTTCATATTTTCCTGATAAATAATCAAGTTATCCCTGACTTTGTTTCTGTTTTCACTTGGTTCAATTATTTTTTTCAATCTTCTTACCAGAGAATTTGGTTCTTCCTAGGCTTCTTGAAGGAAATAAATCATTGGTTTAGCTAGCTGAGTAGTAAATAGTGCTTGAGTTCCATAAACCAATTCATAGGGAGACTTCCCAGTAGATCTCTTGGTAGTGACTCAAACTACCCAAAGGGAAAACTTCAACTTCATATCCCAATCCTTCTGATTCTCGGTGATTATTTTCTTCAAGATTCTGACCAATGTCTTATTTGAAGACTTTTCCAATCCATTCACTTGGGGATGATAAGCTCTGGAATGTGATAAAATCAAATTATATGTTTGACATAAATTAATGAAACGAGCAGAGTTGAATACCTGAGCATTATCAGTCACAATTTTTACTAGACATTTGAATCTACTGAAAATGTTTTCCTCCAGAAACATCATCACCACTTGGTCATTCGCCTTCTTAGTGTCTATTGCTTCAACCCATTTTGTAAAATAATCAGTGGAAGTCAGAATCCACTTGAACTATCGTCTTGATGACAGATTGATCTCTCCAATAAAATCCAATCCCCATTACCTGAAATTTTCTTCAATAAATACTAGGATGATAGGTAATGGAGTAAGTTTTTTCTTTTCAGAAAACAACTGACATTTCTGACAACTTCTGACCAGTGTTTTCAGAATACCTGAAAGGATTTTTGATAGTCTAGGCTAATCAAAACTGGGGCATCCTGCAATTCTTCATTTATTCTAGCAAATGCATCTCTTGCTTCCTTATCTCATTTCACTTCTGCATTTTTCTTCAACATATTTGTTATACTTCTTATGATCTCAGCATAATTGGGCACAAACCTACTCAGAAAGTTTATCTTTCCCAGGAATATTTGGATATCCTTCTTGCTTTTGGGTAAAGGAATAGTTTGAATGACTTCCACCGTTGTTGGGTCAATCTTTACTCCTTGTTTAGAAAATATGTGACCCAATAATTTACCTTCTTCTAAGGAAAATAAATATTCCTTGAGATTTAATGACACACCAAAATTTCTACACTTTTGAATTTTTTTTTGAAAATGATCCAAGTGTTCAACATCTAACCCTGAGAAAACAGTTACATCATCCAGATATATAACTACAAACCTGTCACCAATAAAGGCTATGTACAAGGCCCTTTGAAATGTTGCACCTGCGTTCATAAGGCAAAATGGCATCCTTGCGTACATGAAGGTGTCCTAGGGCGTAGTGAAAGCAACCTTCTTCTGATCTTATTTTTCTACTGCTACCTTATTATACCCAGAAAATTCGTCAACCATAGGTAACCTGAGAGCTCTTGTCACCTTCTGTAAGACATAATCCATTTTCAGCAAAGGATAATTATCTTTTAGAGATGCTCGGTTCAAGTTCCTGAAGTCTACACATAGTATTATCTCTCCATTCTTATTTCTTACAAGGACCAGATTAGAAACCCAGTTTGAATATCTGAGAGGGACTATAATTTTCGAATGCATCAATTTCTTCACTTCTTTTTTGATTGGAGCTAACAACAATGGATTGATCTATCTGAGATTATTTCTATGTGGTTTGATTCCTTCCTTCAATGGAATCTTATGCTGAATAATGCTTTTGTCATATGTTTTCAAGTCTTCATACGACCAGGAAAACACATCCATATGTTTCTTAAAAATATCGATGTATCTTTCTTTGTAGTTTTTGGGAACACCTTTAAACAACTTCACTATTTTGGGTTCCTGCTGAGTTCCCAAATTACAATCTTCCATCTCTTCTTCTTGATGTGTTTTATTTGAATCAACGACACCATTAGCATCGAATAATCTTTCAAGGGGAACCAACCCTTTGGGGAGCACATTATCTTTCAATTGGATAACCTTTTTTTCACCTATTGACTGCTTAAGGTTTCTTATTTCTACTTTCTTCTCTTTTTGTTCTTCCTCTTGGTCCATCTCAGCGTCTTCAAAGTTTCCAATCATGGTTAGGAACTAACTTATCTTTTCATCATCGCCAAACACCTATCAATGTTTCACATTATCAGGGATAGAAGCTCTATGCCTAATTTCAATCTCATACCTTAACCTTGGATTTATTGGAGGTTTGAAGGTGTTGGCTGCAACTGCTAAAGAATCGACCAATCTATTCTCCTCCCTTGAATATATTGAAGATTAATTGCTTCAAAATATTTTTCTACCAGATCCCACACTTCATTCCTATATGATCTCAATCTCAGATGCTTGGTTTGATAATGATTTTTAATCTGCCTTATTATCAATTCAGAGTCACCAAAAATTGAAATACATTGAACTCCCATTTTCTTAGCAACTTGAAGGCTTGATATTAAGGCCTCATACTCAGCCACATTGCTTGTTGAATCAAATTCTAGTTTAAAAGAGAAAGGCATGAGCCTACCTTTTGGTGATATCAACAAGAATCCAACACTTGCGCCCTCCCTAGAGTAGGCACCATCAAAGTAGCACTTCCAAATATTCCTTGAGTGCAACTCATTATTTATAACTACTAAAGAGAGCTCCTTCCCTGTGTCTTCAGCAAATTATGCATCTTCATGCAACATGAAACAAGAAAGGTCTTCTATTTCTTGACTATAAATAGGGGAATTTCATGCATCTTTCTTGGAGGTAGTCTTCACAAACCTTGTTTCTCTTTACAGCCTCCTTTCTTCCCCATTAAAAACCGGAAAGATAGCATAAGTGAAATCTAATTTTAGTACACCTCCAAACTTTTCTCCCTAAGGTCTTAACAGAAGCATTCCAAACCTAGCTGGGATGTCAGCAACCACTACATCCATGACTATACTCTTTGCTAGGATTTGTGCCAATGAAATTGTTACGTCTTTAATTAACCCAACACATTTCACCCTTTTGGAATCAAATGAATATAGATCCCTATAAGGTTTGGTAATATTCAATTATGTAGAGTATAATCATGAAGCAACAGAGAAATATAGAAGGGTGGAACATATGGATATATTTATTCTACATGAGGACCAAAGGTGACCACTGGCTTTTCTTCTTATAAGTTCATTGTGTCAATTATGTCTTCCACCTGTGTGAGATTAATAAATTTTGATATTTCTTTCTTGTAAGCTGGTATTTTGGATAATTCTAGAAGAGGCACCTGAATTTTGACCTTCTCCAACTCTTTTGTCAAATTGAAAGCATGAGTTTTCTTAACATTCTTTTCAGGTTCTACTTCACTCTTTCTAGAATTTGTTGCTTGTTCGGGTACAGGAACAACTCTCTCCAAGATATTAGTGTTAACTGATTTGTTCTGGGAAGATTCACCCTGTTGCACATTTGTTCTATTAAGTGAATTTACAGGTTGTTTCTTATTACTGACCTGTTTCATAGGGTCCTTTTGCAGTGGAGTCACCATTGGAGGAGGAATGGAACATTGTTGTTCACTTTCATTATCTTGCACTCTAGATCTCTTTCTAGACCTCAAATCATATTTTTTATGTAACTCAGCTTGCATAAAATCTGTGAATTTCCTACAGTATTCATCCATTTCATATTGATCAAAAGAGACTTCAGCTTTAGCATATTCTCCCTTGGAATCCTCCTCTTCATCCTATTCTATTGCATACATAGAAAATACTTGATCCTAGACCTCCCTTCTGTCATCTTATGTTGGCTCTCTGGGTGCTGCTTCTATATGCAATGAAGCTTGAACCTGGTCATGATCTCTTCTTTCCCTCTGCAAAATTTGCAGGGTATGTCTTCTGAATTTAGGGTTAAACCCCCCTCGGTTTTGTCGTACTTGTCTTTGGGAGTTTTTATTTTCCAATTCCATCTTAGCTAGCTTATTTGTCATATTTTTTATCAAATTTTTCATATCTTCAATTCTTAGATCTTGTGATTATTCTTCTTTTGCCTTCCCCTTATCTTGGACTGACTATTTCCCTTTCGCCATTCCAGTTGCAGTCATATTAGCTTCAATCTCTAACGCATCTGTCTGTATCTGCTCAAGAGTAGGGGCTCTTCTCTCTCTCAATGTAAAGCTAAAATCATCTTCGAAAGCCCCAAAAAAAACTACCTTTGATCCTACAGGGGGTGGGCTTCATCTTTATAGGTAAACTATTGTACAATTTGTTGAATCTTTTTATAAACTCAGAAATGTTTTCATTAGGCTTTCTTTTAATTGCATTAAACTATGTCAATGAGTAACCATGATCTCTCTTCTCTCCCCATCTCTGAGTGAATTGAGTTTCTATCTCTTCCCTGTCATTTATGGAATAATTTGGTAAACCTTTGAACCATTTCCTAGCCTCTCCACTTAGATACTGCACAACTAGTCTCATCACAACATCAAGATGTTCTATATTTAAATTATATGCAAAAGTGCAAAACAAGGGTAAATGTTGTTCTGCAGTTACTTCATCTTCTCCAGTGAAACAAGGAAGTAATTTGAGGTATTCTTGAGGCATGGAATTCATTGGTTGCATAAGATTTAGTGGTGCATATCTATCCATTAATAAAGTTGGTGCTCCCATATTAACACCTTGGTTAACTGATCTTGGGTGGTTGAGGTTGATGAACCTGCTGTGAAAGTGAATTAAGGTGGAGGAAAAATTGATATGAGGGTGGGATGATGGACAATAGCAGAGGGACCAGCAACTATATTTGGTTGAGCTTGAGTGGAGGTAAAAGAAACAAACTCGAAAGAACTTTCTTCTAACTAAGGTTCTTGAAAATAAATGGGTGTGGAAGAAGTATCTTGTTCCAAGAAAGGGAGTTCCTTGGAAATATCTTCAAACAAAGGGTTATGACAACGAGGGATAATTTTAAGGATGGAAAATGATCTTGAAGTTTAAAAAATTGGCGAATTTCATTAGTCCCTAATATGCAAACTATAAAATGTTTAATGATGTATTTGTAAAATTATTCAAATTTAGAATGATATTATATATACTCTCTATTTAATGTTGGCTATTTTTAACGTAAAATAATATTATATTGTAAAATTTGGGGGAATCATTATTATAAAAAAATGGCAATTGGAGAATATTTTTTCGGAAAGATCTTGGAAAATTAGCCCACCTACGAATATTAGCCCCTAAAATTTTCCATGATGAGAATTGCTGCCAGGAGCAGGAAATCCAAGATCAAGTATTGGAGGAGTTTCGGGTTTTTGAGCCTTTTTAGAAACCAATCTTTCTGGATTTGGCAAAGCAGGGACTATCTTCTGTGAGGTATCTGACCTCGTGTGAGGCCTTTTGAAACCCAGAATTTTGAAAATAACAAACACAGCCGAATATTTCCTCCTCACTGAACAACCAGAGGAAATAATGTGAAAAACCCAAGGAAAATAAACTTCGTTTCTTCGTCCCCGGTAACGACGCCAAAAAATGTTGTATCTCAAGAAACAATGATCCCTTGGTTGTGGTAAGGAATCAGTGCTTAAGAAATTTTGTAAATGTATGTTACAATTATAATATCAAATGGCCTCTGCTTAACACCTTTGGAATCTAATTATTTAATACACTCAATAATATGATATAATGAAAGCCTTCACAATGCCATAAACTGTTGATATCCTAATGAAATGAAAAGAAGAACTATAAAGGAAACTTGAAGTGATATGCTGAGAAACAGAATCTATCACTTTTAAGTTTTAGAGGAAATTCATGGAGAGAGAGGAAACATGAAATAATATGCTGCAAACACAGAATCTATTACTTTAAAGTTTCATCAGGATTTTGTGAAGAAAGAAGAGATGAGGTGAAGGAGCGCAAATTAAGGTTGTTTAACTCTTACTCGCAGATTTAATTAAGATACCAGTTGCTACATTACTTCACTTCATTCAAAGAGGAATAAACATAGGGCGAAACTGGAAAGACATATCAACATCAACAGCTGCAGGAAACTTGATCTTCTTTCATTTATTTCTTAGAAAATTTAGTACCAAATTAAAAATCCTCCAGAGGTCCAAAACTCAGAACCCCTTTTCTTTATTTCTATATACTTAAATACATCACAGTGGTTCGTAACTCCTGAACTTCTTGAAACTATTTGACTACATAAACTATTAATATTACTTCTGCAATCATAATTGAGTAAACAAATTAAAACTGGAAATATTGTTCGTTTTGCTAAATCTGATGTTGTTGATGCATCCTCCTGAAGTGCCACAGTGTCCTTTCTAGTTATGATGTAGTGGCTGCACATCTCTATAATGATGCCTCAATGCCCAACTCTTCCTATGCCCCTATGCTTCAAACGTTGTCAATCATATCACCTACTATCTGACTCTGCCTCTTCTCCTTTGTTCCATGTCAGGTCACTTACCCGATTTTTTCTGCCGCGTTCTACCTATTTCTTAATAAAATGGCGCATAACCTCATAAGCCTAGACTTCAAATCCTTTAGATTTTATCTTGGAACCACATCACGTCTGTGCCAACATCGCACTTCGCATTTCGTCGTCTTTAACTTTTCCTTAGCATTTATATTTTAAAACTCGCAATGTGCGCTATGTGATCAGGTCCCACCTGCCATCGCACATCGCACTTCGGCGACCTTATCACTTACCTCCCACGGTGATCCTTTAAAATTTTCGATTTGTGATTTGCGATTGGGCTCCACCACATCGCACATCGCACTTCAGTGATTATAACACTTAACCTTTGCCCTTAAATTTTAAAACTTATGAGGGCCACGTCGTCTACCACGTCATCTTTCCACATCGTACTTCGCATTTCGTTGACTTTAACCTTTTCCTTAACACTTATCTTTTAAAACCTGTGATGTGCGCTATGCGATCGGGTCCCACCTGGCATCGCATGTCACACTTCAGCGAATTTATCAGTTACCTCCCGCGCCTATCCTTTGAAACTTGCGATTTACGATTTGTGATTTAATCTCTGTCGTCTATCTCTCCGCTCTATTTCTGCACTTTGATCCTGACCATCCGTTTTTCCCTTTGCGCCTCCTCCAAAACTCTTAAGTGTGTAAAGGAAATGCTTCCTTTCTCCGCCTTTATGAAATTAGTTTTTTTGCTCCACAATGTAACCCTCCTCAGCTTATCCGGTGTTCTTTCATGTTGGTCCCTCCTGAGCTTGCGAATTAACAAAACTTGACCATGTTCGGCGTGAAATGTTCTGAACATGCCCATCGATTCGGCTCTTGGACTGTTCTTCACGTATATGATCCTGACTCAACCCACCTTCACATCTCATCACGTAATATTAATGTACCAATATATAAATCAAAATTATTCTATGACACACAAAATTTTACATTTTCTATCATATATGATTTTTTGGTGTTTTGAAAAATATTTCAAAGGTAAATGCAAATGAGCCACAACAGGAGGTCCCGCCTCTATCCTCTGGCAACAGAACATCAACACCCTCTTTACACCAGGTATTGGTGTAGATCCACCTGGGATCTCATCCTAGGTGTTCGGAATAATTTGAGCAAGCCGCAGTTACGATGTGCTCTTATGCAATTTGGATCTTGAGCTACTTCTCAGTCCTCAACTTCGTGTCCCCTTTATTTCCACTCTATTGCCATGATTCCCCTGGAAAACATCAATTAACAAATATTAACATCTTTCATGGAATAAATTTGGAAAAAAATTGAGTGAAAATTGAGCATCTATCAAAACAAATTTTCTCACGGCGCTAGTGTGTTTGTCCAGCAATTTTCACACGTTGGAATCATACTACTACGTTAAGGGTTAGGGAGATCAACGCAGACCCGATGGGTGAAACCCGTTATGGTCGCTTGTGTGCCCTAGCTTTTTAAGGGCTCGTTAAGCAGACAAAAAATGGATAAAATTGCTCAAATTGTTTTGCGAAACTGCAAGCTCGGGGAAGAATTAATACCTGCAACAGACGGATCTGAAAATGGTGACCTGGATTGGTTGAATGGTGCACCTAAAGTTTGAATAAAAATGGAGGAAAAATTGGTCTGTCAAACTTTAAATGGTAAAAGTAAATTTTATTTTTTACTTTTAGCTATTAAAATATTTTTGCCAAATATTTTGATTAAAAAAATGATTTTTTTATCGTTTTATGAAGTAATTTTACCCATATTTATATATTTTTCTCGATCAATGTGATGTTTGATTACATGTGTAGAATCAAGTCATTATGAATCAAATTTGATCAATGGTGAGCAACGATTTTCCTTTTATCGCCTTTTCGGACTCGTAAAAATAAACGAAAAAGGAACCCCCGTGGAGTTAACTTTAAGCTCTTTTCTGACTCTCGAAACATGAAAAGTTTTCCGAGAACTTGTCCTTTCGATCTCGTTAAAATAAATTAATTGACGTCATCTAATTATACGTTTACCCGTTTTTCGGGCTGAGGTTTACTAATTACGAAAAAGGAATACCTTGGTCAAACATGATCATGAGGTTCTCTCGTATATTTTTTTCTACATTTTTGGATTCAAGGGACTATCTGCGAAAAGGGACCTTTTGGAGTTTTCTTTTTTGTCTCTTTTTAAAACTCCCTAAACATGAAAAAGATATTGAGTTACCCCTCCATCCAACTCATCAAATTTAAATGATGAAGGACTTGTCACCATGACAAGACCGAGTTACTCCTTCCTAGGACTCATTAAAATTACTAGGGTGGATTCATCTGAAGGGTGAAATTATATGCTAAGAATATGGTATCCTCCTAAATATTTATATAAAAAATAAATAGGTACTCGCTAGAAATAGCGGGGGGAAATGGAAGTAAAGCATGTTTTGTATTTTGTATTAAAGGCAACATGTTACTCTTAAACATGACACTCATCTGCATTTCGTATCGGGTTGGGGATATCCTTCATTCGTCATTTTCATTCCTAGGTTTTGGAAATCCATTTGCCTCTCATTCGATCATCATCTGTTTTCACCATGACCTTTGATCCCGTTTTGATTCAAATTTTTCTAAAATTCGGAGTTGTGTCGTCGATATGTTCAAGAGAAGTCCTATCTGTAAAATTCAAACATTGTCTACTTATTTGACCCTCTTTGTAACAATCATGAATCACTCCTATCATCTTTAGAAATCCTTTGTTTCATGTCAATGATTTTGGAATCGTTATGGCCCTCATTTGATGGATCACTTCCTTTCGACTCCAGCCCCTTATCCAGGAAGGTGGTTTAGAAATGCATTCTCAGTACCTTGGAACTTGCATGCCTCAATGGAAAGTTCTTCACCTTTGACGACATGTTCACATCATTGGCCTCTGATCGAATGATTCTACAAGTGTTTGACTTCAGCTCATTCATTCACACTTGTGGATTGTGATGTCTTACCTTGAGGGACATCATCATTATTGGTGGTTTCTCTCGCACATGTTAACGATTTACCTCATTGACCGGTAATTAGGTGATTTATACCATGTTCAACATTAGCACGTCTATTCACATGGCTAGATTCATTTGGGTAGATCGAAGTAAAGAACGAGAAGACCCTGGATCACATCTATTATTATCCAGGCTGCATGGATTTATTAAGTATTCATGATTGTATACATGATCCTTTATATATGGATGGCTGCAACCATAACATGGATCCATTTTCATGGTCATTTTCATACAGATGGCTGCATCAATACCATGGATTCATGTGTTATTTGATTCCTTTTCAGAGATATGTTATTAGGCATGTTTATATCAGAGATGTCAAATATTTTATTGTGTTTGATTGGTAGGTCTCTTGACGGTGGTTTTCCAAAGTTCTTGCCATGGCTGATAAAGTGATTCAACCATCACTTCTGGTTCTACTTTCATGCTTTAGGGAGCATATGTTACACAATATTTTGTTGCATGCCTCATTTCTTATCCTAAGTGTCACCTTTTGTATCGCTCATGCCACAAAAGTCGCAAAGCGAAAAAGGTTGTGAAAACTTATTCATCCTAGATAACATGCTTAAAATATCCCTCAAGAGCTAAAAGAGAAATTCCTTGAAGCCTTTCTGCAAAATTTTGTAAAAAACCCTAATTTGCAAGCCCGACATGGTTCTCCCCTAAACAACCTCGCTCTTTTCACTCTATCTCTAACTTGTGAAAAGCACTGGTAGCGCAGAAATTCAACAGTAAAACATGGTCCTGTTCAGTGAGGTTCTCCAAAAATGGAGTGGAAGCTTTGTCATCTAGAACTCTCGAGAAAAGAATTCTGGTACTTTTTGGTTGAGGATATGGTCGAATTCTCCCATTTTGAACCTTTGATGTTATCTCCAAATATTTTCCTCTTTAAGGTAAGGAATTTCCCCCTCATTTATAGATCCATAACCTCTCTAGATCTGTTATAAAAGAGTGCCATGCCAGTGAGTCTTGGTTGGTCATTTTTGGTTGTCATTGTTCTGCTTGATTGCGCCTAGATATTGTTGATTTGGTGAGAAAGGAGAAGAGATTGAAGAGCTTGGCTTGGACTTGGATTTCCATTCCGAAGGAGGCCTCCAACATCAAGGAACTAATTGAAATTTTCCCTATTTTTACTTAATAAAACAAAGTGTGTTTTTCCTTCCATGAACTTGTTAATATTAACTTGTTTGGTATGATACTCCTTGATCTGTCATATGGTTTATTTTGAAATATATATATGTTACGTCTCTTTCATTTGTTTTCATATGAACTTTCTTGCAGGTATTCGAACGTGGAAGGTATAGCGAGGAGTGAGCCTGGAGGGTGAAAGTCAACATCAACATAAAGAAAGAGATCACGAGTGAGGTATGTTATCTCCCTCTCTCATGTTACACTACAAGGAAAATACCCTCTAGCAGAGGTTATAAAGGAGGTTTTTAGTGTAATAAAATTGGCCAAAATTGTCAAAAAAACATTTTCTACAACATCTATTTTTGGTAACGGAGATTTTGGCGGAGATTTTAACAGAATTTCAACACAACTAAAAAAACCTGGGTGGCCAGAGGTTATTATGGATGTTTTTTTCATCGGTGCGCTACTAAGGTTTCAACGCACCGATGCGTGTAATATAGACGGTCACCCCGGGGCAATCAAAGATGCATGCACCGAGCAGTAAAGGTATAAAACCACACCAGGCGCACTATAGATGATACAACACATGGGGCCATTCTAATTGGTATTGGAATTTGTGCGGTGCCCATATGTCGTATCAACGCACCGATACGTAGTCCTATAGAAGCGCACCAGTGCACAGTATCAGACAAACGCACCAATTTTTCTAATCCGTATTGGTATTTTTGCAGTGCCCATAGGTCGTTGAAATGCACTGGTGTGAAGTCTCACATAAAAGCATCGGTGCGCAATATCGCACAAACGCACCGAGATTTATAATTGGTATTGGTATTTGTGTGGTGCCCATAGGTCGTAGAAACGCACTGGTGCGTTATATCATACAAATGCATCGGTGTACAGTAACTGACAATCACAGGTGTTAATTTTGTATTTTTTAGAAACATCGACTTGTGACAGTGCAATTATTGTGATTTTTTAAAATTCATTATTCATAAAAAATCGACACATCTTATAACAATATTCAAATTAATTAATTTTTTTATTAATGCATGTGAATGTGATGTTTGGATTAATTTTTTATATCATATCATAATTATTGTGATTTTTTAAAATTCATTATTCATGTAATCACGACACATATATTATAACAATATGCATATCAATTAATTTTTATTAGTGCATTTGAATGTGATGTTTGGATTAATATGTTATATCATATCATCGAGATTTCACATATCAACATTATAATATTTCCATAAATTTATTGTTGTGGTGTTACATTTCACAGCGACAATGGGCTTGTAATAGAGTAAATTAAAACATATATATATATATATATATATATATATATATATATATATATATATATATATATATGACAGTATTTTCCATACAAAATGGGACAGTTACTAGTATGCCTTTGTCTTTCAATTGGGACACTATGTCCACTACATTAAACAAAATGTCTGATTTCACAGACAAATATATCAAAAAATACAACACCTTGCTTTGATATCCAAACATAATGATCATCATTATTCGCTTGAACTGTTGTCACTGCTCGAGCTACTTCCATGACTTGCGTTATTTTCATAAATGTTTTGTTCGTGGTGTTGATTGTTTTCTTCTTCTTCACCTTCCATCTACAAACATACTAATAAATTGTAATTAGTGTATATACATTGGTGAGAATAATGAAAATTGAAATATTAAATAATATACATCAATATAAATCGAAAAGAAATGACGTACCATAGCAGCAATTGAGTCATGAACTATACACATTCTTTCAAAACCATGTAGTATGCCATCTTTCAAGATTTCATCTATTGGCACAGTTCTATACTTTGTTTCCTGCAAGTTTTATACCCCATAACAAATCATATATTTAATATAAAAGATTTTTTTGTTCTATTAATTATAGACAGAGCTAAGTAAAACAAGATCGATAGATGCTTACAAATTCCATAATTAATTTCTGATATGCCAACATATACTCACAACCCATATTTAACCCAATGTCAATAAATTCGTTTGATGGTTCTTCTTTGTATTTTAGAACCTATTTGAAGACATTCAATGATGATTTTTGTAAAACAACTTAAAATATACAAAAATGAAATCTAGTTGCTATAAGGAAGGAACAATTACTCACAAACTTAGATATCAACCCTTTTCTTCCTTGTCGTCTTGTTTTATGTGCTGAATGGGTTCCATTTTCTCTTATTTTCTACAAGAAGATACTTGAAATTAATATTTAATGCTAAATTGTTTATTTATTGTGCCTAATGATCGAAAAATTCAATGATTACATATTACATTTGAAGCACGTTGTTGTTGAGATGGCTCCTCCTGCGATGCAATTTTGTCCATGTCTTTGACCATCTCCTTGTACACCTTTTTGGACTTTCCTACTGGCATATTTCTAATATTAGCTCGTTCATATTTTGAGATTTTTATAATCTTCCTGAAAATGTAACATGACAATAAACTATTTAATTTTTATATTGATATAAGAAAAGTAAATAATACAAAAGTGATATTTATAAATAATTCTAGAAAAACATTTAAAGGAATATTACTTTTTCATTCCTTCTTTTTTGTTGTACGTTTTTGCTATTAAAAGTCTGACATATCTCATTGACCAATTCTCTAGAAACTCTTCCTGTATTTTAGATAAAATTTTGTTCTTGGAATCATTGGATTGATTTTTTTATTTTAAGTGGAAAGAACGTCTATACATTCGTTTCACTAGATCCCTGAAACTTTTGTAAAAAAATTTCCCCCTTTCGTTAACCTCCAACACCACTCCATATGAGCTAAGGAGAAATTCATTTTCATTTCCATGTTCTATTTTTTTCTTTTCTTAAAACAAAATTCCTTTTCTGAGTTGTTGGTCCCTGTAGAACATTAAACAGATGTGAATTAATAGATTGTTCAAAACATGTTATCTAATAATTTTAAGTATATTATTAATGAAAATTAAAAAAAGAAACTCATATTGGATCGATAGTATTTTTTCATTCCCCTGATTCATTCTTTTGCAATTTTTCCATCAAGCTTTTACGCTCTTCTGGTCGTAGATCAGAAATAATCTTATCAAGCTTCATCATTTAGTGGCTCCGCATGATACATAGTAAACAATACATATTAGTTAAACTTACATATAGTTCAAAAATAATATTTTTTGTAAATAATTTACAAAGAACTTGCCTTTTTTTCTTTTCTTGATGTGTTATCAGTATTTTTGTTACTTGATATTTTGTCAGCCATTTCTTTATCAATATGAAACCTGTACCATATCATTCATTAATATATTTTATAAATAAATTGTCAACTTTTCAGGTTAAAAAAATATATCAAGAAACTGGAGCGCTTTTCATGGTGTGCGCACCGACGTCGATGCGTGGTGGTCTTATAAACACACCGCCCAAATAGTATAAAATACCATACGGTGCTCTATTGCAACAAGGAGAACTGGTGTGTTACATTTCAACCACCGCACCCATTAACATAGAAAAAATAATAAAAATCGTCTAGTATTAGTTTCTGTAGCATATACTGTCGTGGAGGGGGCAGTGCAGCCTATTCTTATAAACGCCCCACGCAAATAAGGGACCATCGTACGGTGCTCTCTTTCAACTAGGATCCCAGGTGCGGTGCGTTATATGTTATATGGTGCACCGATTAAGGCACCGAAATTACTTTTAGGTGTGTACACCAAAATTTATTGTTGATTTTGCTCAAATGCAGGGAGAAAATATCATAATTATATCGAATGGAAAATTCTTCAAAAGCCATTTCGTTCCATAATATTTCTCAAATTCCATCGCGGATTTCTCCCTATCCATCTCGAGACGTAATATTTACTTCAGATTTTATTTATATTTTTATTATCTAATTGATTTTATGTTTTTTATCCCTGTCAATCATGCACGGCTTAATTAAATTTATAATGTATACAAATTTGCAAGTTCATGCAGATTCAGAATTAGATTAAAATTACAATTACAATTTTAGAATTTTACATACAATTACAATCATTTCACAGTAATATAATTAAAATTTTACAAATATTTTACATACAATTACAATTACAGTTTTACAAATTTACATATATACCATTACAATTGCAATTTTAGAATTTTACATATAATTACAATTTTAGAATTTTACATACAATTAGAATTAGAATTACAATTTTACAATTTTACATATATACAATTAGAATTACAATCATTTCACAATAAATTAAATATTACAATTACAATTAAATTTTTACAAATATTTTACATACAATTACAACTACAAATACAATTTTACAATATCATGATCATTTTATATTAAATTAATTAATAAACATCACAATCATGATGACCATCATACAAACATCATATTCAACTAAAAAACACATTTAAATTCGCTAACATCATCGTTATCATGATCATCTAACAAAATACAATTAGCATTGTATAACATCATCACAACACAAACATCAAATATAAATCTCATGTCAAATAACTACTATCACATACACATCTATCTGCAAGCTGCACATTAAATGAACATATCTAAAATGACCTAACAATATACACGTCATGATGATCAGCAACATGTAAATTAAGTACACTGCAACATGAACATAAAATACATGGACCATATATATATATATATATATATATATATAATGTCAAAAATATAAAACTGTAATATAAATGTCATATATCAGCTGGTGGCACATCATCAATAGCAGTACTAGTCGAGGCCTGCTCAGTCAATAGTGAAGCCTCGACAAGCTCAGATACATGTTGATCATCATGTGCCTATTGATCTGGTACTGGTGCCTCATGCTGATCAGGATCAACTGTCGGTTGCTCATCGTGATGACTCGACATGGTTGATGGTCTAGCCTGCTCATGATCATGAGTACTGTTGGATGTTGTAGGTTGTTGACTCGACATGGCCGATGGTCCATCCAGCTCTTCATGATGACTGTTGGTCGATGCTAGTGGAGGTTGCTCATCTAGCGTGGCACGAGGTGAACGATGATCTCTCCCCTGATTGTGATCATCAAATGATGTGTCGCTGCTCACGGACTGTCGATCACGTGTTGCATCTCGACCATGCCTATAATGTGCAAGGGCCCTCCTTAGCCGCATAACTAAGGTAGTAGCTCCTACGGCATGCCGCATCAGGTTGTACATGTCACGCGGCATGCCTCTCCACATATGTACTAGCCTACCATCAGCCTGTATGTCTCTCATAGTAGCGAGCCTGACTCCCACCTCAATAAAAAATGCACAGAGTTAGTCGCCCAACTCCATCCTTAATCTACTATCAAGCCTACCACGCCTAGGAAAAGGTGGTACGGGTGCACCAGCAGGAGCAGGTTTGTTTGCACCGGCCTGATGATCCTCGGCATCTGCCATGTCCTGATCCTCATCAGGATCCACACCTGGATCATTTGGTGGCGCTGGCATGTCCTCGCCATCAAAAGACCCAATGTATGCGAAATATATACAAGTACACAACAATAATTAGACGATTTCATTACATAATTTAATAAAAACAAGTTAAAGAACATGTTAGAATAAATTGAAAAAAAAGTAATATTACATTTATCATCTAGTGGCTCATCATCTATGAAGAGTATGTTGGCACACCCTCGCCAATCCAAACCAACATAAGGACAGGGGACCATTAAGAAGGGATTCTCGTCAACCCTGGCTAGCAACTCCAATGCATCATGCGATATCCTCATGGAAAACTCAGTCTCACCCCTCTTGGGCATCATTTGTCCCCACATGTGCATCCGTGCATCCAGCATCGGCCTACGAGGCTGCCAAACAAAAGTAGGCCTCGTCTCTGGAAGCCTCTCAAAAAATAACCAAAATAGCTTTGAAGCAAAAGGGAAGTTGACCCTCCCTTGTGCATGAGCACGACATCTATCTAAGGTTGTACAGAACTGCCGCAAAAAAATGACAGACCACCTGACAAGTTGTGGCTCCTATACTAAAGAATCAACATAATATAGAAGCAGGCAACTAATGTGTTTCCCATCGTTGGTGTTATGTGAATTGGTCAAAATCAGAAGTGAGAGGCACCTCACCTCCTCAGTACTAACTACAACAATACGTAACTAACCTCCGGAGACCTCAAAATCTAAAGGAGAGTATATCCACGATAATGTATCTCTGGGAGTACACCAAATGACTCCTTGTTTCATAGCCAACTAGAACCTCTGGGAACGAGGGAAAATCCACCCCTCTCCTCGATAGCCCTGTAATGAAATATATGTCCTCCTAAGTGGGCGCGTACCACTAGTTAGGACCAACCTGGAAAGCTTGTAGGTTTTCATTCCACTTGCGGATAAGATGTCGCAAAAACAAACCATGGCCCTTTAGGGAAGTATCCTCCTCATAGAACTTGAGGAGGCCTACCTGCCTTAGGATCCCCTAGGTAGTTGTTGTAATAGGGCGAGGGTATGCATCTCTCTCCCTCTCTCGTGCCTCCCACAGGGGAACCATGTTATACTGGTCCGCCTGTTGTTGTTGTTGTTCCCTCTCTTCTCTTCTTTCACGTCTCTGAATGATTGACATATTAAATACAATTTTTTTATTAAATGAGACATGTATTTTGGAATATACATATATAAATTTTTTTGAAAATAAAAATAAAAAAATAGTCGGTGCGCCACAAAAAACAGGCATGCACTGGTCACGATGCGTCTTTTATTGTCGCGCACCGGAGGCGGTGCACCAAAAAATATTCAGCGCACAGGAGGCGGTGCACCTGAAAATTTTAAGCACACCGCCCTCCTAGTATTGTTCCAAAGTCAACGATGCAGTGGTATAACAGCCTTGCACCGTTGACTATGGACCAGTGTTGGGAGGGCGGTGCCACCGCCATCCTGAAATCAGTACATAGTCAATGGTGCAGTCTTTTATGATATGAAATGAGTGTATTAGTTTGTTGTGCTAAGTGTCCTTTCAGTAATAAAAACATGCACAATTTGTCTCCATTTGTTTGCTTAAGGATTGAGTATTTTAACCATGAAACATAGATGATTTTTTTAGTTTTAAGCATGAAAATAAGCCTAAATAACATTGTACAATAGTGTATAACAGAGAAATAATATCACACATAAGTTTTACACATCAGGCATGATGAAGCAGTTCACCCCTCCTAGGCATGTCCCTCTTTGTAAGTATGCTCAAAATTGCAAATACATATGTTTACAAGCCTCTAATGGTTGTTTTCTCTGCACCAATGGCTCCAGAATGCTCAAATCAGTCTAGATAGACTCTTGTTTCCCCCAAATTGGTCGAAAATTGACCTGGCTAGGCTTTTGCCCAATATCCCCTAGAAATCCTCCACTAAAAATGGAGAATGCACTTAACCGCAATCAAAAATAGCAATAACTCCGAAATTAGCACAACGCACCAAATACTCCACTAGTTATAACCACTGGAATTTAAGTTTGGTGGTTAGGGGCGAGGGTGGCCACATGCTGACCCCCGAAACCCCCGCGGTCATGGTTAACAATTTAAATTCCGCGTTGATAAGTTCGGAGTGGAACTATAACATCTAAGTTTCGAAACTGTCGCATAATATGCCACCTAACCGTGCATGTGACAACACTTTTTCGCCGGCAACTATGGTAACAAACTGTCGCAATCAACCATCTTCAAACTGTGCCTTTTGAATAGGATAAGCCACCAGAGTTAAGGTTTTATTTAACTGTTTGTTAACAATAAGTGCCGTAGCTTTAGTTCATTACCATGTGAACATCGTTGGGGCCGTCGGCGGTCCCCCCCCCCCAACGTTAAACCTTTGTAAATTCAAATATGTTCTGCTACCTATAGGGGTAAGACCTAATGCATAGAGGAGAAGGTTAAAGTCTTGTAAAGGCGTGCTGGAGGTCACGGGTTCGAACCCCCCGAACCTCACAAAATTTTGGTCAACAGCTCAGGGGAAACGTGGCAGCCTCCGGGCTGGCCACATGTCACCCATCCAATGACTCTCCCAAAATTCGTACAAACCATCAAATGGCCCAGAAACTGCCACTTGTCGAAACATAACTAGATTTGAGAAAAGGGAATATTTCGATAATATGCCACCCATGCCAACTGCACCTACATGCTGACTGGGCATCCTAGCCACTCCTGTCACAAAATTTTAGTTATTTAGAAAAAATATCAAAACGTGATATCTTCCTCATACGACATTGGTTTTTCGAACCGTTCATGGCATCAGAATTGCAACGTAAATATCTACTCGGTCGCTTAGGTTCGATACAGTTTCGAGCACTTTAAATTTTGAGCAAAACTCATGATCTCCTTATCACACCTCCCCATTGGGAATATTTTGGACCCCAAAAGACTTTAATTACTTGTTCAGAAGATGAGGGTACATCTCCCTCACCTTTTCAAACTTCCATCCACCTTGCCTTACTTGGTTTACTTCCCTTGAGCCCAACTCGAAGGTAATCGACACTTCCCCTCTTAGAAGTGCATGTCCTCCTGTCAAGGATGGTATCCTCTTTGAGCTCATCCAAAAATTTTGGTGAAAATTATTCTATAGATGGTAGTTGAACATCACTCCCTTGATCATCAATCAAATGAGGCTCATAAAAACGTAAATTTTCCACATTGAAAAATAAATACATTTGCATATATGAAGGCAAGTCAAGTTGAAATGCATTATTACCAAATTTTTTGATGATCTTGAATGGACCATAGCGAATGGGCTTGAAATTTTTACCTTCTCCTTGCATCCTTTCTTTTCTTATGTGCAACCATACCTCATCTCCTTCTTGAAACTTTTGATCAACTCTATGTTTGTCATGCTTCTCCTTGTATTTTCTTTGACTCTTCTCAAGCTGTTCTTGAACTTATTGATGAATAATCTGAATTTTCTCAATAAAATTTTGAGCCTTGTCAATATCACTATGCCCATCAATTGCAACATCCTTCTAAAAGGTGAATTCTAATGGCGATTTCGGAAAATACCCATAGCAAGCTTCAAAAGGTGAAGTATATATAGAAGAGTGTTTGGCCCAGTTGTAAGCGTGTTGAATTTAATGCAGTTGTTCATCCCACAACTTGGGATGTTTGCTGCAATATCCTCTCAATAGATGCACAACGGTTCTGTTCACCACCTCGGTTTGGCCATTAGTTTGCGGATGAAAAGAAATAATCTTTTTCAACTTTGTGTCCATCATCTCCCAAATATTGGACCAAAAATTCCCAACGAACCTGGAATCCCTGTCACTAACAATAGAAGTTGGAAATCCATAATGAACCCATAAATGTTGAATATAAAGTTCAGTAGTTTGTTCAGCAATAATGGTTTTCTTACATGGCATAAGTATACACATTTTACTGAATCTATCCACAACTACATAAAGATAATCATGTTGTTTTCTTGACATAGGTATACCTCCAACAAAGTCCATTGAGACACTCTCCCATGGACTTGATGGTACCGGTAGTGGCGTGTACAACCCAAGCTTCCTATTTCTAGGCTTGCTTGTTGCACACATAGAAAAACCTCTTATAAAACGTGACACAGTATCTATCATGCGAGGCCAATAGCAATACCTCTGTAGATGTACCATTGTTTTTCTTACCCCAAAGTGTCCAGCAATAAGAGACGAATGAGCCTCTCTCATGACACTAAGTCTCTCTCCTTGTGGTATACACAAATTGCCCAAATGAAACAACAAATTTTTATGCATGTGATAATAATTTTCCTCAACTTGATTCCCTTCACTCAAACTAGCATACACATCTTGAAAATCAGCATCATGTGCATATTGTTCTATGTAACTCTCATGTACAATAGAATCACTTTTAAGCAAAGTAGAAGAAATTATAATTGGCCTTGAAATCATATCAGAAGATTTATTGAAAATACGTTTCTTGTACCTTATAACCAAGTGAAACTGTTGAAGAAATCTCATCCACCTGAAATGTCGTGATTGCTGCAATTTTGTTTGCGACTGCAAGTACTGTAATGGTTGGTGATCAGTATTTATAATTGTCTCTTTACCCATAAATTAGTGTTTCCACTTCTTGACGCTTTGTACCAACACATACAACTCTTTGTCATATGTAGGATAATAAGTTACAACACCATTGAATGTTTCAGAATGAAAAACAATAGGCTTACCATGCTGCAAAAGTACTGCACCCATGGAATAATCACTAGCATCAGTTTGTATCTCGAATGGTTGTCTCAAATTCAGTAATGCAAGGACTGGAGTTGAACTGATCTTGTCTTTTAAAGCTTCAAAAGCTTGTTGTTGTTTGCCTCCACATTAGAAGCCCTTCTTCACACTTGTCACTGCATGCATAGGAGCTGCTATGGCAGAAAAGTTAGCAATAAACGTTCTCCAATACTGAGCTACGCCTAAGAAACTTCTTACCTCAGTTACTATTTTTGGAGTGGGCCAATTCACAATGGCTTCCACTTTAGAAAGATAAATTCTCAACTCACCTCTTCCTACAATGTGTCCCAAATAAACTAGAGAAGTATTTCTGAACTCACACTTAGACATCTTAAGAAATAATTTATCTTTCTTCAAAACATCAAGCACCCTTTTCACATGCAAGACATCTTCTTCTCTTGTTTTACTGAAAATGAGTATATCATCTAAATACACAATCACAAATTCATCAAGAAATGGATGCAAAACATTATTCATAACACGCATGAAAGTTTCTGATGCATTACACAAACCAAATGGCATAACCAACCACTCAAAGAGTCCTTGTTTGGTTTTGAATGTAGTCTTCCATATATCACTTTATACAATTCTTACTTGATGATATCCATTTCTTAAATCTAACTTAGTGAAAAACTTTGCTTCTTTTAGTTGATCAAGCAAATCATCTATCCTTGGGAGTGGGTATCGATTCTTTACTATTATCTTGTTCAAAGCTCTGAAGTCTACACACATGCACCAAGCCCTATATTTCTTCGGAATCAGAACTATGGGTGAACCGCATGCAAAAGTGCTTGGCCTTATGAGTCCCTTGTCCAACATGTCCTTGATTTGCCTCTTTATTTTAGCATTCTCCATTATCGACATGCGATACATGCCGATTTTAGGAAGAGGATAATCTTGTTGCAACTGAATCTCATGTTGAACCTCCCTTTTTGGAGGCAATCTTGTTGGCTCCTGAAACATATCATGATGTGCATCAACTACATCATATAAATCTGATTTCAACTTAGGATCACAATCCTCAAATGGTTCATGATTAACATCAGATTTAGGCTTAATCATTAGAAGAACAAAATTCTTACTTGAATTCACCAGCCTCTTTACCTGTCCAACATTTACCATTGCAATATTTGTCTTCTTGCGATGTGCTCTAACAATGTACTCCTTTCCATCTTTGAATAAATGGTATTTGTTCTCATGGAAATGGAAGATTGCTTTCCTGTCATACAAGTAAGGACTGCCCAACACAATACCTATAATATCAAGCGGAACCACATCTAATTCAATTGTGTCAACAAAATGTGCAGTTATTGCAAAGCACAATATGCACTTCTTTGAAACCTGTAAATTTGCATCCTTACAAATCCACCCAAGTGGATATGGTTTTGGGTGTGGAATGGTCTCAAGATTAATTTTCATGACCAAGTCTTCAGATTAATTTTTCTTTTGACCCACTGTAAAACAGTGTGTCAATCTTGGTATGTTTAGATATGACCCTCACATGAAACGGTTCAATTCTCTCTTCTTCATTTGGATCTTGTATGTGACAGTTTGATGTACTAGTATTGGGATTTGTTTCAATTTCTTTCCCCTTCATGTTCTTCAATCCCATGGATATAATTTTAGATTCATCACTTGAATCCTCTCAAGTCATGTCAAGTTGTAGCTGCAGTTTTCTGATTCCCTTTTTTATTGTTATACTTGGGTCTCTTTCCAGAATGTAATTTCCAACAATTTTTCTCTTCATGACCTTCTCTTGAACAATGTTTACAAACCACTTTTTCTCCCTCTCTCTTGACAGATGAATTCTTTTTTCCCTTACCTTTTGAGGTCTTCTCTTTGTTTTTCCCCTTAAAAGGTTTCTTCCTACTCTCATTAGTAATGTTTTTCCCTCTAGCTTCTAGATGTGTGGCCTGAACACAAACTTCATCTAAGTTTGTAGGGTTAAACATGAGAATAGTATGTTTTAGGTAGCTATGTAAGCCTCCTATGTACTTGAGAAAAGTATCTTGGCTTTGTAAATCTACCCCTAATAAGAGAGCTCTTCTTCTAAATTCTTGGGTGTATTCTTGCACATTATGTCCTTTCAGTTGTCTAAAATTTTTCCAGTTCATTATGGCTTTCTGCATGTGAGCTAATGGATAAAATTGTTGTTTTATTGCAGTAATGGAATTATTCCATGATAGGATAATCTTACCATGCTTCTTGATCTCCTCCTTTGTCTTGGCTTCCCACCAAACAAGTGTTTTACCTTCCATTCTCAATGAAGCTAGTTGGATTTTGGTATCATTGTCATGAAGGTTCTGAATTCTCAAATAGACCTCCAATTGCCTAATCCAATTATCAATTTTTTCTGCATTGACTTCACCATTAAACATGGGCAATTCAAAATTAAAATAAAGTTTTAGGAAAGTAATTTTACCAGTTTTCTTTGACTTGTGTGACTGGTGTACTGAAGATGAAGTAGAGGATGATGATGATGAGGGTGAGGATGGTCACTTTTCACTGCCTCCATTTCCTCCATTGCCCTTCTTTGATTTATCTTCATCGTTTTGACCTCCTGATGATCCCTGACCTTCCTTGTGAAGTTTTGATCCTTCTCCTTCTATTATTTCATTCCTTTCTTGATAAAGGACTCTCACCATCTCATTCATGTCAAGGAATGTTTTCCTGAACACTATTTCTTCTTCTTTGGGATCCACCTCTTCATGGATTTCTTCTTCCTCTGGAGGCATGATTAATGCTTCTTCTACTTCTTTTGGAGGTGAACTAGGTGGTCGAGAATGTGGCAATATTTCCCTCCTTTTTTGTGGCTCACTTTGAGAACCTCTTGCTTCCACCAATTTGCCTTCTCCTCTCTTAAGCTTGAGCCTATTAAGCATGTGAACACTTGCAAACAGTGAAACAAACATTTGCACACAAAAACACCAGAGATTAAACTTTAGATCTAGTACCAACCTGATATGAAAGAAGTGTATTAGTTTTTTGTGCTTAGTGTCCTTTTAGTAATAAAAACATGTACAATTTGTCTCCATTTCTTTGCTTAAGGAATGAGTATTTTAACCATGAAACATAGATGAATTTTTGAGTTTTAAGCATGAAAATAAGCCTAAATAACACTGTACAGTAATGTATAACAGAGAAATAACATTACACATAAGTTTTACACAACAGGCATGATGAAGCAGTTCACCCCTCCTGGGCTACATCTGCTAGTCCAGCTCCCAATGGCATGTCCCTCTTTTTCATTATGTTCAAAATTGAAAATAAATGTGTTTGAAAGCCTCTAATGGCTATTTCCTCTACACCAGTGGCTCCAGAATTCTCAAATCAGTCTATATAGACTCTTGTTTCCCCCAAATTGGTCGAAAATTGACCTGGCTAGGCTTTTGCCCAATATCCCCTAAAAATCCTCCACTAAAAATGGAGACTGCACTTAATCACAGTAAAAAATAACAATAACTTTGAAATTAGCATAGCGCGCCAAATACTCCACTAGTTCTAACCACTAGCATTTAAGTTTGGTGGTTATGGGTGGGGGTGGCCACATGTCGACCCCTGGAACCCCCGCAGTCACGGTTAACAATTTAAATTTCGTGTTGATAAGTTCAGAGTGGAACCATAACATCTAAGTTCTGAAACCGCTGCATAATATGCCACCTAATCGTGCATGTGACAACGCTTTTCCACCGGAAACTATGGTAACAAACCATCGCAGTCAATCATCTTCAAACTGCGCCTTGTGAATAGGCTAAGCCACCGGAGTTAAGGTTTTATGTAACTATTTGTTAACAACAAGTGTCGCAGTTTTAGTTCATTACCATGTGAACACTGTTGGGGCCACCGGTGGGTTGGGACAGCTGGTTGTTCCCCCCCCCAACCTTTGTAAATTAAAATATGTTCCACACCCTATAGGGGTAAGAACTAATGCATAGAGGAGATGGTTAAGGTCTTGGTGAAAGTGTGCCAAAGGTCGTGGGTCGAACCCCCCAGACCTCACATAATTTTGGTCAATGGCCCAGGGGACACGGGGCGGCCTTTAGGCTGGCCATGTGTCACCCATCCAACGATTCTTCTAAAATTCGTACAAAACATCAAACGGCCCAGAAACTGCCACTTGTTGAAATATAACTGGATTTGAGAAAAGGGAATATTCTGAGAATATGCCACCCATGCTATTATACCTGCATACTGACTAGGCATCCCAATCACTCCTGTCACAAAATTTTAGTTGTTTAGGAAAATGATCAGAATGTGATATCTTCCTCATATGAAATTGGTTTTTCGAACTGTTCACGGCGCCGGAATTGCAACAACGAGATCTACCCGGTTGCTCAGGTTTGGTACAGTTTCGAGCACTTTCAATTTTGAGAAAATCACATGATCTTCTAATAATTATATCAGGTTGCACTGTTGACCAATTCTAAATGTTGGAATGCGGTGCGCCGACAAAATTACCTGCCCCGGGGTGGATATTTCCGTCAACGCATCGCATTCATGCTATTCGACAGGGTCAATGGTGCAGCCGGGTAACCGATCGCACCCCACTTTTTTTAAATTTTAGAAAATCCCAATGCGCCTTTTGGTACCACCTTGAAACTGGTGTGGATACTATTATCACCGGTGGTGGTGCATCCTGTAAATTTACAGGCAGCACTGTGAACCGATGCAAGCCGAACATCTCGACTACACCGTGCGGGAATTTTTTTTTTAAGGTTCATTTTAAGCTAATTTAAAATTATAATATGCTAAAAGGCTTAATTATGGAAAAACAACAAAAATACCTATACATTTGGCCGTCGAGGAGGCATATTGGTTGTAGAATTTGCAAAACTAAATTTTCCCACCGTTTTGCAGAATTCAAAATGGAGATGGTGGGCAATGCACAACAGCAGTGCGTGCAATGGGTGCAATGGGAGCACTGATGTTAGGACGCCTTACACAAGGAAAATTTTCACCGGTGCTTGAGAGCTTTGGAGCACTGAAAAGTGAAAAATGCGGTTTTTTGGTTGTAAATTTTTTTTTTATTTAACCCTGTTGCGGTGTGTGGGGTTTTATATCCACACCAGTGCGGTTTCTTAAGACCACACCAGGCGGTTTCAGTTTTGGTGTGGGGTTTTAGGACTCACCGGTGTAGAATCTTTGTAAAGAACCGGTGCGCTACAGTAATAAGACGCACCGGGCGAGTTTGTACAGAGCGCATGGTATCTCGGTGTGCCAATGTTTTTTGTGCACCGAACGAAAAACATCCGCAAAAACCTCCACCCACCAACCTCCTCTAGTAACCTCCGCTACAAACAGATGTCTGGGGTATGTTTATAAGGGGTTCCTTAAAAACATCTGCTAGAGGGTCTTTTTCTTGTAGTGTTATTTCGATGTTAAACTAGGAAATCTTGCATTATTTTTCATGGTTGTTACTAGACCGACTCATTGGGCTAGAGGGATCGCTTCTTTCCGAAAAATGGATTGCCTGCATAGCACAGAGTGACAACCCCCACCCTGAGCGGTTGTTGTGGTGTCTGTACAACTTGAGAAACAACATAAACCAAACTACAGGAAGACTGAAAAAATAGAGTTGGAATGTAAAACAAATATGGTTCTTATTGACATCGGGATGATTGAACTAGACTCAGAAATTTGATAATGGGAATCAGGATAACCTCTCAGAGGTTAAAAATAGTGAGGATCCAAAGAGAATGGATCAAGCGTACAAGGGACCAAGAGAATAATAATGAAGACCATATTTTTGAGAAATCAACAAAAGCTCTAGAGGTGAGACCTTCCAATGTCAATTAGTCTATTAAGTTCTAGTTTTTTATGCTCTGTAAGGATGATCTAATTCTAGGAGTTTTTTTAGAGTCTATAGTCACATATATGTATCGAATATCTGATAAAAATAGTTATAGGCATAGGCTACCTACATTTTGGATTATTGAATACAATGCTTCTTAAGAAAAACATGAATTATGTAAGGGGCCTAACGTAGATTCTAGCCTTTTATAATACAACTTATCTAGTCGTTCCTTTAAAAAAATGGTTAGGTTCACTTGAGTTGAGTGTGAAGTTTTCCAAAGAAATACACGAAGATGAATAACTCAATTTTGTGCCATTTTCAAAAATTTTACTCATATATATTAGAGTGCTACTTTAAAGATTATCATCGCACTTTGATGGTACTTGTGAATAATATAACATAACATGGATTTTATATTTTGGTAATGTATTAAGATTATTTTATCATTTATTCAAGGCTTCTTCAGTCTTTAACCAAAGGACTCTATCATTTCTAATTTGAAATGTGTTGGACATAACAAACTACAAACTATGTCATTTTTAATATTATAACGAGTAAGAGATTGAAATGACATTATGGTTTGAAATCTTGGGTATTCCTACTATCTAGTTTCATGGGTTCCTTAGCATTTATCTAAGAGACCCTTATCATTGTTAATTGTAAAATGTGGTAGAGATTGCAAATGGTGTTATGTTATTTTTAATTGTGCAATGTGTCACAGATTCTTAATGATGTTATGGTTTGAAATCCTATACATTTGTGTCGATGTTTACAAATGATGTTATGGTTTGAATTGTTACAACCTTTACTACAACTTTTGCATAAAATGTGGAGAGTCGAAGGAGTTCCACCAAATGCTAACAAAGTATTTGTTTCCTTTAATAATTTCATAAAAACCAAAAAACATAATCTTAATTTTGGTTGATTTTGCATTAAATATGGCAATCCTGGTCAGTTTTCCAAATGATGAAAATTTATATTTTCTTTATCAACTTAAAAAACCACAAAACATATGTTTAAATTAAGGATTAGTTGATTTGCAACTATTTCCCTTTGATAAACAAATAATAAAAAATAAAAAACCTCCAAGGAAATATACAGCCAAAAAAAAGACAATATTAAAAGATAAATATGTTAAATGTACATACAATGGAAGGGAAATGTTATTAACTACACATAGTTTTTACTATGAAATTATTGTTGGTGAAGATAACATTGTGTTTTCTTGCACTACAAGATAAGCACATACATGAGAGCTCAAGCTAACATGACCAAGAAAGCCAACATTTAAGCTCACTTCGAAACTTTTCCAATCACTTGGGATCTTGGAATACATGAAGGTTTTAGCCCTGTAAAGAAATTACCTGAAAACGAATTCTTCAAATTGAGAAATATATAATGGTGAGGACATAAAACAAATATACACATATATTTTCCTTTGGATCCCAAAACCGGGACTGTCATATTGATTTTTCATTATATTCCTTCCAATGTTACAATACATATATATACATGTTGAAGCATTCATAAACCCCAATCCACTTACCATGGATTAGAACATAATTGTAGTTCCCTTGACCAAATATACAAAATACCATGGGCAGAAAAACATCATGCCCAAAACCATATGTGAAAACCATCCACAAAACCACCGAGAAAAATTTTTCTGGGGCATTGCCCTGGACTCCAAAAAAATATTTTGAGGCTAGTACTAAAAAGAATATAACACATACCTAACATTATCCCACTTTTTATTTTCTTTCCACACAGGGGGTCACAGGAGTGCATAGTCATTTATCCAAGGTTGCAATGTCCATTGTTTCTCTACATTAATAAAACTTTTCAGTCCTCACAGACTTCGTCAATGCATCTATAACATTCTTCAAAGTGTCCACCTTTACCAACAACGCATTTTTGTCTTCAACCATAGCCCTCACACAGTGATACTGAACATTAATGTGCTTTGTCTTTGAATTATAATTAGGGTTATTTTGCAATAAAATTTCACTTTGGTTGTCACAGTCTATCCTTATAGCTTGATGTACCAACCCTATACTTGAACACAATCTCTCCAACCAAACTTATTCCTTTCTTGCATGAGTCTTTTCCATGTATTTAACCTTTGTAGTTGAAAGTGCCACTGCAGATTATCTCTTGCTCATCCAACTGATTTCTCCTCCAAATAGGTTAAACACATACCTACTTGTACATCTTCTTCGATATATATCTTTGGCCCAGTCTGCATCAACAAAGCCACGAATGTCCAAAAATATGTCCAATATTGGTCTTCCTTGGTAGCACAAACCATAATCATTAGTGCCACGCAAATACTTGAAAACCCGCTTCATTTTTCTCTGATTATCCTTCCTTGGTTTTGACGTAAACCTTCTCAATACTCCCACTGCATGTGCAATGTCTGGTATGGTTCAAACCATTGCATACATCAGGCTACCAACTGCACTCGCATATGGAACACGAGATGTGTCCCCTTACTCTTCTTGTGTCTTGGTACACTTTTCAACCTATAACTTTACACCTACAGGAATAGGAACCTTCACTGGTTTACTATCCTACATATTAAACCTCTGCAATATTGTCTCGACATACTTCCTCTATTTTAACTAGAGCTTCCTCTTTTCCCGATCGTTTAATTTGCATTCCCAAAATATAGTTTGTAGCACCAAGATCCTTCATGTTTAATTTATAGGACAATTAGGTCTTCAAATCCTAGATAATTTGTTTTTCATTTCCAATCAGCAACATATCATCCACATACATGACCAAATTAACAACACAGTCACCAATTAATTTAAAATACGCATAGTGATCCGCTTTTCTCCTAGTGAAGCCAAGTCCCCGTATATATATATATCAAAATTATGATACCACATCCTTGATGTCTATTTTAATCCATACAAATACTTTTTTAACCTACATACCAGTTAGTGCTTACCCTTCACTGCAAAGCCTTATGGTCGCTTCATGTAGATCTCTTCTTCCATATCCTCGTGAAGAAATGTTTTCTTCACATCCAATTTTTCTAGTTCAAAATCAAAATCAGCAGCAAGAAATAAAAGTAATCTAATAGAAGCTAACTTAGAAGCAAGAGAAAATATATCACCAAAATCAATTCCCGGCACCTCGGAATAAAATTTTGCTACCAATGGGTTTCCTTCCAACCGACAACTCCACCATATCCCATGCCCCATTTTTATTCAAAGATGTCATTTCTTCAACCATGACCTCTTTCCATGGTTTTCCATCCTATGAATCCACTGCCTGCCTGACAGTTTTGGGATCATCAGCGGTAATAGATAAAGAAAAATTTGAACAAAAATAATATGGACTATACATCTCTGGCTACCTTCTCTATCGAAATGATCTTCTCAAAATTGGAGTGTGTGGCTCTTCCCATTCTGATTCTTGTTCAACTGTAGATTCTGAGTCTTCCTCCTTTAGTTCAAATTCTATGTTTCAAGGTTCCTTTGGTAGGACTTCATGTTTCATAACATGCTTCACCTCTCTAAACACCACAACTCAGTTGTACACAACCTTCCTTGTTTCTGTATTCCAAATCTTATAACCTTTTAAACCATCCTTATACACAATAAAGATTCACCTTTCAAATTTACTTTCTAACTTGGTTTTTTTCTCCTTTGGAACATGTACATATGCATCATAATCAAATACCCTAATATTTGAGAGAGAGGGTTTCTTACCATTCCATACCTCATGTGGAGTCTTATCCTCCAACGTTGATGAAGGTGATTTATTAAACATGTAACATACAATATCCACTACCTCTACCCAGAATTATTGTTTTAACCTGACACCACTAAGCATGCTTCTTTCATTTTCCATCAATGTCTTGTTCATTCTTTCTGCAACTCCATTTTGTTGAGGTGTGTATGGAGTAGTATTCTACCATGCTACACCACACTTATTGCATAACTCTTCAAATTCCTTCTTGATTAACTGTCCACCATTATCTGTACTCAACACCTTGATCTTCTTCTCTGTCTGATTTCCCACCAAAGCCTTAAATTCTTTAAACCTATCAAAGACTTCAGATTTCTTCCTGAGGAAATATATCAATTTATTCCTCAAGAATTTGTTAGTGTATGCTAGTTCTACTAGTCACCAGTGATCAAATATGCTCTTACAAGGTTTTTTTAGGGTCTTAAAGTCAAATTTGTATGCTCTCAGTAGGTCTTCAAATAAAAATTTGGTCACTCGCTAGTGTGTCTAGGTGTGTTACTACTCCTTTCAAAAAATTCATGTTTTAGTCATTTCCATCATTCATTTTGATGGGTCACCACTGAAATTTCTCCATCACCATCTCAGTCACATCACCGTGGTCATCATTATGATCATCACTTCATGAAGTGGCACCATTAGTTTTTAGGGTCAAAATCATAAAAAATAAGTCATTTCACCATTGAATTCAACATTCAGGGAGTAGTAATATTGAAAAATACTCAATAAGGTTTTTTTAAGTGTAATTTAATTTCAATCTTTCTCAAAGGTTATAAATATGCAAATTTTAAAATCAAAAGTGAAAATACTTGGTGGGCCACTCAACCACCAAAACTGAAAAACTGATTTCCAAAGCTATAAAAGACCAAATGTGTATCTCATTTACTCATTTCATCTTCAAGAAACCTCTCTCCAGCAACAAAATTCACTGTCACCCTAAAAAAATAGCCTTAATTTCCCAAGAGTTCCATCTCTCCTCAGCGTTGCACATTCGCTACATAGGTGTTGCGCAGGTATTGCACATTCGCTACGCAAGTGTTGCGCACACACCGCAATTTTACCTGAGCGTTATGCTTTCTCCATTTTGGAAAAAACCATCACTCCATGTGGATTATTCATCAGAAAAAAATTTCTACTGTATCAGATACGAGTAAGTGGGCCCTCCAAATCATCTATTGTGTCTTCATTTTGTGATTGGAACGAGAAATTCCCTCTTCTAGGGTTTCTAGTTCATTTTCTTGGTTTCATGTGTACATTTACAAATTGTTGAAATAAACCCTAAGAATGAAGCTCGATCACCTTATGTCACCTATTATGCACCTACCTAATCACTTTCCCCACCCCCTATTCCTCATTTTCCCTATTTTCCTACAAACCCTAGCCTAGACTAGACATTTCTAGGTTAGGGCTATTTTTCCCCTTTTTGGACCCCTTACCCTCATCCATTCCCTCAATTTTCACTTTCCCCTACTCCCTAACATCTCTCCCTACCCTCCTAAATTTTATCAAGAATTTAGCAAGACCTAAACCCCTTCATCTATCTTCATTCCCAAAATTACCCCTGTTTTTCCCTTCACTAAACCCTAATTCCCTTTCCCCTTGAGCTAGGGTTAACAATGGATTCTTAAACCACTAAGCAAAAAAGGCACAAGGGAGCTCAAATTAGCAGGTATGAGCCCACTTCATCAAATTATGTCATGTCATCACACTTCCTCAAAAAATCATTTCAGGATGTTGGTTGCCTTGCCTTTTGCCAAAAGGTTGGGGTATTTTGTTTTCATGAAAAACTCACCAGTACTTTTGCCACTAGATTGAGGAGAGATAAGGTGATTATTTCAGGAGTGGTGTTCACTCTTTTAACAGAGATCATTGCCTCAGCCACAGGGATTCCAAACAGTGGAGAAAATCGGTTCAAGGGTAGAGACTTTGACCTTGACAGCTACAAAATGTACTTGAAGCCAGCATACAAAGAAACTCCTACACACATCTTTCCATTTAGACACTTACTGGAAAAATATGCCCCTCTCATGAAATTAATCATGATGTACTTCACATGTGAGGGAAGGTACTCAAGGTTATACCAGTATCATTTGAGACTCTTGATGCATTTCACTGGTGTAAAAACCCTAAACTTACCTCATTACCTCTACAAGATCATGGTAAAGATGGCAGAGAGAGTAAGGAGAATGGGAGACAATCATCATGCTAGTTTGTTTCACCATGGCTTGGTGAAAGTCTTGGTTTTCCATCAATCATCACAGATCAATTTTTCATGGGAAGGTTTTGTATATTCAAATTCTCTTTTGTCTTATCCAGCTCAATCTATCAGTCACGCTACACCCTTGGCTTCACCATAATATCAAGAGGTTGCTTCCTCAAGCAAACCTACCAAAAGAGTTCCTACGAGAGAGGTGACACAAACTTATGTCAGACGTAAGAGGCTTGTGTTTTCTCCAAATATTGTTGAAAGGGCCAAGCCTACATAAGGTGAACATGAATCATCATCACATCATGAGGCACCATTGCAAGGTGAGGAGCCATTCCATCTTGACACTGACATGGCAGATTTGGAGATGAATGAAGAGAAAAAAACATTGGAGTAGATCATCATGGAGAAGGATGCTAAGATCATAGAACTTAAGGAGAGTTTTTCAAAGGCCAAATTCTTGGTTTCATTCTTGCAACAAGAGAATATGCAATTAAAGGTAAATCAACTACTCTTAAATAAGCCCAAGGTTGATTTGAGCAAAGATGATGTAAAAGGTAAGGAAGTGGTTGAGATTGATGATTCATATGATCAGGAAGAGCAGGTTAGAATAAATATACCAAGGACAAGAGGCCTCAAGAGGGCACTTGAGCAGCAAAAAGAAGCATCTCCACCAAGAACTCAAATGACAGTTGATGAAATCATCTTGGTAAAAATTGAAAAAGACAAGGTAGGATGGCTTGATAGAGTGAATTTCTTGAGGTATCTAATGGAAACTAGACATCCTCATATTTCTAGAAAATCTTTCAGAAGTGGATTTGGAGCATGGGAAGGCCTCCAAAATCCTCTCACAAGCCAGGAACTGCGCTTTTCCCTGTGTGTATATTTTCGAAGTTTTTCTCAGTGAATCTTGGTATAATGATTTAATTACTCTAGTTTATTGTTGATGTGATGTAATCAAGGTTAAATGGGCTTTTTATGGTCTCTTTGATGTAATTTTTGACCTCATTTATGAGGAGTAGCTTAGTCAACTCTATTTGGAGGGTTTGTTCAAACCTCCCTATACATCATGGTTTTGTTGAGAGATATTTGTAAGTTGTTCCTACACTGAGAGATTCGACCCCTGAGAGAGGGGAAGTTGTTTTTTAGTATATATGTATGAATTTTTCATTCATTTTTATGGTTGGACATTAGAGGGTGAAACTCTTGTAGCTTATACTTTCATTTTATATAGGAAATCAAAGGACCACTTGCAGCTATTATTTAGGAATTCTCGTGTTGTGAGTTTGTGATATTGTTTTCTCTCTGTTATAGTTTTATATGAATGATATACTTGTCTCCTTACCATATCTTTCTTCTTCAATGATTTTCCTAAGAGTTTTATAGGCATAATTCTTTTCATGAAATCTCTGTTTTGTTAGGAATATCATTTTGTGTATTTTTTCTTCTTGATTAATGAATTCATGGTGCACATGCTCATTATGATCTATTTCCATTTCAAACCATACACTACACTAAAAAACTCCTAAGCCATCACAAAAGCATAACTATGTTACTCCTCTATATCTCTTGCAGTTGTAACCTTTCATACTTTGACCTAGTTCCTTGATTTTCACCTTGATCCAACAGAAAAACCCTCAATCTTTCAAAACCTAGAGCTAATATATTTAGCCTAAAATCCACGCTTGTACTATTCAAGCCCTTGGCTATGTTTTTCATAGAGAGAGCCCTCTCCGGTTTGGTAGGGCTAGCTGCCAAACTAAAATCTTGGTTTGAGGTTACCTTCGTCGATATCCTTTCAACCTTGAGACATTGTGGAGGCTAACATTTCTGGCGTTGTTGCCATGGAGAGAAGTGATAGATCTTCCCTAGGTGCAGTATTGTATTTTCACTGGATTCTAGGCTTGTGGTGACAGGACATAGTTTCCAAGAAGGTTGATTCAAGTTGCAGAGAGCCAAAATGCAGAAAAAAGTCAACACTGGCTCCTAAAAGACATACACGATCGAATCCAGATCCACATCCAGCATCTCCCGTTGAAGATCCCGAAAGACTCATAAGAAAACAAAAACCTCAACATTCAGAGTTTCGGTCAAGTTAATCTACTTTGATAAGGTCTACATCTCTACCTTTAGAATTGCTTTCACTTGAATATATTCCTTTTGATTTGAAGTTCGAGTTATCATAGTTTAGATCCAAATCTGAAACATCTCTCTCCGAAATTGTATTTTATCCTTTAAGGTTATCTGAAATAACATATTTGTTTGAAATTGTATTCGACCCTTTAAAGCTTGAAACAAGTTTCTCGTCCGTAGAATCCAATTCAAAAGCAGAGTTTGATAGGAAGGTTTGGATTCAATTTGATCAAATTCAAAAACTAGCAAACCATCTTCAATATACCTCTGAGAAGGCCTTCATACAATATCAACAGGAGCTCTTTCCTATTGATCCTCTTTTGGTTTCATCTATTCACACTTCTGCTACATCCCCTCACGTTGTTGTTTCTTCATCATCCACACTCCCTCCTACACAACCAAATCTCATACCAGCACTTCCTGTTGTGACTACAGGCTTACCTTCTAGAACAACTATGGCTAGATTTTCTCCATTACTTCTGTCAAGACAGCTCACTGATTTAACTCAGAACTATGGGAAAAGGCTACCTCTTTTTTATGGAGCCATCGAGGTTAGATCTAGGAAACACATTGACAAAATCATAAATTTCATAGATTTAGAGGAGGTAGATAATGATGATGCAAAGATGAGAATTATTGCTCAAAGTTTCTCAGGAGAAGTGAAAAAGTGGTTCATAGCTATAGGAGCTGGTTTAGTTCATAATTCACAACAGTTAACAGATATTTTTCTTGATAAGTGGGAGGAACAGAAAAATCCTCTCCAGATATTGGTCGAGTATAACTCATTGAAAAGACAACCTAATGAATAAGGTTTACAATTCCATTCCCGTCAATATCAAGCATCCACCTGATTTGGCCTTGTTGCACTATCCATATGCCTTTGACCATGATATGGAATATCAGCTTAGAGAAATAAATCCCACCTCATTGGAGGAAATGCAAAGAAATGTGATCAGCGTTGAAGCCAATTTGTTGATCAAGAAATCAAAAAGCAAAGCTGAAAAGAGAGTTACAAGTAAGGAAGAACCATCATCCTCATCCGGAGCTAAGTTGGATAGTTAGATTAGAATGGTGGAAAAGATAGTAGACAGGATGTCCATTTCTGAAAGACAATTAGACAATCAAATCCAGAATCCCAATTTCCAAGGACAGCAGTAGCAACCACAGTTCAGGATTAAGCAGAGAGAACAAAGATCTCCAAATTAGCAAGCTCAACAACAAGTCTACACTCCATTACAACAAAACTATGCCCAAGGACCTGAAGATGAAGATGATGTTGTTGAAGAGAACCATTTCTTTGCAAAATATCATGGACCTATTTTCCTTACAGAAGATGATGAGTATATCAAGTAAACATATGTGTCAAATGACCAAGAATATTTCCTTGCAAATGATGATGGGTTGGCAATACAATCTGAAGACTATAAAAGGGGGTACCTAAATGCTCTCAGCTCAGCGTAGAGACATTATAGTTTGAGAAACCTAGATGTTCCTATTACTTCTACTCAAAAGAGGACAACTAAGAAAAAAGATACTCAACCCAAACAAACTTCCCAAGATAGTCCAAACAAGGAGAAGGAGCCTACTGCCATAAATCAGAGCAAGAATAGTGAGCCATCTACAAGTACATCAAATAAGGATAAGGAAGTACAAAGAAATGATTCTTCAACAAAAGAGGGGATTGAAAAGAAGGATACCATTGTAAAAAAGAGCTAGACAAAAAATCTAACTTGTTTAGTTTAGAGAGTGAAATTTCTAATTTAAAAGTTTCTATTCCCCTCACTGAGCTTATAAATAATGATAGATACAAATTTCATGTTGCCAAGATTTTAAAAGTAGATCAGATGTTAAACATGGTCAATGTCAGTGATGAACACCCTGAACTTCTATTTGGCCCAGCTGTAGATGGAAATATTGAAGATAGTGAAGTCCCTTCCTTTTATCTCAGCTTGAGGATTCATGATTATATTCTCCATTATGCCATGTTGGATTCTAGGGCCTCACACAATTTAATGCTGAAGGCCATCACGGATAAGTTGGGGTTGGATACGACCTGACCCTATCATGACCTCTATTCTTTTGATTCTGAAGAGTCAAATGCCTTGGTCTTATCAAATACTTAGTTGTCTCTTTGGATCAGATTCCTGCCAAAACTGTGTTGATGGAGGTTGTAGTTGTTGACATACCTCCAAGGTATGACATGTTACTTTCACAGTCTTGGGGAGCCAAATTAAGAATTACTCCTATGTTACACAGTAATTTGTCACCGTCCTAACCATTCCCCATCCCGCACAATGGAGGACCCATTCCGTGACCTGTGAACATTGTCATGCTTTGAAATCACCATCAATGCATCCCTCTGAATGTGAGCTATATTTTCCCTTGAGACATCTCCTTGCAAAAATCATAAAAAACATCCCTTTTTGCATTGGCGCGGGCAGTCAGTTCAGGACTCGCGCCAATGAGGAAAATCCTAAACAGAGGTCGCGCCACTTGGCGCTCTGTCATAGAGCAGCAATCGCGCCACCCATTTTAGGGACTGTTTTTTAAATATGGATGGCGGAAGTTGAGTTCAAACAAACTCACAACCATTGCCTATGTTGAGTTGGGAGGTTTGGCTGCGGGAGTTCTATGGAAGGGAGGTGGTTTTGCCACCTTCTATGGAACCTTCCTTGTTGATAGGGCCAATCCCATAATAATAGGGATCCCAACTCCCTCCTTCCCCATCTATAAAAGCTTGATCAGATCCATGGCAAGCTAGTCTTGAAGTGCTGAAGCTTTGCATCTCCCTATTCCCAAGTGCCTTTGTGTTGTAAAGAATCCCTTCTTTCCCTTAAGGCCCATTTAAGCGAGGAGACCATTGTTACGAGACTCTGGAGAGGTTTCCCTTTCCCTTGGCGAGCTTTGCGAGACGCGGACGACCGGAGACCCGTTCGAAGGAAGCTGCGACGTCAGAACTTGGTTGTAACTTCTATTCGTTTATCATTTTAATAGATGACTATGATTATGGTTCCTCTCCTTTTTCCATCATGTTAATGCGAGTAATATCTTTTCTGACCGATGTTTAGTTACGTATGCTGGTTCCTATGCTTGTATCTGTTCGTTTCTTCTATGTGCAGGTGTTCATCCGCGGAGATCGTGGAAGAATTGTGATCTGCCAGGGCTGAAGGACGGGGACGCTTCTTCTTCTTCAGATCCGAGCGTTGGAATCCAGGTAGGTTCCTATCCCAAATCTTTCATTCGTAACTAGGAGCTTGCGTCATAGCATTGTTTGTTTGTTGCTAGACCCCTGCTGGGCTAGTAGGGATCGCCTCTGTCCGCAGAGGGGATTTACCTCCTCAACTAATTGGTGACTCCACTGGGGAGATCGTCCGGTTTTCCTTGTCTCGTTTATGATTGTTTCGCCTTGATTGTTTCTCCTTGCTTGATGAACCTTCTGGGTTGGATTCTTTCATTGTTTTAGCTTCTTGGTTTGCTTAGCTTGTATTGGTCTGCTTTCAGAGTAGCTTGTTTTTTAATTTTTATTGAGGAACTCGACTGGCGCGGTTTTTAACCCGACAGTCGCGCCACTTGGCGCTTGTTGCCTTTGTCTGTCTCGCGCCAATTGGCCTCTGGCGCCAGTTTCAAGCCCACAGTCGCGCCACCCCTGTGACTTTTTGAGTTTCTTCATTTTTTAGCTTTCTGGACTTGACCAGTGCTTCTCTTCTTGATTTCCCGACTGTCTGAGTGTGTTGAAGTCTTGTTTGGCTGGAATTCACCTCTGTCCTTTGGTTGTTTGCTTCTTTCTACCGATTTCACGTTTTGAGCCCTAGGGCATCTAGTGGCTTAGTGTATCGAGCCCTCCTTGGGAATTTAGGTGTCTTGATTGTCCTGTCAACTTGTTGATTGATTCTCCACGCTCTCTTAACAGTCTTTGATTGTTTTGTTGCGTTTTTTGGGTGATTGTCCATTCCTTCATTCAGAATTCGTTTGTCTTGCTTTGGACCTAGATCACACGGTCCATCGGAAGCTTTTGGGTCTTTCTTCGATTTGAGAGACTTTGGGTCGATTTAGAGATCTGATTGATTGCATTGTTGAGTGAATTTTGTGTGTTTCGCTCTCTTGGATATCATTTCTCAAATTGTTCCTTTTGTTTTCAGTGCACATTAGCCATTAAACATTGAAAATAAAAAAAAATAAAAAAATCTCTTTTGTTTTGATTAATTAGTGCAAATTGTGATCTTTTCCATATCGCTAGTGATTAGTGTTTGATGAAAAAGTGTTCAATTGCATTAGTTGCATTAGAGACATTGTTGTTTGTATTCCGTCCATTTCGTTTGTATAAAAGCTCTCAACTCTTATTTAACTAGTTTTCATCGAACGAAATGTTGCACTGTAGCATATAGCTTGCATTTAGGAGTCTTTCGAGACACTACATACGATAGGGCCTGGAAATTGAAACTTAATTGAAGATCAACTGTAAAATTTATTCAATTAACCTAAGGCAACATTGGAACTTAACGCAACATATTTAGAAGGTCTAGGCTAGAGACGTGTTACGGCGTCGTTAAACCTAGCAGCTGTCGTTCGCCTCTTGGCTTTAGACAGCGCTAGTACGGACTTGCGCTCCCCGTACCGTCGCGTATATAAAGGGAGACCCCTATAGGTTTTCAATCCTTTATCCATAGGAAGCTGAGTCTGCCGCCCTATACCCGTGATACACCGAACACAGCATTCGGGGAGACTACCTGCACGTACGGAAATTCCTTGGTCGATTTCTGTTTCATTATTGAAACCAAGGTGTATATTGCAGTTCACGGATATTTGGTACACCCTTTGTGCCTAGTTTTTACTGAGCAGTCATTTGGTCTTTTCTGACTCCCTAAACTTGAAAAGACCGTCAAGCGCTTGTCCTTTCACGCTTGTGTCAACTCTGAAAGAGATAGAGTCATCTTTTTATCGTTTCTCGACTCTTGAAACATGAAACGGTAGAATTTCTTATTTTCCAATGTGGTAAAATTAATCGCCCACGATTACACACCCGTTTAGACATTGCTTGTTGACTGTTTGATCGTGTGTCTTAACTCGTTTTCAGCCCGTGTGTGTGTTTGTTCTCTTCTTCTAGTCTTTTGCCACGGTGGCGGAACCTTCGGTTTCGTCTACTGGTAGTCCTTACACGGATGATTCTTCAGAGGCTTCTCAGCCTTCTGTTGAACCATAGCAGCCTATTGTTTCCGAGTTCCCTGACGGGGGACCGGTCCTCGCCGAGCAACCCTTTGGAGAACCAGTTGAGTTCAACTGGCCCTTTTCGGACCCTGTGTCTGAATTGAGATTAGGAGCTGATTTCCTTTCTCTTACATCGGGTTCACCGTTTGTTGCTGATGTTTTTCCTCCTAGTCCTCGCCGTCTTCTGCGTGATTTAACGGCAGGATCAACCATGAGTGATTCTGGTGAGGAAATTCCCGGGTCTGATGACTATCGGCGCATCCCTCGTAGATTGTTTGAGGGAGACGAGTCTGAGCTGGCTACCACATCGTCAGCTGGTCCTTCTTTGCCACAGGGATACAGATCTCTGGGTCAGATTATCTCAGCTGCTGCCTCTATGGGAATATCATCTCCTACTTCGAGGCCAGCTGCCACTACACCCGAGGTGTCTCCTTCGACGCCCGTCACTTATGTTCCCGTGCGGCCCACTGTTTGTGTGGCTGCCTCTTCTGCTGTTGTCTCAGCATCTGCTACTAGATCTGGGCCAACTCCTGAAGACATTTATCTAGCTACTGCTATACCGGAGAATATCTCTCCGGAGGAGTATCGGTTGTTTTTACAGCAGCCGAACACCGGGGCTGGACAAATTCCCCAAGATCCTTACCGATCTTTCTTTTCGCACTATGCACAGGACGGCACTCCCGTGTATGGTTTCCCGGGTCAGCTTGATGAGCATGGGGACATTTTGCGTCTTCCTGCTCCTGAGGCTTATCTGTATGCTCAAGGTTTACCGTACAACCAGGCTCAGAACCTGCAGGGACAGCCTTTCCAAGGCCAACCTGCAGGCCAACCTGGCTATCTGTACGACCCACAGGGACAGCCCATCCAAGGCTACTCTGCGGGCCAGCAAGGGCCATTCTACAATCCGCAAGGACCATATTATAGCCCTGCTGGTCAACCTGCTCAGCCTCAGCCGGGGTATCAACCGGGACCGACCTATGGTCCTGGGGGGCAAATCCAGCCTTCTTTACCGATAAACAGAGTATCCTCGTTGTCTCTAATCGCGTATATCAACCAGACCGCCTTATGGTTCGTTTCAGAAAAATCGAGTTTCAAACAAGCACTGTTCGCCACCACCGGGCCAACCAGTTCATCCAGTACAACCCGGTGTCCCGCCTCCAGGCCAACCGGCCCATCCGGTACAACCTGGGGCTCACTTACAACCAGGTCAACCTGCGCAACCGGCGCCGCCTGTTTATCCGGGTCAGCCTGGTTATTCGGGTCAGCCTGGTTATTCGGGTCAGCCCTCTCATTCGGGTCAACCTGTTCATTCAGGGTAGCCCTCTCATTCCGTTCACTCTGCTCAGCAGCCTGTTCATTCAATGCCACAGCGAAATCAACAGCTGCGCCCTACATACCAGGCTCTGCAGGGTTCCACTTTTCAGCAGCCTACTCATCCTTAGGGTGGTTATTATCCTCATGGTTAGTCTCAACCGAACTATAACCACCCCAGAGGCTCTCAGTATCATCCTCCTCCACACGGTTCTAACTATGCTCAGCAGCCAAATCCAAACGCTGCTTATTCGGGGCAAACGCCTAATCAGGGCCCGAACCCTAGTTATCAAGCCCCACACAATGGTTACCAGCAACCAAATCAGTCTGGCTATACGAATTATGCCCCTCACGGTCAGAATCCTACGGGACAGAACCCATGGGGGCAGGGATATTCGCAACCATCGTGGAGCATGGGTACCGGACCTTATTCTGGGACTGGCATGGGAATTAACCCTCCATTGCCGTTCCTGGCTACCTTGGATCTACCGGACGTTTCGAAGTTGACCAATGATCCGATTTCTCATAATCCATATTGGCCCCCGGTTCCGACCAAGATACCAGGAGACTGTCCCAAGTTTGAGGGCAAATCTGGAGAAGACCCCCAAGCGCATGTGATGACGTATCACCTCTGGTGCTCGTCTAACTCTTGGACTGACGATTCGGTTCGTTTGCGTCTTTTCCAGCGTACGTTAACAGGAGCTGCTGCTAAGTGGTACATAGAGCTATCCCGTGGTATTTTTCGGGATTTCAACTCGTTAGCTATGGCTTTCCTCACGCATTTCCAGTTACCAGTCCGGTATGAGACCGGGACGCACCTCCTGTCTTCCCTGAAGCAGGACTCGGCCACTCACATCTCGGATCACATCCATGAGTGGCGGCGCCGTCGTCGACTGATCAAGTTTCACATACCCGATCAGATTTTGACTCACTGGTTCACCACCTCCTTTGTCAATAAAATCGCTCAGGATATCGCGATGGGAGCGTGTGTGACGGAGGAACAAGCTATCGCGCGTGCCCAGTACGTGGATCTTGTTTATTCGCAATCTGGCACGCTTTATGACATCCTGCCTGATGCTCCACGGCCCGGAGCCACAAAGGCCCCGCCTACCCCTACGGTGGATGGTGTCATTGGTTCCGTTTCTCAAAATTCGAAGAAGTCTTCGAATGGGAAGCAGAAGGCTAATTCTTCCAACAATACCTCTGCTAATCCCGCTCCGTCTGATTCTGGTAAAACCGCGGAGGTGAATGCCGTTCAGGCCAATCCTGTGGACAAATCCTCCAAGGGGAAGAAGAAGGGCAAAGGCAAATCAAAATCTGATGCCCCAAAACCGGAATCTAAATCTCGGACTGAGGATGGCTCCCAACGTAAGCCGAAATTCCCTTGCCTCATCTGTGAAGGTGACCATTACACTAAGGATTGTCCACGACGGTCCGAAATTAGTCAACTTCTTAAAGGCTCAAAGGGAACTCCGGCTGTTTTAAAAGAGCCATTTCCATCTCAGCAGACCCAGATGGTCGAACAAGGTTCATCATCTGCACCGTTTGGGTCTCAGGTTTTCATGATGAAAACTAATGCACCTATCACTATTGCTACTAGATCGAAGGATTACAATAGTCAGCAGCAGGCACCCGGGAAGGCAGTTGCGGATGGACCGCCTCTCCCACCTGTTTCTGGTCCGTTGGAAATCGAGAAGCCGACTCTCGAACCCGTTGTGAAGCCACCTCCCAAGGGTTTTCTTCGAAGATCCTCTTATAATCCAAATGCTCGTGCCGCTCAACATTACAGTATCGTTGAGGATTTGGCACAAGCGCCATCTGCCATGTCGGCACTTGAGGTTCTTCAGAGTTGTCATTCACAACGGAAGGCTTTAATGTCTACCATCGGTGGCATCGATCCCGCCGATTCGAGCCTTCTCACCTTTGATCTGGAGAATTTTACTCCCCGACTTCCACATCAAATCGCTTTGGTCATTCAAGTCGGGATTAACGGTCTGAACGTTCACAGGGCCGTCGTAGATGAGGGTGCATCTACTTGTGTTATGTCCTCCGCTTGCTGGAAGGCCATTGGATCTCTAGCCTTGTCATCGTCTCCTAATGCCCTTGAGGCATTTGATGGTCGGGAGTCTAAACCCCTGGGAGTTCTTGAGAGTCTTGCGATCACACTACAGGGAAAAACTGTCAACGTGGAAGTAGAAGTGGTTGACGCGAAACTCAACTACAACATACTTCTTGGCCGCAGCTGGACCCATGCCATGCTCTGCATGCCATCTACTGTCTTTCGGTTCATTAAGTTCCCCCATGAGGGCAAGATTGTCACAGTAGATCAGTTGTCATTTTTCACCTCGAGCTCTGAGAACAACGTGCCGTATGTGGATCAAATTCCGAATCCCCCAGACAGCATAGGACCTGGTCTTTTCAAGGACCCTGTTCTCATGGGTATATTCCCCGCGCCGCCACTGAATACCGCTCAAGTCAACATGTTGTCCAGGTCTGATGACCCCTGGCTTATTCCTTCACCTGAGCAGGTATATGAGTTTGGAGAATCCATGCCTTTAACGCCAGTAGAGACCAACTACTGTGAGATAGTTGCTGCATCGGATCCTCCACCTCCTCAGCATGCTCCGATGAGCATGGCTCTCGACGTCTACTCACAATCCCCCTGGCTTGGTCAGGCTGATTCACCTGATCCTCTCCGAGAGACTTTTCCTTCAGATGAAGCTATCATTAAAACCATGTCTCTTGAGGAGCTGCCCTGGGGCGATGGACATCATCACTCCTCGTTTATGCCCAGCTTGGGGGCAATGACTGATTTTCTGGAGCGCTATGCTACTCAGGTTCCTTCCCCGCCTCTTCAAACACCGATCTTGACACCCGAGGTTTTTTCGGAGGGCAATCTGAGTAACATTACTCAAACGGTTCCTATCAACATCTCTGTTAAACCAGGGATTGTTGAGAGCATTCATGTGGGTGTGACTTGTTCTCCTGAGGAGATTCAGGTCTATACGGAACTTTTCAAAGAGTTCAGAGATGTTTTTGCATGGTCCTACGAGGAAATGCCGGGAATTGATCCTAGTATTGTCGTGCACGAGATTCCAACCTATCCAGGTGCGAAACCCGTGCGCCAACGCTTGCGTCCCATGCATCCTTGGAAAGCCGCCGCTATCAAGGAAGAGGTTGAAAAACTTCTGAACGCGGGATTTATTTATCCTATCCCCCTTACAGAATGGGTGTCCAATATCGTCCCTGTCGATAAAAAGCAGGGTACCATTCGAGTCTGTGTGGATTATCGCGATATCAATCGCGCCTGTCCTAAGGATAATTATCCCACTCCGTTTATCGACCAGATTATCGACGATTGTGCCGAGAGTGAGATCTATTCCTTAATGGACGGTTTCTCAGGTTACAACCAGATCAATATTGCACCTGAGGATCAACATAAGACCACATTCATCTGTCCATGGGGCACTTTCGCATACAAAAAACTCCCGTTCGGCTTAAATAATGCTGGCGCCACGTTTCAGCGTGCGATGTCATACGCTTTTCATGATATTCGCCATATTGTCCAGCCTTATCTGGACGACTTGCCTGCCCATTCGGGTAAGTGAGAGGACCATCCTGAGCATCTTCGCCAGATATTTCTTCGTTGCAGACGCTACAATATTAGGCTCAATCCTCATAAGTGTGTCTTCTGCGTTGATTCTGGCCGTCTTTTAGGCTTTATAGTCTCGAAAGACGGAATTCGCCTTGACCCTCTGAAGGTTGAGGCCATTGTAAATCTCCCTTCACCCTCCTCCCTGTATCAGTTACAGAGTCTGCAAGGGAAAGCGAATTTTCTTAGGCGCTTTATCTCGAATTACGCCGAGGTGGCCAAAGGATTCACTCGTTTGTTAAAGCAGAATGTTCCCTTTCATTGGGACGAAATTGCTCAAGAATCCTTTGAGAAGCTGAAGACATTGCTCGTCAATGCTCCGTTGCTTCGTCCTCCGGACTACCACCGCGACTTTACTTTGTATCTAGCCGCCGCATTAAGCACCATTGCCATGGTCTTGGTGCAGGAGGACGAGAATGGTGATGAACATGTTGTTTATTACCTATCTTGGAACCTTCTCGACCTGGAAACGCGTTATGCACATGTTGAGAAGTTGGCCTTAGCAGCGGTACACGCTGTACAACGCTTTCGCCATTACATCCTGTTGCGCATGATAACAGTGGTTTCAGACTGCAACCCCATGACGTATATTCTTTCTAGACAATTGCTGGGGTGCAAGTACTCCAAATGGATCGTCATCCTGCAGGAGTTTGACTTGGAGTTCACTACCGCCAAGTCAACTAAATCACTGGTCTTCGCGGATTTGATATGTTCTCTCCCTACAGACTCTCTTCCTGAACACTCTGAAGATCATATACCGGACGAAACGTTGTTTCTTATCGATACTCGTGATCCTTGGTACGGGGACATCATAGTGTATCTTCAGACCGCGACATTCCGGTCTGAGTTGGATAAAGCTGCACGCCGTCGGATTCGGCACCAGTCCCAACCCTACCGCATAGTAGGAGATACCCTATATCGTATCGGAGTAGATTCGGTGCTCCGACGATGCCTTACCTTGGACGAGGCTGAGAAAGTCTTGAATGACTGCCACAGTGGCGCCTGTGGTGGACACATGTCCGGATATGCCACTGCCCAAAAGATTCTGAGGGCAGGTTATTTTTGGCCTTCTATATTCAAGGATTGTATCACTGCAGTCCGAAAATGCCATCCGTGCCAGATTTTTCAGCGCAAGATGCGCGCGCCGCCGTTGCCTTTGCATCCCGTTATTACCGTCGGCCCTTCCGCGAAATGGGGCGTAGATTTTATGACGTGTAACCCTCACTCGGCCGGGGGGCATGCGTATATCATTGTCGCCGTCGACTACTTCACTAAGTGGGCCGAGGCGATGCCTACACTTGCTGCTGACGGAAGAACGGCTGCTTCCTTTTTATTCAACCATGTTATTGCACGATTCGGGGTCCCTCAAGCTATCGTCACTGATCAGGGTACTCATTTCCGTGATTACATGATGGCGGAGCTGACAGCTGCGTTGGGCCTGCGTCACGACAGCTCAACGCCATACTACCCTCAAGCTAACGGTCAAGTTGAAGCGGTGAACAAGGTTTTGGTCACTATGCTTCAACGAACAGTTGGGATTCATAAATCCAGTTGGCATCTCCAACTGTTCTCAGCTCTCTGGGCGTACCGAACATCTGCTAAAAGTGCAGCCGGATTCACACCATTCCAACTGGTGTACGGTCTGGAAGCTACTTTGCCGGTTGAATGTGAAATTCCTTCGCTCAAATTAGCTGTGGAGCTCTTACCGGATACTTCTCCTGAGGAAGAGCGTCTCCTGTATCTCGAACGGTTGGATGAGACCCGTCGTCTAGCTGCTTTGATCATCGAAGCACAAAAGAAGAGGGTCAAGTCTCATTTTGATCAATCAGTTTCTCCCCGTTCTTTCGTCGAAGGAGACCTAGTCCTCTTCTACGATCAGGCACACGACAAGCTTGGTGCCGGGAAGCTCCAGCCGATGTGGCACGGGCCTTATATAGTTAAACGTGTTTTGAAAAATGGGGCCTACGAGCTTATAGACTACGAAGGAGTTCCATTGGCGCAGCCCAGGAATGGGCTGTACCTTAAGAAATACTATGCCTGAATTGATTTCTTGGTGTGGTGTGTGTACATAGGTGTGTGATTGTCATTTGTGTGCATGGTGTGGTGTGCTTTGTAAACGTCTTTCTGCTGATCGGGTCTTCCTGGTTGTGCAGATGTCTACTCATCCATTTCTTGGTTTCGCGGACGGTGCCTCCCGCAGTACCAGGAATCTGTCTTCTGCAGCCTGGGTAATCTACAATCCTGCTGGTGAGTTGATCGACCTGCAAGGTGTTTGTTTAGGGCGTACCACGAACAATATCGCGGAATATAGCGTCGTGTTGGAATTATTAACCGAGGCAGTAAACCTTGGTATCCGTGAATTGCTCGTGTACCTAGATTCACAACTTGTAGTGTTACAGCTGAACGGACACTATTCGGTAAGGAACCCGTCCATCTTACGTCTGTATTTGCGTATTCGATTACTGGAAAGGAATTTTGACTACATTACATATCATCATATACCCGGACATTTGAATACATTAACAGATGCAGTAGCAAATTTGGTATTAGACAGGCATTTGCGCAATTTATAAATCATCATCACATGTAAAGAAAGACTCATCCAGAAATAGATATGTATATATATAGATATCGAAATGTTTACATAGAGTGTGTCACATAAAACTCAAAAATATACATAATTGTCTTAATACATCCTGAGACACTGTGTCTCTCAAAAAATAGGTGTGGCATAAATCCTAGAGACTAATCCGCATGGTGCTCATGATAGCACGTCACTGCACGCACTAGCCGCCTCAGGATTCGGTGGAGCCGGTTTGGAACTCCCACCGTATGGCGCTGGTACTCCATCGGTACGTCTGACAGCCGGGCATAGTCTGGGATCCCATGGGCAATCCCCTCAAGGTTCTGGACCAATGCCTCTCCTCCGGTACCTTCCCCCTGGATCTCAGGGGCGAGTTGTGTTCTTCGGGAGATAGGAGACATCCCGGCTGGTCTCTCGGGTCCTACATCTGCATGCATATATAATTGTGTTAAGACAAGTGTGTATTAACAAAAAAACATATAAACATAAAATCAAAAATATGAGGTCTTACCCAGCTCTTCATCCCAGTCGTCTCCTTCTGGTAGCGGGAGATCTGGGTCCCCTGTAAAGTCAGTTCCCGAATAGGGCCAATCTTCCACAACGATCAGTTGGCACCGTAGCCACCTAAAGAACTCTGGCTTCTAGGACATCTGTTGGCCGCCTCCAGATCTGGGCATCAGTGCTGCCCAGCGAGCCATTCTCGGCTCTCATGGTACCGGACTCGCCACATGGGCCTCTTGGCCCTGGAAGGTTGGTATGCGTTCCAGAATGAACGATACCAAGATGGAACCATAACCGAACTGCTTCAGTCTCCCTTGTTTACACTTGGTGAGCTGCCTTTTCATGTTGATCGTGACGGCTGTTGCCCAATCATACAGTCGGGGACCCATGCATTCTGAGGCCAGTAAGAGTTGAGTTTTTGTAGCCTCGTGCGGTGCCTGCGATCCAGCAGCCCGCGTAATGGTGTGGAGTACAACTCTCAGTGCTAGATCAGGGATGGTGGAAATATAGACTTTTTTACTTCCTGATCCTGTCTGTGCCCCTCGGCACACCCGCGCCATTACCTCTTCCATCTTTTCCCCTGATGGTCTGCTCCCAGTCAGTACAGGGATTGGACCTCTGCGGGACAATCCAGTAATGAAATAAATGTCAGTGACCTCCAATTCCAGCACCTGGTCTCGTATTCTGAATACTTGGTCATTTTCATCCCAGAGGTTGATCAGATATTGGAGGAGCTCAGGCTGAGCTCGTAAGCATGGCGTGAGGAAGAAATTTTTTAAGCCACAGTCTCTCAGAGCATTCATACATGCTTGGCTTTGCATGGCCTCTTCGTCCTCATCTCCGTGTTCCCGTTCCTTCCATTCAATTGCCATTCTGACTGTTTATCTGCATTCACATGGTCCAAAGCCCTTGATTAGATCTTTTGTGAGTTTCAAAATTCAAAGAATTTGGCATAAATATCAGAATTTTAGGCGAAAATTTGGGTTCCGCCGCTGGCGCGACTGTTTTTCTAACAGTCGCGCCAGGTGGCGCGGGCCCTTTGGTAAAAAGAGCTCAGTGGCGCGGGTCCGTGCCCGATACCCGCGCCACTGGGCCCGGCCCTAAAATTTCAAGAGTGCCCTCACAGAGCTGATTTCTAAGGGAAATTCATTAAAAAATGTATGGAAAGAAAGAGAAAAGGAGCGCCTCTTACCTGTCACAGACGAGACGCTGAATGGTTGCCTGGATTGGTCGCAATCACCGTCAAAAGATTCTGCTCCAAATGGACCACTGTTGCTCCCCACAAGGTAAATAGTAAAAAGTAATTTCATTTTTTACCATTGGACATATTTATAACTTTTCGTCGTTAAATGAGCTTTAAAAAGTTATTTCTTATCAAATATTTGCATGCATTATGTCGAAAATGGATTTTACGCTTGTTGGGTATGTGCAGTGGCAGGTATTTGCGACTTAAAAGATGGAAACGAGTTGTGTTTTATACTTTTTCGGACTCGGTAAATACACGAAAAAGTCACTCTGGAGTCATCTTTCAGCTCTTTTCTGACTCTCTAAATATGAAAAGATCGTCGAGGCCCTTGTCGTTTCGATCTCGTTAAAATGGACACGAATCGACATTCACCCAGTATAAGTTTAACCCTTTTTCGGGTTGGGATGGATTGATTACGAAAAAGGAATACCCTAGCCTATCGCGACTAGGAGGTTTTCCCGGATATTGTTTTCTACCTTTTCGGATCTGGGAAACTATTTACGAAAAGGGGCCTGTGGAGTTTTCTTTTCCGCTGTCTTTTCAAACTCTCTAAACATGAAAAGGCGCCGAGTTCTTCCTTTGTCAGACTCGTTAAACCCTGATGACATTGGATTCCGTCAAAATGACGTTCTCCGAGTTTCTCCTTCCTAGGACTCGTTAAATGCACTAGGATGGATTCGCCCGAAGGGCGGACTTATATCACAAGCATATGCTATCCCCTTCAAGCTTGTTATCCAAAATAATTGGGGTACTCGCCAGAAATGGTGGGGGAAAAAATGGAACCATCGTCGTTGTCGTCGGCAGTATGTCGCTCTTGAACATGGCACTTGTCTGCATTCGTGTCGGGTTGGGGACATCTCATCTCGTTGCTTCACTTTGCTTCCATGGGTTTGGGTAATCTCTTTTGACCTCTCATCTGTTCACTGCCTCGTCGCCATGACTTTTGATCTGTTGATGTCAAATACTGCCAAGTCCATTGTCGTGCCGTTTATATGTTCAAGAGAAGTTGGCCTCTGCGAATATCAACCTTCCTCTGTTTCTCATATGGCCCTGATTCACAACAAAACATTATGTTCCTCTGTCTCGTGTCGATGATGTGGGAATCATTATGGCCCACCTTCGATCAAGGTCACTTCCTGTCGACTTCAACTCATTATCTAGGAAGTTGGTCTAGAGACTCCTTATGGTACCTTGGAGCCTGCATGCCTCAATGGCAGGTTCGTCGCATTCGACGAGAGGTTTACATCATTGGCCTTCGATCGAGTGATTCTGCGGGTGTTCGACGTCAGCTCATTTATTCGCACGCCGTAGATTGTACCTGTAGTACCTTGAGGACCATTTTCATTATTGGTGGTTTCTCTCGCGTCTGTTAACAGCTTTCATCATTGGCTGGTAATCAGACGATGTTCTTGCATGTTCGACATAAGCTCACATATTCACATGCTCGAACTTGTACTTGTTTGGGTCGAGATGGAGCGCAAGACCCTGGATTGTGTCTGTTGTAATCCAGGCTGCGATTGTGGATTATTATCATTATGTACATGACTCCCTGATTGGATGGCTGCGACCATACCTGAGTCTATTTGTTTGATCTTAGTTGGATGGCTGCGCCCATACCCTGGATCCGGATTATAGCATACTCTGTTTCGGATGGTTGCGTCCATACCATATATATACATCATGTACTTGAGATATCAGTTGTATCTTTCTGCGCAGGTTTTCCGACGGCGGGCCTTCAGTTGGACATGTTCTCATAAAGCATTTCACCCCTCTCACTCTCGGGCCTCATACTTTAGGGGGCATCTGTTACACAGTAATTTGTCACCGTCCTAACCATTCCCCATCCCGCACAATGGAGGACCCATTCCGTGACCTGTGAACATTGTCATGCTTTGAAATCACCATCAATGCATCCCTCTGAATGTGAGCTATATTTTCCCTTGAGACATCTCCTTGCAAAAATCATAAAAAACATCCCTTTTTGCATTGGCGCGGGCAGTCAGTTCAGGACTCGCGCCACTGAGGAAAATCCTACACAGAGGTCGTGCCACTTGGCGCTCTGTCATAGAGCAGCAATCGCGCCACCCATTTTAGGGACTGTTTTTTAAATATGGATGGCGGAAGTTGAGTTCAAACAAACTCACAAACCACTGCCTATCTTGAGTTGGGAGGTTTGGTTGCGGGAGTTCTATGGAAGGGAATTGGTTTTGCCACCTCCCATGGAACCTTCCTTGTTGATAGGGCCAATCCCATAATAATAGGGATCCCAACTCCCTCCTTCCCCATCTATATAAGCTTGCTCAAATCCATGGCAAGCTAGTCTTGAAGTGCTGAAGCTTTGCCTCTCCCTATTCCCAAGTGCCTTTGTGTTGTAAAGAATCCCTTCTTTCCCTTAAGGCCCATTCAAGCGAGGAGACCATTGTTACGAGACTCTGGAGAGGTTTCCCTTTCCCTTGGCGAGCTTTGCGAGACGTGGACGACCGGAGACCCGCTCGAAGGAGGCTGCAACGTCAGAACTTGGTTGTAACTTCTATTCGCTTATTATTTTAATAGATGACTATGATTATGGTTCCACTCCGTTTTCCATTGTGTTAATGCGAGTAATATCTTTTCTGACCGATGTTTAGTTACGCATGCTGGTTCCTATGCTTGTATCTGTTTGTTTCTTCTATGTGCAGGTGTTCATCCGCGGAGATCGTTTCTGACCGATGTTTAGTTACGCATGTTGGTTCCTATGCTTGTATCTGTTCGTTTCTTCTATGTGCAGGTGTTCATCCGCGGAGATCGTGGAAGGATTGTGATCTGCCAGGGCTGAAGGACGGGGACACTTCTTCTTCAGGTCATAGCGTTGGAATCCAGGTAGGCTTCTATTCCAAGTCTTTCATTCGTAATTAGGAGCTTGCGTCATAGCATTGTTTGTTTGTTGCTAGACCCCTGCTGGGCTAGTAGGGATCGCCTCTGTCCGCAGAGGGGATTTACCTCCTCAACAAATTGGTGACTCCGCTGGGGATCGTCCGGTTTTCCTTGTCTCGTTTATGTCGGTTCGCCTTGATCGTTTTCCTTGCTTGATGAACCTTCTGGGTTGGATTCTTTCATTGTTTTAGCTTCTTGGTTTTCTTAGCTTGTATTGGTCTGCTTCTGGAATAGCTTATTTTTATTTTTTATTGAGGAACTCGACTGGCGCGGTTTTTAACCTGACAGTCGCGCCACTTGGCGCTTGTTTCCTTTGTCTGACTCGCGCCAATTGGCCTCTGGCGCCAGTTTCAAGCCCACAGTCGCGCCACCCCTGTGACTTTTTTTAGTTTCTTCATTTTTTAGCTTTCTGGACTTGACCAGTGCTTCTCTTCTTGATTTCCCGACTGTCTGAGTGTGTTGGAGTCTTGTTTGGCTGGAATTCACCTCTGTCCTTGGGTTGTTTGCTTCTATCTACCGATTTCACGTTTTGAGCCCTAGGGCATCTAGTGGCTTAGTGTATCGAGCCCTCCTTGGGAGCTTAGGTGTCTTGATTGTCCTGTCAACTTGTTGATTGGTTCTCCGCACTCTCTTAACAGTCTTTGATTGTTTTGCTGCGTCTTTTGAGTGATTGTTTGTTCCTTCATTCGGAATTCGTTTGCCCTTGCTTTGGACCTAGATCACACGGTCCATCGGAAGCTTTTGAGTCTTTCTTCGATTTGAGAGACTTTGGGTCGATTTAGTGATCTGATTGATTGCATTGTTGAGTGAATTTTGTTTTTTTCGCTCTCTTGGATATCATTTCTCAAATTGTTCCTTTTGTTTTCAGTGCACATTAGCCATTAAACATTGAAAATCAAAAAAAAATCTCTCTTGTTTTTATTAATTAGTGCAAATTGTGATCTTTTCCATATCGCTAGTGATTAGTGTTTGAATGAAAAGTGTTCAATTGCATTAGTTGCATTAGAAACATTGTTGTTTGTATTCCGTTCATTTCGTTTGCATAAAAGCTCTCAACTCTTATTTAACTAGTTTTCATCGAACGAAATGTTGCACTGTGGCATATAGCTTTCATTTAGGAGTCTTTCGAGACACTACATACGATAGGGCCTGGAAATTGAAACTTAATTGAAGATCAACTGTAAAATTTATTCAATTAACCTAAGGCAACATTGGAACTTAACGAAACATATTTAGAAGGTCTAGGCTAGAGACGTGTTTCGGCGTCGTTAAACCTAGCAGCTGTCGTTCGCCTGTTGGCTTTAGACAGCGCTAGTACGGACTTGCGCTCCCCGTACCGTCGCGTATATAAAGGGAGACCCCTATAGGTTTTCAATCCTTTATCCATAGGAAGCCGAGTCTGCCGCCCTATACCTGTGATACACCGAACACAGCATTCGGGGAGACTACCTGCATGTACGGAAAGTCCTTGGTCGATTTCTGTTTCATTTTTTGAAACCAAGGTGTATATTGCAGTTCACGGATATTTGGTACACCCTTTGTGCCTAGTTTTTCCTGAGCAGTCATTTGGTCTTTTCTGACTCCCTAAACTTGAAAAGGCCGTCAAGCGCTTGTCCTTTCACGCTTGTATCAACTCTGAAAGAGATAGAGTCATCTTTTTATCGTTTCTCGACTCTTAAAACATGAAACGGTAGAATTTCTTATTTTCCAATGTGGTAAAATCAATCTCCCACGATTACACACCCGTTTAGACGTTGCTTGTGACTGTTTGATCGTGTGTCTTAACTCGTTTTCAGCCCGTGTGTGTGTTTGCTCTCTTCTTCTAGTCTTTTGCCACGGTGGCGGAACTTTCGGTTTCGTCTACTGGTAGTCCTTACACGGACGATTCTTCAGAGGCTTCTCAGCCTTCTGTTGAACCACAGCAGCCTGTTGTTTCCGAGTTCCCTGACGGGGGACCGGTCCTCGCCGAACAACCCTTTGGAGAACCAGTTGAGTTCAACTGGCCCTTTTCGGACCCTGTGTCTGAATTGAGATTAGGAGCTGATTTCCTTTCTCTTACATCGGGTTCACCGTTTATTGCTGCTGTTTTTCCTCCTAGTCCTCGCCGTCTTACGTGATTGCGCGGCGGGATCAGCCATGAAGGAGCGGTCCCGGTGAGGAGATTCGGGAGGCCGATATTGCTCCGAGCGCATCCCTCGTGGGTGTTGAGGAGACGATGCGGCGCTACCACATCGTCAGCTGGTCCTTCTTTGCCACAGGGATACAGATCTCTGGGTCAGATTATCTCAGCTGCTGCCTCTATGGGAATATCATCTCCTGCTTCGAGGCCAGCTGCCACTACACCCGGAGTGTCTCCTTCGACGCCCGTCACTTCTGTTCCCGTGCGACCCACTGTTTGTGTGGCTGCCTCTTCTGCTGTTGTCTCAGCATCTGCTACTAGATCTGGGCCAACTCCTGAAGACATTTATCTAGCTACTGCTATACCGGAGAATATCTCTCTGGAGGAGTATCGGTTGTTTTTACAGCAGCCGAACGCCGGAGCTGGACAAATCCCCCAAGATCCTTATCGATCTTTCTTTTCGCACTATGCACAGGACGGCACTCCCGTGTATGGTTTCCCGGGTCAGCTTGATGAGCATGGGGACATTTTGCGTCTTCTGCTCCACAGACATACATTATCCATTCAGGAGTTTACGTACAGCAGGCTCGAACTTTGTGGAATGACCTTTCAGTCCAACTGCGAGGCCAACCTGGCTATGCAATACGACCCACGAGACAGCCCATCAAGGCTACTCGCGGACGGCAAGGGCCATTGTACTGATGCGGAAGGACCATGTCACGACCTGTTGGTCAGCTGCTCGGCCTCGGTAGGGGTATCCAGCCAGGGACCGACCTAGGGTCCTGGGGGGCAAATCCAGCCTTCTTTACCGATGCAACCGCAGTATCCTGTTGTCTCTAACGTTGCATATCAGCCAGGACCACCCTATGGTTTTGCTTCAGGTCAAACTGGTTTCCAGCAAGCACCTGGTCCTGTTCCACCACCAGGCCAACCGGGTCATCCGGTACAACCTGGTGTCCCGCCTCCAGGCCAACCGGCTTATTCGGTGCAACCTGGGGCTCACTTACAACCAGGTCAGCCTGCGCAACCAGCGCCGCCCCCTCATTCGGGCCAACCTGTTCATTCAGGAGCGCCCCCTCATTCGGGTCAACCTGTTCATTCAGGCCAGCCCCCTCAGTCCGTTCACTCTGCTCACCAGCCTGCTCACTCAATGCCGCAGCCAAATCAACAGCTGCGCCCTACGTACCAGGCTCCGCAGGGTTCCACTTATCAGCAGTCTACTCATCCTCAGAGTGGTTATTATCCTCATGGTCAATCTCAACCGAACTATAACTACTCTGGAGGCTCTCAGTATCCTCCTCCTCCACCCGGTTCTACCTACGCTCAGCAGCCAAATCCAAACGCTGCTTATACAGGGCAGACACCTAATCAGGGCCCGAACCCCGGTTATCAAGCCCCACACAATGGTTACCAGCAACCAAATCAGTCTGGTTATACGAACCATGCCCCCTACGGTCAAAATCCTCAGGGACAGAACCCATGGGGGCAGGGATATTCACAACCATCGTGGAACGCAGGTACCGGACCTTATCCTGGGACTGGCATGGTAGTTAACCCTCCATTGCCGTTCCTGGCTACCTTGGATCTACCGGACGTTTCGAAGTTGACCAATGATCCGATTGCTCATAATCCATATTGGCCCCCGGTTCCAACCAAGATACCAGGTGACTGTCCCAAGTTTGAGGGCAAAGCTGGCGAAGATCCCCAGACGCATGTGATGACGTATCACCTCTGGTGTTCGTCTAACTCTTGGACTGACGATTCGATTCGTTTGCGTCTTTTCCAGCGTACTTTAACAGGAGCTGCTGCTAGGTGGTACATAGAGCTATCCCGTGGTATTTTTCAGGATTTCAACTCGTTAGCTATGGCTTTCCTCACGCATTTCCAGTTACCAGTCCGGTATGAGACCGGGACGCACCTCCTGTCTTCCCTGAAGCAGGACTCGGCCACTCACATCTCGGATCACATCCATGAGTGGCGGCGCCGTCGTCGACTGATCAAGTTTCATATACCTGATCAGATCTTGACTCACTGGTTCACCACCTCCTTTGTCAATAAAATCGCTCAGGATATCGCGATGGGAGCGTTTGTGACGGAGGAACAAGCTATCGCGCGTGCCCAGTACCTGGATCTTGTTTATTCGCAATCTGGCACGCTTTATGACATCCTGCCTGATGCTCCACGGCCCGGAGCCACAAAGGCCCCGCCTACCCCCACGGTGGATGGTGTCATTGGTTCCGTTTCTCCAAATTCGAAGAAGTCTTCGAATGGGAAGCAGAAGGATAATTCTTCCAACAATACCTCTGCTAATCCCGCATCATCCGATTCTGGTAAAACCGCAGAGGTAAATGCCGTTCAGGCCAATCCTGCGGACAAATCCTCCAAAGGGAAGAAGAAGGGAAAAGGCAAATCAAAATCTGATGCCCCAAAACCAGAATCTAAAACTCGAACTGAGGATGGCTCCCAACGTAAGCCGAAATTCCCTTGCCTCATCTGTGAAGGTGACCATTACACTAAGGATTGTCCACGACGGTCCGAAATTAGTCAACTTCTTAAAGGCTCAAAAGGGACTTCGGTTGTTTTAAAAGAGCCATTTCCATCTCAGCAGACCCAGATGGTCGAACAAGGTTCATCATCTGCACCGTTTGGGTCTCAGGTTTTCATGATGAAAACTAATGCACCTATCACTATTGCTACTAGGTCGAAGGATTACAATAGTCAGCAGCAGGCACCCGGGAAGGCAGTTGCGGATGGACCGCCTCCCCCACCTGTTTCTGGTCCATTGGAGATCGAGAAGCCGACTCTCGAACCCGTTGTGAAGCCACCTCCCAAGGGTGTTCTTCGAAGATCCTCTTATAATCCAAATGCTCGTGCCGCTCAACATTATAGCATCGTTGAGGATCTGGCACAGGCGCCATGTGCCATGTCTGCACTTGAGGTTCTTCAAAGTTGTCCTTCACAACGGAAGGCTTTACTGTCTGCCATCGGTGGTATCGATCCCGCCGACTCGAGCCTTCTCACCTTCGATCTGGAGAATTTTACTCCTCGGCTTCCACATCAAATTGCTTTGGTCATTCAAGTCGGGATTAACGGTCTGAACGTTCACAGAGCCATCGTAGATGAAGGTGCATCTACTTGCGTTATGTCCTCCGCTTGTTGGAAGGCCATCGGCTCTCCAACCTTGTCGTCATCTCCCAATGCCCTTGAGGCATTTGATGGTCGGGAATCTAAACCCCTGGGAGTTCTCGAGAGTCTTGCGATCACATTACAGGGAAAAACTGTCAACGTGGAAGTAGAAGTGGTTGATGCTAAACTCAACTACAATATACTTCTTGGCCGCAGCTGGACCCATGCCATGCTCTGCGTGCCGTCTACTGTCTTTCGATTCATTAAGTTCCCTCACGAGGGCAAGATTGTCACAGTAGATCAGTTGTCATTTTTTACCTCTAGCTCTGAGAACAACGTGCCGTATGTGGATCAAATTCCGAATCCCCCAGACAGCATAGGACCTGGTCTCTTCAAAGACCCAGTCCTCATGGGTATTTTCCCTGCGCCGCCACCGAATACCGCTCAAGTTAACATGCTGTCCAGAACTGATGACCCCTGGCTCATTCCTACACCTGAGCAGGTATATGAGTTTGGAGAATCCATGCCTTTAACGCCAGTAGAGATCAGCTACTGTGAGATTGTTGCCGCATCGGATCCTCCACCTCCTCAGCATGCTCCGATGAGCATGGCTCTTGACGTCTACTCACAATCCCCCTGGCTTGGTCAGGCTGATTCACCTGATCCTCTTAGAGAGACTTTTCCTTCAGATGAGGCTATCATTGAAACTATGTCTCTTGAGGAGCTACCCTGGGGCGATGGGCATCATCGCTCCTCGTTTATGCCTAGCTTGGGGGCAATGACTGACTGTCTAGAGCGCTATGCTACTCAGGTTCCTTCCCCTCCTCTTCAAACACCGATCTTGACGCACGAGGTCTTTTCGGAGGGTAATCTGAGTAACATTACTCAAACGGTTCCTATCAACATCTCTGTTAAACCAGGGATTGTTGAGAACATTCATGTGGGTGTGACCTGTTCTCCCGAAGAGATCCAGGTCTATACGGAACTTTTCAAAGAATTCAGAGATGTTTTTGCATGGTCCTACGAGGAAATGCCGGGAATTGATCCTAGTATTGTCGTACACGAGATTCCAACCTATCCGGGTGCGAAACCCGTGTGCCAACGCTTGCGTCCCATGCATCCTCGGAAAGCCGCCGCTATCAAGGCAGAGGTTGAAAAACTTCTGAACGCGGGGTTTATTTATCCTATCCCCCTTACAGAATGGGTGTCCAATATCGTCCTTGTCGATAAAAAGCAGGGTACCATTCGAGTCTGTGTAGATTATCGCGATATCAATCGCGCCTGTCCTAAGGACAATTATCCCACTCCGTTTATCGATCAGATTATCGACGATTGCGCCGGAAGTGAGATCTACTCCTTAATGGACGGTTTCTCAGGTTACAACCAGATTAACATTGCACCTGAGGATCAACACAAGACCACATTCATCTGTCCGTGGGGCACTTTTGCATATAAAAAACTCCCGTTCGGCTTAAAGAACGCTGGCGCCACGTTTCAGCGCGCGATGTCATATGCTTTTCATGATATTCGCCATATCGTCCAGCCTTATCTGGACGACTTGCCTGCCCATTCGGGTAAGCGAGAGGATCATCCGGAACATCTTCGCCAGATATTTCTTCGTTGCAGACGCTACAATATTAGGCTCAATCCTCATAAGTGCGTCTTCTGCGTCGATTCTGGCCGTCTTTTAGGCTTTATAGTCTCGAAAGACGGAATTCGCCTCGACCCTCTGAAGGTTGAGGCCATTATAAATCTCCCGTCACCCTCCTCCCTGTATCAGTTGCAGAGTCTGCAAGGGAAAGAAAATTTTCTTAGGCGCTTTATCCTGAATTACGCCGAGGTGGCCAAAGGATTCACTCGTTTGTTAAAGCAGAATGTTCCCTTTCATTGGGACGAAATCGCTCAAGAATCCTTTGAGAAGCTGAAGACATTGCTCGTCAATGCTCCGTTGCTTCGTCCTCCAGACTACCACCGCGACTTTACTTTGTATCTAGCCGCCACATTAAGCACCATCGCCATGGTCTTGGTGCAGGATGACGAGAATGGTGACGAACATGTTTTTTATTACCTATGTCGGAACCTTCTCGACCCGGAAACGCGTTATGCACATGTTGAGAAGTTGGCCTTAGCAGCCGTACACGCCGTACAACGCTTTCGCCATTACATCCTTTTGCGCACGATAACAGTGGTTTCAAACTGCAACCCTATGACGTATATTCTTTCTAGACAATTACTAGGGGGCAAGTACTCCAAATGGATCGTGATCCTGCAGGAGTTTGACTTGGAATTCACCACTGCCAAGTCAACTAAATCACTGGTCTTCGCGGATTTGATATGTTCTCTCCCTACAGACTCTCTTCCTGAACACTCTGAAGATCATATTCCGGACGAAACATTGTTTCTTATCGATACTCGTGATCCTTGGTACGGGGACATCATAGTGTATCTTCAGACCGCGACATTCCGGTCTGAGTTGGATAAAGCTGCACGCCGTCGGATTCGGCACCAGTCCCAACCCTACCGCATAGTAGGAGATACCTTATATCGTATTGGAGTAGATTCGATGCTCCGACGATGCCTTACCTTGGACGAGGCTGAGAAAGTCTTGAATGACTGCCACAGTGGCGCCTGTGGTGGACACATGTCCGGATATGCCACTGCCCAAAAGATTCTGAGGGCAGGTTATTTCTGGCCTTCTATATTCAAGGATTGTATCACTGCAGTCCGAAAATGTCATGCATGCCAGATTTTTCAGCGCAAGATGCGCGCGCCGCCGTTGCCTTTGCATCCCGTTATTACCGTTGGCCCTTTTGCGAAATGGGGCGTGGACTTTATGACGTGTAACCCTCACTCGGCCGGGGGACATGCGTATATCATTGTCGCCGTCGACTACTTCACTAAGTGGGCCGAGGCGATGCCTACACTAGCTGCTGACGGAAGAACGACTGCTTCATTTTTATTCAACCATGTTATTGCACGATTCGGGGTTCCTCAAGCTATCGTCACTGATCACGGTACTCATTTCCGCGATTACATGATGGCGGAGCTGACAGCTGCGTTGGGCCTGCGTCACGACAGCTCAACGCCATACTACCCTCAAGCGAACGGTCAGGTTGAAGCGGTGAACAAGGTTTTGGTCACTATGCTTCAACGAGCAGTTGGGATTCATAAATCCAGTTGGCATCTCCAACTGTTCTCAGCTCTCTGGGCGTACCGAACATCTGCTAAAAGTGCAACCGGATTCACACCATTCCAACTGGTGTACGGTCTGGAAGCTACTTTGCCAGTTGAATGTGAAATTCCTTCGCTCAAATTAGCTGTGGAGCTCTTACCGAATACTTCTCCTGAGGAAGAGCGTCTTCTGTATCTCGAACGGTTGGATGAAACCCGTCGTCTAGCTGCTTTGATTATCGAAGCACAAAAGAAGAGGGTCAAATCTCATTTTGATCAATCTGTTTCTCCCCGTTCTTTCATCGAAGGAGACCTCGTCCTCTTGTATGATCAGGCACATGATAAGCTTGGAGCCGGTAAACTCCAGCCTATGTGGCACGGTCCCTATATTGTAAAACGCGTTTTGAAAAATGGGGCCTACGAGCTTATAGATTACGAAGGAGTTCCATTGACGTAGCCCAGAAATGGGCTGTACCTTAAGAAGTACTACGCCTGAAATGATTTCTTGGTGTGGTGTGTGTACATAGGTGTGTGATTGTCATTTGTGTGCATGGTGTGGTGTGCTTTGTAAACATCTTTCTGCTGATCGGGTCTTCCTGGTTGTGCAGATGTCCATTCATCCATTTGTTGGTTTCGCGGATGGTGCCTCCCGCAGTACCAGGAATCTGTCTTCCGCAGCCTGGGTAATCTACGATCCTGCTGGTGAGTTGATTGACCTGCAAGGTGTGTGTTTAGGGCGTACCACGAACAATATCGCGGAATATAGCGCCGTATTGGAATTATTAACCGAGGCAGTAAACCTTGGTATCCGTGAATTGCTCGTGTACCTAGATTCACGGCTTGTAGTGTTGCAGCTGAACGGGCACTATTCGGTAAGAAACCCGTCCATTTTACGATTGTATTTGCGTATTCGATTACTGGAAAGGAATTTTGAATACATTACATATCATCATATACCCAGACATTTGAATACATTAACAGATGCAGTAGCAAATTTGGTGTTAGACAGGCATTTACGCAATTTATAAATCATCATCACGTGTAAAGAAGACTCATCCAGAAATAGACATGTATATATATAGATATCAAAATGTTTACATAAGGTGTGTTGCATAAAACTCAAAAAATATACATAATTGTCTTAATACATCCTGAGACACTCTGTCTCTCAAAAAATAGGTGTAGCTAAATCCTAGAGACTAATCCGCATGGTGCTCATGATAGCACGTCACTGCACGCACTAGCCGCCTCAAGATTCGGTGGCGCCGGTTTGGAACTCCCACCGTATGGCGCTGGTACTCCATCGGTACGTCTGACAGCCGGGCATAGTCTGGGATCCCATGGGCAATCCCCTCGAGGTTCTGGACCAGTGCCTCTCCTCCGGTGCCTTCCCCCTGGATCTCAGGGGCGAGTTGTGTCCTCCGGGAGATAGGAGACATCCCGGCTGGTCTCTCAGGTCCTACATCTGCATGCATATATAATTGTGTCAAGACAAGTGTGTATTAAAAAAAAAAAAAAAAAAACATATAAACATGAAATCAAAAATTTGAGGTCTTACCCAGCTCCTCGTCCCAGTCATCCCCTTCTGGTAGTGGGAGATCTGGATCTCCTGTAAAGTCAGTTCCCGAATAGGGCCAATCTTCCACAACGATCAGTTGGCGCCGTAGCCACCTAAAGAACTCTGGCTTCCAGGACATCTGTTGGCCACCTCCAGATCTGGGCATCAGTGCTGCCCAACGAGCCATTCTCGGCTCTCGTGGTATCGGACTCGCCACATGGGCCTCTTGGCCCTGGAAGGTTGGTATGCGTTCCAGAATGAACGATACCAAGATGGAACCATACCCCAACTGCTTCAGTTTCCCCTGTTTGCACTTTGTGAGCTGCCTTTTCATATTGATGGTCACAGTTGTTGCCCAATCATACAGTCGGGGACCCATGCATTCTGAGGCTAGTAAGAGTTGAGTCTTCGTGGCCTCGTGCGGAGCCTGCGACCCAGCAGCCCGCGTAATGGTGTGGAGAACTACTCTCAGTGCTAGATCAGGGATGGTGGAGATGTATACCTTCTTACTTCCTGATCCTGTCTGTGCCCCTCGGCACACCCGCGCCATTACTTCTTCCATCTTTTCCCCTGATGGTCTGCTCCCAGTCAGTACAGGGATTGGACCTCTGCGGGACAATCCAGTAATGAAATAAATGTCAGTGACCTCCAATTCCAGCACCTGGTCTCGTATTCTGAATACTTGGTCATTTTCATCTCAGATGTTGATTAGATATTGGAGAAGCTCGGGCTGAGCTCGTAAACATGGCATGAGGAAGAACTTTTTCAATCCGCAGTCTCTCAGAGCGTTCATGCAAGCCTGGCTTTGCATGGCCTCTTCATCCTCATCTCCGTGTTCTCGTTCCTTCCATTTAATTGCCATTTTGAGTGTTTATCTGCATTCACATGGTCAAAAACCCCTGATTAGATCTTTGGTGAGCTTCAAATTTCAAGAAATTTGGGGTAAATATCGAAATTTTAGGCGAAAATTTGGGTTCCGCCGCTGGCGCGGGCCTTTTGCTAAAAAGAGCTCAGTGGCGCGGGTCTGTGCCCGATACCCGCGCCACTGGGCCCGGCCCTAAAATTTTAAAAGTGCCCTTACAGAACTGATTTATAAAGGGAAATCATTAAAAAATGTATGGAAATGAAGAGAAAAGTAGCGCCTCTTACCTGTGACAGACGAGACGCTGAATGGTTGCCTGGATTGGTCGCAATCACCGTCAGAAGATTCTGCTCCAAATGGACCACTGTTGCTTTCCACAAGGTAAATAGTAAAAAGTAATTTCATTTTTTACCAATTAGACATATTTATAACTTTTTGACGTTAAATGAGCTTTAAAAGTTATTTTTGTCAAATATTTGCATGTATTATGTCGAAAATGGATTTTACGCTTGCTTGGTATGTGCAGCAGCAGGTTTTTTGCGACTTAAAAGGTGGAAACGAGTTATATTTTATACTTTTTCGGACTCGGTAAATACACGAAAAAGTCACTCTGGAGTCATCTTTCAGCTCTTTTCTGACTCTCTAAATATGAAAAGATCGCAGAGGCCCTTGTCGTTTCGATCTCGTTAAAATGGACACGAATCGACATTCACCCAGTATAAGTTTAACCCTTTTTCGGGCTGGGATGGATTGATTACGAAAAAGGAATACCCTAGCCTATCGCGACTAGGAGGTTTTCCCGAATATTGTTTTCTACATTTTCGGATCCGGGGAACTATTTACGAAAAGGGACCTGTGGAGTTTTCTTTTCCGCTGTCTTTTCAAACTCTGTAAACATGAAAAGACGCCGAGTTCTTCCTTTGTCAGACTCGTTAAACCCTGATGACATTGGATTTCGTCGAAATGACGTTCTCCGAGTTTCTCCTTCCTGGGACTCGTTAAATGCACTAGGATGGATTCGCCCGAAGGGCGGACTTATATCACAAGCATATGCTATCCCCTTCAAGCTTGTTATCAAAAATAATTGGGGTACTCGCCAGAAATGGTGGGGGAAAAATGGAACCATCGTCGTTGTCGTCGGCGGTATGTCGCTCTTGAACATGGCACTTGTCTGCATTCGTGTCGGGTTGGGGACATCTCATCTCGTTGCTTCACTTTGCCTCCATGGGTTTGGGTAATCTCTTTTGACCTCTCATCTGTTCACTACCTCGTCACCATGACCTCTGATCCGTTGATGTCAAATACTGCCAAGTCCATTGTCGTGCCGTTCATGTGTTCAAGAGAAGTTGGCCTCTGCAAATATCAACCTTCCTCTGTTTCTCATACGATCTTGATTCACAACAAAACATCATGATCCGTTGATGTCAAATACTGCCAAGTCCATTGTCGTGCCGTTCATGTGTTCAAGAGAAGTTGGCCTCTGCAAATATCAACCTTCCTCTGTTTCTCATACGATCTTGATTCACAACAAAACATCATGTTCCTCTGTCTCGTGTCGATGATGTGGGAAACATTATGGCCCACCTTCGATCGAGGTCACTTCCTGTCAACTTCAGCTCATTATCCAGGAAGTTGGTCTAGAGACTCCTTTATGGTACCTTGGAGCCTGCATGCCTCAATAAGCGGGTTAGATCTTCTTTACATGTTTTTTTTGTTTTTTTTAATACATACTTGTCTTAACACGATTATATATATATGCATGCGAGATGTGTTTTGAGAGGAATCCGGCGGGATGTCTCATCTCCCCGGAGGACACGGGGATTTACCTCCTCAACAATAAATCCCCTCTGCGACCCGAGGCGATCCCTACTAGCCCAGCAGGGGTCTAGCAACAAAAAAAAAATGCTATGACGCAAGCTCCTAGTTACGAATGAAAAACTTGGAATAGAAGCCTACCTGGATTCCAACACTATGATCTGAAGAAGAAGTGTCCCCGTCCTTCAGCCCTGGCAGATCACAATCCTTCCACGATCTCCGCGGATGAACACCTGCACATAGAAGAAACGAGCAGATACAAGCATAGGAACCAGCATACGTAACTAAACATCGGTCAGAAAAGATATTACTCGCATTAACATGATGGAAAACGGAGTGGAACCATAATCATAGTCATCTATTAAGTAATAAACGAAAAGAAGTTACAACCAAGTTCTGACGTCGCAGCTTCCTTCGAACGGGTCTCCGGTCGTCCACGTCTCGCAAAGCTCGCCAAGGAAAGGGAAAACCTCTCCAGAGTCTCGTAACAATGGTCTCCTCGCTTGAATGGGCCTTAAGGGAAGAAGGGATTCTTTACAGCACAAAGGCACTTGGGAATAGGGAGATGCAAAGCTTCAGCACTTCAAGACTAGCTTGCCATGGATCTGAGCAAGCTTTTATAGATGGGGAAGGAGGGAGTTGGGATCCCTATTATTATGGGATTAGCCCTATCAACAAGGAAGGTTCCATAGAAGGTGGCAAAACCACTTCCCTTCCATAGAACTCCCGCAGCCAAACCTCCCAACTCAAGATAGGCAATGGTTGTGAGTTTTTTTGAACTCAACTTCCGCCATCCATATTTAAAAAACAGTCCCTAAAATGGGTGGCGCGATTGCTGCTCTATGACAGAGCGCCAAGTGGCGCGACCTCTTTACAGGATTTCCCTGATTGGCACGAGCACTGAACTGTCTACCCGCGCCAATGCAAAAAGAGCTGTTTTTCATGAGTTTTGCAAGGAGATGTCTCAAGGGAAAATGAAGCTCATACTCAGAGGGATGCATTGATGATGTTTTCAAGGCATAATAGTGTTCACAGGTCACATAATGGGTCCTCCATTGTGCGGAACGGGGAATGGTAGGGACGGTAACAAATTACTGTGTAACAATGATAGAAAAAGGTGACGGGAAAGTTTTAAATGCTGAAGACGTATGAAATATACTACCTTACGTGAAATAATTCTTCAATCAGAACGAAACCAATTTTCATTAATGAATGACAATCAATTCATTAATTTAACATTAAAGCGTATAACGGGGTCTTGATTTATGGAAAGATTTTCTTCGTATAATGAGCCTTAAAAGATATGTGATAAGGCGATCTGTGATTTGCTTTGCAATATCGCAAAATCGCAATATTGCAGATTGCAATCTCGTGGAATCAAATAGCGCAATATTGTAACATCGCGAAATCGCTATATCACAATATCGCAAGATCGCAAGACATAACATATGACAAACATCCGTTAACATATTTTCTGCGACATGCGATTTGCGACATATGTTATCGCTCATCGGTGATTTGAAGTTTTCATCGTAAGATATAACATTCTAAGCATGCGATGCGATAAACGTAGTTTCGCATCGCGATCTCGCTATTTTTTGTGTTCCGCTTATAAAGAGGCCTTCATTACCTTTTTGCGACGCGATAATCCTCAAAGAATGATTTTATTCTAAGCTATCATAAAACTTAAGTTTTTTAGATTTTCCAAGGAATTTTCTCCTAAGTTTGTGATAGAAAGTTTTATTGAAAAAAGGAAAACAAGCACTAATTTATTTTTTGGATTTTTTCTGACTAAGGGCCCCCACTTATTTAGTATTACCACTAATACTAAATAAGAAGGGGGGTTGTTGCTGGCCACAACAAGTCACAACCAAAATGGCTGGATAAATTAGGGTTTTAGGCTAGGTATGATGATTTGATTTGATTGGGTTGTTGGATGAGGATATTAGGTCAAAGAGGCTAGGTCAGGGCAAATAGGATTAGGGTTGCAGAGATTCAATGAGGCAAGGTAGGTAGAAAGGCTAGCATATTAGGGTTCTGTTATCACTCCAGTAAATTCTTAAGTTGTGGGATTTTGGTTTTTAGTCAAATAATACTAGAGGTAACCACAAACCTTCTTCAAACTCTAGGATCTAGCCTTCATAGGGTTCAGAGAGGGCTCTCTCTTTAAAGTTTAACTTTGTTTTAATTTGTTAATATTATACTAGCTATTAAAGTGCAAATTGGTTTGGTTTTGTTGGATTTGGTGGGAAAATTTCACTTGGAGGGTAGATAGAGGGAAATCTACTTGTCCATTTGGCTATGGAGTCTAAGTCAAGCTAACAGAACTGGGATCAAGGCCTAAGAGGTCAAATGTCTGCAGGGCAAGATAGATAACCCTTGGAGATCTTGGAAAATTGGTTTTTGAGATGGTATGATCGGGATAAAGGGAACTTAAGGATCCTTAAATCCGAAAAATGGAAGTACAAGATAGAGGTCAAACGAGAGAGGGAGAAATTAAAGGTTCCCTACACCAGAAATCAGAATAAAACAAAGAAATGATAACTAGTTAAAAACAGGGTGCTATTAACATGTCTTGTAGTAATACTCCTAGTTATACATTCAGATTTAGAATTAAACACAGATGTATGCATGTAACAAAAGAATATAACAATGACAATTTTAAGAGAGTACTTCACTCCAGATAGCTTATCACAATGATCCTGAAGTATGATGCCAAATAGGTGATCCAGTCTGCTACTCAAAATCGAAATCCAAAGCCTTCAAGTCAACAAAATATCTATAGTAATCTCCAACTATTTTATTCCACACAAAAATACTTCAATAGAGTGAAGTACTTATACATAATGTTTGACAAAATATCCTAGATGAATTCTAGGAATTAACTTAGGAAAATAAAATATCATACAACAATAATAGTGACAGTTTCTCAACAAACTAGCAAGCTGTCCTATTTTATTTAAAATAAATAGAAACTATTTTAAGATAAGAAGCAGTTGGCTGCTTATGTGTCCTCTTTGTTGGCTCTTTAAATATTCTTTAGAATCTAAGTTGCCTTCATCGATGCTCTTTCTCACTGATACTCTTTCATTTCAGATACTCTTTACCTTCAGTGAAACTGTTTTACTGCTGTAAAATCTGTTTTGACAGTGAAATCAGTAAACAGATTTTATCTTTTTCATTTGTTTGTCTTTCATTCTTCATAACAAATCAGTCAATGCTTGCCAATCCTCATTTTTAGGAATTCGAATATTTTTGAGTTTCCTAAAATTCTCATCAGCCTTAGTGTACCTAGCAAATGTGGGCTTGATGACAAATAAATGTTTGATCTCATACTGCAAATAAAACAAATCTTCAAAACTTTTTAACTATACTTTTCCTGTGGGAATACCTTGACCTGTTGGCTTGTTCACCTGCTCCTTGGCATGTTCTCTTATCTTCTTGTCATAATCATTTTGAGGCATTAACTTATCATTGATAACCATGATATCAGGAAGTTCCTTTTGCCTTAAATTGGTGAATTTAACCATGAATCAGGTTATAACAGTATTCATTCCTTCACATTTCTCTTCAGGCTGCCTCATTAAATTTCTTTTGGTGGTAACTTTCCTAATTTCTAAGATAGTTGTTGTCCTATCATTGATTTTTAATTATTCCAGTTCCTGTCTATTCTTGCTGTTGAGAAAATTGATTAATCTTACAACCTGCTCTGGTTTATCAGCCAAATCTGCTTGTGTCTTTTGGATCTCTGCTTGTGCTGCCATTAATAACTCTCTTTGCTAAAAATTTACCTGAATTGAAGGCCATACATCATGGACGGCTTCAATTACATTATTCCATAGGTAATTTTTAATATATGATATCTGATCTTCAAGAGTTAATTCTTTTTGGAGCTTCTTTACCTCTTCACTCAATATGTGGGCATTTTGTTCATGTATTTTAGTATCTGTCTGAGTTGACTTGTTTGTCTTCTCAAGATTTTCAATTATATTTCTCAATATGTTGATTTCATTGGTCTTCAAGGACATCTCCTCCATTTCTTTTACTAGTTGACTGCTTTCATCTGTAGGTGGTAACACTGTTGTAGAGGATTCGGTTACTAAAGTTGTTGAAGAAGTCACTGGAACTGTAGTGGCCAATGGCTCTTTGGGTGCCAACTTTTCTCCTAAAGTTGAAGGCACTACTGCTGTGATGACTGGGATTACTGTAGGAATGGCTGCTTCTTTAACTCTCTCCTTTTCTTAGACAACTTGGTCCATCTGTACTTCCATTTCCTTAATTTGAGTTGTCAGTTGAAGCATCAAATTCAACATTTCATCTTTTTCCTTTTGATCCTGTAAAACTTCATTTCTCTGAGGATGCTCACCTTGAGGAAGCTTGAGCTATTTCCTCAAGGCAGCTATGTCCTCATTTTTCTTTTTAATCAGTGCTTCTGCTACTTTGATGTTTGTAGGATCATATCCTACCTGTAATAATAAATCTTCTAAGGGCTTTATCCTTAGATCCTTTGCATATAATGAAGCTTTATCCATCTTCATTTGATCTTGCATATTAGAGATGGTATTTTGAAGCTTATGAGCACTCATATTTTTTGTTGTGACTACGGAATAGAGCATCTATGAGGTTTGCCTATAAAACTCAATATGATATAATTCATGGATTTTGTTTGTAGCTACTTCCATATAGCCTTTTGTATAGTTAGCAACTATCTTTGGCACTGATATTGTGGGTTGTAATACTGACACAATCAATTTTTTAGTTGAATAATCAAATGTTGATAGGAATCTGTTTTGATTGCTTGGCTTTTGCTTTAAGAACTGAGAATATATTTCAGTTTTGATTTCCTCATTCTTCAATTTGATTTGCTTGTATTTTTCCTTAATATCTAAATCCTTTTCCTCAGTTGAATGTGAGGAAGAAGCCTCCATACTTTGTTGCCTTTCCATTAACTGAGCATCTTCATTATTCAGTTGCTCTTCATTCTGATTTGGCTCATTGATGATTACTGTGGCTACACTGGTCTCTGCCTGTGCAGTGTTGGTATTCAAGGTCTCTGTTTCTTCAACATCTATTGTTACTTTACCTTTAGCTGTTGTATCCAGTTTTGGCCTCTTGTTGTAAATGATATTAAATTTTGTTTCTGTTGTAGTCTCTGCAGTATAAGCTCCTTCTTCTCTGATTCTCTTAGTGGATGTCTCTGGCTGTTTGGAAATTTCCAAAGTGTGACTAGTATTCCTTTGGTTAACTGCCTCTGTTAAAGTGTTTTCAACCCACTCAATTTGATTAGCAAACTTCTCTATTTCTGGCTTTGATTCATGGATAAAGGGTGTCAATTTACATTTTACCCTTAGTTTATTTAAGATCCCTTGTGGATCATAATTCCATGGGAAGCTTTCTTCTAATTTGTATTCCAATAGTTGACTTGCTGCTTCCTTTTCTGCATCTCTTTGATTACATATGAAAGTCCCAACTTGATTTTTGAGTTTGAATTGGGTCTTCTTTTTGGCTACCATGAAATTAATTGAATCTAGATTTAGGATCTGCCTGATGTACTCTAAGGCAAAGATCCTCATTGATGGATGCTTAGGTAACTTGTAAGGCAACAAGTTAGAACCAAAAACTCTGATTTCAGTGAATTTCTCATACAAATACCAATCACCCACTTTTCTCTGCTCTAATAGCTGCAATATTTTCTTCATTTCCTCACTGATTCTAGGATGTTCTGTTTTTGTCAAAATGGTGGTTACTGGATGTAAAAGAAACTCTGCAAACTCTGAATAATTGAACTCTGTACCTTCTTTTCTGAGTATGGATGTCCAAAAGATAACTGATAGAGGTTTTCCTTCTATATCCAACTTTTGAAATGAAATTGCAAAGCTCTCTGATTGGAAGAATAGAAACAAGTGGAAAAGATATGAGGTATATCTGAACACTCCTTCCAGCTATAAATTAGTCAATTGATAGTGAATGCTATCAGCAATAAAACCAGCATAGTCAAATATAACTAAAGGTGGTTGAGTTGGAGAAAAGGTGGACAAAAATCCCAAGATTGACTCATCCGTGTGCTCATGAGAAATGCAAGTCTATATGCTACCGACCCATTTCTTTCTAAGTTTTCAAAAGGTCCCACAAACAGTGGAGACAATTTTGCCCCCTTTCCAAATATTATAGAGCTCTTTTGGGGCATTACTCTCAAGAACACCCTATCTCCTACTTCATAACTTCAGTCTATTCGATGAGTGTCATCATAACTCTTTTGTCGATCTTGTGCTTATTTTAGCCTATCCTTAAACATAGACATTTGTTCTTCCATATCTTGCACCACTTCTGGTCCTATTAATACCCAGTCCTCTAGTCAGTCCCAACTGAGAGGTGTTTTGCACGATCTTCCATACAAGAACTCAAATGGTGCCATCTTGATGGAACTTTGATAATTGTTATTGTAAGAAAATTCCACTAGGGGTAAAAACTCCTCCCATATCTTTTGTTGGTCCATCACATACATCTATAGCATGTCTTCGAGGATTTGATTAGTCCTCTCTGTCTTATCATCTGTCTTAGGGTGGTATGCAGTGCTGAAGTTCAATTGGGTTCCCAAGGCTTCTTGGAAATTGGTCCAAAACCTTCCTGTAAGCACTGCTCTCCTATCAAGTATGATCTTCCTACGAACTCCGTGTAATCTCACAATCTCATCAATAAAAACTCTCGCTATCTCTAGTGCCTTAAATGTATTCTTAACTGGTATAAAATGGGCGCTCTTGGTCAATGTTTCCACCACAACAAATATGGAATCATGTCGTCTTGAGGTCATAGGTAGTCCCAAAATAAAGTCCATTGATATAACTTACCATTTAGATTCTGGTATCTCATGGGGTTGCAATAACCCTGTTGGATGTTTGTGTTCAGATTTTACTTGCTGACACTCTAAGCATCTTGCTAAAAAGTTTACAATGTCCTTCTTCATTCCTTTCCAAAAGAAGAGTAGTTTCAGGTATACACTCATCTTCTTAACACCATTTTGTGCCATGTATATTGCATGATGTGCTTCATTCAAGATCAAATGGTGTATCTCTTCATTTGGTGGCACATATATCCTTCCCCGAAATTGTAGCATCCCATCACTATCAAGGGAGTATTATTCATATTTCGGGATCATCATTTCGTCCTCCCTCAAACTCTTGCTAACCTCCTTGTATCAAGTGTCCTTAAATTGCAAGTCAAGCAACTTCTCCCTCAAATTTGTCTTTAAGGGAATCATTGAAAATATATGAGGCCTCCTACTTAAAGCATCTGCCACCCTATTTACCGTTCCTTTTATGCAAGTAATATCAAAATCATATTCACTAATTAGCTCAGACCACCGTCTTTGCCTTGCATTTAAGTGGTCCTAAGTGAATATGTGTTGTAGCGCGCAATGGTCAGTCCTAAGGTCAAACTTCCTTCCTAGAAGGTAGTGTCTCCAAATATTTAGTGCATAAACAATTGATGTCATTTCTAGATCATGGGTTGTGTAGTTCTCTTCGTGGGTTCCAAGTTTTCTTCATGCATATTCTATTACTCTTCCTTCATTCATTAATACACAACCCAACCCTTTCTTGGAGGCATCGGTGCAAACCAAAAAATCTTGTGCCATATCTGGCACTTTCAAAATTGGTGTCGTCGATAATAACACCTTTAACCTCTGCAATGCCTCTTCAAAATTTTCAATCCAAATGAATTTCTTCTTCTTTCTTTGGAGCTCAGTAATGGGGCTTGCTACCCTCGAAACTCCTTTAATAAATTTGTTATAACTCCACCAAATCTCTAAGGCTGAAAAAGAAATCCCAACAGAGGTAACCACAGACCAATATTTTGGCTTGGTATCTAGCCCTACCAAACCGGGGAGGGCTCTCTCCACAAGGTCACAGCCAATATGGCTGGATAAATTAGGGTTTTAGGCTAGGTATGATGATTTGATTTGATTGGGTTGTTGGATGAGAATATTAGGTCAAAGAGGCTAGGTCGGGGAAAATACGATTAGGGTTGCAGAGATTCAATGGGGCAAGGTAAGTAGAAAGGCTAGCATATTAGGGTTATATTATCACTCTAATAAATTTTTAAGTTGTGGGATTTTGGTTTTTAGTCAAAGAATACTAGAGTTAACCACAAACCTACTTCAAATTCTAGGATCTAGCCTTCCTAGGGTTCAGAGAGGGCTCTCTCTTTAAAGTTTAACTTTGTTTTAATTTGTGAATATTAAGCTAGCTATTAAAGTGCAGATTTGGTTTGGTTTTGTTGGATTTGGTGGGAAAATTTCACTTGGAGGGTAGATAGAGGGAAATCTACTTGTCCATTGGGCTATGGCGTCTAATTCAAGCTAACAGAATTGGGATCAAGGCCTAAGAGGTCAAATGTCTGTAGGGAAAGATAGATAACCCTTGGAGATCTTGGAAAATTGGTTTTTGAGATGATATGATTGTGATAAAGGGCACTTAAGAATCCTTAAATCTGAAAAAGGGATGTAGAAGATAGAGGTCAAATGGGAGAGGGAGCAATTAAGGGTTCCCTACACCGGAAATCAGAAGAAAACAAAGAAATGATAACTAGTTAAAAACGGGGTGCTATTAACATGTGTTGTAGTAATACTCCTAGTTATACATTCAGATTTAGAATTAAACACAAATGTATGCATGTAACAAAAGAAGATAACAATGACAAGTTTAAGAGAGTACTTCACTCCAGATAGCTTATCACAGGGATCCTGAAGTATAATGCCAAATAGGTGATCCAGTCTGCTACTCAAAATCGAAATCCAAAGCCTTCAAGTCAACAAAATATCTATAGTAATCTCCAGCAATTTTATTCCACACAAAAATACTTCAAAAGAGTGAAGTACTTATACATAATGTTTGACAAAATATCCTAGATGATTTCTAGGAATTAACTTAGGAAAATAAAATATCTTACAACAATAACAGTGACAGTTGCTCAAAAAACTAGCAAGTTGTCCTATTTTATTCAAAATAAATAGGAACTCTTTTAAGATAAGAAGCAGTTGGCTGCTTATGTATCCTCTTTGCTGGCTCTTTAGATATTCTTTAGAATCTAAGTTGCCTTCACTGATACTCTTTCTCACTGATACTCTTTCATGTCAGATACTATTTACCTTCAATGAAACTGTTTTACTGTTGTAAAATCTGTTTTGACAGTGAAATCAGTAAACATATTTTATCTTTTTCATTTGTTTGCCTTTCATTCTTCATAGCAAATCAATCAATTCTTGCCAATCCTCATTTTTATGAATTCGAATATTTTTTAGTTTCCTAAAATTCTCATCAGCCTTAGTGTACCTAGCAAATGTGGGTTTGATGAAAAATAAATGTTTGATCTCATACGGCAAATAAAAAAAATCTTCAAAACTTTTTAACAATACTTTTCCTGTGGGAATACCTTGACCTGTTGGCTTTTTCACCTACTCCTTGGCATGTTCTCTTATCTTCTTGTCATAATCATTTTGAGGCATTAACTTATCATTGATAACCATGATATCGGGAAGTCCCTTTTGCCTTAAATTGGTGAATTTAACCATGAATTTGGTTATAGTAGTATTCATTCCTTCACATTTCTCTTCAAGCTGCCTCATTAAATTTATTTTGGTGGTAACTTTCCTAATTTCTAGGATAGTTGTTGTCCTATCATTGATTTTTAATTCTTCCAATTTCTATCTATTCTTGTTGTTGAGAAAATTGATTAATCTTATAGCCTGCTCTGGTTTATCCGCCAAATCTGCTTGTGTCTTTTGGATCTCTGCTTGTGCTGCCAATAATAACTCTCTCTGCTAAAAAACTACCTGAATTAAAGGCCATACATCATGGATGGCTTCAATTACATTATTCCATAGGTAATTTTTAATATATGATATCTGATCCTTGAGAGTTAATTCTTTTTAGAGCTTCTTTACCTCTTAACTCAATCTGTGGGCATTATGTTCATGTATTTTAGTATCTATCTGAGTTGACTTGTTTGTCTTCTCAAGATTTTCAATTATATTTGTCAATCTATTGATTTCATTGGTCTTCAAAGACATCTCCTCCATTGCTTTTACTATTTGACTACTTTCATCTGTAGGTGGCAACACTGTTGCAGAGGATTCAATTACTGAAGTTGTTGAAGAAGTCCCTGGCACTATAGTGGCCAGTGGCTCTTTGGGTGCCAAATTTTCTCCTAAAGTTGAAGGCACTGCTACTTTGATGACTAGGATTACTGTAGGAATGACTAGTTCTTTAACTGTCTCCTTTTCTTGGACAACTTGGTCCATCTGTACTTCCATTTCCTTAATTTGAGTTGTCAGTTGAAGTATCAAATTCATCATTTTATCTTTTTCCTGTTGGGTGTGGAGCCTGATTATCTTGTTTACTTTGTATCACAGCGTTGGACCCTTGTACCTTAAAATGGGCGGCAACGCCTCATACCACCGACCGCCGTGGGTAACCCTCTCCGGCGGGCGCCCGGCGCGCCCCGAAGCTAAAAACATATGTAAAATTGCCTTGTAAAAGTATAGTAATTTCTAGTCAATCTGGGCCGTTCATTAGGCAAATGATCTGATGGTAGAAGTTATGTTTAGTTTAGGGTTTTTTTTCCTAGAAGGCAAACCCTCACTTTTATGAGGGTATTGTATTGCAGCTATGTGTTGTGGGTGTATTCTCAGAGCGAGAAACAAATAGGGAGACAGTGAGAGAGAACAAAGGATATTACAGCGGATCTGCTGTAGGTTTTGTCTCTTCATTTTGCTGGATAATAGAAAGGAAGGACCTGTCAGTTTCGGTGGACGTAGCCCCAAACCCAGAACCACGTATATCTATGTCTCTCTGGTTTTATCTGTTTTGTGTGCTTGTATTTTCCGCATATTTTATATATTGCATTGCTCTGTAATATTTAATTTTCTAACAACTGGTATCAGAGCCGAAGCTCTATTTGGCTGATAAACTCGCAGGAAAGAAGGGTTCCTGGTTCATGTGGGAGCAATGGCGGATGATGGTAAGTTTAGGGTCGAGAAATTTAACAGCCAAAACTTCCCTCTATGGAAGATGCAGATGGAAGATTATCTGTATCAGAAAGTTCTATACCTACCATTGAGTGGAAAAACAAAGAAGCCGACAGCCATGACAGATGTGGAATAGAACATTCTCGATAGAAAGGCACTCAGAATGGTACGGTTGTGTCTTGTAGCGTCAGTCGCCTTCAATATTTTGAAGGAAACAATAACAGAGGGTTTGATGCAGACGTTGGCGAAACTATATGAAAAACCCTCGGCCTCAAACAAGGTATTTCTTATGAAACGACTATTTAATATGAAGATGTCGGAAGGTGGATCTGTTGCAGATCATTTAAATGAATTTAATACAGTTACCAGTCAGTTAAGTTCTGTAGGGGTAAACTTTGATGATGAAGTTAGAGCTCTGTTATTCTTGTGCTCATTGCCAGAGAGTTGGAATGGTTTAGCAATGGCCATTAGTAACTCTGTCTCTGGATCTAGTACTTTAAAGTTTGATGATGTTTTTGGTGCTATCCTTAGCGAGGAAATGTGACGGAAAAGCTCCGGTGAGACATCGGGTAATGCTTTGAGTGCAGAGTCTAGGGGAAGAAGAATGGAAAGAGGAAAGAGCTCGGGATATCACAGTAAATCAAGGAAAGGCAGATCCAAGTCCATATCGGGGATAGTGTGCTGGAATTGTGGAAAGAAAGGACACCTAAAGAAAGACTGTAGATCTCGGAAGGGAAAAGAAGGAGACACACAGCAAGAAAACAATCATGAAGCAAATGTGACAGGTGATATGTTACAAGATGCTTTGATTCTTTCTTTCGAAAATGTTACTGATTTTTGGGTCGTAGATTCAGGGGCTTCATTCCATGCCACACCTGATAAGAAATATTTTCATGACTATGTTCAAGGAGATTTTGGACAAGTTCGTTTGGGTGATGATAAACCCTGTAAAATTGTTGGAATGGTTAAAGTTCTTGTAAAACAACAGAATGGAAACCAATGGCTACTAAAGGAGGTAAGGCATGTTCCAGATCTAAAGAAAAATCTGATTTCAACAGGGCAGTTAGGCGGTGAAGGTTGTGTGACAACTTTCACAGATAAATCTTGGAAGGTCACCAAAGGAGCCCTGGTAATAGCAAAAGGCGAAAAGGTTGGTACATTGTATTTATGCAATGGTATTTCTAACTCTGTTAATGCTTTAACTTCCAAAGGAGCAGATGCAGCATTATGGCATCATAGGCTCTGACACATGAGTGAGAAGGGGATGAAAATTCTTCACTCAAGAAATTTGCTGCCAGGTTTGAAGAATGTTGATTTGGATTTTTGTGAGAATTGCATTTATGGAAAACAAAAGAGAGCCAGATTTCTCAGAGTTGGGAAAGAAAAGAAGAGCGAAAAATTGGAGCTTGTGCATACAGATGTATGGGGACCTGCTCAGGTATCATCTCTCGGTGGCTCTCGTTATTATGTTACTTTTATTGATGATGCAACTAGAAAAACATGGATTTATCGTATTCAGAATAAATCTGATGTATTTGATACTTTCAAGAAATGGAAAGCTTTGGTTGAGATTGAGACAGGAAAGAAGTTGAAGTGTCTCAGATCAGACAATGGAGGTGAGTATTGCAGCAAAGAGTTTGATAGGTACTGTTCAGAGCATGGAATTCGTAGAGAGAAGACATTTCCAAGAACACCACAAGAAAATGGTGTGTCAGAAAGGATGAACAGAACAATCATGGAGCGTGCAAGGTGCATGAGATTGCATGCAGGATTGCCTTTACAATTTTGGGCAGATGCTGTAGATACTGTTGTTTATCTAACAAATAGAGGGCCTTTAAGTTCCTTGGATGGTGGTATTCCAGAGGAAGCATGGACAGGTAAAAAGGTAAACTACTCCTTTTTAAAGCCTTTTGGTTGTGAGTCCTTTGTCCATATTAATAAAGAAAATAGAACAAAGCTTGAGGCAAAATCAAAGAAATGTACCTTTATTGGATATGGTGCTAATGATTTTGGTTATCACTTATATGATTATGAAAATCACAAAATCATTAGGAGCAGAGATGTAATATTCAATGAAAAATTATTGTATAAGAATCAGTTGCAAGAAAAGAAACAGGGAAAAGAAAGCAAGGAATACGCGGTTCTTGATGAGATATCTGAAAAAGTAAAGGTGCCTGAAAATAATAATAATCAACAACCACAGCAGTAGCAACCACCACAACAGCAACAGGCACCTCAAACACCTGAAAGTGGTGTTAGAAGATCTACTAGGATAAGTAGACCCCCTGAACGATACTCTCCTTCATTATATTATTTATTTTTGACTGATTCTGGTGAACCTGAATGTTATGAAGAAGCAATGCAGGTTGAAAGCAGGAAGAAGTGGGAGCTAGCCATGGATGAAGAGATGGACTCCTTAATGCATAACCAAACTTGGGACTTAGTCAAGTTGCCTACAGGTAAAACTACATTGCAGAATAAATGGGTTTACAGGCTGAAGGAAGAAGATGGAGGAAAACAGAGGTACAAAGCTAGACTTGTGGTGAAGGGGTTTGCACAGAAGAAAAGTATTGATTTTGATGAAATATTTTCTCCTGTTGTTAAAATGAATTCAATCAGAACTGTTTTAAGTCTTGTAGCAGCGGAATATTTACATCTTGAACAGTTAGATGTAAAGACAGCATTTCTCCATGGAGATTTGGAGGAAGAGATATACATGCAGCAACCAGAAGGATATGAGGTAAAAGGAAAAGAAAAATTGGTGTGCAGGTTAAAGAAGAGCTTGTATGGCTTAAAACAGGCCCCAAGGCAGTGGTATCTAAAATTTGACAGGTTTATGTCTGAACAAGGTTATACTAGATGTCACTCTGATCATTGTGTTTATTTGAAAAGGCAAAATGATGGCAGCTATATTATACTGTTATTGTATGTAGATGACATGCTTGTTGCAGGGTCTAACATGCAGGAAATAAATGTGCTCAAAAGAAAATTGGCAAATTCATTTGAAATGAAGGATTTGGGAGCTGCAAAACAAATCCTTGGTATGAGGATAACTAGAGACAGGAAAAATCACAAATTAACACTGTCTCAGAATGAGTACATAGAAAAGGTGTTGAAAAGATTTAATATGCAGAATGCAAAACCAGTTAGTACACCTTTTTCTAGCCATTTCAAACTTAGTAAGGAGATGTGCCCAAACACCCAAGAAGACATGGATTATATGTCTAAAGTTCCATATGCATCAGCAGTTGGAAGCTTAATGTATGCAATGGTCTGCACAAGGCCTGATATTGCACATGCAGTGGGAGTTGTAAGCAGGTACATGAATAATCCAAGAAAAGAACATTGGATGGCAGTAAAATGGATTCTCAGATATTTGAGAGGTACCACAAATCAAGCATTATTCTTTGGTGGTTCAAACATTTCTCTACAGGGATATGTTGATGCAGATATGGCAGGTGACAGAGATAATAGGAGGAGCACTACAGGATATGTATTTACTGTAGGTGGAACAGCGGTCAGTTGGGTTTCAAAAATCCAAAGTTTTGTTGCACTTTCAACAACAGAAGCCGAGTATGTTACTGCTACAGAGGCTAGTAAAGAAATGATTTGGTTACAAAGGTTTATGGATGAATTGGGTAAGAAGCATGATATGGGCACACTATACAGTGATAGCCAAAGTGCTATTCATCTTGCAAAGAACTCAGAATTTCATTCCAGGACTAAACACATACATCTCAAGTACCATTTTATACGGTCAGTATTGGAAGATGGAGAGTTGAAGCTGGAAAAGATACACACTAGCAAGAATCCTGCAGATATGCTAACAAAAGTTGTAACCAGGGAGAAATTGAGAACATGCTCAGTTTCAATTGGTCTTCAAGGATGACGATGAAGATGAGAAACAGCCAGGTCCAAAGAGGAGTCATTGTCCAGCAAATGAAGCAGCGGTGGAGTTGCTACAATCAGTCTCCAAGTGGGATATTGTTGGGTGTGGAGCCTGATTATCTTGTTTACTTTGTATCAAAACGTTGGACCCCTGTACCTTAAAAGGGGCAGCAATGCTGCCTGTAATTAATCGCTGCCGCCCCCTTCGGAGCCCCCCCCTGGCGGGGGTTCGGGGGCAGCGCCCCCGAAGCTAAAAACAGATGTAAAATTGCCTCGTAAAAGTATAGTAATTTCTAGTCAATCTGGGCCGTTCATTAGGCAAATGATCTGACGGTAGAAGTTGTGTTTAGATTAGGGATTTTTTCCCTAGAAGGAAACCCCCTTGTATATATGAGGGCATTGTATTGCGGGTGTGTATTATGTATGTGTATTCTCGGAGCAAGAAACAGAGAGGGAGACTGTGAGAGAGAATAGAGGATATTACAGCGGATCTGCTGTAGGTTTTGTCTCTTCATTTTTGCTGGATAATAGAAAGGAAGGACTGGCTGTTCGGGATGGACGTAGCCCAGACTGGGTGAACCACGTATATCTGTGTCTCTCTGGTTTTATGTGTTTTGTGTGCTTGTATTTTCCGCATATTTTATATGTTGCATTTCTCCATAATATATAATTTTCTAACATTTCCTTTTGATCTTGTAAAACTTCCTTTGTCCGAGGATGATCACCTTGAGGAAGCTTGAGCTGTTTCCTCAAGGCAGCTATGTCCTCATTTTTCTTTTTAATCAGTGCTTCTGCTGCTTTGATGTTTATAGGATCACATCCTACCTGTAATACTAAATCCTCTAAGGCCTTTATCCTTAGATCCTTTGCATATAATGAAGCTTTATCCATCTTCATTTGATCTTGTATATTAGAGATGGTATTTTGAAGCTTATGAGCACTCATAGTTTTTGTTGTGACTGCGGAATAGAGCATCTATGAGGTTTGCCTATGAAACTCAATCTGATCTAATTCATGGATTTTGTCTGTAGCTACTTCCATATCAACCTTTTTATAGTCAGCAACTATCTTTGGCACTGATACTCTGGGTTGTAATATTGACATAATCAATTTTTTAGTTGAATAATCAAATGCTGATAGGAATCTGTTTTGATTGCCTGAATTTTTCTTTAAGAACTGAGAATATATTTCAGTTTTGATTTCCTCATTCTTCAATTTGATTTGCTTGTATTTTTCCTTAATATCTAAATCATTTTCCTCAGCTAAATGTGAGGAAGAAGCCTCCATACTTTGTTGCCTTTCCATTAACTGAGAATCTTCATTATTCAGTTGTTCTTCATTCTGATTTGGCTCACTCATGATTACTGTGGCTACACTGGTCTTTGCCTGTGTAGTGTCGGTATTCAAGGTCTCTGTTTCTTCAACATCAATTGTTACTTTACCTTTAGTTATTGTATCCAGTTTTGGCCTCTTGTTGTAAATGATCTTAAATTTTGTTTATGTTGTAGTCTCTGCAGTATAAGCTCCTTCTTCTCTGATTCTCTTAGTGGATGTCTCTGGCTGTTTGGAAATTTCCAAAGTGTGACTACTATTCCTTTGGTTAACTTCCTCTGCTAAAGTTTTTATAACCCACTCAATTTGATTAGCAAACTTCTCTATTTCTGGCTTTGATTCATGGATAAAGGGTGTCAATTTACATTTTACCCTTAGTTTACTTAAGATCCCTTTTGGATCATAATTCCATGGGAAGCTTTCTTCTAATTTGTATTCCAGTAGTTGACTTGCTGTTTCTTTTTCTGCATCTCTTTGATTACATATGAAAGGCCCAATTTGAATTTTGAGTTTGAATTGGGTCTTCTTTTTGGCTGCCATGAAATTAATTGAATCTGAATTTAGGATCTGCCTGATGTACTCTAAGGCAAAGATCCTCATTGATGGATGCTTGGGTGACTTGTAAGGCAACAAGTTAGAACCAAAAACTCTAATTTCAGTGAATTTCTCATACAAATATCAATCACCCACTTTGCTCTGTTCCGATAGCTGCAATATTTTCTTCATTTCCTCACTAATTCTAGGTTGTTCTATTTTTGTCAAAATGGTGGTTACTAGATGTACAAACAACTCTGCGAACTCTAAATAACTGAACTCTGTACCTTCTTTTTTGAGTATGGATGTCCAAAATATAACTGATAGAGGTTTTCTTTCTATATCCAACTTTTGAAGTCAAATTGGAAAGCTCTCTGATTAGAAGAATAGAAACAAGTGGAAAAGATAGGAGGTATATCTGAATACTCCTTCCAGCTATAAATTAGTCAATTGATAGTGAATGCTATCAACAATAAAACCAACGTAGTCAAATATAACCGAAGGTGGTTGACCTGGAGAAAAGGTGGACAAAAATCCCAAGATTGACTCATCAGTTTGCTCATCAATGAAATACCCAAGTATGAAGGAAAGCATGGAGATTACATGCCTTGAACCTTCAGGGAATTTGGCAGTTGAATATGGAGGGTTTAACTTGGGAATTTCAACATGCAGGGGCATAAAAGTTTGAAAAATCATAAACCTTTTAGGAAAATCTAAGCCAATGTATAGCTTCGTGAGGGCTTCAATAGACAAAGGAACTTCTTGGGGGTCTGGTTGAAGCTGCAAAATTTGGTTTATTGACTCTGCAGTGATGGTAAATAGGACCTCTTTATTTGCATTCACAATAGCTCTTTGTTCAGGAAAATAGTACTAGTAGCATAATTTGATAATTTCTTGACATGGGTGAGTTAGGGGGACTACATATTTGGGCAGATTGGATTCCCAAATATGAACTTCTTCATGATCATCTAGAGATTTTTCAAAACACCAGTTGTGGATACCTAACAGATTGAATTCAACTATAGGATCAGCTATTTTGTAGTCAATATCAGCTAAGGGAATATGCTCAATATCAACAACTGGGGGTTGTAATGGGTTAACTACAGTTGCAGTATTTGGATTCATGGCAGGAGTAGGTATAGGAGTTTTAGAACCTTCAGACTTGTCTACGCTCTTTTTTTTATGCATTTTGATTGGGTTCTACAAGTTTAAACTGTTTGCAGAGGAAATTTTACTGTAACAGAGGCTTTATTGGGCAGATTTAGCAAATTAGAATGCCTTTTGGATTTTATGCTCAATTAGGTTTCTCAAAAGAAGTTCTGAGGCTAAAAACTGGTCTAAAATAGAGAACAGAGGTTTTCTAAGTTTTTTGACTGTAAAATGGGCTAAAACTCTGTTGAAAAAGGATTTACAGAAGGCTAGGGCACCTGCAGATGATTTTTGGCATTTTGAACTTGAAATTGATCATTAAACTATGAAACACTGATAAATTTCTTTGAAAATACCGCGCAGCAGACAACTAGGGTTTCTGGAAAAAAATTTCCAGAGTTTGGCCTGTTTTTGGGACATTTGGGCAATTTGATTATTCAATTTCTTAATTTTAGAATGCTTCTCTTTCTTTGAAAAGGTTTTTAAATTTGACTGCAGGTTTAAAACTCAGAAAAATACCTGTTTGAATGTAGGTATTGGCTTTAAAAGCATTTCTTTAGTCTTTGGTCGAATTGATGGCTTTCAACGATTGAACTGGAGTAGGTGCGGCTCCTCAGCTTTTTTTACAGGTTTCTGGGCAAAGGTTTGCAAGCTTTAGGCATAAAGATGGCAAAAAATGGTTTGAACAGGCTTTCTTTACAGTCGGAAAAGCTTCGCAGAAGGTTAAACGCGCAATATAGAAAAATGTATGTTTTTCAAAGGTTTAACAAACATATTGGTTGCATTAATCAGCATTGAATGCAAGTCCCAATCAGGTGGGAAGGTGGTTTTGGAAATTAAACGAATGGAAAACAGGTGGTTATCGCATGGAGTTTTAGTGGTAAATGGTTTTAAACAAAACTCACGTGATCGAATCAGAAGAGGCCACGTGGAGGGGAAGGGTCGACGGGAAACCACCTTTTTCGTGTGGCTTTTGCATTGGGGCGGGCGTGCATCTGTTCTATGCGATATTGGATATTGATCATTGGATTTAAGAAATCAACGCGAACAGTCAGGATTGCTTTGAAAGTTGTATTGAAAAGTAATGGTGGGACCGGGGTGGATCAAATGCAGCGGAAGGTTTTATAATGCATTTAAACCTTTATGATATAACTGAGGGTTAAAGGTTTAAAACATATAATACAAGGTTTTAATAAAATGTATATGGGAGAGGGCTTTATACATAAGTGGCTAAGGTTTAACATGTGGCGGGGGCTTATGATAGGTTTAAACTTTAAACCTTTATAATATGGCCAAGGTGTAAATGATATAAAACATATATGATATGTTGTAATGATGGTATATGTGGATTTAATCGTTTTTTTTATTTAAAACATTTGTTAAATGTTTTTAATAAAACCTAAGCAGGCGAGTTTATATATTGTATTTATATAGGTTTCAACCGTTTGGATAGTTTATAAAACTATAGGGATGGGATACATTAGAATAATGATAATCTTTTAGACCAAAGGGCTTTATATTTTGGGTTTTTCATTTACGCACATGGGATAATAGACTTTGGTCAAAAGTTTATAATAGTGGGTTTTTTTGGGTATTTAGATATAATGAAATCAATAAATAAGGAGGGTATTTCTTAGGGATTTAATAAAATATGTTAAAAGTTAATATGAAAGGGTAGTGAAATGTAAAACAAAATACATATTATCTCTAAGTATAGTATAAAATCAAGCATTTCTCATCTTTATATTTATTTCTCTAATACTTAAGATAAATGTAATTTTGTGGGTTTTTATGAATGCTTATGAAGGGATGAAATTAATTATTCTAGGGTTACAATTTTACTAAGCAAGAATATGTTCTTACTTAGGAAAAAGGGGTTTTAATGTATGAATGAAAGGTAAATGATGATAAATGTGGATTTAACATAAGAACTCAATATTTTTAACTAACCAGTCATAGAGCCTTGGGTCCGGTCCCAACAAAAGTTAGAGAAATGCTCTGAGCCTGTTTGACTGATAGCTTAGAATACTGAACACTCATGGGGAAATTAGTGATTTTGCCCGATGATGTATTATTTACATGATTTCCCAACTGCTTTCTACCTCTCAGCTTATTTATAACATTTTTTCTTCATTTTGCAGGCGCATTTAGGCTTGCAACCTTAAAACATTTTCTTTCAAAACATAAAACTAATCTAAATCTACCTTATTTCATCCGAGAGCTCAGATTAAATTGTTAAGCTCCTCATTATTCTCTACCTATCTACTTATTTGTCAAGTTTAAATTGTTTGACAAATCTTTATTCACTATTTGAAACATGAAATTGAAAACATGAAAAGTTAAGATTAAACTGTTTAACTGATCATGGATTATGGAATTTATTGACACTCTGCAGATAATCATTATTCTTTGCAGTAAAAGTAAAAGTAGTGGCATTTGGATTTGCTCACTTTCAGATCTTATTTCTTTTCTTTTGGGGTTTATATTTTTCTAAGTCCTTTGATCTTTTTTTAGGACTTTTTACCCTCTTTTTTATTTTTTGATTTTTTATTTTTTCAAAATATGGGAAAACAACTTGCAAAAAGCAAGGTATGTACATTTTTACAAGACTTATCAAAGTCAATTCAAAAATTTATGAACCCTATTATTATAGGACCCTAATAGGTTCTTGGGATGGAATGATTCAGACAGGTGAGGAGCTAGGAAGAGCATAAAAGATGAAATTTTCCTAAACTGAAAGAAAGATGAACATACTATAAAAACTTTCCCAAAACAGAGCATGTGAGATGAATTTTGTTTCTCTAACTTGAAAGTGATCATACAATAGACATGAAATGGAAAATGGACCAACAATACATTCATACAAATGAAACAAGAGAAGAAACAATGCTAGACAACCATACCACAGGTATCCCAAAGAAATAGCTGCAACACTTTTATTAAGATCCTACCAAAATGATTACAATAGAGTCTCTGATCAATATGCCAACATCCAACTGATTCCAACTCATGAAATGACTGAAAAATTACATGATATAGGCCTAAAAAAAAATCCTCCCAGCCTCAAGGGTCGAATCAATAAGAGGAGGAGCAGTTCCACCAAAATTGTGCTAAATACCTAGAGTGTAGGGTGGTCAAACTGACTCATCCCTCATTTTTTGCAAACTGATTCATTACACCTCATCATGAGTTTTCATCTAATGTATTGTAATATTCCCAATTAGCTTTGCTAATTGGAATATTGCCTTTTTGCTTTATTAGATAGCAATAATAAATAAAGTGAGAAATAAGGGGGGTCACCTCACTTTAGCCACCTCACTTTATAATAAAGTGTTCTTTTTTTCCTAGTAGGTTGACGTTGTGACTTAGAGAGGGCCTTGGGGGTCCACGTGGATGTGATGGGGGGGAGGCATCAGGCTAACCCCAGGTAAACTGCGCAGTTCCAGGGTGAGTTAAGGAGGGAGTTGATGTTATAAAAGGAGAGGCTCTCACCTCATTTGATTCATTCATGATGTGATATTCTTATTGATAGTGGACATGCGCTTCAGCACTTGTGGTTGTTTAGTCGGTGCGCGGCCTTGTTTAGTGCACGGAGAGTGTCTCCCGGTCGATCTCATACAGCCTCGGGGACTTGAGTGCACGCTACTGGTAGGTTTTACGAAGTTTCTACCCTCGGCAGGGGGGACTTGACCTAGTGAGGTTGTTAGAGTACATTTTCGGAAGACGACGGCAATTTACGAAGATTATCGAGGAGGAGAAAGCCCTCTTGTGGCTGCGCGAACGAGAGGAGGAAGGGCTGTTGAATACGGAAGGAAGCGGCTGTCCCATACGGAGAGAGGACATTGCCTTTGAAGGGAGGACGAGCCCAGAAAGGGCCTTGATCCCGATCTAACGAGCTTGGCTGTTGAGCGAAGAACTGACTGTGAAGCCCTAGAGTGAGGACGCTGTCCATTTCTGAAGGTAAGAGTTGCAGATCTGAATGTTTATTGCTAGATCCAGTTGTGGAAAGGGTAGATCTTGCAGATCTAGTCTTGTATGTGGCAGATCTAGTCTTGTATATTGCAGATCTGAAGGTTTGGCACCAGGTCCAGCTGAAGGAGTGACAGATCTGAGGAGATATTGATAGATCTAGTCCAGATCTGAAAGGGTAACACCAGATCTAGCCCTAGGGGCTGTAGATCTGAAGAGATAGTTCCGGATCTAGTGTAGATCTGAGGGTTTGATATCAGATCTGATACTGGAGGACGCAGTTCAGAGAGGGAAGGACGCAGATCTGATTGGAGGCTTCAGATCCATCAGGTGGGACGCAGATCTGAGGAGCAGGCTAGTGTGAGAAGGGCTCATCAGCGTTTTCCAGCATCCTGTAGCAGATCCATTTGCCTAGAGGATTGAGGGCTTGTGCTGCACCTGTTTCTGCGCTGTCACTAGCAGGGACAGCGTTTTCCAGCAGAGGGGGTTTTCAGCTTGGGATCAGCCCAGTTTCTGCGCAGATCATCACCAGTCTCCAGGGCAGCTTGGACGCTGTCATTATTTGCAGCCATTTCTTGTATGGGGAGGGTCATCACTTGCCTAGGGCAAGGATAGGTGCACTGATTCTGATTTCTTGTATTACTCTCCATGTACTTTCTGATTAATAAAATGGCTCAGATTCTGGTATTACATGTGTCTTGATTCAGTGATCTGGTTCGGTATTGTTTCCTTTCATATCTGTCTGGCATATTTCTGTTTATTATTGCTTATTCCCCTTTGGGGATATTGTATGTATTTACCCTAGGTAACACTAAAAACATGCTATTTACAATTACCTCCATCAATTACATAATTAAAATCATCATTTCACAAAGTGAAAACCAAAATTGCAGTAAAAACTGAGAAAAATCAGAAATTTGTCAAGGGTACAGCACCAAGGTCAAAGATGCGACGCCAACTTCAGCTCCACTTTTGAAGGGGTTCCCGGTGTCCAAATTGAGCTCAAGATAGCTCATTGAAAATCCTGTCTAGTCTAGTTTCCAAATATATTCTTGGTTTACAAAATGGTGTTGATTTACCTTGTCAAAATGTGATTATCCCACAGTTTTTCAGGGGCGCAACACCAAGGCAAAAAAGGAGGCAGAACATTGATTTTTTTTTTTTTTGACCTTCACTTGCCAATTGTCCAAACTAAGCCTAGAAAATTTGTCTTCTGGAATTTATTTGTCATTTTCATCGGCGAGTGGTCTTATTTTGGCCAAAAATTACCTCAAACAAGGACGCAACGCCTAGGGCGATGCGCCCTTGACAGTCCAACTGTCACAACATTGTCTAGGATTGCTGAAAAACACAAAAAATTCAAAAATTGACCCAAAATATTTTCAAATTTTTCCAATTGGATGCTTCTGATGTAGTTAGGCATGGAGTGAGGCTTCAGCTAGTATGTCAAGCCTCATTTTCTCTTCTTGCATGGTTAGAGCTTCAATTTTTGCATTGACCCTTTTAAGCTTGGCCCTTGCAATTTTGTTTTTCTTGGGATAATGCTTGGCCATCGTTATTTGAATGTTGTTGTCTTCTATATGTCTTCATCCTCCAATCTATCTTCCTCCTATTACATATCCTCCTCCTCTTGCATGTAGTCTCTGTCTTCTTCCATTGTGTCTAGGTCTAGAAACCCTAAGGAAATGGAATGATAATGAAAAATTAGTTTTGGGAAGTGGGAATGGGATGGGGAAATTTAGGGAGATGGGGGAAAGGGTTTATGAAATGAGAGAGGTGACAAGGAGTAGAAATGATAAGGGAATTGTGAATGGGAATTTAATTACAGGTATAGGGATTTTGGGAGCCTAGGGAATTGAAATGCCTAGGACTTAGGGTTTAGGGGAAAAGGGAATCAGGGACAGAGATATAGTAGTGTAGGCATAAGGATAGGGTCCATTGTGATGTGGGAAGGGTAGTAGAGTGTTAGGAAATCAAATTGGGAATGAGGGAATGAAATCAAGGTTTGTAGCTTAGGAACACTTCAAATTTTTCATGAAAATTCAAACACCATGAAAATTGATCTTTGAGGAATGAAAGGAAGGTACAAATGTGTCTTAATTTCTAAGAGAAGGTGGGAACCTTTGATGTAGTTTAGAGGCAATTTGCATGAATTTTGGAGCTCGCTGATAAAAAAGGACAGGGGCGCAGCGTAATACACAGGGGCGCAACGCCATCTTCAAACCAATCTTTGAGTGCCTTCCCGGAGTCCAAATTGAGCTAATGATAGCTCGTGGGAAAGAGATCTCTTTTGGCTACACAATGGATCTATCAAGAACTGCAAATAATCAAGTATAGCCCCTCAAAAATCAATTCTCCCAAGGTTGGTCAAAAGGTGTAGAATGAGGGTGAAAAAATGAAGTGTGTTCTTGCAGGCAACGTTTGGAGGCCTTCCTCAACTCCAAATTGAGCTCATGATAGTTCATTGGAAATATCTCTCTGTCTAGTTATCAATTTAAGTATCAAGAAAGTCATTTGAATGTTCTAGCAAGGAGAAAACTTGAGTTTCCCAAGGTCACTCCAGAAGTGCAACAACTCTCCTATTGCACCTGTAGTTTTAACATTTCTCCCAAAACCATGACACGTGTAAAAACGGAAGAAGGTTTTTCTTCCTTTGCCAATGATGGACGAAAACCTCACTTTTTTCAAATTCATCTATGTTTGGTCAGAAACACAGTTTGAAGAAAGATTGGCTCTATGTGTGGCAACTGATTTTTCCCTTAGAACGACTTCTTGAAAAATGGTGGGGACATAATGTTTATGAGCTGGAATGGCCTCATACTTGCTGAAATGACCTCCCTTATGCTTCCTCTACTTAGATGTCTCTGATTCCATAGCAAACCCTAGCTCGATGGGAGAGGAAATTAGGGTTTAGTGCTTGTGGAAAATGATGATTTTGAGAGATAAGAGTGATGGGAAGTGTTTAGGAACACTGATGACTTTTGGAACTTGACTAATTTGGCTGATGGAAATCTTTGAATTTAAATTTTTTTATGCTTTTGGAACTTTGAGTTAGCAGCTTGGGAACCATGAAATTATTACATTTTGAATGACATAAAATTACATAATGAAAATTAAAAATTACATCTTAAAACAAAAATTACATGCTGAAATAAGCATTTCTCTTTACAAATCATCTTCACATGGTTAAGAGATGTTTATTGGATCACTCTTTACTTGCTTGTCTTATGTAATGGAATGGAGTTTTATTGAACCATGGAAACCCTAATGACCTAATGAAACCTTGAAAAACCCTAAAATACCTAATGAGACCTTGAAGGACTGAATTTCAAGATGACATGATTGATATTGACTTTTATGGATGATGTACAGTTATCAAGGTATGAAACTATGTCAAAAAGTAATAAAATTTTTAGGAAGAGTGATGTTTTTGGACTATGGCTACCACTAATGACTAATTTTTTGCATGACCTAGTGGAATGATAAAAAAATTCTGAGTGGGACTCCTAAAATGATATGAAAAGAGGATTTTGATCATTGTGTTGGAAATATTGTCATTGATGGCAAAGGAGCACAAAGGAGCAGCACCTGAACTATCATTAAGACAAAGGAGCATAGAAGCAGCAACAATAAGGCAAAGAAGTAGATCAGGCAATAATGCAGTAAGAAAACATAAAAGAGAGGCAGAGGAGCAGCAGAGAGGCACCAAAGGGGCAAAGGTAGCAAAAAGGCAAAACAACAAAGGCAAAAAAAAGGCAAAGGCAGCAAAGGCAGCTAAGAAGCAAAGGCAACAAAGGAAGTTAAGGCAGAAAAGGAGCAAAGGCAACAAAACAACAAAAGCAGAGTCGTGAACGTGTTGGGTCAAGTCGTGTACGTTTGGGTCAAGTCGTGAATGTGCAGGGCAGAGTCATGAAAGTGCAGCAAGTGTGATAATCCCAAGTCAGAGTGAATAACAAACAAAAAGAACAAGCTCATGAGAGATCAGTGCTTTCAAAAGGGGACAAAGCGAACTACTTCAGTGCACAGGAGAAGGAAATCGGATTTGCAAGACACAGCGAGGACCATAGATCTCACATAATCCTCTGTTTGATTGAATATCTTATTAATCACATAGCAGAAAACAATCGGATTTGGAAGCAACAACGAGTACCGTAGATCTTGCGCAGATCAAAGGTGGAAGATAATATCACAACCGTGAAGACATCGCATATCACAAGATATAATGTTTACAGTTAAGACTTAGCAAGTTAAGTTATTTAACTTGCGATGTGAAGTGGATTGGCAAGGAGACAAGCGTGGACCATCGGATCCAACGAAGACCAACGGCGGAGAATGAAAGCGCAAATCGCAAATCACAAAGTTTAGCATTTAAGTGTTAAGGTCGTCGCAGGGTAAGTTATTTTGTGTGCGATGTGAAGTAGAGAAGGGACACGTGTTGGCACGAAAAGGAAAGTAGTGAGAATCGTTAGATCGTGTACCAGACCAACGACGGATGGCGAATTGCGAAGTTCGCACATATCAGATGTTAGCGGATAGCGCTAAGGCTTTACAAGGTATGTTAACTTGTCTACAATGCGGTAAGGTTAAGTTGCGATGTGGTGAATGGGAGGAGCCACGTGTCAGCACTGCGCATTCGCGTACATTGAAAATTTTATGTTTTGTGCTTAAGGTTCGCACGGTAAGTTATCTCATCGCATATCGCACAAGATAGGAGATATGTTTATTGCTAAACGTTAAAAGTTGCGAGCAAGAGAAGTGCGATGTATTATGATTGGTCAAGTGGAACCCGATAACCCCTGTTCCGCCATATGGAAGAGATGTCTGTTATATGCATTCTATTATGAAGTATGCGTTGTTTTATTGCTAAACGTATGTATGTTAATAAAACTCGAAAATTATAATCCGCTACGTTAAAAGGGATTTTATGTGGGCCATGACCCACAGGTCTGTGGGTTTTGTGCAAAGAAGCTGACCAAGATGAAAAGTGTCATGTAGATGTGGTTGTGTGTTAAAAGAAAAGGTTGAATGCGGAAGAAAAAATTCAAGTAACAAAAGAAAACACTGAACACAGCAAGAAAAGGCTCGAGTAAGAAAAATGGCCCAGAGCTCGTGCAGAACAGTGCAACAGCATGGATCGAGTCAAGAAAAAAGGCGGTCATGCAGCACAGTTGGAATATAATTGCATAAACATAAAAGACAAAGGGACGGCAAGCAAGAGAGGAAAAACACACAACAAATCTAAGAAGCTGAAAGGGCTGAGTGAAATATTTGATTGTAACTGTAATTCTTTTATATTGTTTGTGATGCAAAGGCAAGTCTCCAAGGCAAAGCAAAAATCCAATTAATACGGGAACGAGTGTATATATTGTTGTAACATCCTCAATATGCTAAGTGAGGAAATGAGTGGATGGAAGGCAAGAGTCATGCATGTTCACTTCATATTACCATATAGAATGCAAACAACCATGAAGTGATCTCTATAAATGATGTTATTGTAACATGCATAGAGAGGTTAGAGAGTGGAAGAATGAGAGAGAGCAGACATATATGTTGTGCAGATCCAGAGCTGATATGAAGCAAATTTGAAGGCTGGAAAGGCAGCATTGAAGGAGAAAAACAGAGTTGACATCCAGGTAAATCAGGATATGAATTCATTGTAGTGTGAGGAAGTTGGTGCTTCCATATCAAGATGTAGCTTGATAGATGTCCAGTTGTAGCTGGTTGAGGTAGGAGCCTCATGTGGGTTGTAGCCTGCAGAAAATAGATGGGAGTTGGAGCTTCCTTGCAAGTTGTAGCTTGCAGAATTTGGGGTAGTAGCCTCTTGTAGGTTGGAGCCTACAGAAAATCAGTTGTGAGAGGGAGTTGGAGATTGCCTTTGCATCAAAACAATAATAAGATGTGGTTTTCTCCCTTTATGGGTTTCCACTTATATTTGTTGTCTATGTGCTTGATGATTAAGTGTTGATGTGACATTTTAATCTGTTTAATTACTTGTTGTCCACACATTATGTTTGTTGATCCATTATGTATTAAGCTGCTTATGAAATGAAGGTGTAAATGAGTTGAATGAAAAAGTTTTAAATAACCATGAATGTATTAAACTGATTCACCTCCCCCCCCCCTCCTCTCAGTTTAACTAAGGGTCCATCAATTGGTATTAGAGCCAGTTCCTTCTGTATCAGTTTAACAACTGGAAGGAGATCCTAGGTCCCCAAAATGGCTAGCCTAGAAGGATGCTCAACAAATAAAGCCCCATTGTTTACTGGCACTAACTATGCTTTCTGGAAAATAAGAACGAGGACATATAGAATGTCTCTAGGAATATTAGTTTGGGCTGTTGTGGAAGATTGATATGCTCCAAAGGATATTGACACAGAAAAAGAAGCCAAACAAAATTTCATAGCTAATGCAAAAGCCATGAATGCACTCTTGAGCGGTCTGTGTGAGTCATAATGTATCAAAGTAATCCATAGTGAGTCTGCCAAAAATATCTGGGATACATTAGAAAATATCCATGAGGGAGATAAAAAGGTGAAGATGGCCAAACTGCAAGCCTATAGAGCTCAGTTTGAAAATGTGAAAATGAATGAAGATGAAGATATAGCTAGTTTCTTCTTAAAGGTTGTGGAAGTTGTGAATAACATAAAAGCTCTAGGAGAAACCATTAAGGAATGTGTAATTGTACAAAAGATATTGAGATCTTTACCATCCATGTTTAACCCTAAGGTTTCTTCTATAGAAGAAACAACAAACTGGGAAACATTGACCATGAACCAATTGCTTGGAAACTTGACGGCCTATGAGATGAGACTTCCAAAGGGGAAGTCAAATATGAGGGAGGCAGTCTTTAAGGCAGATAAGTGCAGAGAAGAGAAGGAAGGTACATGCTCTTTCTCCGATGAAGAAGAGACCAAAATTTTCAGAAGATTGGAGAAAGACACAAGTAAGTATAAAGGTAAACTTCCATTTAAGTGCTTTAATTGTGGAAGAGTGGGGCACTATGCATCTAAATGTCCTCATAAGAAAATAGGGAATCAGTCAAGAGGGAAAGAGAAAACCAATTTTAGCAATAGGCCGAAAGGGAACAGATTTAATAGAAGAACATTTTATGCCCAACAATACAGTAGTGCATCTAAGAGCTCAAATGAATCCCCCAATGAAGAAGGAACATCAGAATTCATTTTGATAACCAAGGAAGAGCTTGAGGAAGATCTCCGGGAATTTGAAGAAGGTGAGTTAGATCTTGAGGGGGAGCTAATTAGTGCCCTTGAGGAAATAGACAGACTTAACTTAAGAGTAAGAAACATAAAGAGATTCTTCTGAAATATGCAAAGACAAAACCAGATTCAGAAGATCTTATTATATTGAAGATTGAACTAGAAGAATCAAGGAAAATAGAGGATATTCTGAGAAGAGAAATAAAGGAGAAAAATCAGGAGTGAGAAAAACTGGAAGAAGAAGTGGTAAGCCTGAGGAAGAAATTAGAAAAGGCCCAAATTGAATTAACTATGAATATTTCTCAAATGAAAAGCTCTGGACATTTGGAAAAAATTCTAAGTACTCAAAGACCTCCTCATATAAAGGTTGGGATAGGCTATGAAGGAGAAACCAACAAATCCAAGGTAGAAGATAACAAGAACGTCATTTTTGTAAAATCTGTAAAGGATAATGAAGCAGCAAAAAGGGGATCCACAGAATTAAAAACCAGCAAGACCATGTTATATAATGAAACAAACAAAAACAAGCAGCAACCTCAAGTGACAAGGAAATAAATGAAGAAACATTCAACTGCAAAAGACTCATATGCTCCTAAGGATGAATTGAAAAAATTCGGAAGATGTCAAAGGAGGTTCCTTCCCCCTGTGAGAAGCGTCACTTGCTTTGTCTGCCACAAACCTGGACATATTGCGGCATTCTGTAAGACAAAGAAAATCTATTCCAATCAGCAAAAGATGCAACAAACGAAAAGACTACCTCCAACAACTCTCTCTGCCAGAGACAGATACTACTTCCATGGGTATTGTTTTTGTTGCAAAGGGTTCGGCCATAAAGCCATGGAGTGCAGAGTGTATATACAAAGACTAAAGTATGGAAACTGAAGGGGAATTGAGAACAATGATGGATTCACTCGTGTACACAATCTATTCAGAAATGCAATCAAATGTTTTAGCTACCATAAAAATGGGCACAAGTCTAACGAATGTCCTCTCAAAGGCTATGATCCATCTCTTCATAAAGGTTATAGAGCAAACAACTGCATGCAATGGAAAAGGAAACTAAATAAATGTGATCTAGTTCTAATTTCTCAAGATTAGAACAATCAATGGTATGTGGACAGTAGGTGCTCAAAACATATGACTGGAGACCAAAGAAATTTTGTCACTTTTGATGAAAAGAAATCTGGGAATGTAACATTCGGTAATGATAAAGCAAGGAAAGTCAAGGGAAAAGGCACAGTCAACCTAAATAATGGAAGAGGAGAGGCTCAAGATGAACTGTTTGTAGACGGTCTAAAAACCAGTCTGCTAAGTGTTATTCAAATGTGTGATAAAGGCTATGAGGTCCTTTTCAGAGCCCAAGATTATGAAGTAAGGTCAATCACCACAAGAAAGACCTTGGTCAAAGGTGTTTGAACAGAGAGTAATGTTTATATATTAGAAGAAAAGAATGAAGCATGCCACATTAGAAAACTTGACGAATCTTGGCTATGGCATAGAAGATTGGGACATCTAAATTTTGACCACATCATCAAACTGAGCAAAAAGGAAGCTGTCAAAGATTTGCCTACAATAAAGAAGCCACCAAATACCATGTGTAAGTCTTGCCAATTGGGAAAACAAAGTCGCACAACGTTCAAAGCTAAAGACCAACTATCCACAAGTAAGCCTCTTCAGCTTGTACACGTGGCCCTGTGCGGACGTTCAAGAACAAATGCACCAGGTGGAGAATCGTATTTCATGCTGATAATCGATGATTTTTCCAGATTAACATGGGTGGAATTTCTTAGATACAAATCCGAAGCGTTTGAGAAATTTAAGATATTCAAGGCAATGGAAAAATATCAAACTGGATGTAAACTAAAATGCATCAGATCAGACAGACGAGGTGAATTCATAGATGATGATTTTGCAGACCTGTGCAATGAATGTGGGATAAAGCAACAATTTACAGTTGTAGGTACACCTCAACAGAATGGAGTGGCAGAGAGACAAAACAGGTCAGTACAACAAATTGTCAGAGCAATGATGCAAAAAAGAAACATTCCCCAAAACTACTGGGCAGAAGCACTACACACACGTGTGCATATTCTCAACAAAGCTCATCTCAGACCAAATTGTGACAAGACTCCATATGAATTATGGCATGAGAAACCGACATCAATCAAGCACTTTAGAGTCTTTGGCAGCAAATGTTTCATAAAGAATAATGATGAAAAATTGGGGAAGTATGATGCAAGAGTTGATGAAGGAATATTTTTGGGATATGCATCCAAGAGTAAGGGATACGGGTGCTACAATAAAAGATTGCATAAAATAGTGGAAAGCATTGATGTGAGATTCGACGAAAATCTACCAAACAGAACTAGAAGCACAAACTACGCCAATCCTCCAGATGATTATGAAGATGAGAATTAAGAAAATGAAGAACTGAGTAAGACAACAGAAGATACAAAAATAAACTCAAAATGACCCTCGAGACACACTCAGAAGAACCATCCTGAAGATCAAATCATTGGAGACAAGAGTGCAGGAGCCAAAACTAGAAGATAGCTAGCTGAGCAGACCGAGGAAGTGTACCTAGCCATGTTGTCACAAATAGAAACGAAGAATTCAGATGAAGCCAACAAAGACAAAAATTGGGTAAATGTTATGAATGAAGAATTAGACCAAATTGAGAAGAACAAGACCTCGGAGTTAATGCCAAGACCTACTGGGAAAAATGTCACTGGCACAAAGTGGATATTCAAGAATAAGATGAATGAAAAAGGTCAGGTAATAAGAAATAAAACCAAACTTGTATGTAAGGGATACTCTCAAATCGAAGGACTAGACTATGATGAAACTTTTGCCCTTGTAGCAAGAATGGAAGCAATTAGAATTTTTTTGGCTTTTGCATGCTATCATGATTTCAAGGTATATCAAATGGATGTGAAGTTTGCCTTCTTGAATGGAGATCTAGAGGAAGAAGTCTAGATGGAACAACCTGAAGGATTTTCCTTAGCAGATAAACATGACTATGTGTGCAGATTAAATAAATCCCTATATGGTCTTAAACAAGCACCACGTGCATGGTATTCTAGGCTGGACAAGTACTTTAAAAAACAAGGTTTCAAGAAGGGAGGAGTAGACAGCAATCTGTATATAAAGGCTGATTAAAATGAACTCTTAATTGTAGTAGTATATGTAGATGAAATCATGTTTGGTAGCAACAAGAATGAGTTAGTAAAAGGATTTGCAGAAGAGATGAAGTCAGAATTTGAAATGTCTATGATTGGAGAGCTTACCTACTACCTAAGACTTCAAATTCTACAAAAGAACAAAGGCATATTCATTTCACAAGAAAAATAATTAAGAGATATGTTAAAAAGATTCCAAATGGAAGACTGAAAACATGTGTCAACTCCCATGATCACTGGATGCAAGTTATGTGCTAATGATGGATCGATAGATGCAGATCAAAGACTTTACAGATCTATGATAGGAAGGTTGTTATACCTAACTGCCTCTAGACTAGACATTATGTTGGCAGTAGGACTTGTGGCAAGATACCAAGCAGCACCAAAACAAAACCACTTGCTATCAATCAAGAGGATATTTAGATACCTGAAAGGAACTGCACATTATGGCCTATGGTATCCAAAAACCAAAGACTTCACATTGATAGTATATACAGATGCAGATTGGGCCAACTGTGTGGATGACAAGAAAAGCACAAGTGGAGGTGGATTTTATTGAGGAGAAAGTCTGGTGGTAATGTTAAGCAAGAAGCAAACATCTATCTCTCTATCTACTGTAGAAGCAGAATACATAGCAGCAACAGCTTGTTGCACATAAGTAATGTGGATGAAACAAACTCTCCAAGACATGAAGGTAAGCATCACTGAACCTATCTCTATCAAATGTGACAATACAAGTGCAATAAGTATATCAAAAAATCTAGTACTTCATTCGAAAACCAAGCACATCCCAATGAAGTACCATTTCCTCAAAGAACAAGTAGCAGAGAAAATAGTAAAGATGGAGTATGTACCAACAAAGGAACAAACAACAGACATATTCACAAAACCTCTTGCTAGAGAACCATTCGAATATCTAAGAGACAAACTAGGGGTAGTGTCTGCAAATGATACTCTCTGATATGATCAGAAAACAAAAACAAAACAAAAAATGATGATGGAAATACACTAGTAAAGGTTGCAATATAAGGAACATAAACAGTGCAGTAGACAAGTGATAGTCAGTGTCAAACAAGAAAGCATCATTCCAAGGGGAGAGCAGCCCATAAAAGTTGTCACAGAAGAGCTAGAGCTATGAAGCTGGTAAAGATCTATAGAGTATGGTATGGTACAGGTCCTGAAGATCGGAGTATTATGACAGAAGTACATCAAAAGTCTGGCACACATCACCTCTATCAAGCAGTAAGGGATATAAGTACAGAACATTCTATGGTGACATGCCCTCCATTCATGCAATCTCAATAATTTTCAAAATGTTCTCCCAACAACTATTATACACCAGCCTAGAGCAGCAAAGTATAAAGTCAAAAGAAGAAGGCCTATAAACTGGGAAAAGGAAATGAAAGGATATAAACTACACTAATAAATGTGCAACCCTTTGCCATTGATGTCAAAGGGGGAGGAAAGGCAAGTAGAGGAAGAAAGACACCTCTCAGAAGAAAGGGCGAGGAAGTCTTGGAGGAAGTATTGGAGTGTTGGAGGAAGTGTCGCCATCAATGCCAAAGGGGGAGATTGCTGGAAATATTGTCATCGATGGCAAAGGAGCACAAAGGAGCAGCACCTGAACTATCATTAAGACAAAGGAGCAGAGAAGCAGCAGCAATAAGGCAAAGAAGTGGATCAGGTAATAATGCAGTAAGAAAACATAAAATAGAGGCAGAGGTGTAGCAGATAGGCACCAAAGGAGCAAAGGTAGAAAAAAGGCACAACAAAAAAGGCAACAAAGGCAGCTAAGAAGCAAATGCAGCAAAGGAAGTTAAGGCAGAAAAGGAGCAAAGGGAGCAAAACAAAAAAGGCAGAGTCGTGAATGCGGGGCAGAGTCGTGAACGTGTTGGGTCAAGTCGTGTACGTTTAGGTCAAGTCGTGAATGTGTTGGTCAGAGTCGTGAAAGTGCAGCAAGCATGATAATCCCAAGTCGGAGTGAATAACAAATAGAAAGAACAAGCTCATGTGAGATCAACGCTTTCAAAAGGGGACAAAGCGAACTACTTCAGCACATAGTAGAAGACAATCAGATTTGCAAGACACAACGAGGACCATAGATCTCACACAATCCTCTATTTGATTGAATATTGTATTAATCACATAGCATAAAGCAATCGGATTTGCAAGTAGCAACTAGGATCGTAGATATTGCACAGATCAACGGTGGAAAATAATATTGCAACCATGAATACATCGCATATCGCAAGGTATAATGTTTATGGTTAAGATTTAGCAAGTTAAGTTATTTAAATTGCGATGCGAAGTGGATTGGCAAGGAGACAAGCGTGGACCGTCGCATCCAACGAAGACCAATGACGGAGAACGAAAGCACAAATCGCAAATTTTAGCGTTTAAGTGTTAAGGCATAGCAGGGTAAGTTATTTTGTGTGCAATGCGAAGTGGAGAAGGGAAACGTGTTGGCACGACAGGGCAAGTAGTGAGGACCGTTAGATCGTGTAACAGATCAACGACGAATCGTGAAGTTTGCACATTGCAGATGTTAGCGGATATTGCTAAGGCTTCACAAGGTATGTTAACTTGTTTGCGATGCGGTAAGGTTAGGTTTTGATGCGGTGAAAGGGAGGAGTCACGTGTCGGCACTGCGAATTCGTGCACATCGCAAATTTTATGTTTTGTGCTTAAGGTTCGCATAATAAGTTATGTTGGATGCGATGCGATGGGATCGCATATCGCATAAGACAAGAGATACGTTAATTGCTAAACGTTAAAAGTTGCAGGCAAGAGAAGTGCGATGTATTATGATTGATCAAGTGGGACCCGATAACGCCTATTCCGCGCATACGGAAGAGATGTATGTTATATGTGTTATGTTATGAAGTATGTGTTGTTTGATTGCTAAATGCATGTATGTTAATAAAACTCGAAAATTATAATCTGCTGCATTAAAAGGGATTTTATGTGGGCCATGACCCACAGGTCCATAGGGTTTTTGTAAAGAAGTCGACCAAGATGAAAAGTGTCATGTAGATGCGGCCGTGTGTTAAAATAAAAGGCTAAGAGCGAAAGAAAATACTCGGGTAACAAAAGAAAAGACTGAACACAACAAGAAAAGGCTCGAGTAAGAAAAAGGACCTAGAGCTCGTGCAGAAAAGTGCAACAACATGGGTCGAGTCGGGAAAAAAGGTGGTCATGCAGAATAGTTGGAATATAATTGTAGAAACATAAAATACAAAGGGACAACAAGCAGAAGAGGACAAACACACAGCAAATCTAAGAAGCTGAAAGGGTTGAGTGAAGTATTTGATTGTAACTGTAAATGTATTAATTATTTTATGTTGTTCGTGATGCAAAGGCAAGTCTCCAAGGCAAAGAAAAACTCCAATTAATACTGAAACGAGTGTATATATTGTTATAACATCTTGAATATGCTAAGTGAGAAAATAAGTGGATGGAAGGCAAGAGTTGTGTATGTTCACTTCATATTCCCATATAGAATGAAAGCAACCATGAAGTGATCTTTATAAATGATGTTATTGTAATATGCATAGAGAGGTTAGAGAGTGGAAGAATGAGAGAGAGAGAAAATAGAGATGTTGTGCAGATCCAGAGCTGATATGAAGCAGATTTGAAGGTTGGAAGGGCAGCATTGAAGGAGAAAAACAGAACTGATATCCAAAATCAGCATATGAATTCATTGTAGTGTGAGGAATTTGGTGCTTCCATATCAAGTTGTAGCTTGATAGATGTCCAGCTGTAGTTGGTTGAGGTAGGAGCCTCCTGTGGGTTGTAGCCTACAGAAAATAGATGGGAGTTGGAGCTTTCTTGCAAGTTGTAGCTTGCAAAATTTGGGGTAGTAGCCTCCTGTAGGTTGGAGCCTACAAAAAATCAGTTGTGAGAGGGAGTTGGAGCTTGCCTTTGCATCACAACAATAATAAGATGTGGTTTTCTCCCTCTATGTGTTTCCACTTATATCTAATGTCTATGTGCTTGATGATTAAGTGTTGATGTGTTGTTTTAATCTGTTTAATTACTTGTTGTCCACGCATTATGTTTTTTGATCCATTATGTATTAAGCTACATATGAAATGAAGGTGTAAATGAGTTGAATGAAAAAGTTTTAAATAACCATGAATGCATTAAACTGATTCACCCCCCCCCCCCCTCTCAGTTTAACTAAGGGTTCATCACTATTAATGCCCTTTAATTATTTAATTTCACTAAGTTTAAACTTAGGGTCTGCATTAAAATAATTAATTATTTTAATAAAGTCATATCCGAGTGGAATTTCCATAAAAAATTTATGGGTTCTCTGGATAACTGATGTCCAAGCCACTCTATCAAAAATGAGACTTAGAACACTTTCCGATGCTATAAAAATCAACACTCCCTCTTAGCAAGGAAAGTGTTTAAACAAGATACCATTGTACTGCTTTGACTCGACATCATCTGCTGCGCTGATGTTGTCCTGGCTGCTGCCCCTCATCTCTGTGTTGTTGCTTCCTGTACTGCTGCCCTATCACTGCAGCATGCGTACTACAACTCACTCTTCTTCTGAAGACCACCCTTTCCTCTAATGGAAGAGGTTCTCGACCATCCCCATATTCTCTCTGAAGTAAGTGAACTTGATCTTACTTAGAGCCTTTGTGAGGATATCTGCCACCTGTTCTCTTGTAGAAGTGTATCGCAACTGTACTTCTCCCCTCTAGACATAGTCCCTGATAAAGTGACACTGAATGTCAATGTGTTTCGACCGGTCATGAAACACAGGATTTTCAAAGAGCTTAATGCAGCTCTGATTATCGCACATAATCTCGATCGATTCTATCCGCTTCTTGAATAGGTTCAAGAGTAATTTGCGGAGCCATATGGCCTCGCACGAAGCTATGCTTACTTCCATGTACTCTACCACGACTGAGCTCAGTCTTACAGAATTTTGTTTCCTGCTACACCAAGAGGTCATTCCTGATCCGAGACTGAAAGAGCACCCACTGGTACTTTTCCGATCTACTGTGCTTCCAGCCCAGTCTGCATCTGTGAACCCACTCAACTGGATTTCATTACTCTTGGTGTACTTCAGCCCATACTCGACTATTCCTCTCAAGCATCTGAGAACATGTTTGGCTACTGCCCAGTGAGCCCTCCTTGGTTCCACCATGAACTGGCTGAGGGTATTCACTGCATAACAGATGTATGGTCTCGTATTGACCAGATACATCAATGATCCGATGAGCTATCTGTACAAGGTGGGATCAACCTCATCATCCTCTGATGTGTTTATCTTCTTCCAGTTAGTAATTATTGGTGTGGCCATGGATCTAAAGTCTTCCATCTGAAATCTCTTTAGGATTTCTATCGTGTATCTTCCTTGTCCTAGGAAGATTTCCCTTTTCTGTTGCCAAACTTCTAATCCAAGAAAATAGTGCATCTGCCTCAGGTCCCGCATGCTGAATTATGTTGCTAGATTCTCCTTGCAGTCCTTGATGAGCCTGGATGATCCGGTCAAAAACAGGTCATCCACATAAAGAACAAGAATAAGCGGCTCATCTCCTACTCCCACGTAGTATAGGTTGGGATCTGCATCACTCTTGACGAACCCCATCTTCTGCAAGTAGCTATCAATCCATCCATACCATGCCCTGGGGGCTTGTTTTAAGCCATACAATGCTTTCTTAAGCCTGCAAACATGAGTCTTCTACTCATGTGTCTCGAAGCCCTCTAGTTGTTCTATGTAGACTTCCTCCTCTATCACCCCATTCAAGGACGTTGTCTTGACATCCATCTGGTGAATCTCCCATCCCATCTGTGCAGCTAGAGAGATGACAGATCCGATAGAAGTGTATCGCGCTACTGGAGCGAAGCTTTCTTCATAATCAATGCCTTCCTTCTATGCATACCCCTTAGCTTCAAACCTTGCCTTGAACTTCTCTATGCTGCTTGTTAGCACCAGTTTTGATTCCTTTCATAGCTACCCTCTCTGTCATTTTTTCTTGGCCTCTAGCTCCTTATGATTCAATTCTTTCGCATCCTTTTTTCCATTTTCGCCATTTCTCTTCGATCCTTTCCTCATTTTCCCAAAAATCCAAATTCCAACCTTTCATTTCTTCCAAAACCCCTTTTTAACTAATAAAATCCAATTTTTATAATTAAAAAGCAACTTTTCACACCCTCTAACAACCATGTCATATTTCCTTTTAAACTCACCATATATTTCTTTTAACGCAGCTTTTACACGCACCACAACAAACCTTGGTAATATCATACATCATATGATATAACTTACCGCACTTAATAAACATTGTGGACCCCTTACCTTTCATCGCAATCGGATTTTCGCAGTTTTAACTTCTATTCACGTACAATTGTCATCTCCTACAAAACCCCCGAAATGCGATTTACGGTATGGTCTGGGACCCATATTTCCCTTTGATACGCCTTGAATTCGTTATAAACCCTTTTATTATCATTTCAACGTCTTTTTATCATATTACCATAACTTAACGAAGTTTTCACTTTTTGATTTGAAAATCCGTTTAAAGGGCTCCACCTACCTTTCCGCATCGCATTTTCGCAAATTTCACTCACCGCATTCACTTCCACTCCCTCAAAACTTCTGTCGTGCGATTTGCGGGCAACCCCACTATTTTTTATGCCACGTCACCCTACACTATCATCGCACATCACACTGCGCCAGTTTCAACATTTAACTTTCGTGTCTCATATCAAAACTTGCGATGTGCGATTTGCGGTATTGTATAGGCCCCACCTTCCGTCTAATCGCACATCGCACTTCGCCAGTTCCAAACTTTAACTCTTGTGTTTCATAATAAAACTTCCGAAATGAGATCTACGATCGGCCCTAATTCCTTGCCACGTCATCACCCCATTGCAAATCGCATTTCTTTCCGCTTGTGTCTTAAGTTTAAAATGTTCCGACGCCAATCTGTGATTTGGATATGTGTTTAAAGAGTTTTCTCCTCCCGCTTATCATTCATTTAATAATCCCTCCCACTAATTCCACTCCACGTTTCCCCTATCAACTAAACCTTTTTCAAAGGGTTTCTTTGTAATTTCTCATAAAATGAACCTTCACCATTCTATCCAAAAAGTTTCGCATTTTCCACCAAAGAAGGAAAGGAACAATGAAATATCAACAGAGTTTCTTTGAAACAGTTTTCTACCACTACTCTCAGCACCAGCACATTTCTAGAAGGCACCAGGCAACATTCAAGGAACAACCACACGCCATTTTCACTGTTGTTTACACTTTTATGGAGTTGGTTGCACTAGAACAAAAGAGGAGTCTTCCCATAAACTGCCACATCATACAAACCACTTAGAATTGTTAGCCTTGATGCTGTTATTTTCATTATGTCATAGCACTTTGCATTAAAGTTTAAGGATAAGCCTCATCTCTTGCACGAGATCATAATAAATTTTGGGAACATGTTTACTCCTTTTGTGGAGATAACAGTTTATTATTTTTGTATATATGTGATAAACTGCTATGTAAAAAGGGTTGGTTGGTGGTTATAGAATTTTGACTTATATGAACTGTAATATTTTTTGTGAATGAAATGGAATAATACTACTGAGGACTTATTACCAATTTTTTGTGTGTATTGCCTACTTTACTTGTGTTTCCATATCTCCTTTCTTCCAGTTCCAGTTTGCAAATCATCATACTGTTATGTGTTTTTATTAGTCTCTTAAGCTTGTTATGTGTTTTATCAGTTTTTGTTAGTCTCACACAGTGAGCATTCCTGATAAAATCTATATTATAACAGTGGAAGAGCATCATTCATGATAGTTAATCTTCATGATATTTTAGTGAGAATCTTGTCAAACTAGAAATAGCTTTCTCTCAGTGGAATGTTGTCAAACTGCTACTTTTGTGAATTTCTACTAAATCAGTAGACTTCTGTTTTACAGACCTACTGATTCTTCTCTCATCTTACCGTTTCCTCTCTTCATAGACTACAAACTTTCACCTTGCTACCACATCAGGTTACAATACCCTCATTAGTAGAACTGTGGATTTGACCAAAATCTCTCTTCAGTAAATCAGAGTTTATACCATCTTCCAATCCCATAAAACAAAACATTAAATTTCTTTATAGTTTAAGATGTGTCTGGTCAGGCGCTTGCTGCAGTCCAAGTGTTGATTCCAGCGCCAACACTGCCATCTGCAACATACTTGATCTTGTAGATCCATATGGATCCTACAACTGATCTGTCATGTGGTCTAGGGACTACTTCCCATACATTATTTTTCATGATGGAGTTATACTCCTCCACCATGGCATCCACCCATACTTGATGCTGAGCTATTTCCCAAAAGGTAGATGGTTCACCAACCTGAGCTACCAGTGCCTGATATCTGTCTAGTTGTTTCCTTATCCTCTTTCCTTCTCTAGGGGCTCCAACAAATTCTTCTATATCCTTGAGAATTTGTTGAATTTCTCTGCTCGGTCTCCCATTAGGGGTATTTTGAGGTCTAAAATGGGCTTCCTAAGGAAATTATAAAATAATAGTGGAAATAATAAAATAAGATTTGATGACATCATCAGATTTTAGAGGGAAAAAAGTAAAAACTACCTTTTCAACTCGTATTTTCAACTTATCTCCCAGAGTCGTTACTCAAATTTCGAGCAGGAGTACTCATGGATGCAAAATTTAATTCCTCATCCAAGGAGTACCCATGTTGCATACTTTCGATGGACCATGCTACACAAAAAATGAGAAATACATGAAAAACATGATTTCAATTTACGCTTTTAGTTTTTTCCTTTTTGAGAGGGCAATTTTGTTCATTATGATCATAATTATCACATAATGAGCAAGACAGATCAAACTTGGCCAAAGGATCAAACGAACTTTAGGTTTTGATTTGTCCTTGCTCTTTAGGACCACGTAGTTGGTTTTTTTGATTGTTCAATCTTGGTGCTTCATTCTTATGAGCCTTACAATGCTTAGCTTGATGCCGAAAGTTTTTACAATAGTAACAATATCCAAGGAAAATAGTTTGATACCTATTGTAGTATCCATAGCTTGAATCAACATTCTTCCTTGGAGTTGATTTTTCTTCAATTCTTGGTTTTGAAATGGGACTTTGTTCCTAACGAGATGACTTTTCTTCTCTTGGATGGCAAGAGAGTACATCAGCATAACTTCTTTTATTATTCTTTGTATTTGATAATTCTCCTTTGAAACCAATTCCAGACTTATCATGTTGAGGTTTTTGAGTATTAAGAATGTTGTCAAGAGCTAGAGAGCTTTGCCAACTCCTTTTGACTTGCTCTAATTCCTTTCTTAGAGATATTATTTCAGCTTCACGTTTTTCATAGATATCATCCTTCTCTTTTAGCTTAATGTTCAAGAAGTCTTCCCTTCTTTTTGCTTCCTCTTTTTCTATTTTGAGGGAAATTATCATCTTTTGTAGATTCTCATTTTCTTCAATGGCACTCATTAGCAAACTATCCATGTTTCTTTCATCTTCCAGTTCTGAGTCATCATCATTTGTAAATGCCATGAATAACGTTTCTTTGCTTCCAACATAATTACTTTCCTCATCTGATTCATCATCACTTTCTTTGTGATGACACATATTTCTAGTTGATTTCTTTTTGATGACTACAAATTCATCTTCATCGGACTCATCTTGTTTGGAGAAGAAGTTCTTCTTATTAAACCCTTTCTTTTTGTACATCATCCTTTTAGAGTCCTTTTCATCATCACTATCATGTTTATGAGGACATTTTGCAGCGTAATGACCTATTCTTCCACAATTGAAACAAATAAGAGGGTACTTACCTTTTAGCTTAAATCCCATTTTTAGTCTTCGTACAAATTGAGCTAACTCGTTTTCAATATGAGATTCATCGTTGTTGTAATTCCATCATTTTCCTTCTTTTGTAGATCTTGAGGCTTTGAAAGTTGCTTCTTTGAAATTTGGACTCCCTTTCCTCATCTCATAGGCAATAAGAATTCCATGAAGTTCATCCATCTTGAGAGTATCTAGGTCCTTCATTTCTTCTATGGCACTTACTTTGGAGTCAAATCTGTCAGGAAGCGATCTCAGGAGTTTTTGAACAATGGTGTTTTCTTCAATATTTTCTCCTAGTACTTTAAGAGAGTTAACTACTTCAGCTACTCAAAGGAAGTATGATGCAATATCTTCTTCATCATCCATTTTCAGACTCTCGAATTGTCTTCTATAGGTTTGAAGCTTTGCCTTCTTAACTTTGGAGTCCCCATCATATAGAGAAACCAACTTATCCCATACTTCTTTGGCTGAGTCACAATTCATGACTTTCGTAAATTTGGAATCGATAATTCCACTAGTGATAGAATTTAAAGCTTTGGGATTAGCAACGTAGGCTCTATTATCTTTAATAGAACCTAAATTTTTTTCTCAAGCAAGCAAAGATCCTTATTGGATAAAGGCCATGGAAGAAAAAATGTCTCAAATCAAAAAAATGAGACTTGGGAACTGGTACCGCATCCAAAAGATAAAAATATAATTGGAACAAAATGGGTATTCAAAAACAAGATGAATGAAGATGGAAAAATCATCAAAAATAAAGCCAGACTTGTCTGCAAAGGATACTCGCAAATCGAAGGAATTGACTTCGAAGAAACCTTTGCACCAATAGCTCGAATGGAAGCCATAAGAATGTTTTTAGCATTTACTTGCTCAAAAGGATTCAAGGTTTATCAAATGGATGTAAAATCAACATTCCTGAATGGAGATCTCAAGGAAGAAGTTTACATGGAGCAACCAAAAGGATTTGATCTTGCTGAAGGAAAAGACTTTGTATGCAAACTAAAAAAGGCCTTGTATGGATTAAAACAAGCCCCTAGAGCATGGTATGCAAAGTTGGATCACTATTTGCAACAAGAGGGTTTCAAAAAGGGAGTGGCAGGTAGCAATCTCTACATGAAGATGGACAAGGAAAAACTTCTAATCACTCTTGTTTACGTTGATGATCTAATCTTTGCTAGCAATAATGAAGAAATGAGCCATGAATTTGCTCTAAATATGTCAAAAAAATTCGAGATGTCATTGATTGGTGAGTTGTCTTACTTTCTTGGGCTACAAATATCTCAAACCTCTGCAAGCATGTTTATATCTCAAGAAAAATATCTTAAAGACATGCTCAAAAGATATGGGATGGAAGATTGTGCACCTATGAGCACACCGATGACCACATATTGTAAATTAAGCAAATATGATGATACCCCTCTCATAGATGCAACTCTTTACAGATCAATAATTGGAGCTCTCCTATACTTAACTGCTACAAGACCAGATATTATGCAAGCAGTAGGAATGGTAGCAAGATTTCAGTCAAGTCCTAAACAATCCCATCTAGCAGCTGTGAAGAGAATTCTCAAATATTTGAAAGGAACGATTGATTTCGGTCTTTGGTATCCTAAGAGTTCAACTCTTATTGTGACAACTTACTCTGATGCTGATTGGGCCGGAAGTGTGGATGATCGAAAAAGTACCAATGGAAATGCATTCTTTATGGGAGATTGTCTTGTATCTTGGCTCAGCAAAAAACAATCATCTATATCCCTTTCTACAGCTGAAGCCGAATATATAGTTGTTGTTGATTGTTGTACACAAATTCTATGGATGAAGGAAGCCTTGAAGGATGTCAACATAGAAACTAAGCAACCAATTACTATTTTTTGTGACAATACTAGCGCCATCAGTCTTTCAAAGAATCCGGTGATGCACTCAAGGACCAAACATATTCCAATCAAATACCACTTTCTTCGTGAACAAGTTGTTGAACACAATATCAAGTTGGAATACGTCAATACAAAAGAGCAAATTGCAGATATCTTTACAAAACCCCTTCCACGAGAAGCATTTGAGTATCTTCGCCAAAAGATGGGAGTCATTGCTCTTACATCACATTAAATCACGCAGCATGAACAGTATGTTGGGGGGGAGCAGCTTGATAGGGGGAGTACTTGGGCACCCCGTTTTCCATTGATGACAAAGGGGGAGAGAATGTTGAAAGGGCAAGAATATTGCCATCAATGACAAAGGGGGAGATTGTTAATTCAGATTGTCATTGATGTCAATATGAATTTGACTAAGATGAAGGCTGCACTATAACATATCACTGCATTAGTATATGATGACATTGTTGATACATGATGCTACATGAATGCTGCAAAGGAGAAGCCAAGCAGTGGAAAAGGCATGATGTCCTATTCACCTCCTGCACACAAAAATTAAATACAATCACAAAGAAAAATTGTTTTTTTTATCACCTTGGAGGCATCCTATCAACATGGGTTCTATATCATGTTTTAGAGTATATTTTTCCTGTTTTAATGAGCTTTTACTTGCCCCGAAACTCCCAGCGATTTGTGAGAAATTGAATTTTTAAGTTGACAAATATATATTTAATTGCTAGCCAACCTACAATCTCATACACATGTCGGCCTCACTCCAAAATGACGTGTCCCTTCATTTCAAATCAAATTCATATTAATAGAAGAGTCGTTTGTCACTTTTACTCACTCATTTTTGCGGTGAAGAATATAGGGAGAAGGAACTGTAGTTCACATCTCGTGAACAAGACTATTGCAGTGACAAGTCAAAGAGAATTCCACAGATCTGTAAATCAATTCAGTGAAGACAATTGCAGAGATATACCAGAGTTAACAATTCGTGAACTAGGACACCGAGGAGGGTTTGAAGGATTATTGTTTGGGTTAAAAAAATTTCTATTGATACCCTCATACCAGTAGCTATGTTTCAGTCCATATCAAGGCTAGGTCCTGTGAATTAAGTTTCAGAACAAGTGAAATAAAGGCTTAGGACAAATCTGTTTGGAGGCTTGGACCATAGATACCTTATAGCTTGGATACATTACAACGTATCTGTGTTATAAAACACAGATATATTACCTCGGATCTGTGTCTCTTGCACATATATATACCTCGGATCTAATAGCTCGAACTTGTGTTTTAGGATTCGGATTAGCCACAGGAGCTTACCACAGCCAGCTCGGTCACCTATAGGAGATTGGAATAGTAAGCTCAGATTGATCACTGATTTTTTGGAAGTAATAAAAGGTGTAAGAAAAATCTGTGATTCTACAAAGGGGAGATAGCTACAACACCAAAAATCGGATCTAGACATAGAGCATCTTAGGATAAGTCTCGGACATTCTTCAACAGGACTATGAACTAAGACTGCAGTAGAGGAGTCATATGGTGAACAAAGTACAGTGAAGATATAGTGAAGTCAAAATCAAGAAGTGTTGAACAGTGAAGAATTTTTGTAGATGACAGTCAAGTAAGTACATCACACATTTTCTATTAAAAGAGACTGAGGGATTGGTGTCCTTGGGGTAGGTGCCCCTAAACACAAGGTTGGTGTCTTGAGAAGATAGGGTCAAAGCCCTAGAGGTCGGAGCCTCATCAAAAGTCCAAGTTGGTGCTTGGCAACAGGTTGGTGCCTATTTCATTAAAAGGGTTGGTGCTCTCATTCATCTATTGTATACTATTATTTAAAAAACGGGATTGAAGTTCTTATTAATCCTTAATATTATTATTATACACCTCTCTATCCTTAATTGTGAAGAATCTAATTGACAATAATTAACAATTGAAAAATCTTGCAGTATGCAACATGGGTACTCCTTGGATGAGGAATTAAATTTTGCATCCAACGAGTACTCTCGCACAAAATTTGAGCAAAAAATTTGGGAGATAAGTTGAAAATACGAGTTGAAAAAGTAGTTTTATTATTTTATTATTTTATAATATTTTTACCCTTTTACTTAAAAAATGGTGAATCATCCCCCATGGTTGACATCATCATCTTGAATCCTATTGGTTCTTATAGAGTTTATTTTGGTTGTACATTTTTCTTAGGAGGCCCATTTTAGAGCTCAAAATTCCCCTAATGCATCAGTTGTGGGCGGTGTTGTTTTTGTTCTTCCTCTTGTTCTTCTTTGGAGGAGCTCTCCTCGAAATTATTGTGCCTTGGAGAGGCACTTGATCTCTCCTTTGTAGGTCGTTGAGGCTGTACCATTGGATCTTCATCAATTTACATATCTGTGGCCATTTCTCAAGATTTCCTGAAGGGTCTCTCCTCCAGGAATTTCACATCCCTTCTTACCACGACATTCCTGCTCTCTAGAATATAGATGCGATATGCCTTTGCATTCTCGTTATAGCCCATCAAAAAACCCTTTTCTGCAATTTGATCCAACTTCTTTCTCTTTTTATCTGGAACATGGCAGTACACCATGCTGTTGAATATCCTAATGTGGCTCACTTTTGGCTTGCTGCTTGTGAACACATTCTTGGGAGGTACCTTCCCCAAAGCTCTACTGGGAACTCTATTATGAATATATACTGTTGTATTGCAGGCCTCTACCATTAAGAATTTGGGCATATCTTGGTCATACAACATTGCCCTTGCAACTTCTATTATGGTCTGATTATGCTATTCTGCAACTCCATTTTTCTTTGGATTGTATGGAGTTGTCCATTCTCTCTTGATGCCTTCCTTTGCACAGAAATTTGTGAAGTCTTTATCGATATATTCTCCACCTTTATCTGACCGCAACTTCTTAATCTTCTTTCCTGTAGAGTTCTCCACCAATGCTTTGAAATCTTTAAACCGATCAAAGACTTCATCTATGGTTTTCAAAAAATAGATGCAAGTTTTTTTCTGGAATGATCATCAATGAAGGTGGCAATGTACTTTGCCCCACTAAGAGCAGTTGTGGACATTGGACCACAAATTTCAGAGTGTATTAAATCTAATACACCTTTGGCTCTGCTGCTGCTTCTTGGAAATTATGCCTTAGCATACTTCCCTAGTACGTATCCCCTGCAAACTTAATCTTTCTTCGTGCTGAGTTCAGGAGCCCCTATGATAGTATTTTTGAGAATCCTCAAGGCTCCACGATGTAGATGCCCCATCCTTTTGTGCCATAATTCATTCAGATCTTTGTCATTTGTACTGCCAATCAAGGCCACTGGAGATTCAAGTTGGAGCTTATATAGCTTGTGACTTCTTACTCTGATTTGTGCCTTTTTGCTCCAGCTAGGGTATTTGACATACACCTTATCTCAAATAAAGTATACGTCATAGCCCTTGTTCTGAAGTTGAGACACAGAGAGTAAGTTCATCCCCAACCTTGGTGCATGCAGAACATTCATGGTTCGAATCTTGTTGCCATCCTGGGTCTAAATAGTTACGGTACCTTTCCCGCTTGGGGTTTCATTTTGCCTTTTTTCCCATAGTTATCTGGAAATTCATCTGTTCTTCTTGGTAGCTCAAAAAACATTCTTGAACCCCCGTCATATGAGCAGATGGTCCACTGTGTTGTGCTCGACACACAAGCAAGATCCTCCTCAAATCTGGATGCCAACACTTTCATGTCGAGTTCTCTCTGCATTTCTGCGTGCTCTGGAGGACTGCGTGAGTCCCTTTGACTGCGTGAACCCTTACAGATCATGAAACTTTGGTTCATGGTAGATCCTCCTTTTCTGTTTTTAGCCCTTCGCTCTGATATCAGGTGAAATTTTCAAGAGGAAAATATTTCTGCAATACTTGGTTTATTTCTCCTACTTATGAGATAAGTTATTTACAGATGCTTCAGTAAATTCTGAAATAAACACATTTGCAAATCTTCACTATCATTAAGAGCACAAGAACAGAAATATAATTTACAGAAGTAGCACAATAGAAACAACCACATGAACACAATTATTTTTGGACAATTGTCCCTAGAAAAAACCTAATGTGGGAAAATTGGTGCAGCAGATGAGAGTTTTATATTTATCTTCAAAAATGGAAAGTACATTTACAATAGTCTGATGAGCAAAGAAAAATTTGCAAACACCTGGCTGAATTTTCTGGACCTTCCAGACAAATTTCAGACCCTCGGGGTGACCTCCTTCACCCTCTGTATCATCCAGCGTGAGAGATCTGCGTAGTCTCTCCCTGGACTGCGTGATTTTGTGTGGAGGGGGTCTTTCTGCTGATCAACTCACCCTTACCTTCATCCTCCTGAATTCTGCTTCCTGATAACTGAATCTTCCCTCCTTCTGCTTCTATAACCTTGCCTCTACAATCTCACCCACTGAAATCGAATTCTCTTTCTTCAGAATCGATTTCCTTCAGGTACTGAGAGTGTCCCCGGCTTGATTTCCAAATGGCCCTCAAGTCTCTTCTTATAGTCTTCTCGCTGATGAATCAACGACCAAGATTATATCGTTAATCAATGACTCAGATTAAAAGATGACTTGATCTTCGTTTTCTAGAAGATTCACACTATGCTCTATTAATACCCTTTAATTATTTAATATCCCTAAGTTTAAACTTAGGGTCTGCATTAAAATAATTAATTATTTTAATAAAATCATATCCGACTGGAATTTCTACAAACGATTTTTGGGTTCTCTAGATAACTAATGTCCAAGCCTTTCTACCAAAAACAAGACTTAGAACACTTTCCAATGCTAAAGAAATCAACAACAGCGTCACCCACAGAGGCTCTATGTCACAGCTACGATTGCCCTTATGCCTCTGCGCTAGTATCACTGATGGCCGGAAACTGAAGCCTTCTGGCCACTGGAAAATCTCTTTGGGATCTGACACTGGCTTTGCATTGCCTCCTCAACGGGAAAACGACTTCCCCTCTGGCTCTGCGCAGTGACTGCGTAGGCACTGCGTCACTAGCTTTGCACTGTTGTTGTGGTTCTCTCTGTCTTTGTTGTTATGTACTCTTCAGCTCAGGATTCCTTCCAACCAGGCAACTACCCCTCTCTACAAAATATCTCTCAATCAATTTTTCTTTCTGACCACTACTCAATAAAGAAATCGATCTCGGATCTCTGTCTTGTGTCTCCAAAATGTGTTTTCCAAATGAACCTTCAAGCCAATCTTATAGTCTTCTCATTGAGACATCAACGGCCTAGAGTAGATCTTTAATCAATGACTAACATTAACTTTCGACTTGATCCCTTTATTCTAGATCATTCTCACTCATATTCTATTAATTCACTTTAATTATTTTATTTTTGTAAGTTTAGAATTAGGGTCCCTTTAAAAATAATTAATTATTTCTATAGAATACAACTCAAGTGGAATTTCACCAAACAATTTTTGGGTTATCTGGAATACATGTGTCTAAGACTCTCCACAAAATTTGAGACTTAGAGCACATCCAATGCTATCCCAAATCAACAAAAAATACAAGTGCGGAAACAAAACTAAACAAGAATAATTCACACACACATCTGACACAATTACTTTTGGACCAATGTCCCCGGAAAAACGCAATGCGGGAAAACCGGTGCAGCAGCCGAGGGTTTATGTTATTATGCAGTAATTATTTCTGAGTACAAGTCTATGATTGACATATCTGTCAAATGATGCATAGAAACTGACAAGAAAGATCTTGTGAGACAAACCTCACTCCTCCATGGGAACCCGACACTGATCAGCACCTAAAACGGATTGCCCTGTGTTGCCTCTACACAGTGACTGCGTCAGTTTGCGCAGTATTTGCATCACAACTACAACTTTCCTCTGTCTTTGCGTTGGTCTCTCTATTGGCTGGAAACTGAGGCCTTTTGGCCTCTGGAAAATCTCTCCAGAGTTTGGCACTGACCCAACATTGTCTCCTCAACAAAAATACGACTTCCCTTCAGGCTCTGCACCGTGACTGCGTAATCTCTGCGTCATTGGCTCTGTGCTGCTATTGTGGCTCTCATTGCCTCCTCTGTTATGCACTCTCCAGATCAAGAATGCCTCCAACCGGATTTACTGCCCCTCTTTGCAAAATATCTCTTGACCGAAGTTTCTTCCTGATCATTGCTCACTAAAAATTCAATATCTTGATCCTTGCTGCACCAGATGTATTTTCCAAATGAACCTTCAATTCATTCTTATAGTATTCTCGTTGAAACTTCAATGGCCTAGATTAGAACTCTAATCAATGGCTAAGATTAACTTTTGACTTAATCCACCTTTTCTATAATATTCACACACATATTCTATTAATTCATTTTAATTGTTTTATTTTCCTAAGTTTAGACTTAGGTCCCTTTAAAAATAATTAATAATTTTAATAAAATACAATCCGGGTGGAATTTCTCCAAAATATTTATGGGTTATCTGGAATAGATGTGTCTAAGCCTCTCAGTAAATTTTGAGACTTAGAGCACATCTGATGATACCCCAAATCAGAATAAAGCCCTGTCTTCACCAGCAGAAATGTCTCTTGGTTTCATCCTCTAACTGCCCGCCTCTATATGATGATCCGACCCCTGAAATATACTTCTCCTTCTCCTATTCATCTAACGAATGAGGCATGGTAGGACAGTCAAAATGGCCATACGTGTGGGTGTTGTACCCCTGGGATGTGCATGTATGTGCTTGGCGTCTGTGTTGGTTATGTATCATTCATTGCATCCCCTCTAGAATCTGTTGGTTTTGCCTCACTAATTGTTGCTATGCCTCATCAACTCCTCCATGATCTTTCTTCCCAGTAACACAGGATCAGCACTGTTCTCTAATCTTCTAATCGAGTGCAATGTGACCGTGAAAATATGTGCTGACAGAAATTTCTCCAAATCCACAAACTGACCAAATTTTATTAATAAAAGAGTTGTTGTACAGATGAGTCATAGAAAATGCACCTGGGCTTGCCCAAGGCAAGCTACAAGCACCAGGTGATGAGTACAGAAAAGCCCAACAACTACAATAGCTAAATCCTCCAGAAAACTACGTTGGTGCTCCAAACTTCGCCCATTGATTTCCCCCCTCTATATTACCCAGATAATTCTAGGAAATTAGGGATGTGCTCCTTGCTCCAAACCCAGAAAAACCCAGAAAGGGTTTCCCCTGATTCCAACCTTAAAAATTTGACCCTTCGTAGCTTGGCCCTCCTCCAATTTCGAAAATTGTCACTGCGGCTGATACTGTCAATCTCTGCTCTCCAAACTCCAACAATCTTCCTCAAATGACCCTCCAAGTGCTTTCCTAACATCCCAGCTCCTAACTCTCCGGAATAATGTTGCCCCAAAGTGTGAAAATTCCAAGTCTTCAATCTAGAATCCAACTGCAACAAACTGAACTACTTCTCCTACTTGTAAATTAGATTTAACAAGTTATTTTGCAGATTACTTCTGAAAACATTGAAGCAGTTATTGAAGCAACCTTCACTTACTTAAATTATATGTGAAAACAGTAAACTGAGCAAAAGAAGTAACACACACAAGACACCGTTATTTTTAGACAAACGTCCCTGGAAAAACCCAATGCAGGAAAACTGGTGCAGCAGATCTGAGGGTTTTATTATTAAGCAACACTAATGTCTTAATACATCTCTGATTATATCACCAGACAAATCAGTTACAGAGAATATGAATGATAGAAAGATTAGTGAGTTTACCTCACTCTATCACATGAAATACCGACTGATCTGGCCACTGAATGATGTGCCTTTGGTAGGCTCTGCTTTGCCTCTGCGCAGTCCCAGCATCACCCTTCCTAGGCACTGCATCACTCAGCTGGTGAATCGATCTGCTCCACAGAAACTCCAATCTCTGCCTCCAGTCTCACATCCCAGCTTCTGGCTTCTGAAATCGATTCTTCAACAAACTCTTCGGATTTCCTCTAGCTCTCTGTGCAGCCTTTGCGTAGCCCTGCGTGGCTCTGCATCAACATCTCTGGCTCTGTTCAGCAGTTGTTGTATCTCTTTCTGCCCTTCTCTACTGATGATTCTCCAACTGAGAAAGATTTATCTCCGGATACTGTCTCTGCCCCACTATAATGAAGAATCATTTAGATTTGGTTTTCGTCTTGAGCACTGCTCACCTTAGAAAATTCGATCACTTGATCCTTTCAGTGTGTCTTACAAATGACCCTCAAGCCTTCCTTTATAGTCTTCTCGTTGAGACTTCAGAGACCGAGATTAGATCTCCAATAAACGGCTAAGATTACATTTAGAATTGATATGCTTTTTCTAGAAGTTTCACCCACAGTTTAAATTAATACCCATTAATTATTTTAATTTCCTAAGTTAGACTTAGGGGTCCTCATTAAAAATAATTAATATATCAAATAAAATTGTTTCTGGGTGAAATTTCCCAGAACAATTTCTGAGTTATCTGTAATGCATGTGTCTAAGCCTCCCCACAAAGTTTGAGACTTAGAGCACATCCGATGCTATCACAAATCAACACTCCCTCTTAGCGAGGAATGTGCTCTAATAGATATGCCCTACTACATATTGCTCTGACTCTGAAGCATCTTCCTTTGCGTTGTTGATGTCTGACATGTTGCCCATCAATCACTGTGTTGCTGCTACAATTGTACTGTAGCTGACCCTGCCACGATCAACACTGCATCCCTACTGCAACTCCCTCTCAAATGATGCATCTACTGCTAGCACTACCACTGCTAACACTACACTGCAACTCAACTGCTGAGAGAACAACTGAAGAACATCCATGAATCTGAACAAGTGTTCAAGATGCATCTCGATGCTGAAACTCTGACTGTTGGTAGTCCCACGCTGTCCCTCTAAAGAACTGCATTGCTGCTGCTCTTCACTGCGTCCCTCTGTGCTGTTGCAACTCTACTTTGCGCTGCTCCGATTTAGCACTGCTAACCACTGCATCTATCGTTTTTGCACTCCTCTGCACTGACTGAAAACTCCTCCAGCCTGCTACTGCTGATCTTGGGCACGCAATAGCAAGGTTATGATTCGAGAGGTGCACTCATCAAGGATCCTACCCAACTAAAGTTCTTGCGAACTTACAACTCAATGTCGCCCCATCTCCCTCCTGGAGATGCGTGGGCACTCATGGCGTACTCATCTTCATCGATCTTCGTGGTCTCAGCCTTTGAATCCTACTTCTCGTCCTTGTCCTTTTTCTTCAAAGGACACTGGGTAGTGTAGTGACCAAGTTCGCCACACCTGAAGCACTTAATCTTCGATATGTCTTTCTTACGTCTCCGTTGCTCCTACTTCCCCTTGGATGCGAGGGATGCATTTTCTTCCTCTTCCTGCTTCAACTTCGATGCACTGCCACTGCTGCCAACTAGATCCCTCCTTGGCTCTTCTTGCTGAATAGCAACCCACATCTCTTCCCATCCCGACAAGGTGGCTCTGCCCAGGATGCTCCAGACAAACACCTGCCATTCTTCAGAGACTGTGTTAAGAGACAATCTCACCATGGCTATAGGAGAAGGGGTGGCTCCCACTGGTGCTAGTTGATGATGGATTCCCTGAAGTTTTGACAGGAACAGAACAATACGCTCCCCTTTATGCATCTGCACGATCCTCAGTTTCTGATCTAAGTACATTTTCCGTTGTTCAGAAGAGCCTTCATACAACGTTGCCAAGGCTTCCCACATCTCTCTGGTTGTGTCCTTGCTAGCTATATGGGACACTATGTGATCCTTGACTCCATCAAGGAGCAGCCTTTTGGCCTTCGCCATATCAGTCGTGTAATTCTTCAATGAATCTGGATTTGTAGGGATAGTCACTGTACTAGTCATGAAAAGCTTGAGATCGTACTCATCTAGAAGACAAGTGATTCTTGCCTTTCAGATCACGTAGTTGGAGGCTCCCTCCAACTGGTCCTGATCTCTAAGCCTGTGAGCTTCCATGGCTGTCAAGTATGTCGAATATGCTCCTCTTCTCCCCCTCTGCGCACTGATTCTTGCCTTTCAAATCACGTAGTTGGAGGCTCCCTCCAACTGGTCCTGATCTCTAAGCCCGTGAGCTTCCATCTCTGTCAAGTATGTCGAATATGCTCCTCTTCTCCCCCTCTACGCACCATACCAGAAGTTCTTGCCTTTCAGATCACGTAGTTGGAGGCTCCCTCCAACTGGTCCTGATCTCTAAGCCTGTGAGCTTCCATGGCTGTCAAGTATGTCGAATATGCTCCTCTTCTCCCCCTCTGCGCACTGATTCTTGCCTTTCAAATCACGTAGTTGGAGGCTCCCTCCAACTGGTCCTGATCTCTAAGCCCGTGAGCTTCCATCTCTGTCAAGTATGTCGAATATGCTCCTCTTCTCCCCCTCTACGCACCATTGGACAGGCTTACGCACTAATTCTAGAGTTTTTAGATCTACTGCCCGAATCTGCTGCTCAGATCTTGGAAAAATGAAATTCCCTGACTAGGAACTTCCTGAGGAATAAAATCCCCTCACTGTGTTGCTTCTTCCTCTTCTGATGATTTTTTGTCGAGCAAAACAAATTCTTCCTACAGAAACTGCGTCCCACTGGCTCTGTGTTGAGGCTTTGTGCTGCTCCCTCTAGCTCGACAAAATTTCGATCTGGAAGCCCTTCCTCCTCTCTGTCGTCTCACTTAGAGAGAGATTTTCTCGGAAATTTCAGCCCTCCAAGCCTGGACTACGCAATCACTCTGGGGATTCGATTTGTTTCTTTCTGCAACTCTTCGGCCTCTGTCTCAGCGTTGGATCTGCTCTTCCTGTTCCACAATCAACGCTCTGATACCATGTTAAAATTCCATGTCTTGATCTAAAATCCTACTGCAAAAATCCGAACTACTTCTACTTGTAAATTAGATTTAACAAGATATTTTGCATATTACTTCTGAAAACATTGAAGCAAATACTAAAGAAGCCTTCTACTTAAATTATATGTGAAAACAATAAACTAAGCAAGAGAAATAACACACATAGGACATCGTTATTTTTGGACAAACGTCCCTAGAAAAACCCAATGCGGGAAAACCGGTGCAGCAGATCTGAAGATTTTATTATAAAGCAACAATAATGTTTGAATACATCTCTGATTGTCTCACTGGACAAATAAGTTATAGAGAATATGACTGACAAGAAGATTAGTGAGTTTACCCTCACTCTATCACTAGAAATCTCGGCTGGTCCGACCACTGAATGATGCGCCTCTGGCAGGGTTTGCGCTGGCTCTACGTAGTCCCAGTGTCACCCCTCCTGGGCACTGCGTCACTCAATTGGTGAATCGATCTTCTCCACAAAAACTCTGATCTCTGCCTCCGAGTCTCACACCCTGTCTTCCGGCTTCTAAAATCGTTTCTTCGCTGGAAACTTACACGTATTTCAGCCGCTCTCTATGTATGCACGTGGATACACGTCGGCCTCACGCTCGTAGCAGCAAGCTGGATTTCTTTACGCATTCTGTGATGATTCTCCGAGTGAAAATGTTTCTTTGATCTTTTGTCTGCGCTAATATTGAATGAAGAATCATAGATGGTTGTGTTGAGCACCGCTCATGGTCAGTCACTTAATCCTTTTATTTGTGTCTTACAAATGACCCTCAAGCCTTCCTTTATAGTCTTCTTGTTTAGACTTCAACGATCGAAATTAGATCTCCAATCAACGGCTAAGATTACATTTAGACTTGATCTGATTTTTCTAGAAGTTTCACCCACAGTTTAAATTAATACCCATTAATTATTTTAATTTCCCAAGTTAGACTTAGGGTCCTCATTAAAAATCAAATAAAACTGTTTCTGGGTGGAATTTCCCAAAACAATTTCTGGGTTATCTATAATGCCTGTGTCTAAGCCTCTCCACAATGTTTGAGACTTAGAGCACATCTGATGATATGACAAATCAACACAAAGTGTCTCACTCCAATAACTGCGCAGTCATGGATGTGATGATGCAATCCCTGTGTACGTTGAATGAGAACTGCGTGTAGGCTGGCCCTGTGCGTTATAGTTGCTCCCCACACTATTGAAAATGAGGAAGTGACACTCCTGTAGCTCCTCCAGTTAATCCTCAACAACACTGCTCCACACACAACAACGGGGCTCCTCCCTCTGCGTAGTTGTGACTCCCAACTGCGTGCTATGCTTCCAGAACTGCGTGGAACCTATAGATGGTGCTTCCTCCAGTTTCAGTGATAAAAGAAAGCCTTCCTTGGGTGGCACTCGAAGTCCACTTTAGAAAGGTTGAGCTTCTCTCCTTGGGAAGCTCTTGTGCTAAACAGCACAATATTGACTCAGCTGAACAGCTAAGGCAAATTCAACTTTCAAATAGACAAAAGACCCCAAATGAAGTTTCTTTCCTCCTATTTATGTTCGCTGGTCTTGGGTCTCATGTGGGTCCCTCCTACGATTTCGATCTCACCTAAGAAAATCAAATTCTTTACCAAGTGGTGCATATTATTTTGTGGGTGAGTGGCCCCCACATTCCACTAAAAGCTCTTCGACCCACTTTTCGTAAGTTTCTCCTCCAAAAAGTTTCCCAACACCCAAAGTGCAAAAATGGAAATTCTTCTTAGCAAATTAATTTAATTGGGAACATTACAAAAAGTCAGCCCAAAACAGTCCATAAATCAGCACATAAAATTGGTCAAAGTCTGCTCTTGAATTTTACAGTCAGCCTCGGTCAATGCGCCCAAAATACCTTGGTTTTTGTGCCAATAGGTGCGGCCTCCAAAGATCAAAATTCTGGCAGAAAATCGCATTCAAATGTGGTCAAAACACCACTAGTCAACGCTGGTCAAATCTGCAACAGACTCTGAAATTTCAGCCCTGCAATTTGTCCTCCTTGCCACAGGTGTGAGAGAATTCAGCTGCCCAATAGCTGTATGAACCAATCAGATGAGGAGAGAGAAGAAATGTGTGAGATGAGATGATGCCAAATGAGTTTGAGGTTTCTCATATTTATACAAGTCGTTAGGGCTCAAATGACATGTCCATTGGGCTTCATGAGCCTACATGATGTTGTGGCCGACCTCGACAATTTGCACATGTGGGCTTGACCTCAAAAACATATTTTCCCTTGTCCAAATTTGATGATCCTTAGGTCCATTTTGGTCCTCTCAAAAAGAGGAATTCAATGCAATAATCATCTCCATCAAATGAGTTGTCCAAAGTGGAATTTGGTCCTAGTTTCCAATTTTAACAAGGGATCAGTGACAGAGTGTACACTGAGCCATGAAAAAATGACTCTTAGATATTGGGTAGAAAAACAAATCTTATATGTTTTCCTTCAGATTTAATCGATGCAAACACGTTCAATGAGGACTGGTGGCTTGTCATCACACTAGTGCAGTTCACGCTATGTTCCTTTTCTATTGAGATCCCATACTGCAAAAGAAATCAAATGGGGAGGTGCGAAGTGCGGCCTAGAGGACAAGGATAATGGTAGGAAAATGCATCCACGATCTTCATTCAATGTATTCCTTCAAGCAGTGAAAATAAGGAGTTTTCCTTGGAAGAATGATTTAGAACTTCAAAAGATAGATGAATTGACTGAAGTGGCAAGTGAGATAGCAGGATTTTTTTATAAAAGCAATCAAAGGGACAGGAAAAGGCATATGTCATTGGTCTAGAAGTTTCCAACAAAGTGGTAGACTACATTGGAAGAACATTTTTCTTACACTGCAAGATTGTGAGTGTGATATGCAAGAGTTACAAAGATTTATTAGAGCTTTCAATAAAATCAGATCTCAATGATTTCCTTAGACTCCTCTTCCTATGTCAAAGTTATATGAACACAAGAGATTCTTGTTAATCTTATTTGAGATGCTAAAACAGTTTTATACATTGACAGAGAAAGCTAAAGGATTCCAACGGTTTCATTTGTAGAAAATGTTTTGTTTATATCATTTAAATGAAATTGTCAAGGCTGTAACAAACAGGAAAAAGCTCATTTTGAGATCTGCGAGAAGCATTTATGAAGGACCCTTGCCCAAAAAATTGCACCAGCAAGCTCTACAATGGCTCAGAAATGAGATTAGCAGACATGATCACACCCTGGATATACCCAAGTAAAAGGATAAATGAAGAATAAACTAGGCAGAATTGACAAACTTAAAAGAAGATGAACAGATTTTCGTAAGCGGCTAAAACCACCTCAGATTACCAAGCATAAGTTCAGCAAATTGAGGATCAAATTGCAGATTTCTAGTAGACAGTTTGAGCAGTTCAAGAGTTAAAGGAGGAGACTCAGTAGTCATTCAACTGATTTCTAGATATCAAGGCAGAATACCTTCAATCTGTTCCAGATTTCCTGCAATTATTTAGAGATTATTTTTATTTTTGGTGAATTGTTTAGATTTTTATTCCTCGAATATTGTAATAATTAGAGGATTGGTAATGTTCTATATATTGTTTGAATTTCTAATAAACAAGGGTTGGCTTTTGATGCCAGAACTATGAGATTTTTTGCAAAGTCTCTTGTTGCAGAATTTTTAATCAAGGGTTTTTGGTGCCAGTTAATGATAAAAATTTGTTTCTCATGTATGTCTTTTCCTCTGATAGATATATTTTTCCTGCATGCATTTAAGGTTGACCGTTGTATAGGACACTGGGCAAGGCTAGGTTGAGTATCATCCTCCCTGAGAGCCTACCGCAGTGATATGTTCTTCACTGAGTAGATCAAGGTGACAGTACGTCACCGCTGATCTCTTTGAATCAATAAATTGTTGCTTCTATACCAATTCTTAGATGTATTTTTGTTAGTTGTAGAAATTCTTCTACATGCTTTTTCTCTTGATTAGATAATTAGATATTCAAGGAGGATATTTAATCATTTAATGTCTCCTTGATTCCTCCATCAAATTTCAAGCTATATTATTCTGCCATAGCTGAATGTTGGCACTTTGATAAGACCTTTGCAAAAGCGGGTTTTATTTGTTAACCAGGGATTGGAAACCCAAAGCAACCAACATATACAACAACCCCTAGATCTGGCCATTGTGATTCGTAGGTTGTTGTCTAGTGACAATGAACAACAAAAAACCTCGTAACACTTGAGGAACCCCCCTCTGGTTCGAGGGCCAACTTGAACCTAAAGATTGGTTGAGTTGGTTTCTCAGTGCAGTTTCGCAGCCAAGAACTGCCTTTGAGAAACATTACAACACAACCTAGTGTAGTAAAAGCTTACAACCAATATATGGATGCTTTTAAATCTATTATATATTAAAAAATCATAGTTAGACTTTCTATGTCCACCTTTTGGAAACATATCAATGTATATGGTATCAAATTTTGCTTTAGGGAATGCACATTGTGAATAAATAGTTTTAAGTATAGTACTTATTGAGTAAATAAACAAAGAAGACATGAATAAATTGAAACTACGTCTTAGAATTTAAACGGTTTCCATCGTGTTATATATGACTTTTGAAAAAATGGCTAAAAAATGTAGTTCTAGCCTTACCATCTACTCTCTAAATTGATCAAGAAACAAAACAAAGGGGGATACAAACTTAAACAATATCGTCTTGTCAAATTAATATTTGTAGAATTAAAGTCATCATCTTTATTACGTTGGGAACTTACACTTCAAGAAAAATAAAATTTCAATGAGGCAATTCCACCTTTACAAGCTTCTTAAATAGAAAGGTGGAACTAAAGTTTTTAAAAGTTGCTTTTTAACTACTTTCAATTCAAGGAAAGCAAACAAAAATTTATTAGCACATCAGCTCAAATGGGATTTTATAATGGAACTCTGTAAGTAGGATCAACCATGCGTAATATAAATAAATTTCCCTTGTCACCACGAGAAATCCTGCAAAATGTAAAAGAACATATGATAGAGAATTTATATGGCACAAATGTTCTCTTTGAAAAAAAAAAAAAGGCAAACATAAACATTAAAAGAAGGCATTAAAAGATTCACAATATTCTATTAGAATACAACTCTGCACCAGCATTAATGCTAGTATTCGTGATTTCATCATGTCAATTGATAAATGGAACTAGAGAGACCTTTACCAGTTTTCATCTACATATACATTACAAGTCATTAACATGATGCTTCAAGACTAAATTTAAACTATAATCAAACACATTTCTTAATATAGGAAACAACAGTTCAGATCATTAATAAACTTGACCTTTGCCTTATAATATAGAAAACATCTCAAACCTTAAGGCAATTAAGTCTATCCTTATAAAAATCCCATCTATATGAGATAAAGAGCCTAAGACACCAATTTGATTGCATGTTAATGTGTCATTTAAATTTGTTTGAAGAGCTCTTAAATAGTAGAACTATCATACAGGAGAATAAGAATAAAAATATGTGATTTGAAAAAGTCAGTCATAAATGTGTTAAAAGTTGTGGGTTTGGTTCGAGGGAACATCAAGGTATTTGTTGTTTTGTCAACTTTGTTGATAAATTCATTAATGCTAAGAAATTTTTAAGGGTGTCCTTCAATATTTTGATCATGTAATCCTAGCATTTTTAAGAAGTAGAAGCCATGCCTAACATGATCTCATGTCATTCACATTTCCAAGGAGTTGTGAAATGCATATAGACTAGAGAAGATTAAGATCAAGTAGTGACTATTACGCTGCTTGTTTGGCTATTGTAAAATCCACAACTCTAACTACAAGGTAAGGCAAAATGTGAATAGTGACATCCTTGTAGGAGAAGAGTTGTGGAACACATGTTAGAATTACATCATTAGTAAAGCTTAGCATGATGTTATTTATAAGTTAGCAATTACACCCAAAAACATATGACCTCAAGTGATGGGATCCTATTTGGCCAACATATGCAACATTTATATTTCACATCTCCATGTACTTGAAGACCATTTTCAGATGTGTGAAAAGGAATTTGAACATCAATATGTTTAGGACAACATTAATCTATTTGGAGGACAATTTCCTACCTTTTGAGCAATAATTGAAGATTTTAGTCTTGTTGGGACTAAAACTAATCGAACTTGCACAGGACAATAGGGCAGGGAAATATCCCTACCCTAGTGAGTCAAGAAGAATTTATTGAGTTAAACCAAAACTTAAAAGGGAACATGTAACCCATATAACTAACTCCTCGTTCCCTGTTACATGTTATATATATATATATAATTAGTTACTGAAGAGGCATGTCTAAAGGAACATGACCGTGTTGATTTTGGTAGCATCGGAAAGTGATCTAAGTCTCAAATTTGGTGAGGAGGCTTAGACACCAGTATTCCAAAGAACTCAGAAACCGTTTGTGGAAATTTCTCTCGGTTGATGTTTTATTAAAATAATTAATTATTTTAATGGAGACCCTAAGTCTAAACTTAGGGAAATTAAATAATTAACAGGTATTAATAAAACAGACTGTGAATCTTCTAGAGAATGAAGATCAAGTCAAGTTTTAATCTTAGCCATTGATTAAAGTTCTAATCTGGGTTGTTGATTCTTCTATGAGAAGATTATAAAAGAAGGCTTGAGGGTCATTTGGAAAGTAAGTCGGGCAAGCATTCAGTGACCCAAGCGAAATCGATTTTGAAGAAATAGAATTCGATTTTAGAGGGAGATTTGCAAGGGCGGAAGAAGCAGAGGGCATCACCAGTGTCAGGGCACGAGAGAAGGAGGAAGCAGAAAAGCAGAGAGGCAGAACTCAGGAGCAGCACAGAGGCCTCACGCAGTAGTGACGCAAGCTTACGCTGGCTCTGCGCAGAGAGCTACGCAGGTGGCATGTAGAGTGACACTAGGAGGGCCAGGGAACCCCTCAAGTGTCAGAAATTCTTCGGAGGACTGAAGAAGAATTATCTCAGGTGTATCTCAAGAAAATTTCTCAGTTATTTCTACTAGCCTTTCCTTATAAATATTTAACTATTGAAGATTAATATATAAACCCTCATCTATTGCACCGGTTTTCCCACATTAGGTTTTTACGGGGAAAATTGTCCAAAAATAACTATGTCTATGTGATTGATTCTTATGCTTGTATTCTTTACTGTTTTGTTCTTTGCATTTCCTTGGGTGATTACTGCAGTAGTCTTTATTTCAAAATTTACTGGAAGAATTTTGTAAATAACTTATTGGAAGAATAAGTAGGAGAAATAAATCTATCACTGCAGTAGTATTTTAGGATTGAAATTTTCACATGGTATCAAAGCCTGAGATGAGTAACAGGTGTGGAGAACCTGCAAAGGAACAAAGACCGGACGTTGTTGCTGCAGCAACTCAAAAGGGTTCATGCAGCTCCCCAGAGAGAAGGGAAAGCATGAAAGAACAGATGGATCATGACATCTCTATACTGGCATCTAGGCTAGAAGAAGAATTTTCTTGTGTGTCAAGCTCTGCTTCTCCAGAGATCTGGTATATTGACAATGGATCTTCCCCACACATGACGGGTGTACAAGAATGTTTCTCCAACTACCGAGAAGAGCAAATGAACTTTCAAATCACCATGGGCAATAAGGCAAAATGCACCCCTGTGGGAAGAGGAACCATAGCGTTTCAAACCAAAGTTGGTAATAAGCTTCGAGCCACTAATGTGCTACATGTGCCTGGTTTTGGGATGAACTTACTCTCTGTGTCTCAGCTTCAAAACAAAGGCTATGACGTTTACTTCATTGGAAACAAAGTATATGTCAAACACCCGAGTTGGAAGAAGAAGGCACAAATCGGAGTCAGGAGCAATAAACTCTATAAGTTGCAGCTCGAATTCCCAATGGCGTTGATAGGCAGCAATGATGAGAATGATTTGAATGAGCTATGGCACAGGAGAATGGGGCACTTACACCATGGGGCTTTGAGAATTCTCAAGAAGACCGTCACAGTAGTTCCAGAACTAATCACCAAGAGAGATGACGTCTGCAGAGGGTGCGTATTGGGGAAATATGCCAACGCAGCGTACCCAGAAGCAGCAATAGGGCTAAGAGTGTGTTGGGATTAATACACTCAGACATCTGCGGACCAATGTCCACTACAGCTCTCAGTGGTGCCGAATATTTCGTCACCTTCATTGATGACCACTCCAGGAAGACTTGGATCTACTTTCTTAAGACCAAGGACGAAGTCTTTGATCGATTCAAGGAGTTTAAGGCTCTGGTTGAGAATCTAACAAAAAATCAAATAAAGAAACTGCGATCAGACAATGGTGGAGAATACATAGATAAATACTTCACAGAGTTCTGCGCAAGGGAAGGCATCAGAAGAGAGTGGACTGCTCCATATAATCCAAAGCATAATGGAATCACGGAAAGGAAGAATAGAACTATTGTCGAGGTTGCAAGGGCTATGTTGTATGATCAAGACATGCCTAAATTCCTATGGGTTGAAGCTTGTAATACAGTTGTATATGTTCAGAACAGGGTTCCTCATAATGCATTGGGTAAGATCACTCCAAAAAGAGATCACTCCAAAAAGTGTCTTTACTGGCAAGAATCCAGAGGTAAGCCACTTCAAGATCTTTGGTAGTGTGGCATACTTCCATGTACCCGAAGAAAAGAGGAAGAAGTTGGATAGGAATGCTGAAAAGGGGTATCTGGTGGGATACAGTGCAAATGCTAAGGCTTACAGTATCTACATTCCTGGGAGTAGGAAGGTTGTAGTGCGGCGGGATGTAAAGTTCATGGAGGAAAGAACTTTCAGAAAATCTCAACAATGCAATTTGAAGATGACCCACTGGTCCAGCCTCTACGACTAGCTGAGGTTAGCCCGAGTGCTTCTCCAAGGCAGAAAGATCCAAGGGATTCATTTCCAGCAGATTTGCAGGAGGGGGAGCAAGTAGAGCCACCCACTACTAGTGGTAGGACGAGCAAGGAATTGCGACAAATTCTGAAGGATGCAGAGGAATTTGTCGGGGCCCCCAGAAATGAGAAGAGGGAGCGTAAGCAACTGGACCGGTACCAAGCCTTGGTAGCCCAGGTTGGGGAACCCTCTAGCTTTCAGGAGGCAGCTCAGCATCAGGTATGGGTCGATGCAATGGTGGAAGAGTACAGTTCCATCATGACAAATGATGTTTGGGAGGTGGTTCCTAGGCCTCAGAACAGATCAGTTGTGGGTTCGAGATGGATCTACAAGATAAAATATGTTACATATGGCAGCATAGAAAACTTCAAAGCCAGGTTTGTGGCAAAGGGATATGCTCAGAAGGAAGGGATAGACTATGAAGAGACCTTCGCCCAGTCGCCAGATATACTTCTATTAGATCCATGATATCCATTGTTGCGCAGATGGGAATGGGGTGATTGAAGAAGAAGTATATATCGAACAACCAGAGGGCTTTGAGACGCACGAGCAGAAGACTCATGTGTGTAGGCTTAAGAAAGCCTTGTATGGACTTAAGCAAGCCCCTAGAGCTTGGTATGGTCGAAATGGATAGCTACTTGCAGAAGATGGGATTCGTCAAGAGTGACGTAGATTCCAATCTCTACTATCTGAGAGTAGAGGATGAGCCTTTGATACCAGTGTTGTACATAGATGATCTATTCATGACAGGATCATCTAGGCTCATCAAGGGCTGCAAGGAGAATTTAGCTGCAGAATTCGACATGAAGGATTTGGATCTGACGCATTATTTTATGGGGTTGGAAGTTTGGCAACAGAAGGGTGAGATCTTTTTTGGTCAAGGGAGATATTCTACAGAAATCTTGAAGAGATTCAAAATGGAAGACTATACACCCTTGGCTACTCCAATGATCACCAACTGGGAGAAAATTGATACTTTTGAAGATGATGAGGCTGATCCTACCTTGTATAGGCAGCTCATAAGGTCCCTGATGTATCTGGTCAACACTAGGCCAGACATTTGTTATGTTTTCAACACCCTCAGTCAATTCATGATGGAACCAAGGATGACACATTGGGTAGCAGCCAAGCATATTCTCAAATATTTGCAGGGAATAGTCGAGCTTGGATTGAGATAAACCCGAGGCAATGAAATCAAATTGGGTGGGTTCAGTGACGTAGATTGGGCTGGGAGCCCAATAGATCGGAAAAATACCAGTGGGTATGTTTCAATGTTGGATCAGGAAAGACCTCCTAGTGCAACATGAGACAGAAATTTGTGGCTCTGAGCTCAACTAAGGCGGAATATATGGCTGCAAGCACTGCTTCGTGCGAGGCCATATGGCTTAGGAAGCTGCTTGTGAACCTACTCAAGGAAAAGATGGAAGCGACCAACATTCTATGTGATAATTAGAATTGCATCAAGCACTCTAAAAATCCTGTGTTTCATGATCGATCGAAACACATTGACATCAAGTGTCATTTCATCAAAGACTGTGTCCAGCGGGGAGCTGTACAATTATAGTACACTCCGACAGGAGAACAGGTGGCAGACATCCTCACTAAGGCTCTGGGAAAGACAAAGTTTGTCTACTTCAGAGAGAAGATGGGGATGATCAAGAATCCATTTCAATAGCATAAATGGATTGATGCAGAATTGAGAGGGAGCTGTAGTACAAAAGAGGCAGTGGCAGTGGCAGTGGCAGTGTCATGGGCAGCAGTACAGAAGGCAGCAGCACAGTAGATGAGGGGCAAGAACAGCCAAGCATCAGCAGCATAGAGGATGCTTCAAGGTCAGAGCAGTATGCAGCATGCATATTGCTAGAACACTTTCCTCGCTAAGAAGGAGAATTGATTTTTGTAGCATCGGAAAGTGATCTAACTCTCAAATTTGGTGAGGAGGCTTAGACACCAATATTCCAAAGAACCCAGAAACTGTTTGTGGAAATTTCACTCAGTTCATGTTTTATTAAAATAATTGATTATTTTAATGGAGACCCTAAGTCTAAACTTAGGGGTTTTAAATAATTAATAGGTATTAATAAAACAGACTGTGAATCTTCTAGAGAATGAGGATCAAGTCAAGTTTTAATATTAGCCAATGATTAAACCTATAATTTGGGTCGTTGATTCTTCAATGAGAAGATTATAAAACAAGGCTTGAGGGTCATTTGGAAAGTAAGTCGGCCGAGCGTTCAGTAACCCAAGGGAAGTCAGTTCTGAGGGAATAGAATTTGATTTCAGAGGGAGATTTGCAAGGGTGGAAGAAGCAGAGGACATCAGCAATGTCAGAGCATGAGGGAAGGAGGAAGCAAAGAAGCAAAGAGGCAGCACTCAGGAGCAGCACAGAGGCCTCATGCAGCAGTGACGTAGGCTTATGCTGGCTCTGCGTAGAGAGCTACGCTGGAGGCACGCAGAGAAACGCATGGAGGGCCACGGAACCCCTCAGGTGTCAAAAATTCTTCGGAGGACTAAAGAAGAATTATCTCAGGTGTATCTCAAGAAAATTTCTCAGTTATTCCTGCTAGACTTTCCTTGTAAAGGTTTCGCTGTTGAAAATTAATATATAAACCCTCATCTGCTGCACTGGTTTTCCCACATTGGGTTTTTCCGGGGACAATTGTCCAAAAATAACTGTGTCTATGTGTAAATTTATGTAGATGTTCTTTGCTTGATGCAAATTTACTTTTCACTACAATAATCACATAAATAATCAAATAAAATGTTGATAGAACATACCAAAGGATCTACAAAAGACAAACCAGAAACAGAAAAATGTGGTGGTGCATTACGGCGGTCAACAAGATGCTTCAACTAGCAAAGTCACTTTGGTCAGCCAACCCAGCATGTGTCACAACAACCCTCAAAACAGCGACACGGTCAACTCAAAGTCAACGCTATCCAGAAAAGTCAACGCAGGACAGCAGCAAGAAAGTCAACACAACTTGGTCTTCGGTCAACCTTTTGACCTCGATTCTTGTGCCAATGTGTACGACCTTCCAAAATCGAAGTCTCCACCAATTTTCAGCCTCTTTGGACCATGCGTTGACCAAAGTCAACACTGGTCAAACTTGCGTGGAAACCCTAGCTGCAGTAAATTCGTCCTTCTTCCCACGTGTGAATCGAAACTGCTTCCAAGGAGCTCGTACTAAATCAGAAGAGGAGATGATGTGTGATGATGAGATGACTGAAACAATCCTCCAACGTTGACTCTATTTATATCAATCACTGAGGTGTGTGACACATCTGCTGGGGGTGTAAAACCTTAAGGCCGACCTGCACATATTTGAAATTATTAAAAATAAATTCAATATAAATGTTCTTCTCATGGGATTAAGATCAATTTTAGATCGATCTTACACCTCTCCGAAAGAGGACCCCAATAAAAATATTGGTATCTTCATCTGAGCATCACAACATGGCGTTTGGACCTAGTTGTCCAATTTTAACACTCCCTCTCAACTAGGGAGAACTCCATCCACCTGTGCAATCAAACATCTTGCATTATCCCGCCGTACTTGCTTTACTGGACTCTTTATTTCAGAACAGAAGTGGGTCAGTCACAAAGACATCATTCCCCGGCTGACAGATTCAGCACAGAGGTCCGAAACGTCTATCAGACTCACAGAGTCTCATACCAACCCGAAGTTGGTTTACCTGACCCGAAGTCAGTTGGAGGTTCAAAACCTCACTATACTTGATCCCATATCAAGTGGTTGGACCGTGCCATCTTAGATAGAGATTATGGAAATCTCTGATGCATCCATCAATCTTTGCTACTAGTCTCTAGCTTTTCCCACCTCATTGGCCAAATGAGAGGTACTTCCCATGAGCCCTGAACTCAATGGGTAGGATGCATACGGGGCACAGATAATGAGAGGTGAACCAACTCAATAATCACCGTGGGGCCCAAGCACACCAACAAGGTTCGGCAAGCCTAGCCTTGTGGTTGCTTATAGCTCCAAGAAGCTATCCCCAAAGCCCCCTAGATCTCCCAGAGCTCATCGTCCAACAGGACCCACATCATAGGGTCGTTCCACGATACCAAGACTCTCACGGAAGGTTAGGAACTTGACCTTCCCCAGGCAATTTGTGAGAATATCCGCGACCTGCTCATCAGTTCCTATATGATCGAGCCTTACGGCGCCTCGCTGTACCATATCCCAAATAAAGTGGTACCTGATATCAATATGCTTGGATCAATCGTGGAACACTGGATTCTCAGACAAGCGAATCCCACTCTGGTTATCACAGAGTATCACGGTGGTATCTAGCACATGTCCAAATAGCCCACTAAAGAGCTTTCGCAACCAAACTGCTTCACAACAGGCCATACTCGCTGCAACGTATTCGGCCTCTGCAGTGCTCAAAGTCACCGACTTCTGCTTCCTGCTCATCCATGAGATCGAAGCAGAACCAAGATTGAAGCAGCATCCCGATGTGCTCTTATGATCCACCACACTGCCAGCCCAATTGACATCAGTATATCCAAGGAGTGTCACGCTCCCGGAAGTGTATCTCAGGCCATGGTTTATCGTGCCCCGAAGATATCTCAAAAGATTCCTAGCACCAACCCAGTGAAAGTGATGAGGCTCAACCATCTGTTGACTCAAAGTGTTCACTACAAAACATATATTTGGACAGGTGTTCACTAAGAACATCATGGCCCCTACGAGTTGACGATACTCAGTAGGATTAGACAATACGGGCCCAGCAGCGCTACCACTCAACTTCTTGAAGTTGAGCTCCATTGGTGTCGACACGGACTTGGAGTCCACCATACCAAATCTTTCCAGAAGCTTCACAATGTATTTTCCTTGAGAAAGGAAAATCTCGCCAGGTCTCTGCCAGACCTCCAGGTTTAGGAAGTAGTGTGCATCAGTCCTAGGTCCTTCATCACGAACTCAACAGCGAGCTCCCTCTTGCACTGATGAATGAAGGGGTCAGCACCGGTCAAGAAGAGGTCATCCACATACAGCACCAAAATGAGAGGCTTTCCCTTGACAACCTTGAAGTAAAGGTTCGGATCAGCATTACTTCGAGTGAAGCCCAGCTTCATCAAGTAGCTATCTATCCTCTCGTACCAAGCTCTAGGTGCTTGCTTCAACCCATAGAGGGCTTTCTTCAACCTTCAGACATGGGTGTCCCGATCCTAGACTTCGAACCCCAGAGGTTGTTCCACATATACCTCTTCCTTTATCGCACCATGCAGAAATGCGGTCTTCACATCCATCTGATGAAGACTCCATCCTTGCGTAGTAGCAAGGGCTATAATAGATCGAATGGTGGTATATCGGGCCATAGGTGCAAATATGTCATCATAATCTATGCCTTCCTTTTGAGAGAAGCCACGGGCAACAAATCTTGCCTTGAACTTTTCAGCACTTCCATCAGATCCATGCTTGATGTTGTAGAGCCATTTCAAGGTGACAACTGCTTTGTTCCTCGGTCTTGGAACCACATCCCAGACATCATTCTTCATTATGGACTCATACTCTTCGTGCATAGCATCCTTCCAGACTTGATGCTTTACGGCTTCCTCAAAAGATCCAGGCTCGGATTGTACAATAGTATTCATGGCTGCTAGATACCCTTGGTATCTACTCAGCTTCTTGCTTTCACGGAATGTCCCCCTTGGGGCCGCATGTTCCTCAGCATCCTCGAGAGTGTCCCGGAGCCATGATGGTCTCTTTCCCAGTGAAGGATGTGGATCAATCGAGTCCATTGGTCCTTCAACATCAGGCATCGTTTCATCCTTCGGTTCCTCTTGATTTCCAAGCCTTGCTTCATGATCTTCCTTAGATCTCGGAAGATTAGCTACTTTCCTCAGGGAAGTATCTTTGTCAAAGGTGACATCGTGGCATATCTCCACTTCCTTTTGACCAGGCACATAGACTCTATAGGCCTTCGAAGTTTCACTATAGCCCACAAACATTCCTTTCTTCCCAGAAGCATCCAACTTGCTCCTCTGTTCTTTCGGCACATGAAAGTAAACAAGACATCCAAAAACTCTAAAATGTGAGACATCAAGTTTCTTACCAGAGAAAACCTCTTTGGGAGTTTTGGATTCTAGAGAAGAATGCAGGCATCGGTTTTGTATGTACACAGCAGTCTTCACAGCTTCTCCCCACAGAAACTTCGGCAGACCTTGGTCACATAGCATGGCACGGGCAGCTTCCACAATGGTCCTGTTCTTTCGTTCAACAACACCATTTTGCTCGGGAGTATAGACAGTTGTGGTCTCCCTCTTAATGCTAGCTTCTCTGCAGAAGTCCTTGAACTCGTTTGTCTCATATTTAGTGCCATTATCAGTTCTCAAAATCTTGATCTTCTTCCCTGTCATATTTTCCACCAAGGCTTTGAAGGTATGGAACCACATGAAAGCCTCATCCTTCTTCTTTAAGAAGTATATCCAGGTTTTGCGAGAGAAGTCATCTATGAACGTCATATAATATGAACATCCTCCCAAGGATGTCACGGGCAGCATACCAGATAGATCAGAATGGATCAATTGCAAGACATCAGATGTTTTTGTGACACTTGAGGGGAAAGGTCCCCTTGTATGCTTTCCTTCGGCACAACCCTTACATACACCTTCATGATTATTTGAAAACTCAGGCATCCCTGTCACCACCTTCCTTGCTTCGGGAAGGGCTTTGCAGTGAAGGTGTCCAAACCTTCGGTGCCATAGTTCAGTCTGTCGGAAAGTATCACATGTCATTGATCCCAGCGGACTTCCTCCAACCTGGTAGAGTGTATCAACTCTAAACCCAATCGAGATAGCTTCCTTGAAGCTCTTCTTCCACATGAGCACCTTTCCGTCAGTGAATGCCACATTGAAACCTTTGTCTTCCATGGCAGATATAGACACAAGGTTCTTCTTCAAATTTGGTACATAGAGTACATCCTGCAAGTGGAAGACTTGACCTTGAGACAAGTGGAGGGTCACAGTCCCTGTCCCTTTCACGGGATATGTGGCATTATCTCCAAGGATAATTTCTAGATTAGTATCCTTCTCAACCATATCAGAGAGTGCTTCCTTGAACCCAGTGATGTGCATTGAGGCACCACTATCTATCAACCAGACATCCATAGTGTTGGGTGGGGATGCAACAAAGAGGGCAGATACAAGAATGTATTTATTTCTTTTATCAACAACATGTGATTCCTCATACCTGGAGTTTCTTAACCTTTTGAAAGGTTGATCCTTTCTGCCGGAGGGAGCCTTTCTCTTTCCCTTGGACCTGGTGTTCCTTTGATTGCCATTCCTCTGGTTGTTGTTGTTATCATCACCATCGGGAGAATCCTTCTTGAAAGGAAATTCTCTAGCATAGTGACCAGGCCTATGACAAGTGAAACACTTGCCCTTCTTTCCTTGGGCCCCTGCTTTTCCCTTGTTCTTTGGGCCACCAGAGTTCTTCCTTCTAGAATGAGCAACATATGCAGCGTTTCCTTCATTTCCATACTCCTTCATTCTTGATTCTTCTTGAACGCATCTTGATAGTACTTCGTCAAAGTCAGGTATCACATTATTATTTAGAATGGTAGTGTTGAACACATGCCATTCAGATGAGAGCCCTCCAAGTGCGGTGAGTACCATCTCTCGATTAGCTATTGTCTCCCCAATAGCCAGCATATTGTTCCTAATCTCGGTCAGCTTCAGAAAGTATGATTGGACAGACTCATCCCTGCCCTTCTTCAGATTCTTCAATTGATTCTTGAAGAATAGTACTTGATTTGCATTGTTGGCCTTGAACATGAGGACCAACTTATCATACATCTCTTTGGATGTGCCCAACTCAGAGATGTAGGCCACCAGACTTTTATGAATGGATTCCCTGATCATCAACTTTGCTTTGATCTCCCCCTTCTTGTACTTTGTTTTGGCAATAGCAGTAGCAGTGGATGGAGGTTCTTGGATTTTACCCTGCACATAGTCCATGACATCTTGGTCTTCCAATTTGAGATCCAATATCATCTTCCAAGCATGGAAGTCATCCTTCCCAGTCAATTTGTCATCCTCCTTGAAGCCATCGTTTGTGGAACCCATTATTCTCTTTGGTGATTGCTACAAATAGGGCTTGTCTTCACCTCAGCTCTGATACCATGTAAATTTATGTAGATGTTCTTTGCTTGATGCAACTTTACTTTTCACTACAGCAATCACATAAACAATCAAGTAGAATGCTGATAGAACATACCAGAGGATCTACAAAAGACAAACCAGAAACAGAAAAATGTGGTGGTGCGTTATGGCGGTCAACAGGATGCTTCAACCAGCAAAGTCACTTTGGTCAGCCAACCCCGCATGTGTCACAACAGCCCTCAAAACAGCCACACGGTCAACTCAAAGTGTAACGACCCATTCCCAAGTTATACGCAAAATAATATTAGTGTGTGTACGATATATGCATTTGATAGCTACACATGCCTATATCGCACACATCGCACTAGTACACCTACCTACTAATATCAAGATTACATAAGTTAGAGATTTAATATTAAGATTAAAGATTAATATTAAATCTAACTAAGTATAAATTATATGAAAAAGGACTAATAAAAGAAAATAATATAATTTAATTAAAATAAAAAGTTAATTCATTAAGTTACAAAGGAATATTCAAATATTAAAAATTAATATTAAAGAGTACTTAAATGTAAGTCAAATGCTCCATAAATAAAACAACCATATAACCCACCTCCATAAATATATTCCTATCCACGTTAATGTGAATCACCTCACCATAAATACATATAATATCAACATTAATGCAGATAAGATCTTGAGAGGTAAGAGGCGGAGGAGGAGGGTTATTTAAGTGATGAAATATGGAGGAGAGGGGGACTGGTTTTTTTTGGAGCAAAAACAAATTCTGCTTGAAAGAGATAAATTGACTGGGAGGGAGACTCGGTGTTCTTGGAATTCTGGGCACGATGGCAGAGGAGGCATCCTCTGGGTTTAGGATTGTTTCCTAAATTCGCTGGGAGGAATCGAGTGTTTCTGTAATCTGTCTGTTGCGTTCACGGGAGAACCACCGCTCAAGAAATCTTCAGCGCGCTTCAGGTTTTGTTGCTGGTTTTCAGGTATTCCTCTATGTATAGATAGTTAATTTTGTAAGCTGAAATTTTCAATTTAAGCTGTTAAGCTCCTCTCATTAGATTTTATACTTAAATAAAAAATCAGATAAGTGCATGTAAGAAATGATAGGAACGAGTCTTTACACAAAGTCAACCTCAGAAAAGTCAACGCTGTCCAGAAAAGTCAACGCAGGACAACAGCAAGAAATTCAATGCCACTTGGTCTTCGATCAACCTTTTGACCTCGGTTCTTGTGCCAATGTGTACGACCTTCCATGCGTTGACCAAAGTCAACGCTAGTCAAACTTGCGTAGAAACCCTAGCTGCAGTAAATTCGTCCTTCTTCCCATGTGTGAACCGAAACTACTTCCAAGGAGCTCGTACTAAATCAGAAGAGGAGATGATGTGTAATGATGAGATGAGTGAAAAAAATCCTCCAATGTTGACTCTATTTATATCAATTACTGAGGTGTGTGACACATCTCCTGGGGGTGTAAAACCTTAAGGCCGACCTGCACATATTTGAAATTATTAAAAATAAATTCAAAATAAATGTTCTACTCATCGGATTAAGATCAATTTTAGATCGATCTTACACCTATCCGAAAGAGGAACCCAATAAAAATATTGGTAACTTCATCTGAGCATCACAACATGGAGTTTGGACCTAGTTGTCCAATTTTAACACTATGTGATTGATTCTTATGCTTGTATTCTTATTGTTATGTTCTTTGCATTTACTTGGATGATTACTACAGTAATGTTTATTTCAAAATTTACTAGAAGAATTCTATAAATAACTTATTGGAAGAATAGGTAGGAGAAATAAATCTATTACTGCAGTAGTATTTCAGGATTGAAGTTTTCACAGACCGTTCATGAAGGGGCACCTACCTAGGTATATAAGCGAGCCCTCATTTGCAACAATCTCATCTCATATCTTTTGTACATTTCACATTCTTATATATATATATATATATATATATGTATGTATCTTGTCCTATAATGGATATTACAACATTCTATATATTTTGAATATTCCACTGCGTATACTAACCCTATTCGTTGTTGAGTTTTCAAGTGCAATAGAGACAAGCACTAATTTTTAAAATATTGATAATTATTTTAAATGATATAGATCTTCTTTTAACAATTTTAGTTTCTCATTAAGCAATTACACTTCATAAATTCAACCATAAGGACAGTAGAGATCACAATGCACAAAGAAAACACTAGATTTACCCTAGGAAAACCCACTTCGGGGAAAATAAATATATATTAAGGTTTTCCTTAAGAAGAATTAAAAAAGATTTTCCAATTCAAGATTTTAAAAGGAATTACACTTAAGACGGGTTTGAAGGATTAATAAAAGTTAAAAAAAAATGGGTTCCTTTTGAAACCCTAGGCTCATCCCGAAATAGTAAAATGGACACCAGCAATGGAAGATTTTCTAAAACTTTTAGTAAAAGTGTCAATGCACTATTTAAAATTAAAGAATCACTTGTAGGAAAGGATAATATAATCTTTATTGATCCTACTCAAGATAATAATTATGTTAGTATTGGTTGTGTTAATCAATTAGTGATTCCTGAATCAAATGTAATTGAAACGATGCATTCAATGAATAAAAAACAATATGGCATAAGCAATCTACAATTAGTATTGGAGATTATACTTTTGTCTTGCAATTCACCATGAAATCCTTATTTTGTGACGATAGTGATACAATTCTAGGTTTGGCCTAAAAGGAATCAATAGGGTACTTCATCCTAAATACGAAAAAAAAAGTTTTTGACAGTTTGCTACAAAAAGAAAAAAATAACACTATAGGATGTTACATTGAAGCCACATTCAATAACATCAGAAGACGTAAAAGATCTCTCAAAAGTAATTCTTCAAAAAAACCATACGTCAATGCAAAATATGTTAAAGGAAGATGAAAAGAATATCACAGAATAATAATAATAATAATAATTGTTTGCCTCAAGGACCACTGTTGGAGCAGGGCCTCCCAAAGGCTATGAATTTTGTCCATTTTTGTATAATTTTGTATTTTTTAGTCTAACACAAGGGTTTTGGGGTGGGTCAAAGCTCCTAACGCATTGTAAATGGGTCAAGGGTAGACCAAGAGTCCGCAAACCACGGTTTGCAGACCATTGGATGCGTAGGTTAAACCGCTATAAATAGATGAACCTTTTTTGAGTCATAGGTAGGAATGAATAGAGATTGATGCGAAGTACGAAATGTTAGATCTATGGTAGGGTTGTTTGGGTTAAAACTCCAGCTGGCTGTGTGCGCGGAGATTGTCTGTCCTGCTGTGTGCGGACCCTGTTGGCTGTGTGCGCAGGTGGTAATTTGGGAATGTAAGAGGATTTTGGGTAATGATATAGATGTGCGGAAGTATTGTGGATATCTGATGTTATCTGGATCTGTCCTGTTATGGTTGATGCAGACTTGAGTTATATGATGATATATCTATTAGTAGCTGCGAACTGTCTGTGTTTATGGTAAATGTATCTGTGATCTGTTAATCTGCTGCGAATATACTGTTCTGTGATTATAGCTGATAGTACGCATGTGGATGCGAGCTTGTTATTTAGATCTGATAAACTGTATTCTGGTTATTTATTGAAACTCCTGCGAACGACCTCTGGCTGTATAGATCTGATAGTTGCGAACCGATTTGACTTACCTGATCTCTCCCAAGGTGCGGAAACCTGGTTCCAGCACCCTCCCATACTGCTTCGGGTGAGACTTTGGCCTACACAAGCAGGTCACTGCCAAAAGGGCCAGTAGTATAGGGGTTTGTTGGCAAACCTTAACTTCCGAACCTGGGTCAAAACCCCTCGAGCCAACAAATGGTTCCGTTGCCGGGACCGAGAGCATTTTGAGAGAGATCGGGTAATGCCAAGACCATATTAGAAACCTAAGAAGAGAAAGACCGACGAACATTTTGGGAAGCAAGATTCAAAAACCCACCTCCACCCCCACCAGAAGACGATATGGCTACGCACATGAAGCTACCTACTTTCAAAGGCGTGGGTGATGAGGACCTGGATCGGTTTTGGTTTGTCACAGGATCGGTATGGACTGCGCAGAATGTAGTAAGTGATGCGGTGAAACGGGCATAGTTATCCCTTGCTTTTGAGGGGAGAGCCCTGGACTGGTACATGGGATACATTGACCATGTAACGACCCATTCCCAAGTTATACCCAAATCGATATTAGTGTGTGAACGATATAGGCATTTGATAGCTACACCTGCCTATACCGCCCACATCGCAGTAGTACACCTACCTACTAATATCAAGATTACATAGATTGGGAACTTAATATTAAGATTTCAGACTTATATTAAGTTCAACTGAGTATAAATTTTATGAAAAGAGGTAATAAAAGGAATGAAATAATAAAGTTAAAACCTTAAGTTTAAAAATGAGTATGCAATATTAAAGATTAATATTAAAAGAACTTAAATAAAGTCCCAAGCTCTATAAATAAAATAACTATATAATCCCACCTTCATAAATGTATATTCGTACTCACCTTAATGTGGATCACCCACTATAAAAGAAACATTTAATATGAACATAAAGGATGGATAAGGCCTCGGGAGGTTAGAGGCGGTGGAGGAAGATTGTTTAATTTATATTCCTATCTCAATTTAATGAAAAGTACAACACCATAAATACAGAAAATATCACCATTAATAGGGAGAAAACCTCGGGGAAGTATGAGGCGGTGGAGGGAGCTTATTTAAGGGAGGTGATATGGAGGTTTTGGGGGAGCGAAAGGAAGGGAATTCTGCTAAAGTTAGACTGAATTGTGAGATTGAATTGCCTGGGAGTCTCTGTTCTTCTTGGTTATCTGGGCACGGGGGCAGAGGAGACATCCTCTGGGTCTGGGATTGTTCCCAGATTGGCTGGGAGGACTTGGTTGTTTCGGTAAACTGTTTATCTATCCATCTATCCACAGCATCACACAGCATCTGCATCACGGGAGGAGAGCCATTGTTTAAAATCACCAACCGTATTCCAAGTACTTCTTTTATGTATATAATTGTTTCTCAATTAAAATTTCACTGTTTATTTCCGCTGGTATTCATTGAAATACCTTACTGATGGATATATACTTAGATTAATATGGGTATTAAATTAAATTTCTGTGTAAAGGACCTTACATTTGGTATCAGAGGTAGTTCAAACCCTCTTACGACCTTATAGGCCCATTAAAAGAAAGAAAAAAGAGAGGCTGCTGGTGGTATAAACTAGTCTCTGGTTGTTCCATCTGAAGCTGCTGCATAAAACAATTACTTTTGTGTCTCTGTTCAAACGCCCAATCTTAATGACCGGTTAGATCTGCCAGTTTTGGGTTGCCCAGGAGTTGAGCCCTTCCCAGATCCAATCGAACCATAGAGGAGGTATCCTCCAAACTTTGGAGCAAATAGTTGACTTGTCAGTCCCCTATCGCCTGTTACACATGCAATTACTGGCAATTTCTGTTGTTACATAACCTATACAAGACGAAAACAATTTAACCTTAATATACAAAATACAGAGAAATTTCGTCCTGCAGAGAATGCTTTGGAAGAAGCTCTGCCCTTAAATAGCATTGGGCTGTCCTCTGAAGTTTTTCCTTTGAAGCAGTCGAAAAATGATCCAGATGGCTCTAATGATGAAATGGAACCATATACAAGGAGAAGTGAAATTTCAATAAAGTCTAATGGCTCACCAAAATTCAATGAGAAGTTTCAGAACATGTTATGCATGAACTGTGAGAGCAGTTCCGTGTTTCCAGACTTTCAAGAACCATATAATGTGACGTGTGCATATTTACAAAGGGTAGTCAAAGAGGCAACAAAATCTTATGGAAAAGAGATTGATATCCGTCAAATTCATATTAATATGGGAGAAAGAAATGAATGTAAGAGTGTTGGAGATGCAAATGAGAAAGAGAATGGTGAGAAAAATGAATACATAAACCTCTTTGCTCAAAACAAAAATCCTATTGGCATCAACATATGTAGTTTTTTTTCTAGCTTTCTATGGAAATCTTCATCATTTTGCCTGTCAATTTTTACTATTTCCTTTCCCTTTAGGCTTTCTATGATTTCTTTTGATTCCTCTTTTGGGACCTGTGCTTCATCCCAACTTCATCTCACCTAAATTGGCTTGTCATTCAAGGACATCTCCTCCTAGTATTTGCCTATCTCGAAGTGATCTATCTTCTCCAAGCTACCGGTTGGCTACAATTGGAAAGAGTCCATAACATAGAGCAATGTCCTTACTAAGAATAAAGACCTTCACTCCATATGAAATTATCATAGCAGAGATAGGACTCTATCTGCTCTAAATAAAAGCACAAAGAAAATTAATCCTACACTGAAAAATAAAAAATAAAAAAAAAGTGGCAGAAATGGAAGGCGGGGTACCTGCACAGTTTAGAAAAGAAACATTAGAAAGTAGAATGGAAACATGAGAATTGAAGTGCATAAAATGGTTGGACTGGGATACTGTAGAAAGGGACTATCCTACAGATAGAAAACAAGTTAGAACTGAGAGGGCACCTTCAGTACAGCTTTAAAATGGGAAAGTGGAAGAGTAGAACACAAAGAAAACCATATTATCTCAAACAGTTCAACCACAGATGTGAAATAAAGATCCAAGAATACATGTTAGTTAGCATGCCTTGAAAGGATAAGCAAACTCTAGCACAGATAAGACGAAGTCGCACAGGTTGAGCTGAAAAACAGGGAGATGCAAGATATCTGAAGAATATTGGGAGTCTGATGCGTAGATGACGCGATCTCAGATGCCCAGGAGTATCAGCTTCTAAACTCACATTTTCTAAGTTTTATTCTAGTCACTGTTAGCTTTAGACTTTGCCTCAGAAAACATCGATCCTGCAAACAAACACCTGCGTACACCAAAAGCTTCCAACCCTTATCGGACTGATAGCGTGGCAATCCAAAATTTAATAAATGGACAGCGAATTGGATAGATGGCGGTGGAGCATGTGAATGGCGTGGCACCAACTTGATGCGGTGGACTTCTTCGTTCGAATGGCGATTGTTGAAAGGGCGGGTTATGGAATGCCACGAACAGGATTTGAAATCCAGTCGGGGCTCCACCGGTCGGCGCGAATGGTTTAAAAAGGTTTAAATGCGAGGTAAATATATATCGCAACAAACTTTGGGATATGCTATTGTAACCATACGATATATCACACGACCGCCCGAAATTCAATATAATTCGACGCAGGCGGGGTTTGACCCCGAATCTATACCACTCAAACTGACAACCATCGTCATTAGGCCCAGGGTTGCGGGGAAGCTTCAAACCCCCTTCGCTCCTGCTTCTGAAACTCGCTCCGTGCGGGAGCGTTTCGGAAACGCTCGGAAACGCGCTCCCGAAAACGCTTCCTGACGGGAGCGTTTTCGGGAGCGCGTTTCCAACCCTGTAAAAATGCTCCCTGTTTTTTCGGGAGCGTTTCAGGAAGTGCTCGGGAGCGAATGCTCCCTGAGCGCTTCCGACGTTTAAAAAACGCTTCGGGAACGTTTTTTAAACGCGGGAAGCGTTTGGGGAGCATTTGCTCCCGAACGCTCCCCGGCAAAAAAAACGTTTCCCGCAGCGCGGAAATTTTTTTATGAGAAAAATCGATTTTTTTAAAAGGGGGGGGTTTCATTTGCATTTCATTGTTTGTTGAGTTGAGAGAGAGCAAGAAGGAGAGTGCAAGGTTGACAGGAGAGCAAGGAGCAAAGCTGACAGGAGAGCAAGGAGCAAGGCTGACAAGAGGATTGCAAGAAAGAGGTAGGCCTTCTAATCCAATTTTGTATTTTCTAGGATGAATTTGTAGATTGTTAAATTGTTTGAAAATGAAAACTTGAATTTTTCTTGAATGTTGCATTTTATTGGATTTAAAACTTTAAAAATGAATTGTTTTTTTCCTATGTTGCATTTCCTATTCCCATTTGGCATTTTTCCATTTGTTTTGCAGGCTAGAAACTTGAAACTTGTTTCCATCATGGCTATAGGCTAGGAATTTTCCTCATGTTGGTTCCTTTCTTTGTGATAATGGTGTTGGAGAGTGCTAGAAGAAAGAGGCAAATCAGAGAAGAGGAGGATGAAGAGGGGGGTTATGGTGGATCTGAAGAAAATCCTGAAGAGGAGGAGGATTATGCTGAGGAGGAAGTGGGGAGTGGAGACTCTGAGAACATAGAATCCCCAACTAAATAAGACCAATATCCTTTGTGGAAATATGTTCAGAAACAAGGAGGAGGGAAAGGTGGTGGAACCACTAAATTTATTTGCCCCCATTGCAATAAACAATACCATGGTTCATACACCCGTCTGAGAATGCACCTTTGTGGCATAATGCCAGGAGATGGAACTAAAAATCTTGGAATCAAAGTTTGTACTTTTGTGCCAGCACCACAGAGAGAGATATATAGGAAGGAAGAGGGGGTTGCCCTAAAGAGATCATCTAAAAGATCTAGGGGTTTTTTATATTTTTTTATTATTTTTTGAATTTTCTAAAACAAATTAAAACCAAAATTCAAAATTAACACTAACTCTAATTAACCAACCTTTAAAACTTAAATCTAACTAAAAAAAAGAGAATTAACAAATTAAAGCTAAAAGTTAGAATCTAAATAAAATCTAAAGCTAAGGTTAGACAAATGAATTTAAAATCCAAACTAAAATGAAATTAAAACTAAGACTTAAAATCTAAAGCTAAGGTTAGACAAACGAATTTAAAATCTAAACTAAAATGAAATTAAAACTAAACCTATGCCAAGATTAAATAAAATCTAAGATCTAAAAAATTACGCTATCATTACAAATTAGGAATCGAAAATCATTAATCCTAAACTAAAACTACGCTCCTTACCACAACACACATTGAATAAAAGGAAATAAAACCTACGATATCTAACCCAACAAGTCGAACCCAAATCGAAAAGCTAACTCCTAAATGAAAATCTGAAACTATACAAAAAAATTGAACGCAGGTTTTATCGTGCTGTGTATGCGTTTCTGTGTGCAGGTAGGAGCTCGATGTGAAGACTGCCTCGGACGGTGGATTGACCAATTTTAATGCTGCGTTTTATTTTAATGCTGGTTTGTTGTCATTTGTTTCACTCGTTTGCAGGTTGCAAGTCGAGAAGCGGCAGAGAAGGAATATGGACGGCGTGAGGAGAGGAGCTGACGGGGGGGAGACGGGTTCGGACAGGAAAATGAATGATGAATGTGCGTTTTTTTATTTGCTTGTTTGCAGAGTGAAGGCTAATTGATGGGACAACAAGGTTCGATGGCAGAACAAATATGTTTAAGAGTCCATGAATAATGGTAGACGGTGCAGAGCAGACGTTTTGCAGAGGCGGCTAGGGCATAAGGAGATCAATGGCAAGTGAAAGGAGAAGAATGATGCAGCATGTGAATAAAGCAGAGATTGATGGCAGCAGATGGGAAGATGTGAACCCAGCTCAAATAAGAAAAACGTCCGGCAACTTCAAAATTGTTCCAAAATTCAGATTTTTCAAAGCTTCTTGAAACCAATAATGCCCAGATTTGCCCACAGTGGGGGTTCTGAGGCCAGATCTGGCCTTTGGAGGCTAGATCTGCCTCAGATCTAAAAAAATTTATGATTTGAACCTGTAACCTGCAACAATCAGCTAGATCTGAATATATACGCACCAAGAAACAATTAAACCCTCATAGATCTAAAAAAATTTACAAATTTACAACTAATTTACAATTTAAAACCCTCATGGTCAGATCTGAATCTGTTTAGCACAATTTTCAGAAGTTTGAAATTTTTAGTGAGAGGCACAAGCCTTCGAAACCCTGCAAAATCACCAATATCGTAAGATAGACTCGGAATTTAACAAATAAAGAGCTTATCAGATTTATGCTTATTGAGAGTTGGCTGGTCCAACCGAAGACTTCCCCAGACGCCCAATCTAAAAAAAATTTCCCTGCACACTTAGATCTGAACTTTAGACTGATAGAGATTTAAGAAAACAACATGAGACCCTTAAAAAAATCAGAATGTTATTTTATAAACCCAGAAAACTGCATAAGATACCTATATGCAGATTAATCCCTGTAGGCCATCAACCATAAAATGCAAGAAACCAAGTAGCAGAGTTTAGAGACAATTCACCACATAGATATGAGAAGGAACATCCAGATTTGTAACCCCAAAGTTTTTAGCTTTATTCCTCAAAAAAAAGTTTACAAGAGCTTCTAAGAGCAAGTACCATTCTAGATCTATTGACTAATAGACTGATAAAGACTCTACCTATACAAGATCTCTAACGGCTAGTTTGGATGATCCTCGTCAAAATAATCTCAACCGTCCTAAAGATTTAATTATCTTTTAATCCGGAGCGTTGAAATTAAAATTTTGGGGAAAAAACGAATTTATCATTTAATTCAATTTTAATTAACTCAAAAATACTATTTTTGAGTTAATTACCCCACAATTTTGACTTTGACTTAACCACCAAGGCCCAAGGGTCCAATATTTCCTAAAATTCTCAATATTCCCTTGGTTTGGGGCTTTCAAAATCATTTTCCAAGGACCCACAAATTTTGCCTTTAAAGATTTAATCATAATTTAGGACCCTAAATTAATTAAATTTCTGGTTTAGGATTTTATTAATTAATTGACCAGAAAATTTAATTAACTGACTAAGAGGGGATTATAATTATTTTTCCAACCCTCTTTTACATGAGATAATACATTTACATACATGAAGGGGGGAAACCCATTTGTATAGACCCTCAAATAAATACCCAATTCTGCGACCCAAAATATGATCTAGTAGACCAAGTAGCTCAAACTACTTTTACAAGGACTCGATAGAGAACACTAGGACTCACTTAGCATGCTAATGACAAAATCCACCCTAGCTTTGGGGTGAGGCTGGAGGGAAAAACTCTGCCGATCACTTTCGTGAATCAGTGAGACAAAAAACCTCCTAGGATAGAGATCATCAACAACATACTAGGCTTACCTAGGCTATTACATACACTGATGGTCTTACTTAGATCATTTACATCATAACAATGCAGAATGGGTTTACATCATTTATAACAATGTCAACTGTCGATGAAATCTGGATGATGGAATTTGAATGGCGCAACCACGTCGAACATGACGAATCCCATTTGAAAAAATGGGGGTGTACTGCTATGGGGTAGTTGACGAAGTGTGGTCAACATCTGGCTCTACTTGGGGACACGTTGCTTCGTTGAAGGAATGTGAGAATCCAGAATCTGCATCCAAGCAACACACATGATTACATAAGTAGCGTCCATCCAAATATCATCATATAACATTAAGCTCATGAAAAATAGAAGCTCTTCTTTTATTTATTATTCTATTTAACATGAAAAGTAAATCTACTCTAACTGCAAAATGAAATGCTGAAATAACGAGGAGTAGGGTTAGAAATACGATACAGAGGATGCCCTGTGGCATCAGATGTGCTCAATATAGTGTATGCTGAGCATTTGTCTGCTTTCAGGCAAATCTGTAGGCTGCTTTTCAGATGTGCCATGGCCGATCTTGCATAATGTAGGACTCTGTCTTATCCAAACGTCAAGCTGCTCTCGACCATCAGACGAATCAAACCACTTCTTTTTTGCTTCTTTCTCTTCTTCTGAGTGGGTTGTGATGTTAGCAATGAGACCACTGTAAACTCCTTGTCCTCTTCTTGAAGATGTTTGTACAAAATATCTGACGATCCTGGAGCATGACCAATACTATTCTGGATATACTCTGCCAATGGTGACACATAAGCTTGGTCTTTTTCAACATCCTTTGAAACCATAGTGAAATCCTCCGTGTGATGAGATGAGAATGGCTTTAGTAGACAAGAAGTCTTATGATCTGTTGATGAATCTTCATAATCAAATTTTGGTTGAAATTTTTGTAATTCTTCCATTTCTTCCAATTTCTTTTGTATGGAACTCATCTCCCTGGCATGCCTTACTATTAATTTCGTCTGATTTGCCTCCATATTTTTTATTTCCAACAAGTGATTTTCCTTCATGGCAGTCATTTCCTGGGTGTGTCTTGCTTCCATTGCAATCATATAATTCTGTATAATGGACATCTGATTAGAATGATTAACTTCCATTATCTTCAACCTGTTTTCCATGACATTTATTTCCTGTGCATGACTTTCTTCCATGGAAGTTATCTTATTTTGAAGACTGATTTGGTTAGCTTCCATGTTTTGAATTATTTGCATATGACTGGGTTGCACATCCTTAATCATCTGAGCTGGTTCCTTAACATGACTTTCATAATCTTCTATATGCATGTGATAGTCCTTACCAACAACATTAATTTGATGACTTGACCTTGCCATTCTACTAGCTATGATCCTTTTGACAATGGGACAAGTAGCCTCTTCATGAAGATCATTATAGGCTCTACAATAAGGCGGAGCTTCATCCACAAGATTTGCAAACTCAAATTGATTTGTCGGTCTCTGCTCATAAGATAGGTCTCTTTTCTGCAAAGCATTATTATTTCTAGGTTGGGAATTCTGCGTTTGAGCTCTTTCCATTTGAACCAACCTACCCTGTAAGACACTTATTTCCTTAGCATGTTCAGAGATCAATTTCGCTTGATTAAGCTCCATGCTTTCAAGTTTCTGCATTAACCTTTTCACAGGGTGATCATCATCTTCTAGAGGTTCTTTTAATTTAGTATCTGTCAAAGATCTATCAAAATCTGGAGTTTTGGACATTCCAGATGCTTTCTTATCAATTTCAATCTCCTCAGCTAAAGATTGACAAGCCTTATAATTTGCAGTTTTAGCCCGCCTTAACTCATAAGAAGTATCAGAATCAAAAGCATCAATGTAAAAATTCAGAAGAGATCCATCAGGAGGTTTATGAGTTTGAGATATTTCTCTAAGAATACCATTAAATCTCCTGTTAAATTCTTCAGTCGTTTCATTTTCTTTCTTTTTTATGGTACTGATCTCTATTACCAAATGTCGATCTTCCCTTTTATCACCATACTTTTCCTTAAAAGCAGTTACAATGGATTCAAAAGTATTGAATGAACTATCAGGCTTTTCCGTAAACCATTCAACAACATCTTCGCCAAAAGTAAGAACAAAAGTTTTCATTTTTACATCATCAAAATTATTATTTGAAACTGCAATTCTATTCCACCAGTTAGTGAAAGCAAACAAATGAGATTTAGCACTAACTGCATCATTTCCTTGAAAGATAGGTAATTTATCCATTTGAGGGAGATCATGGGGATAACCCTGAATATTAACAAAATTACACGGGGCAAAAATATCCATGATATCGTTTTTAAGATTTTAGAAATAGATCCGTGTTCAAGAATAGTCAAAAGGTCCTCAAGAAGCGAACTTCTTGGCAGAAACTCTTGTAAGAAATGAAAGAGTTGGAGTCGCCACTTGAACATGAAACTAATTCTAAAACAGAAGAAATAATCGATAGCTAGCAGATGGATATCACGGGGGATTCTTGTCTGGGAGTAAAAATATGAATAAGTGGAGTCGCCACCCAAACAAGAAGCCAACCGAAATGTCCAGGTGCTAAAGATACGATGATGAAATGATTAGAGATATGACGAAAGATAAGATGATGAAAATATGCAGAGATGAAAAGTCGTCAGAAAATGTGATCTCTTGCGACAGGCTAATGAATGGCGATGAAAGATCAGAAGATTATAAAATGTCGTTAAGACCAAGGACAAAAAAACTCTATCCCCGGCAACGGCGCCAAAAAATGTTGTCGCACAGATTGTTCAGGGCACCGCGACAACGGCTTAGACTGGGGGCTGTCACCTTTATCCCCAATCTCTCTCTTTAAGCTGTCTTCCTGCAGGCTAAGGGAGGTAGACCCTATTTGAAATGAAGGATAAATCCAGGAGACACAGCTAGAACACCAAATACAGGATAAAATTAACAGGATTTCACAGATCTAGATTAGATTTCATGCTTAAGACCAGTGCCTTATGGAGTCAAACAAGATCTTGGTGTAAATTCCTGGCTGAACAATGACAACTAACAGCACTTGACTGACCACGATTGATCACGATGATATTTTCTTAAAATGTGTGTGACAATAACATGAGAATGCAGGATTTCAGAAAAATAAAGATATTCCAATTGCAACCCAGGTTAGACAATCAAAACATTAGATTGACTTTTATAGATAAAAACAAAATTAACACATTTGACTATTGAAATTTTGAAATTTTTTTATATTTTTGTATTTTATATTTTTTTTTAGGATTTTTTGAAATTTTTTATATTTTTTTATTATTTTTTGAATTTTCTAAAACAAATTAAAACCAAAATTCAAAATTAACACTAATATTGTAACCTTTAAAACTGATAACTAAAAAAAGAATTAACAAATTAAAGCTAAAAGTTAGAATCTAAATAAAATCAAAACTAGGATGAACAAATGAATTTAAAATCAAACTAAATGAAATTAAAACTAAGACTTAAAATCTAAAGCCAAGATTTAGACAAACAAATTTAAAATCTAAACTAAAATGAAATTAAAACTAAACCTATGCCAAGATTAAATAAAATCTAAGATCATAATTACGCTATCATTACAAATTAGGAATCGAAAATCATTAATCCTAAACTAAAACTAAAATACACCATAACATTGAATAAGAAATAAAAAAAGAGCACAAGACATATCTAACCCAACAAAGTTGAACCCAAATCGAAAAGCTAACTCCTATAATGAAATCTGAGGCTATACAAAATTGAGCAGCAGGTTTTATCATGGCAGCAGGACCCGTGTGCGAATTGGGCTGAATATTGCCTCGGACGGTGGGTCATTGAATTTTAATGTTAGTTTTATTTTAATGTTTGGTTTGTTGTCATTTGTTCCTCGTTTGCGGGTCGCGAATTCGAGCGGCGAGAGAAGGAATATGGACGGCGTGAGGAGAGGAGGCGGCGGGGAGGCAGGTTGGTGGAAATGAATGATGGATATGGGGCATTTATTTGTTTTGCGAGTGAAGGCTAATCGATGGGACGGCAAGGTTCGATGTGGAGAACAAGTGTTTGAGTCCATGAATAATGAGTGGACGGTGCAGTGACGTTTTGCGGGCGGCTAGGGCAAGGTGTGGCATTCAGAAAGGAGAAGAATGATACGACATGGAACAAACGTTGATGGCAGAGCGGATGGGAAGATGTGAACCCGGCTCAAATAAAGAAAATCGTCAGCGACTTCAAATTGTTTAAAATTGGTGCAAACTTCTTGAAACCAATAATGCAGATTTTTTGATGAAATTTACGAGGCCAGTCTAAATTTTGGAGACAGATGCTGGATAAAAAATTTGTTGAACTGCAACGCTGCAACAATCAGCTAGATGCAGTCTATATACGCACCAAGAAACAATTAAACATATGAGATCTAAAAAAATTTACAAATTTACAATAATTTCTGAAATTTAAAACCCTCATGGTCGAATCTGAATCGTTTAGCACAATTTTAAGTTTAAAATTTACAGTGAAACTGGCTATGACAAAATCTAGTATCATTAAGATAGACCAGGATTTTAACAAGTAAAGAGCTTATCAAGTTATGGCAATGAGAGTGTTGGTCAACCAAAGACTTCCCAACTAATCTTAAAAAAAATTTCCTGCACACTTTAGATCTGAACTTTAGGCCAGAGCCGAGATTTAAAACATGAGACCCTTGAAGAAATAGAATGTTATTTTATAAACCCAGCTTTTGAATGCACATTATCAGTTGTCAACAGGTATGTACAAATAGAAACCAGTAAGCGAGTTTAGAGACAATTCACCCACATAGACCTAAGAATCAGTTGTAACCCAAAGTCTTTTGCTTTATTCCTCAAAAAAAGGATTTCACAAGAGCTTCTAGAGCAAGTGCACGGTCCCAGAGATCGGATGATTCAAAGATGACAAGACCTTAGATTTGGGACAGATCTGGCTAGTTTGGATGATCTGTCATTAATCTCAACTTAGTCAAAAGATTTAATTATCTTTAATCAGGACGTTGATAAGATTTAAAACAGGTATCGACATTCCAATTTTAATTAACTCAAAATATTTTTAGTTAATTTCTTAATTTTGTGCAATAGCAAGTTTGGGGTCAATATTTCTTAAATTCTCAATATTCCCTTTATTTTGGTACAATCAAAATCGTAGGACAATAAATTTTGTGTTTAGATTTATCTAATTGGGACCCTGGTGTTAAATTTCTGGTTTAGGATTTTATTAATTAATTGTGGAAAATTTACAATTAATTGACTAAGAGGGATTATAATTATTTTCAACCCTCTTTTTACATGGATAATACATACATAAAGGGAAAACCCATTAAAGTATAGACCCTGTATACGAATAAATACCCGGATAAAACAAAACAGTCTAGTAGACAAGTAGCTCAAACTACTTTTACAAGGACTCGATAAGACACGGACTCACTTAGTACATCTTTGACAAAATCCACCTGGCAGGACATTTGGAAAACTGCAGATCTTTCGTGAATCGGTGGGGCAAAAACCTCCCTAGGATAGAGATCATGTAACATACTAGGCTTACCTAGGTTGCTGTGTGTCTTGATGTTACATCATAACATGCGGAATGGGTTTATCTATCCTTATCAGCCCGATGACGATGATGGAGATACGAATGAAACAGCCACGTCGAACAATGAAGAATCCCATTTGAAAAAATAGGGATGCTATTTCTTATCAGGTGGTTGACGAGGTAACAGTTCAACAAGGCCCAACACATCATGGACAAACAAGTTCAACTTCCACTTGTAGGTGGTTTTGGAGGCGGTGGCATTAGATTAGGCGTGGGAACCATAACTCTTAAAGATTTTCGACGAAGGGTGTAGGAATGATGGATTCAAAGTTTGGGACTTTATTACATGTAAGGTGCATTCAATGTTCTTGGCTCACTGTTGGCATGAAATGGTTTTTACGCCATTAATGATGCCCAAAGGTTAAAAATACGATTTTTATTGATGACGTGGTCTTGATCACTGAAAGAGCAAAAATAAAACAATTCTTTGGCTAGAATGAGGTTAGTGGAATGAGCATGGGCTATCCATTGTCTCGATGGATGGACCAATGTAGAAAACCATTGAGCAATGTTTTGGGCACGTGACAAGTTGAGTGGTGGATCTTCTGGCGACTTATGATTATTAGGATAAATTCAAAACCGGCATTAACATTAGACATTATGATATAATTGAAAAATTTGGGCCATACAATATGATGGATAATCTTGATAATGTTGCCCAGCATAGGCGGCGGGTATTCTTGGTCATGCCAACATTTTAATTCTGGGTGTTTGGTTCACACAATGAACCTTTAATGCCGCATGATATCATCAAAAACAAACAACCTCAATTCAAATGGCTTGGTGATTTGTACAAGAGATGTAAAGAAATGAATCAATTTGTTACAAATCACTTAATACCCATGAGCTTTCACTCACTCCAAATTGGGTGGAAAAATAGGAAAAACTAGATTTTGCCTAGCTATTACCTTACCTTTAGGTGCCTTTTGAAGGTAAAGAGAGTCATGTTTTAGTATCAGCCCACACTAGCGGCTATTAAAAGACGGGTAGTAAAATAGTTATTGAGCAAAGTTTCAGACATGAGGCAGCACTGATCCTGATTTGGAGGCACGTATGAAATTGTGAGTTTTACCAAGCCCATTTATAACATAGTTAACTGCCGAGATGCGATAAACCGAGTGGTTGGAAGGTTCTGAGCATATGGATAGCATGTTAGGGCAAATAAAGTATTGTGGATGTGATCAGCAGCATGCTATGATTCCTTGTGTGTGCACGGTGGAATAAATAGTATTTCACTACATGCTTTAGCATATATCCTTACGCCAGAATATTACTCTCCATCTTGGTTGGGCCAACGCATGAGTGGGGTTAGGGTGAAACCTCATACAGTCCGGAGGTACAATAAGGGTACATGAAGGCATTGGACAAATTGGTACTGGAAGGTGTACTAGATTGCGCCTTGAATTAGGCAAATAGCGGTTACTTGCCCCCTTCTTTGGTTCTTTCCATGTAATGGAGACGAGGGGCAAATTTGGTCTCACATGGTGGGAAGCATATGGCGGCATGGGACTTTTTTGCCAAGTTGGCTAAAGTTCTCACAAGTTGTGGAAACACGCGAGAGAGGTGTTGGAGTGTAATATTCCTAATTGCTTGCTAATTGGAATATTTCATTTTTGTATAGTTTTGCCTTTAGTTAAATTAATAAATAAAGTGAGAATTAGGGGTCAACTCACTTAATAAAATAAAGTGCTTTCTAGTTGATGAACGTTGTAGGGGTGGCCTTTGGGGTCCACACATGAGGGAAGGCCTCCCGACCCTGGGTAGCTAGCGCGGGTGGAAGGGTGGTCGGGTTTGAAGTTAGCTCATAAAGGTGGGGTTTTCTCCATTTGGCATTGTTGTCTGATATTGATATTGAGAGCTGAACTTGTGCCATTCTGTCGGTTGTTTAGTCGGTACATGCTGTTCATCAGTGATGGACAGATCTCTTGACTCCCGGAGTGACTTCGAGTGCCTTGAGCCGTTTTCCTTCGGTTTTCGGTTGGTGATTTTGCGGTGGGTTTGGTGGGCGTTTTGCGGAAGGTTGCCCCTTGAGTATTGCGCGAGTCTAGGAGAGAGGAGCCTTGATTCGGTTAGGGAGAACCTTGATCATTGTTGTGCGGCGTTGTTGTGAGGTGGTTTGTTGTGGTTTCGGCGTTTTCCCGGCATTGGGAGGTTGTTGTTTCGGCCAGAGGTTTGCAGAGTTTGAATTTTCCCGGCGTTTTTCTTGGGCTTGCTGTTCACAGGAGAACGGCGTTTTTCTCCACGGAGGGGTTTGTTTGGGTAGTTTTTGGAGGTGGGCATTTTCTTCCACGATTTAAGGTTTTTGTCGGAGGTTGAGTTAGTGTTCAGTTCGGCTCATTCGTGTGGGGATCAACCCTAGTTCCGTACATTGAGTAGTTTTCAGGTTCTCAGGCAGCTGGGCAGTCTTTGTTGGAAACCATTTTCTTATTCGAGAGCCTCACTTTGGTAAGGATAGATTTTCATTAGGTTATCTTTACCCTATACATGTATTCTCGGATTAATAGATAGAAGCAGATACATTTTGTGTGTATTTGTTCCATATTCTAGTTCCGGCATTTTGTTCTATATAGGCCCTTGTTGTTTTTCGTAGCCTTCTGTTTCCGTGGGGATATTACAGGTGTTCTCGGGGCTGGTGCAGCTCGACGTAGTGCTAACGGTCTATGACGCGTGAAATCCTACCTTGATCGGGGCGGACACGGGGACGTTGAGAGTAGGTGGGGGGTTTCCCTTCGGAGGGGGATTCGATGAGACAGAGACGGTGGAACGGGGAAGAGCGCGGCGTGCGAGGGATGCGAGAGCGACGGAACCGTGCGCGGAGCCGAGAGGAGATGGGATGCGCTCTGCTCACATGCGGGGTGCGCGGAGACTCACGGCCGCAAATTCGGATGAGGAACCCCTGGGGTTTCCGTTGGTGAGGATGGGTATGTCTCACCACATGCCGGTGCATGACATCCCATTGTGGCATCTCATACCCGATCTGCCCTTTATTCTTGCCGGAAGGGCAGAGGGGCCGGGAGTCGCGGGGAGGTGCACGGAGGGATATTCCCGGCACCGCAGTCTCGGCACACCACAGCCTGCAGCGGGACGCGGAGCCGGCGGTGCGAGAGGGAGACTCCGTCCGGCTCGGATGGCGGGCACCGCGGAGATGCCGGGCTTACGGACCCGGCGTTCATGGATTCCTGCCTTCGGGCCATCTCAGGGTCGTGTAACGTGGATCCGTGGTCATCCACTAGGGGCACGAACCACCGTGGTGACCCTTGTGCCCGGCCGCGGGCCTGGCTGCCCCGATGACTTCATCGGTCGGCAAAGTCTTGGGTGGAGAAGGCTGGACACTATTTCCGGCTTAACCCGGATGTCGCGATGGGGCCATTAAAGGTGCTTGGCATTTGCATCTGGATGGTGAGGCCCGGGATTGGTGGATGCATGGGATGACGACACTCGGGCATTACGCGGTGGTATATGCCGAGTTTACCGGAGGGTGGTGGCGCTTTGACGGGGATGGACGTACTGTTGGCGACAAGCTCCAGCATTTGGGAGTGCGAGACATATATTTGGTTTCTTGAGGGTTGAGTGATGCAGTTGTCTAGGCTGGATGGTTTGTGTTGTGGAGGTGTGGGGGCTCCCGCCGTGGCTGAGTCCGGTCAGACAAACGGCCACCCGGGATGCCATCAGCCCAGGACTCGGGACTCCCAGGATGTCTTACCCGGGACTCGGCCTTGTCTGAGAGCCAGGCCTTCCAACCTAAGGAGTGGGGATGAGGTTCCAGCCTCCAAGGCAGATCCACTGGACGGAGTAGTTGATGATGAGGCAGAGGGAGAGAGGCGGAGGCAGTTGTTGCTACTTACCGGGAGCCATGGGCAGGACCTGGGTATGGCAGGGAGAGCCTTTCAGTAGGAGTCTTCTCAGAGCGGTGGAAGAGGATGGGGGATGATGTGGAGCGGGGGGGGTGTTATGCGGGGAGTACCTTACCACCTCTGCCGCGGCGGGTGGGGCATCCGTTTACTTGCTGGGGCTCTAACGGCATTGCGGGGACCCAGTGCCCACGACCTTTGCGCGTACGAGGGACGGTCTTGCGCGGACGGCGGGACAGTCTTGATTGTCGTCGGGCCACCGTTTTATTGATGCCCGGATAGTTGAGGAAACAGGCAGGGCTGATGGATTTTCCGTCTTGGTTCCAGGAAGTCGGACACCGCATGCTCGTGCCTGTTAGAGTTACTCAGTGATGTTTTCTCCCCGTATGAGATCACTTCTTTGTGGTGGACATTAGGACACCAACGTGTGGGTGTTCGTGGCTTATTACTCTAGGGAGGGTCCGTGATTGAGCCCTAGAGATGGAGTGGGATCCCAAGACGGGGAGGCATGAGAAAGTACGGGCGGCACACCCGGACGGTGCTGACACGATTATGGAAGAGCCTTCATAGGGAGATATAGAGTGGAGGCGGTAGAGTTGCGGGCCAGGCGGTGTGGATGCAGAGCGGGCGGTGCATCACCGTCTGATCCAATATCGACGGGCTGCGGTGGTTTTCGGGATATTCCACCGGGCGGCCAGGATCGGGGGTTTGAGCACACGATCGAGCTTGAAGAAGCGGGGATACGAGCCGTGATTACCACACCGTATAGGCATCCCGAGGCCTATCGGGTGGGAATGCGGCGGAGCTATCCGGGAGTTGCGGCGCGACCATTCGGCCCGGCCACGGGGTCCGCTCGCTTCTTCGGTGGTGAAGAAGGACGACACATTGCGCACGTGACTACGGGGCTCGGAATAAGAGACCACCGGCAGGTACCCGGGATCGATGAGGCTGATGGATGAGTTGGGGAGAGACACGGTTCTTCTCAAAGATTGACTTGAGTCGGGTACCATCGAATTCGCGTGGGAACGGGACATTCCCAAGACCGCTTTCGGGTGTCACTACGGGCACTTTGGACTTGCAGTGGTACCATTTGGGGCGACGATGCACTGCTACCTTCCCGGTCATGCATGAACCACGTGGGATGCATCCCCAGAGTGTGCGGTTTCTTTGATGACATGCCCATATACGGACAGGAGGAGCACCTCCGACATATTGGAACGGTTTGCACATCTTGGAGGAGCAGAGCGGTTCTATGCCAAGCTCTCCAAGTGTGAGTTTGGTTTAGAAACGGAGATGCTATATACGTTTGGGGCACATTATAGGAGTGGACGGAGTCCGAGGAAGATCGGGGCCATCGGGGATTGGCGAGCCGCGGAATGTAGTAGGGCTTGATTTATCGGTATTTGCACATACTACGGGGGGGATTTGGCGGTGGACAGATGCAGCCAGCGAAGACTTACTTGAGGTTGCATTTAATAGCAAAGGCTTTAATTATAAAATACATTTATGTATTTGATAGTGCAATATGATTATTTGTGAAGAGTTTACAATGAGGTCACTTTTACTATGCGAGTTTCCTTTTCATGGAAACAGGCATGTCTTTTAGACATGCCTTTTCGGCTAACTTAATCACTAATTACATAGTACTATTTGATTATTATGATTATGTTTTATTCTATTATTATATTAATGACTATATTTGTTACATAAGTTATGAATAAGGTTCATAACATTGCCTGCTGAAAACATGCCGAAAACAACTACGACAATTTTATTACTTGAATTATACTAAGATGTCTTTGATCACCAGTGCCTTCTTATTTTCAATAAATACTCCTTAGGCCAGGCTCTCAGCATATATATATAAATAACTTCTCTTCTCTTCTTTGCATTTGTACTTCTATATTGATGGCTACATGTATGTATGAATTTTTTAAGTAGCCTCTCTTCTTCTTCTTTTTTCATTAATTTATTATTAATAATTTATTAATTAAATTAATATTCTTTTATTCATTTATAATAATTTATTATAAATGTAAACTATATGTTTATATTATATACGTTATAACTATATAACATATATAAATATATATATACATCGATCAAACTGTCATCTTTTTCTTCGCCCAAATCATAAGTAATAACCCGTCACATAAACACATCCATCTTACACCTGTCCATCTTTTTATTACTATAATTAATCGAATCCCAGATACGATCTTTAAATGTAGAAGCGAAACCTAATAATACGCGTCGAAATAATTATGAGCAATGAACAATTCACACTCTCGCTTAGAAAAATACCATAATGGCAGAAGCGAAAATAGCATAAGCGTCGTCCGTGAGAACATTCTGTCAGCCCAGAAGCGGTCATTTGCTTCTAATGCGCATGGCATGTAGCCTTGGTGTTATTTTCAGCAAGATGCTTAATTGGGCATCGAGTCTCAATTGAGATTACGTTACGTTTGTAGATACTTCCATTACGTCCTTCATTCCGTTCCATTTTGCGGGCTTCATTTCTTATAACATCTTGTTGCTTTTAACGTTTGTGGTCGATTCAATATTGATGACTCGTTAAACCCGCTTTGTTGGTACAATATTGACATCCTTCTTCATGGGTATAATCGAAACTGTTGAAATGTGTTGCTCAATGCGTACTGAATACTCGTTCGTTAAACTCAACAAGTGCACGTTCACCATTCAAACTGGTAGAGTTCTTCTGCGTTCTACACCATCGGTCTCCAACATTGATCCCTCTGTCAATGACCCTGTAGACTGGGCCATTGTTGATTGGTCATTATTCATAATTGTGGTCTGTTTGGTTTGGATCATGAACCCCATTATGCTTTCCATAGGTGTGTTCCCAGGAGGGCTGTGCAGTTAATTATAGCCTCGAAGAAGGGTCAAGATGAGTCAAGAACCAGTGGTTCCGTTTCTGTTCCTCTTGTATCTGGAAAATGATGAGACTACAAGTCGTTTGTGATGATTTTATTCTCGATACATGAGAAAGACAAGTACTATCGTCTTTGGTTTTAGTTTAGTTCAAATGTTGACGAACTCTTTCATGGGTACCCATTTTCGTGTGAGGCAGATTATCAACAATTTGATGAATTAGGTTCCAGGGAAGCGGAAGATATTCTAAGATCTTTGAATTCTCCAACAGAAGCATTCCCTCTTCAACCATTATTTACGCGTCTTTGGCTGCTGTTATTACGAAATTTTCATAGGCCTGAATGGCTTCCATAGCCCTTTAATAGTGCGAGAACTTCTTCCGACATAATTTACGATAGCCTCGACAAGTTTCTTGATGTTTTCTTTTAGTTCGGTGTTTTTAAGTGCGTAGGTTGTTGTGATAGATGTCGAGTTTTATGGATAATTTGTTACAAGGGATCGAAGGCAGCTGGGATATCCTTCTTTCTTTTTGCAGCACTCATTTGGTCGTCTTCCAGTAGATGGTAGACAACAAAACATCAACCGTGCATTGCAACATGGTGGATATCCAGAATTTTGAGTTTCTTTGGTGGAAATCACAGCACAAAACTTTCTTGGGACAAATGCGGTTCCCATTGTTGGAACAACACCCATTCCATTTGAGATTATACGTAGTTTGATAGCTGGGTATTTGTGTTGTTTGGAAGCACAATTGCCAATTGGAGTTCGTTCAATGCTCGGAATATTATCCTACTACCCGTTCAGCGCAAATTTCTCCAAATCTCTGCCTGCATTTTCATCTTGATATATATCAACTTTATCGTCCTCCATATTGAGTGCTTTATATGGATCCTTATCTTGATTATTATATAGTATCTATTACATCTTCTCGACTTCATGTTGTTCTGTTTGCTTCACCATCTTGATTGGTAGTAATTTTTTATGATAAATTACTGATCATTTTCTTCTTCAACTTCTTCACCACTATCCCTTGACTTCATCTTTTTGTGTTTTTTTTAATATTCTTTACACTTTGTGATATTCACAGTACAAGGCACATTTATGTTTTGGGAAATATTTGTCTCCACACTTCCAACAATTCTCTACCTTTTACTTTCAATACTAGTTGGTTGTTTTCCTTTTTTTTACTGCATTGGTGAGAACCTCTTTGGATGGACTTTGTAATTTTTGTTGTTCCTTTGTCTTCTTTATTATTATTACGCATTTTCATCTTTTTGCTTGTCATGATTTTCTTCAAATTTCTTTAAGATCTGCAGAAATTTTTTTTATATTGTTTGTGACTTCTACCCAGTTCTCCACTGTGACCTCTAAGACTTTTCTAGTATTTCGGGCTTTTCCACGTAATGGCATATTATATGGTAATCAACAACAGGCTTGTAATAGTTCGTAGGCTTGTAGAACTACCTTGTGTGCCATTTCCTTCTTTTGTCCTCGATATGGCTCCGATACCAGCACATGTAGCGGAAGTGTGGTGATTTGAATCATGAAGACTTGGTGTGATTTAATAAAACTTTAATTATAAAAATACACGGGGTATTTATAATAATAATATTTATTGATGAACAACCATGATTGGGGTTACAATGAGGTCACTGCTTTTATACCTATCAGGGCTGCTATGAAACAGGCATGTCTTTTAGACATACTTTTAAAACAATAATCTTCAATACATAATTACTCTTGGTTGTTAATAAATTATGTTTATTATTATTAATGACATATTTATTACAGGTGCGAATTAGAGTTCTGCTGCGAGACAAAATCGGAGCTACTCTCGACGCTGCACCCCTCCTGAGACTTGACGAGGAAGAGGGCATTGGTCGGACACGGCACGGCGAGCTTTTGACAAGCTCCAAGGAGGTGATGAAAGCGGTTGTCTGTGTTGGAGTTGCCAGATTTTACACGGCCCTTTGTCCTAGAGTGTGATGCATCGGGAGAGGGGATTGGTGCGGTTTTGATGCCGGGGCGGTCTGCCGATTGCTGGGCGGGAGCTCCTTCCCACCTGAGAGGTTGTATAGACAAGGAGATGTTGGCCATTATGCATGCATTGGCCAAAATGCAGCGGTATCTAGTGGGCAGCTAATTCAGGGTGAGGGGCCAGTCCTGTAACGATCTGAGGTACTTTTGGGCCGAGCGGTTGCGGGAGGAGACGAGGAAATTGGGTCCGGCAGTCCAAACTATGACTTTGACATAGAGTATGTCAAAGACAGGACTTAATGGTGACTGATGCCCTTTCCTGTGGGCAGCCACGTTACATCACTCTATAAAGGCTTGGAGGCAGTTGGAGAACCAGTGTGGTTGATACTCCAAGGATAGGTTTGCAGTGAGGTTACGGATGGGCGAGGTAGGCGATGGAGTTACAGGGTCGTGCGTGGATGTTATTACGGGGACGGGATCTTCTTGAGGCGAGATCTCGGCTCAGAAGAAGACCTCAGGCTTCACCACGGTCACCATTGGCGGGCCTTGAGTTCACCCAAGACATACGGGGCTATCCCAGGAGGTTCTCATGGAAGGGCCTCAAGGAGGAGCGTACTCCGGCATGTCGGGGAGTGCGGCGTTTTGAGGGCTACAAGGGGAGATGAGCCATCTGCGGGGTTGTTGCGGCCTCTTCCCCCGTGGGAGGAAATGGGAGAGCATCTGAGTGGTTTCATCTGAGGTTTGCCACTGGTGCAGAACCAAGGGCACTCATTCCGCAGTCATTGGCCGTGCAGTATGCCCATTTTTTCGCTATCACACCGTCACACAGACGGCAGGGTGTTGAAACATTCCTTCGGAGGTGCAAGTTGCAGTACCCCGAGACCATCGTCGGTGAAACGGGACGGCCGCTTCATGGGCGGATTGCAGAACTCTCTAGACTAGTGGGACCGAGTTGACAGAGCACTAGTTATCACCCCGAGACGGACGGATGACCGAGATAGTGCTCGTCCAGGGCTATGCCCAGCTCAATCTGAGTGAACAGCAGAGACATGGTAGAGGAAGTAGGCATTTGGGCGGAAATCCTTTGCTGTGTATATGTCTATCGGTATGTCACCTTTTTCTTTGTGGATATCATTCCTTTTTGCATTGGGCGTGATGTTTGTTAACGGAGCTAAGAGGCCTTGGTGCTGGTCAAAGGCAAGATGCTCTCGGCTCTCAGGACAACAGCTCGGCTGAGATGGCGGGGGTGTATGCGTAAAGGTGGGGTGGAGGCCTTGGTGGGGACTTGGTCTACCTACGGCCACATCACATAAGAGCAGGTCTGCTCTCAGCGAAGGGCGGAGAGCTTAAGCCCCGCATGGGCCTACGGAGGCAGTCAGGACAGACGGGTTGCGTATGAGTTGGGCTGCCCCCAAAGGCGACAATTCTCATCTTTCCTTGCTCATGCACAGAAAAGACGGGCAGCAGCAGTCTGAGGGGCTACCACCCACGGATGATGAGAATACGATTGTTCACGGCGGAGAGCTGTGTGGCTTACTAGGAGGCATTTATGAGGCGGGAAGTCAGGGGTTCTTGGTGAGGTGGAAAGACTTGCCGGATGAGGATGCCACTTGGGAGGATGAGAGGTTACTTAGGCATCATCACTTCGGTTATAGGGAATGACACAAAGATTTGAGAAGGCCCTTGTATTCTGATGCTGCTAATTGAATATTTCATTTTGCTATCAGTTTACGCCTTTGGTTAAATTAATAGAGCAGGCGGGAGTGGGGTCAGCTCATGGCATAAAGGCTCAAGTTGCTTTCCTAGTTGATGAATGTTGTAACTTAAAGGGGTGGCCTTGGGGGTCCACACACACATGAGGGAAGGCCTCACGCTGACCCTAAGGTAACTGCGCAGGTCAAGGAGAAGGGAGGACGCAATTAGGGTTTCTGAGAGAGCTAGCACTATAAAAGGTGGGGTTTTCACTCCATTTGGCATTGTTGATATGATATTGATATTGAGATGGGACTGGCTCACTTCAAAGACGCTATTATGTTTAGTCGGTCTCTAAGACTGCTTAGTGCGAATCGAGCAACTCCTGGGACTCTTTGCCTGGCTTCTGAGCAAGGTTTTTCCCTTCAGCTTTAGCTGGTGATTTGTGGTGGTGGCTTCTCGTGGACGTTTCGGCAGAGTGGAGTTGCCCTTGTGTGACCCACCTAGGAGAGAGGATCGTTAGCTCATTTAGGAGGACGCAACATTGTTGTGCAGCGTTGTTGTGAGGTGGTCGGATTGTGGTTTCAATGGCTTCCCAAAGATTGGGAGGTTGTTGTTTGTACGGAGGTTTTGGAGTGAGGAGTTCTGGGCCCTTTTCCAAACTGCTTTCATTTCGGGAATGCTCCTGAGAGATAAAGGCTTTTTCTCTGAGGGGTTGTTTGGTGGATTTTCGGAGGTGGAGCACTTGCTTCACGATTTCTGGGTTTTCTCCGGAGGGTTGAGTACAGCTAGCCTTCCAGTTTTCAGCTCATTCCGGTGTGGGGATCAGCCCCTAGTTCCAGTACATTGCAGCAACAGTCTTCTACGGCAGTTTTCTCCAGTCAGCTAGGACGTAGTCTCTGTTGCAGCCATTTCTTGTTCCAGTACATTCCAGCAGCAGTTTTCTACGGCAGTTTCTCCAGTCAGCTAGGACGCAGTCTCTGTTGCAGCCATTTCTTATTCTGAGAGAGTCTCCACTTGCCTAGAGCAAGGATAGGTGCACTCATTCTGATTATCTTTGTACCCTATACATGTATTCTCAGATTAATAAAATGGCTTAGCGTTCTGGTATTTTATGTGTATTTGTTCCATATTCTAGTTCCGGCATTTTGTTCTATATAGCTACTTGTTGTTTTTCTGTGTATTACTGTTTATTTCCCGTTGGGGATATTACATGGAGCACCTACAGCTTTATACACAATGTGAGAAGAAACAGGCTGAATGAAAACCGAGCTGAAAGCTTGGTTTATGTGCATTATAACTTGAGGTTGTTGAGCCATTACTGTGATCGGGCAAATGAGGATCAATCATACAGAGTCTGGGAGAACAACCCAGAGGATGATAATTTGGAGGACGGCACGTTACATCTGGAAGAATTGGAAGCAGAACTTTATAGGGATGATGATGAAGCATCAGCAGCACCGCCACACACAGGGCCAGTCCCACCATCTACTGGTGCCAGTGCCAGTGCCAGTGCCACTCCTCGATATCACACCGTTGTTCCTTTGCAGATCCAGCCTCCACCTTCTAGTCGTGGTCGTGGTACTCCTGAGAGTACTAGAAGACCAACATTTCCTCGTGGCTCACAAAAATTAGACATTTCTCGTGGGCGTGGCAAGGGGCCAGCCAGATAAAATATATTTGTTGTTTACTATTTTCTATTTGTTGTTGACAGTTGAACAGTTGAAACTTGACTCTTTCTGATTTCACATATTTAATGACAATTTAAGTTTGAAGTTTGAATTTGAAAGGTGAAACTTTGAAGTTGGCATTTATAAGTTTACTGTTTACAAGTCATTATGAATTATGAATATGATGCTTCATGAAAGTTATATGGTGATCAATGAATCAATGATGATAAATGTTATATAATATCAATGATGATAATGTTATATATTGAATTTTGAAATCAATGAATCAATGATGATAAATGTTATATATCAACGATGATAAATGGATATTGAATTTTGAAATCAATGAATCAATGATGATAAATGTTAGATATTGAAATTTGAAATCAATGATGATAAATGTTATATATCAATGATGATAAATGTTATATATTGAATTTTGAAAGCTTGAAACCTTCATATTGATGATTTGCGAGACTCAAGAGTCAATATGTTGTATGCTTCCAACTCGTGGGCGTGGTTGATGAAGATTATAACTTCTAGATGATTGATGTTATATGATTCAATCTATGTTTTTATGTTTTTTATGTCTAATTCATCATTCTACATGTTTTGTTGACATATATGCATCAAAATATAAAAAATATAAAAAATATTAAAATATATATATATATATATATATATATAAAAACGCTCCCGAAAACGCTCCGGACCCGGAAACTTTTAAAAATGGCGCTTCGCGCTTCGCTCTCGCTCCCGCTTCCTAGTAACCTTGATTAGGCCAACGACCAATTATATACATCACACTGCCGGATGGAAGATCAAAGGTTTTAAAGGCGTATCTGTAATGTTTGCCTACACCGCCGGAACCATATACATATATACTGCTATATATAATATACACTTAGTTACAACGTGCTAAATATCATAACGAAGCGGAAGGTTGGGTGGGCGTATGGTTGAAAGTTAATTAAATCTGATATATATATATATATATATATATATATATATATATATATATATAGTTAAATTATGGTTTTAAATTAAATTGGTGTGTAGAGAGCGGGAGGTCATGGGGCCAAACCCTGACCCCTTCCCTCGTATATATGTTTTGCGGGCAATATTAAACCTTTGTTACCCGCTCCATATTTAATACGACAATATATATATATATATATATATATATATATATATATATATGCCTTGTCATTGTCATAAGATACCCGCAGACTTTACAATATTTAATATGCCATCGACTTTAATAGTTGAGCCTCCACCGTAATGTATGATTCCGATCCACCACTCAATTCAAACCATTCGAATTATATTCCACTTATATACATTCGGAACTATATGTTAATGTGTGGATTTGTAACGGTTTAATAAAAATCGAACTTGGATTATAATAAATATAAAGTTTGAATTTATATTAATAAATTATATAAATATAAATTAATACAATATGTGACATTAAAAATTCATATATATATAGCAACAATCACCATTTCATTTTTTTTTTAATTTTTTTATTATCGTAACGTGGTTACTGATGAAAGTTAGAATTTTGATTATATTTCATTTATTATATAAATTTGATTAAATTATAGGCCATATAATTTTAAATTAAAATTAAACAAAAGTAGGGTAAATTAGAGTTTGAAGCGGATATTTTATAGGCATCTAAACTAAGGTGACAAAATCTTATAATATGATATTAAGTTAAGGGTCGAAAAAAGAAAAGAAAAAAAAAAGGGTATTTTGTTACGCAGACAGGGAGAATCACAAGGGTAGAGAAAATCAATATTCAAGTGTTTGTTAGTCATAAGTAGCTGAAATCAATAAATCCCTTCTATCACTGCATATAGGAATAAAACATTCTAGACAAGTTTATAAACTAACACTTTGATCGATGAAAACCTTGCATTCCACTCTAGATTTAGTAAGCATACATTACCCTGCATAGGACAAGGAGGTCGCGTTGCCACCCTCCTTGACCTCGGTACCAGTAAGACCTGCCTGCAGGTAAAATAGCAAAAGAACTATACCTGTATGCCAGCTCTAATCTTGCGAAAATTATATTTTGTCAGTCTGAAAATTAATCCACTCCTCATGAATTTATTATTATGTATTTTAGGAAAATTACCATGTTGAACACGTACCAAAGGCGGCAGATCCAGCGAAATGCAGCGCCGCCACCTCCACCTTCACCATCGCCTTCACCACCATCAAGATTGTCGTCAGCACCTGTTGCTCCGCCTGATCTCACTACTGTGATGAGCTCATTAGAAGCCATTATGGAAACCTTGAAACGGTTGCAGTCGACCAGGAACAAGGAGGAGCGACGTCAGTCAGAGGAAAGACATTCAGAAAGACCAAAGGATTTTGATGACAAACCTCATAGAGAAGATATTTCACGGGAACTGCAAAAGATTAAACTCCCTAAATTCTCTGGAGGACGAGCTAGAGAGCAGGCCAAAGCATAGTTGGAAGGGATGACCAGGTGCTTTGCATTAAGAGAATATTCTTCAACTTCTAAAACAAGGATCGCTTTATTCCAACTCAGAGGGAATGCTCTGATTTGGTGGGGGAATATGGAAAGACAGCTGCATCTGACATCAGATACCGTTCTTTGGAAATTGTTTGTGGACCGATTCCGTGCAAAATACTTACCGTCTTTCTTTCAAGAGCAACAAGCCGGAGCCTTCCACACTCTAACCCAATGGGGTAAAACCGTGGAAGAATACGAGACAAAGTTTATGGAACTTGTGAAATATGTTCCTTATCTAGACACGGATGAACGCCAAGCCGAGCATTTCATATTTGGGTTAAATCCTTGGATCAGAGCCATGGTAAGAATGTGGAAGCCACCAACGGTGGCGGAGGCAGTGGAATGTGCTCGTTATGCAGAAGAACATCTGGGGATAAAGAGGGATTTCAGGCCAGCTGAGTCAATACCACAGGCATTTACAGGAAAGACTCCCCGAAATTTCTTCCGAGGAAATAACTCGAGACCACCTCCTTATGGTAACAGGTTTACTCCAAGAGGAGCCGGGGTTGGAGCTCCCAGGACCATAAATGCACTAGCTTCCGGGTCCTCAAACACCAGTACATGGAGGTCTCGAGGGAGTGGTAATCGAGGAAGGAATGGGAGGGGAAGCAGCACCAGGGGATAGAGTTCTTGGTCGGGGATTTCTTAGTCAAACGAAAGAGGACCAAACCGAGTGGACTGTTGGGGATGTGGAGGACCCCATCTTTGACGGGATTGTCCGGAGAACTCGCGGCGAATAGGAAAAGAACCGTCATCAGATGCTCAAAGCAATCACAGAATCCATGCTGTCGTCAACAACAACCAAGCAGCACATCAATCCACGGTAGTGGAATCTTCAGGTACTATCAATGGAATAAAACTCAAAATCTTGTTTGACACTGGAGCTACTGATAGTTTTATTTCATCTTATGCATTGAATAAATGTGGGTTCGCAGCGTGCAAGCAAGACGATTTTAGACAGGTAGAAATGGCTTCAGGAGACCTTCAATCGGTAGAATTATGTGTGGAAGATTGCAAAGTTGATCTAGGAGTCTGTTTGACCAAACTAAAAGTATATGTCACAGCCCTAGGTACTTACGACCTGGTGATAGGAATGGATTGGTTAGAGTCTCATCGAGCATGGGTAGATTGTTTCGGGAAAACAATACTTTGCGTAAATGATTGGGGTGAGACAATCCAAATTCAAGGTATTAAGAGAAAGGTATCCTTGCGTTTCATCTCAGCCATGCAGATGAAGCGGTGCTTGAGGAAGGGTTGTCAAGTGTATGCCGTTCAAATGGTAAGCAAAGAAAAAAAGCCTTCCTTAGATCAATATCCGATTCTAGCAGAATTTCCGGATGTTTTTCCAAAGGAACTACCTGGACTGCCTCCTAGGAGAGAGCTAGACCTCACCATTGAATTGAAACCTGGTACGGAACCTATATCTAAAACTCCTTACCGAATGACTGCCCCGGAACTTCAAGAGTTGCAAATACAGCTAAAAGAACTGTTAGATGTAGGGCACATTCGACCCAGTGTTTCACCATGGGGTGCTCCTGTAATCTTTGTCAAGAAGAAAGATGGTTCATTACGACTGTGTGTGGACTATCGAGATTTGAACCGAGCCACGGTAAAGAATAGGTATCCAATGCCTCGCATTGACAACCTTTTCGATCAAATGAAAGGAGCTACAATATTTTCAAAGATCGATCTGCGATCAGGTTATCATCAACTCAGGATTAGCGAGAGCGATGTTTCTAAGACTGCATTCCGAACTCGTTTCGGGCATTATGAATTCATTGTGGTGCCATTTGGGTTGACCAATGCACCTGCAGTCTTCATGAACCTTATGAATAGCGTTCTCCACAAATATCTTGACAAATTTGTACAATTTTTCCTGGATGATATTCTCATTTACTCTAAGAATGAGAAGGAGCATGAAGAGCATCTTCGGATAGTGTTATCTTGTCTCAGAGAGCACAAGTTATATGGAAAATTATCCAAATACGCTTTCTTCCAGAAGGAAATCCATTACTTAGGTCATATCATATCAGGCGAAGGAATTTCTGTAGATCCTTAAAAGGTAAATACAATCAGGGAGTAGCCGATACCTAAGAATGCACATGAAGTACGTAGTTTTATGGATTTAGCAGGTTACTATCGACGGTTTGTGGAGGGATTCTCCAAAATTGCGAAACCAATCACAAATCTTCAGCGCAAGGGCATTAAGTATGAATGGACTGAGGAATGCGATAAAGCTTTTTCTGAACTTAAGCGATTATTGACTAGTGCACCGATTTTGCGGGTACCGGATATGGATAAAGATTTTACTGTGTGTACTGACGCATCTAAGCAAGGGTTAGGTGCAGTTTTGATGCAAGAAGGAGGCTTAATAGCATATGCTTCGAGAAAATTAAAAACTCATGAAGAACTTTATGCTACGCATGATTTGGAGTTAGCCGCGGTGGTCTTAGCTTTAAAGATGTGGAGACACTACTTGGTGGGGAGAAACTTTGTGCTTAAAAGTGACCACCAAAGTTTGCAGTATTTATTCACCCAGAGAGACTTGAATGCAAGACAAAGACAATGGAGTGAACTCCTAAGCGAATATGATTTTGCGATTTCATATATCAAAAGGAAGAAGAATGTGGTAGCTGATGCCTTAAGTAGAAGACCCCGAATATTCTCCCTCGTACCTATCAAGGTGAACTTGAGAAATCAAGTGCTTGAACATCTTGTAAGAGATAGTTGGTACTTAAAAGTAAGGTCGGGACTCGAAAGCAACCGTTAGAGGGAACCTAAGTTCGAAGGGTATGATTTAGAAGAGGACGGAATTCTACAATTTCACGGAAGGATGTATATATCAGACAGTGGAGATCTCCAAAACACCATCTTGAAGGAAGCACACCGAGCAGTATATTGTGCACATCCCGGGGTAAAGAAAATGTATGCTGACACCAAGAGACTCTTCTTCTGGTCAGGCATGAAAAACGACATTGTCAAATTTGTCGCTAGGTGCCTTGAATGTCAGCAGGTAAAAGCTGATCATCGTCACCCAGCAGGTCTCTTACAACCTTATGACATCCCTATGACCAAATGGGAGATAATTTCTATGGATTTTATCGTTGGGCTGCCTCTTACACAACAAAAGCATAATGCCATTCTGGTTGTAGTGGATAGATTAACAAAAAGCGCCCATTTCATCCCAGTAAGAGATACATATGAAGTAGCTGATGTAGCTAAGGTATTCATAAATGAAATCATCAGATTTCATGGAGTACCTAAGAAAATTATATCCGACAGAGATCCTCGATTCACATCAAGGTTCTGGAATTGTATGCAGTCGGCCTTGGGAACTCAGTTAAATTTGAGTACTGCCTATCATCCTGAGACCGATGGACAGACAGAAAGGGTAAATCAAGTACTCGAGGATATGCTAAGGATGTATGTTATGGACCAACAGTCACGATGGGAAAAATACTTACCCTTGGTAGAATTTGCTTACAACAACAGCTATCACAGTTCAATCGAGATGCGGCCATTTGAAGCTTTATACGGAAGACCCTGCAGAACGCCGTTGAGTTGGGACAGGTTAGAAGATCGAATAATCGTCGGACCAGACTTGATCCAAGAGATGGAGGATCAGGTAAAACTGATTAGGCAACGGTTAAAAGAGGCTCAGGATAGACAGAAAAGTTATGCGGACACTCGCAGGAAAGATAGAAGTTATGTGGTTGGAGATCAGGTTTTCATCCGAATTAGACCAAATAAGAGCACCATTCGGTTTGGGAGGGGGGCAAAATTATCCCCCCGGTTTATTGGACCGTTTGAAGTCCTGGAAAAAGTTGGACCAGTCGCTTATCGTCTTGCACTGCCACCCCACCTGCACAAAATTCATAATGTATTTCATGTATCTGCCTTACGACACTATATTGCTGATAAATCTCATGACCTTCATTGGAAGGAACTGCAGGTATCGGACGAGGGAACCCTAACGGTCGAACCATTACGTATTCTGGAACGTAGGGTTCGACAGCTCAGGAACCGCCGGATAGACCAAGTGAAAGTCCAGTGGGACAAGTATAGTCCTGGATCAGCGACTTGGGAGGATGCTGAGACTTTTTGCCAGCATTACCCTAACTTGTGTTAAATTTTGAGAACTGAAACTTTTATGTATATAACTGCTCTATTTTGATACTTGACATTTTGAAACACTATGTAAAGATGCGTTTTTACTTTGCTGGTACATGGATACCCATAAAGCTAGAATGCTACTTCACTCTACTGATACAGGATATATGTTGTTTGTTTAAAATTCACTGGTGCATGGACACCGATATGCAATATGTCATTTAAATTAACATTGCAAGAATGTGAAATCATAGATTAGACATTATAGACGAAAATATCTGTCAATTTATTTCATTGCATTTCAAATATGATTCAAGGAAAGGAAATAAAAGAGTAACTACATTTTGAATATGAAAACATATGGGTATACAGATTGAAAATGGTAAAGCAATGCATCATAAATAGAACATGAATGAACGAAACAGAAGCAGCATCTGAAATGAGAAATTTTATTGAACATATGGATACCTATGTGAACAAATTTTCTTTTTATATAAGTTCTAGGATTGATATCATACATATCAAAGTATTTTGAATACGAAGAGGTTGTTATATGGGTACCAATTGGTTATGAACAATATAGATGCATATGCTGTAATATGTGTACGAGTGTTTACATTGAAAATTATGTACCAGTGAGTATCATGCAGAAAACAGTTACCGAAACAATCTACGTGATGACAGATTTCCAAGAACAACTGAGACTCCCCGAGATCCCACGATAGGGTGTTGACCCTGGTCCTACTGAGAGGAGTGGAGGTGTTGCCCACTGTTTATCCTCCAATACCTGGAGTCATGGGAGGACTGTGTGAGTCACGCTCCCCTAGACATGTGATGATGACTGCCGGATGCCTACAAGCAGATCAGGTTGACGTAATCGACTCTGATATCATTGAGGTCTATGAATGGATCAGTAAAACTGATTCCATGGCATATTCCTGTAGAGGATGGATAGGATGGGAGCGGAAGAGATTAGGAAGGATAGGATGATTTTAGAATAGTTTGGAGATTCGGTGAAGATGGGAAGTAACAATTAAATTACCAATACATACTTATTTAAACGAAAATACAATCTTGAAATACAGGCATTCTACAATCACCCTAATTTCTAAAAAAAAAAAACACAATATTGATCTGAGTATATAAAACCATAAACTTCGGGACGAAGTTTTCTGAAGGGAGGAAGTATGTAACGACCCATTCCCAAGTTATACCCAAATCGATATTAGCGTGTGAACGATATAGGCATTTGATAGCTACACCTGCCTATACCGCCCACATCGCACTAGTACACCTACCTACTAATATCAAGATTACATAGATTAGGAACTTAATATTAAGATTTCAGACTTATATTAAGTTCAACTGAGTATAAATTTTATGAAAAGAGGTAATAAAAGGAATGAAATAATAAAGTTAAAACCTTAAGTTTAAAAATGAGTATGCAATATTAAAGATTAATATTAAAAGAACTTAAATAAAGTCCCAAGCTCTATAAATAAAATAACTATATAATCCCACCTTCATAAATGTATATTCGTACTCACCTTAATGTGGATCACCCACTATAAAAGAAACATTTAATATGAACATAAAGGATGGATAAGGCCTCGGGAGGTTAGAGGTAGTGGAGGAAGATTGTTTAATTTATATTTCTATCTCAATTTAATGAAAAGTACAGCACCATAAATACAGAAAATATCACCATTAATAGAGGGAAAACCTCGGGGAAGTATGAGGCGGTGGAGGGAGCTTATTTAAGGGAGGTGATATGGAGGTTTTGGGGGAGCGAAAGGAAGGGAATTCTGCTGAAGTTAGACTGAATTGTGAGATTGAATTGCCTGGGAGTCTCTGTTCTTCTTGGTTATCTGGGCACGGGGGCAGAGGAGACATCCTCTGGGTCTGGGATTGTTCCCGGATTGGCTGGGAGGACTTGGTTGTTTCGGTAAACTGTTTATCTATCCATCTATCCACAGCATCACACAGCATCTGCATCACGGGAGGAGAGCCACCGTTTAAAATCACCAACCGTATTCTAGGTACTTCTTTTATGTATATAATTGTTTCTCAATTAAAATTTCACTGTTTATTTCCGCTGGTATTCATTGAAATACCTTACTGATGGATATATACTTAGATTAATATGGGTTTTAAATTAAATTTCTGTGTAAAGGACCTTACAGACCAACATACGAATACAACTATCAAGGAAATTAAGAATGCGTTAAAGCGGCAGTTCAAGAAACCTAAGTCCTACTCTCAGATAGTAAATGACTTGAAGGATTTCTAGCAAGAACCATCTGAGTCCGTATGGGAAGTAGATCAACGATTAAAGAAAGTGATCAAAGAAGGAGAATTCCAATATGATGACAAGCAACACACGGAGTGGTTCATTGCTATGTTGTTGCCCCACCTGCACATACCTATGGGTCATCAAGCCATTGAAACACAGGAGAAGGCCTTAGAGGTTGCTATGAAACTAGAAGCTGCGCCAAGAGATGATACCCAATTAAGAGTACAGCAAATACAAGGCCAGCTAGAAGCAATGCACATGGATATCCAGAATCTGCACAAGGAGCGAGGAATGGAGGCTAGTCCCGAAAGATGGTGCATACGATGCCGGGTGAATGACCACACCAAAGATAATTGTCCGCTGCTTGTAGACTACATGCAGGTCGGGGGACCCAACCCGATGCATCCTAGGGAAGCTGCAGGACCAAGTGGGTCGGCGCTATGGTGCATGACTGTCGCGTTGCTGGAATGCATGATACCAACCACTGCCCCCGCCTTGCCACATATATCCCAGAAGTAAAACAACAGTGGTGTAGGTTTTGTAGGTCTGTAGGACATGACGAACAGAACTGCCGAACGTATGATCTGATGATCGACCGGGGAAACCTATATAGAGTACAGTCAGACCCCTCATCACCTAGATCCCCCATAGGTATAGGAGGATCCTCGACCAGGGGCAGGGGAGGGGGACGAGGAGGAAGCGCAGACAGGGGTAGAGGCCAATTAATCTGCTATAATTGTGGGGAAATAGGTCACTTTGCGAGGGACTGCACGAACCCAACTCGGCAATCCTACAAATATTGCAGACAGTTGGACCATGTGATCGAGGACTACCTGATTTTGATGGCCAAGGTACAGGAAAAGCAGCAGACTCCTACACAAAATGTGCAATGGGTGAAGGCGGAACCTCGTGAAGGAGGACTGAGCATTAATGTAATAACACGCAGCGGTGCGGCCACCGGAGGGTCGGTGAAAAGAGCTGAGACGGAGTCTTTGATCCGTAAAGTAGCTACTAAACCGGAAGGTGTGGGCTTACAGAAGGAGAAGGAGACCTCTATCGCAGCTCGGCAAGACTGTGCTCAAAACGAGACATCGGCTCCAAACAGTGGCATCGAAGATGAGGTCAAACCATTCTTGCAGGCGTGCATGAAGCTGTTGCGCAATCAGCAAGCTGTAGAAAACCTCCAAGCACTACTCGACGGTTGCACAGGGAGAGAAAACCCAGTCACGAAGATTAAGGATGTGCACAAACTTCATGAGCAGAAGAGACGCACTGGTCGAGAGATGTGATTAACTGCGCAGATTGGTGATTATGAAATGGACCAAGTAATTCTAGACCTAGGGTCAGATGCAAATGTACTACCTAAACAGACTTGGCAACGAATGGGGGAACCTAAGTTAGAATGGTCTACTATCCAGCTGCGCATGGCTAATCAACAGAAGATCATACCATTGGGGAGATTGTCAAAGATGGTAGTAGATATCGTCGGGGCTAGGGTAGGAGCTGACTTTGAAGTCATTCGGATTGTAGAAGATGCGGACTCTTACCCAGCACCCCTGGGATTGGATTGGGCCATTGATATGGGTGGAATTATCAACTTGAAGAAACGAAGCATGGTGCTTGAAAGTGAGGGAACACAGGTGATCGTACCACTAGACCCTGCAGAAGGAGAAAGGTACACCGAGCCAGCGCATGAGGAAGAAGGGATGGATCACATCTATAAGTTAATTGCGAAGGATGAAGACTGGATCAACCCTACGGCCGACGGTATGCCTTGCTGGGAGAAGGACAACGAATGCTTCTCTGACTCTGACGAAGAATTAGAAGATTGGCAAAATCGACTGCAGGAAATATCTACACTGCGCTGCCTACGAATTACCAGCGAATTCCCGTATATATCTTCCAAGGTAAGAGAATTACCCTACTTTTATGGCTCTGGTAGTATAAAGGAATTTTTGCGAACCTTCGAAGCTGAGGTTCCCAAAGAATGAAGGCTATGGGCTCTTAACCTAGCTATGCGCGCAACGCCTGTGAAATGGTGGGACACACATAAGGGGGCGTTCCAGGAATGGGAGGAATATCGGGATATGATGGTACTACGATTTGAACCTCCGACCGATGTGCACGTCAAGCGATTCCAGGGCCCAGGAAATCCGCGTGAACATTTGTTCGGTGGATGGAGCGATGGTGCGATTGTAATACAAAAGAATGGGTTCACTTGTTTATTCATGCCTTAGGACCAATTCCCGCTGCCTGGTATCTGGATGCGGAGCTACATCAGCGCACCTGCCAGTGAACAACCCTAAGAGACGAATTCTTGGGGACATTTGGGTTAACGGGAGGATTGGAGGTGCTTGAGGAAGCTTTGCAGACTATCGATACCGTTGAATCCAGCCCTGACGCAGTAAGAGAAGGGCCCACATGGGAAACACAAATTCAGGGTAATGTCGAGTTCCACGAGGCCACCATGGAAGATTCCGACGCAGGTCCACACAAGGTCTCGATCATAGCATTAGGAGGGGAACGCACAGTTGCAGAACCTCCGATACATAAGGTGGATGGTATGAAACCACTATAACCACGAAGTGCTAACACGAATACGGTTGTACAACTCAAGCGGGCTACAATTAGGTCCTGATGGGATGATGGAACAGTAGGCAAGACTGTGGGACTGATCATGGAGTATCAAGATCAGTTTTCAGGACCTAAGGAGATCATGGGGGACTTGGGCGATATGCACGTCACTCTCAACTAAGATGTGCGACTGAAAAAACAACAGCCTTATCATACGCAGAGGGTGAGGGAGGAAATCGGTAATACACTCATCACACCAGTCACACAAGTAAAGCCTACGACTACGAAGCTGTTGCACGCGATCCTCGGACATATGGGCTACTACAGAAAGTCTAGTCTGATCACTGCACTTTTGAAAACACTGCTTAAGTAAGATATTTCACTCAATTGGGATGACATGCACCAAAAGAGCTTTGAGGCTTGAGCAACTCAGGAAAAGGATGGTCGCTGCACATATTCTCACTTCCTCCAATGGGGCGGCGATATTTCATGAGGATACTTCAGGAATCGCCCGGGAAGCAGGCCGTACGCAACTTGGCACCAAAAACAGTAATCACACAATCGTATGCGCTAGTCAGACAATCTCGGGTGCGAAGCGCGATTATGCCACCACGGAGAGGGAAGGGTTGGCCCTGACCTATTGAGCTATAGACGTATCAGCGCAAGCTGTTAGGAAGTCACTATAAGATGATTACAGATCATTCGGTTTTAGAGTGCCTGGGGAATAAGCCTGTGTTGGGGGGAAAAGTTTGCAAGTGGCTACTGCTTCAAGAATACGGTGTTGGAATCATAAACAAGCCAGGAGAGTTGAGTACGGAGTAGGATCACTTGTCCCAAATTGAGACGAGCAAGGAAGGATTGCCTGATACGCAGTTGTTCGCCAGTAAGGTCGTGGATACCCGTTTTACCGAGATCTCTTTGTTCCTGACCATAGGCATGGCACCTGACGAATATTCAGTACGACAAAAGGAGTTGGTTCACCGAGCGAAGGACTTCACCACTATTGCACCTCATGAAGTACTACGCAGTGACGGCCTGAAGCATGTAAACTATGCTCTCTTGGTCGAAGCCCACCAAGATATAACAAGGGGTCACTACGCAGGCAAGAGGACAACGCAAGAGATCTTGAAGGCTGGGCTATGGCAACACAAAATCTCAGTTGGAAGAAATCACATCAGAATGAAGCCGGTGCATTGGGAACGCGGGAGGGTTACTAGGAGCACAGGGGTGCGCTCGGATTGCAGGGGTATGCTGAGCGCACCCCAGGTGCGAAAACTAGCCATTGAAATAGTCAAATCGGGTAAAAATAGAAAATTACCGTTGGATGGAGCGGACGGTCGGCATTTAATGCGGCGATTTTGGGATTTTTTTTACCGTTTACTTGAGGATAAGTCCCGCACGAAGTCTACCCTACCGTTGGGCGGTACCCAAGGCTATAAAATAGGTGAGATAGATCAGACACATGTTCCGTATTGTTCGAATAGCTTGTACTTAGCCTGGTTGTCGTGGATGAAGTTGTGCTATAAGAAATTATGTGCCTCTAGCATCTCATTCATGTCTGCGCAGCCTGCCCCCTCTGACAGTAGCAATCCTGAGTTCATATTTTGCACCAGAATGACGGCCACAAACCCTGCCGAACTCTCGAAACCAGTAACCTTAGTGGAACAAGACACTGAGGAAGTGGTGGAAGTCGAATCCGAAGTCAAAGAGATCCTCTCCACACCCAGCCCCACCACTAGGAAAGGAAAATAAAAGGCTCAGGGATCAAGCAAGCACCCGAAGCCTACGAAATGGGCTACAGGGAAGCCCCGTACCTCCTCGCAAAACGTGAAGTCCCTGCGGGCTGCTCAGGAGGAGACCCAGCCCGCCGAGCCAATCAACTGGCTGGCCCCCTTCATTCGCCCATGCAAGACATCAACGCGCACGCCAAAGAACCTCGATGGCTTGATCACCTACCTACAAATGTCGTTGACCCCAGGAGAGGTCCCCGTCATAGGTGAACCTTTTGGATGCCTTCATGGAGTTAAGTTCGGCGATCATGATTTGGCCAACTTTGAGGCCTTCTCTGAGCTAGCACCCGAGTTATACCTTGATACAGTTCATGGCGCCGATGGGGTCAAAGTTGTCCCCTAACGCTAAGTACATGGTTTGGTGGGGTCCGGGCTCCTAAATCTACTCAGGATGCCCCACTTTGGACACTACAATGTAACGGATCGGCTCGCACGACAATTGCTCACGCTAATTCATAACGGATGCCTATGGATCCAGGACAGGATCCCCATTGACGTTGCACTCGTGCATTGGATTACTGATCTCCCCATGAGCGGACCAAACCCCCTGGAGCCCGTGGGTAAGAAATATGAGGGGGAGATTGCTGAGTTCATGCGGCAAAAGTATCATGTGGACCGTAATACTCATGGATTTATCATCAAGACCATCAGTGACCAAGGTATGCAGTTGGGCACCATGCTGTTAGCATTTAAAATGATGAGGAAGTGTCAGGTCACCCCCGTTCCAGCCTACGTCATTCGGTTAGTCGGCCAATGTGCGAAAGGAGTATGTTTTA